>JAMALP010000006.1:1200000-1859062 GCA_023627985.1 Cutaneotrichosporon sp. PT3311B | reverse complement strand
ACGAGACACTGTGTACCCCGCATTCAGACTTCGGCTCGGGGTGCCTCCCCCGCGTTCCTCGTCTTTGCCCCGCCCCCCCCCCCCCCGCCGCCCCCCCCCCCCCCCCCCCCGTCGCTGACGCGAGGCCAGGTGGGATGTACACCGCGGCTGTGCTACCGACGACGCTGCAAGCGAGACAAGCAGCGAAGTGGGAGGTACAGCGAGTAGTACCCCCAACCGGGGCGTCTGGGCGCCGCGGCCAAGGTCGCCGGGATGCCCCGCACCGACAACGCGGACGCTGCCAACGCCGGCGTCGTCGGCGCCGTCGTCACTACCCGCTTTGTCCGATTTCGCCCAGACACACCGCATATCGTATGCCGCACTCACCTGTAATCCGACGATGGTGACTTCGAGGTGTTTGGCCCAGAAGAGGGACCGCAACCAGTCGAATAAGCTCTGCAGAAGCGCAGCCATGACGGGAAGAGGGAGGGGGTGCGGGATAAGGAAGCGGGGCTGGAAGGGGGAGGTGGGTGTCAAGCGGGAGACGCGGGCGGGTAGGACCAGGGGACAAAGAGGCGACGAGGCAAAGAGGCGAGGAGGCGACGGGAAACGGCGCGGAGTGAGCGAGAAGGACGACCAGGATGCCAAGGAAGCTGAGGAGGTAGGGGACCGGAGGTAGTGGCCAGGAGGTAGTGAGCGAGGTCAGACCGGCGTCGACAGTTCAGCGCGCGCGACTTCGTTCCAACGAGCAGGAGCACGTCCGAGGCCAAGAATGCTGCAGGCGCTAGAGGTGTGACCAGACAAGGACGGGGACTGCGTCACGCGTGGGACAAAAGTCGGCGCGTGGACTGAACACTGGTGGATGCGGGCGGAGGCGGCGGCGGCTGGCCGTGTGCCGGGGTGGCCTTGTCGTCGGGGTCGGGGTCGCAGAGTCGCGGCGTCAAGGACGTGCCGCGTACTCGGTTTAGCGGCGCTGGCTGGCAATGCGCAGGCAAGCTCAAGTGTTAGGCCTACGAGCACACGGGACGGACAAGGGAGGGCGAGCCGGGCTAATCGAGTGATGCGCCTGGAGTTAGCAGCCTATTGCACCTGTTAAGCACGGTGTTACGGCTTGCTCGGGTCGACTGCGAACGTGCGCCGAGAGCCGGTCGCTGGCGCGACGCAGAAGAAAGTGGGAGATGATGGGTTGAGTGAGGGGCGTCTTCACTCGTTGCTCCGGTGCTTGATGACTTTGAGCTGCGGGGCGCGGGGGCGGCGAGGCGGCGAGGTAGAATGCGGGTCCGTGCGCGTGCACGACGAGTACAGGCGTACGGTACAGTGAGTATACACCCAGCACAACACCGGGGATGATGAGCTGCGCTGCAATGGCAGGTGTAATGTCAGTACTGTACGACGGAGCGAAGCCGCGGTGGTGAGGTGACGACCGGTAGACGCCGGTGACGCAACCGACTGTCCGCGTGTGGCCGGCGTCATCCGAACATCCACCCGCACCACTACACCAAACCATCACGTAGCAGCACAATGCATCGTACGCAACAACAGGGCTATGGACATGATGCTCACCGTTTACACGGGCGGGCGCGGCGAGCGCGAGCGTAAGCGCAACCGAGCGCTAGCAGCGTGAGGGGCGTGCACGCGGACGTGCGGTGGCAGGGCGTTTCGCTGCGCTCGCACGCCGACGCGCTAGGCGGCGGCGCACTCGCACTCCTCGTACTCCTCGCCTCCTCGCTGCGCTCGGAGGCTAGGAGCGCTAGAGATGCGCCTTGAACACCGCATCAGGGATATACTGCGCGCCCAACCTCCTGCCGCCGAAAAACCTTCCCTCAAGACCACGCAGAGCACGCTCGGCCGAGTCAATGTCGGCAAACTCGATATAGACATCACCCTGGCTCATCTTGTCGACTTTAATGCGCGCAACGGCACCATACTTGCTCTCGACTTCGCCCTTAACGTCCTCGGCGAGATCTGTGTCCCAGTTCCGCTCCGTCTCTTCGTCGGGGTTGAACATGTTGCTCACCATGAGGAAGTGTGTTGGGCGTGCGGGTTCGCGCTTGGCCTGGGGCGTAGCGCCACCGCGACCGCCTGCGCCGCCCCCCGCGGCGGCGGCGCGCGACGCGTCGTCAGTCCGCGCAAGTTTCTTCATGAGTTCCATGCGCCCCGCCGCGTCCAGGCGCCCACCACGTCGCTGGTCGCCCTCCATGTTTTCAAACTGCGCGTTGCGCTCCTCGACGGGCTGGACCTGAATCTTTTCGCCGGCTAGCTCAAAGTCGTTCATGGCGTCAAGCGCCATCTGTGCAGCAGCCAGCTCAGCAAACTGGACATACGCTGTGCCCTTCGAGTTGCCCGCGGCGTCCGTGTGCAGGTCCACAAACTCGAGCGCGCCAAACGGATCGAATACCTGCCGCAGGTCATCGCGCGTGAGGCTCTCGGACACACGGGTAATGTACAGACGGTGGTACGGGATCGCTGCGCCTGCGTGCCCGTTGACGTCGACGCCCGACGGCACGGCGCCGGGCGTGATGGGCGGGTATCGCGGTCCGCGCGGCCGCGTGTCGCGCGTTTCCCGCTCGCGTTCCCGGCTACCGCGAATACTCGCAATCACTGCCTTGAGCGACATGCCCTCGTAACTGTCCGCGGGCGTGAGCCCCACGAGAATCGGAATACCCATCACAATCTTGCCCGAGAGGTTGAGCGCCTTGTTAACGAGGTCGGGCGAGCGCAGAGTTACATAGCCCATTCTGTCGTCAGCCCCGACTTTTGCGTACTACCTACCCCTTGGACCGCCTGCCCTTGTCCATTATGATGCGTGAGTCGCGGACCGAGCCACGGCCCAGCATGTCCTCGAAAAAGAGCCCGAGATCCTGGCTGGTAAGACGCGCAGCAATCTGCGAAACGAATACTGAGCGTGCCTCGGCGTCCACCTCGTCCAGGAGCTGGCTAGCTTCGCGCGATGCGCGGGATGTTTCGCGCTGCTGTCAGCTCTACCTTTCCGGACGAAAACTCACGTCGTGGCGGGCGTGTTCGCGCCGTTCCTCGCGCATCTCGCGGTCGCGCCGCTCGCGCTCACGCTCCTTCTCCTCGCGCGTCATTGCGCGCAAGCGCGCACGCTCACGCTCCCGCGAGTCATCACGGTCGCGATCGCGACGGCGGGAATCACGCGAGCGGGAGCGGTCACGGCGGCGCGAATCGCGCGACCGCGAACGCGAACGTGAGGGGTCGCGCCGGCGATAGTCCCTGTCGCGCTCGCGCTCGCGCTCGCGGTGGTCACGTCCGTGGTCTCGTTCGCTGCCGCGCTCGCTGCCCCGGTCGCGCTCGCGCTCGTCATAGTCCATGCGGCGGTCATCGTCCCTGTCGCGGTCACGTTCGCGGTCGCGTTCGCGCTCGCGCTCACGGCGGCGCCGGCGGCGCTCCTCGCGTTCCTCGTCGTCCTCGTCGTCGTCGTATCGGCGGCGATCACGGTCGCGTTCGCGGTCGCGGTCTCGGTATCTGTCGCGATCGCGGTCTCGGTCGTCGCGGTGACGACTTTCGCGCTCGCGCTCGCGCTCGTCGCGGTGCCTGTGCGACTTTCTGTCACGATCATCATCGTCATCCTCGCGATGACGCTTCTCACGTTTACTACTGTCAGCTTGGACCCCCGGGGTCGTGGCGCTTACGTGGTGAGTTCTGGTGTACGGTCGCGGCTGCCCGGAAGGTCTGGGCGCGCGTGCGGCGGTGTGTCTGCCATGTGAGTTATGTGGCTCGTGAAGCGGAAGGACAACGTCAAGAGGTCACCACCACGAAAGGAGGATGGATGCGAAGTTGTAGCGAGAAGACTCTGGCGTAGGTGGCGACGACGGAAAACACCAGCCTGCGCAGCGGGGATTGGAAAATGCCGCCCAGTGGCGAGGCGCGACAGAGTGGGGCAGACTGTCGGTGGGTTGTGGGTGTGGCTATTTTGGGCGACGTGTGGAGGACGTCCACTCCTCCCAACTTTTCCGCCCTCGTCGACACCGAGCACAGCAACACCGCCCACGCCGTTCCCCGTGCCAATGGCGGACGCGTATGACCTCTTTGACACGTCTCTAAGCGCGCTCTTTTCCGTGCCGCCAATAGCGTACTCGACGAGCGGCCCGGACGAGGCGCACGTCTACACGCCCGCGACCGCGACGGCGGGCGCGACAGCGCCCACCGGAGCGCACGCCGACGCCTCCTTTTCCTGCTGCCCACCGCCCGTTGCCCGCCCCGTGAAACTATGGCTCCCGCACCCCCCAGCAGACCTGTACAGCGCCCTACAAGCGAACAACCTGTGGCTGTCCGCCGTGTTTCTAGCCGACAGCATCGCGGGCGGCGACATTGCCTTTAGGAAGGGTATCACGCTGGCCGAGCTCGGCGCGGGCGCAGGTTTGCCGTCTATCATGGCGTGGCGCGCGGGCGCGAACGTGGTGTGTACCGACTACGACAGTGAGAGTGTGATTAGGACGCTTAGGGGGAATTTCGAGGTCGACGTGGCCGCCGCGGCAGCGGTGGCCGCGGGCGGGGACGAAGCTGCTAGACAAGGCCAAGCCGCGCCGACGCCGGCGGCTGCGCCGTCACCCCCGGCTGCCTGGCACGTCCTGGGGCATACCTGGGGCACCTCCCCAGCGCCACTCCTCGCGCACGCCCCCGCGGGCTTTGACGCGGTGATACTTGCCGACACGCTGTGGAGCTCGGATAAACATGCGGTGTTACTGGACTCGGTGTGCGCGCTGTTGCGGCGTCCAAGCGCCGCGAGCTCCACGAGCGCAGCGAGTGGTATGAACTGGGCCGGCGGAGAGAGTCAGGACGCGACAACAACCCAAGGCGGCACAGACGGCGCCGACGCCGTCAAGGACACAACCCAAAGCGCCGCCGACAGCACCACCACGGGGCGAGGCCTCGGCGGCATTAGCTGCCCCAGCGACGCCCGCTCCCCCAGCTGCGCTGGCGTCGCCCACGCCGGCGGCGTACTTCACGTCGCAGCAGGCCTACACACCGGCCGCGGCCCACTTGACCGCTTTCTCGAGCTAGCCCGCGCGCGCGGCCTCACCCCTACATTCGAGCGCGAGGTCTGCTGGCGCCCAGGCGGCGGATGGGCGCCCCACGTCTATGATGGCACGTCGAGCGGCGAGGAACGCGGCGTCGTCGTGTATTATACCCTCCGATGGGCGTAGTCTCGTACGGACTGTAGATTGGATGTAATGTGTATACTTGTTGTGTGCATCCAGCTACTTCGTCCGGTACTAGACTTTCTGTGCATCTCGTACCATTCCCCGCATGCCGCGCTGGCTGTACGCCTTGCGCCGCTCGAGTCACGCCCTCCCCTTCCTGTCCTCTTGTTGCTTGCCGCAGGTACTATGTGCGGTAAACAACTGGTTTCAGTATGCAGATTCAGCAGCTCGCACTGCACGCGGTGCTCGCCACTTTGCGCTCGCCCGCTGCCCTGCCTCGGCGCCTCGTACCGCTGCGCGGTACTTGCCGCCTCGGCGCATACTCTAACATGATCACGTTTCCGCTAGCAACTCTATGTATGGACGCGGCTGTACACTCCCGCGCTAATAACTGAGACCACAACTTTAACTAAACAGGCAATGATTTGGAGGGAACATGGGACTAGACGTCGACCTAGTTGGCGACGGCGAAAGCGACGACGCTCGAGTCCGAGTGGGACAGCGACACCTTGATCTTCTTACCACCTGCAGCGGTGGCAGCGTCGCCGGAAAGCTTGACCTCGGGCCCAGCGTCGGTCGACACAATCTCAATGTCCTTCATGGCTGCGCCGGCGCCCTTGGAAGGGACGGAGAGCGCCTTAAAGACGGCCTCCTTGGCGGCCCAGCGGCCGGCAAACGACGCGCGCGGGTCAGGCGCGGCGTTGCAGTAGTCAATCTCGCCCTTGGTGAAGTTGCGCTCGCGGAAGGTCTCGGAGGTAGGCACGCTCGAGATGAGTTCCGTGTCGACGCCAACACCGGCAATGTTGCCACCGGTCTGCGACAACAGCGACTTGATCGTGTCGGCGTTGGCGCTGGACAGGGGAACCTCGGAAGGAAGCTTGCCCTTGAATTCGTAGCTGCCGTTCTTGGCGGGCTTGGCGCGCGCAAGCGGGTTGAGGAGGACAGGACCCTCGAGGTCGGGGCCGTACGGCGGCGCGTCCTTGATCTGGACGAGGTTGTTCTGCGTCATGGTCTGCGACAGACGCGAGTAGCTGTCGAGCTCACGCTCGCGGCGCTTCTTCTTGTACTCGGCAAGCTGCGACTTGGGCATCGCCGCGTACAGGTAGCGCGGGTGGAGGATGGCCGCCTGGCCACCGACCTGGCCAAAACCGAACGACGTGAGGAGACCGGCCTCGAGACGCGTCTGCTGGATAGGCTTGGACGGGTAGAACAGGTGAGGGAAGGCGCGGAGCTCCTCGGAAATGTTGTCGGCGTTGGCGTTGCCGGGGACGAGCGCAGAGTTGATGGTCTGCAGCATGCCGTTGAACATCCAGGCGGCGGCACCACCCTTGGGGTGACCAGTGAGGTACTTCTGGGTGATGACCGGCACGGCGTTACCCTTGGAGCGGCCGAGCTGCTCAAACTGGAGGTTGTACACACCCGACTCGTTCTTGTCGTTGGCCTTGGTCGAGGTACCGTGGCACGAGATGACACCAACCGAGTCGGCGTTGAGGCCCCAGACAGCGAGCGCGCGGCGGAGCGGCGCAATGTTGGGGTCCGAGCCCTCGAGCATGCCATAAGTGGCAAGGGCATCCTTCTCCTGGCGCTTGGCCTCGCGCTCAAGGAAGTCGACGCGGGTCTTGAACCACTCGTCGTCGGCAGCCTTGCCGGCAACAGAAGCCTCGTCGCGCAGGTTGTCAATCTCGTTCTCGAACCACTGCGAGATCTGCTTGCGGCGGAACGCAAGCTGGCGGGCACGGTACTTGATGTCGAGGAGAGGAAGGGACTCCTTGGGGGTGACCTCGCGGGCAGTGGAGAGAATACCACGGCCCGGGGCGGGGACAGAGCGGCCAGCCTTGTCGGTGTGGGTAGAGGTGTAGGCGACGATACCCTGGATGGACGCACCCATTTCAATGGCAGTCTTGGCGCTCATGAGGATGTGCACACCGCAACCCTGCGACTCCATGAAGCCGGCACGGGTGCTGGTCATGGGGCGCGAGAACTCGTTGGGCTCACGGCCGTTGGCAAACTCGGTCTCGGCGTTGGACGTGGCCTTCATGTTGGCGAACTCGTACGAGCCCTCCTCGGAGAAGTCGTCGTAGCCACCGGCAATCATGACCTTGGCCTTGCCCGAGAGAATCGAGTCGCAGCCAATCTCCACCGACTGGAGCGCGGTGGCGCAGGCACCGACGGGGATCTTGACGGGACCCGACGCGGACATGAGGAGAAGGTTGACCCAACCAGCGACAGTGTTGATGAAGGTCTCCTGGAGAATGTCCTTTTGCACGTCCTTCTCCTCGCGGCGGTCCTTGAACATTTGCGAGAGCGAGTGCATACCACCCATACCGGAACCGAGCGAGGTACCGACCTCGGAGGGGTGGATGTGCTTGTAGAGCTCGTACGGGTCGGTGACACCCGACATGATGAGCGCCTCGGTGACGGACACGAGGGCCCAGAGAGCGGTGCGGTCGACCTGGGCAATAATGTCCTCGGGGAGACCGTAGCGCTTGGCGTCCCAGCCAGTGGGGACCTGGCCGGCGACGACACGGTCAAACTTGACAGCCTTGGGAAGGAGGACGCGGGCGCCCTTCTTAAACTTGACAAACCACTCGCCCGAGTCCTGGGCCCAGATGTCGACCTTGTCGCCCTGCTCGCGCTTGAACTTTTGGGCGTCCTCCTCGGACACCTCGAGGGGCTCGAGGTCGTGGTTGAGCTCGACCTCCTGGGTGAAGCCCTTCTTCTCCGGGTCGTAACCGTAGAAGAGCTCGGGCTCGATGAGACGGATACCGGCGTGGTTGAGAATCTCCTTCTCGTACTTGGAGCGGACGTCCTTGTCGTCGACAGGCTCGCCAGACTTGGCGTCGACCCAGCCGACGTACGTGTTGCCGTCCTTGAGGGTGCCCTCAAAGTGCTTGATGTAGCCCATCATCCAGGCCATCTCGATGCAGCCCTCGATGGTAAACTCGCCACGAGCCTCCATCTCCCAACGGGTACGGGACGAGCCCCAGGGGCCGACCTCGGCGAAACCAGTGCACACAACGACCTTGTCGAGGTCGATCATGCCCTCGAGCTGGCGGAGGTCGTCAAGGATGGCGTCCTCCTCGATCTTGGGGAAGTCGTAGCTAAAGTTGGCGCGGGGCGCAACAGAAACCTTCTGGTGGAGACGCTCAGCGTCGGCGCCGTTGGTGACGCGGAAGTCGGCACCGTTGTCAAGGGCAATGGCCTTGCGGAGGTCGGCGACCTTGTTGATGTCGATACGGATCGAGGTCATTACGTCGGCAATGTCGGCGACGCGGTCCATGCCACCGTTGAGGTCGGCCCAGAGGGGCTCGATCTGGGTAATGTCGAAAATGAGGGGGTGCATGAGACCGAGAATGTTGAAGGCCATCTCCTTGGCCGAGAAGGTGCGGACACCGAGCTTCTCGAGGCCCTCGGCGACAAAGTTGGTCGCGCTCATGAGACCAGTGCCACGGGTCCAGCCAATAACGGCACCGGCAATGCACAGGTACTCGCCCCACGACTCGGCGCTCCAGCGGTTGAACAGAGTCTCAAGCGAGATCTTGGACTCGGAGTAGAGACCGTCGTTACCAAAGATACCGTGGTTGGGCGAGAGGGGAAGCACAACCTGGGTCGGGCGGGTAACGAACTTGTGGGCAGCCTTCTTGGACTTGACCGCACCGAGGAGACGGAGCAGGTTGGTAAGCATGAGACGGTGGGCAAGCTCCGACTTGTCGTCAATGTTGTCAATCTCACGGCCGTTCTCGGGAAGAGCGGCAAAGGGGACAATGTAGTCGAGGTCGATGCCGAGGTCCGAGTAGATGTAGTCGACAAGCGCCTCGACGTCCTGCTTGGAGGCACCGTTGAAGGGGACAACAATGAGCTTGGAGCCCTTGGAGCCGACCTCGTGGAAGATGTTCTTGTAGTAGTCGACGGCGGCGCGGCTGTAGCGCGAGGTGGTCACGACACAGGTGCAGCCACCGGCAAGGAGGCCCTTGAGGATCTCGACACCGATCGAGCCGCGGCCCACACCGGTGAGGAGGGCGGCGCGCTTCTGGAAGGTGACACCAGAGGTGGCAATCTCGGTAAGGACGTCGAGGTAAATGTTGGTGAGCTTCTTGGAGTAGGCCCAGCTGGTGCCGGTCTTGCGCTTGAGGTGGAGGAAGGGGAGGTGCTCCTCGTCAACCTCGGTGCGGTCCTCGACGTTGGGGCGGAGGAACTGGGAGCTGTCGCGGCGGGGCTTGTCGCCGGCCGCCTGGGCGCGGGACACGGGGTCCTGCTCGGCCTCCTTGGCCTGCTGGCCGAGCGACTTGATGACCTCGCCGTACATGGACTTGATAGCGGCCTTCTGGGCCGGGGTGATGGACGGCTGGGCGTTGACAAGCTCCCAGAGCTTCTCAATGTCGGTCTGAGCCTTTTCGAGGTTGACGCTGGACTCGATCTCGCCGCCGTTGGCCATCTCCTTGACGTAGCTCTCGAGCTTGCGGACCTTTTGGCGGGGAACCTCGGTGTAGACAATGTCACCCTTGCCCGAGACCTCGGTGTGGGGCGCGGTCGGCAGGGCGACATCGCGGTAGACGGGCGGGAGGTCGACGACCTCCTGGCCTAAAAGTAAGCCTTGCCATTGCGCTCCCACTCACAGTTGTCAAGCAGGATCTGGCCAAACTTCTTGACCTTTTCGTAGTTGGGGCCCTTGGAAGTGTCCACGCTGTCAATGTGGTACTTCATGTAGTCGAGCAGGTTCTGGTCGGCGCGGTTCATCTGGGCGTGAGTGACTCTTTCGTGGCGCGGGGTGGGGCGCAGTCTCGGCAACTAAACTTGCGCCCTCCGTGGTCACTTACGATCGCAATGCAGCGCGAGGTGAGCTCGCGGCGAACCTGCGCCTCCTGATCGGTGGTAGCAGACGACATTGCTGCAGTTGGCTACGTCGCCGACGTCTGTGGGAGCGAGGGGGAGAGAGGGGGTGTGTGTTGGAGAGGGGGAGGAGGAAAAGGGAGAGAGAGAGGAGGGGAGGGGGAGAGAGGGATAAGGGGGGGAGTGGGACTTTGAGGAGAGAAAGTGAGTGAGAGAGAGAGGAGGAGGAGAATGGAGAAGTAGTCAAGTATGGACCGACACTACAATGAGGAGGTCGTTTGCTTGAGCAGCGAGGAGAGTTGTCGAGGTAGTGGTGGTGTGAGTGGGAGTGGGAGTAGACGGGTGTGGGTGTGGGTGGGAGAGTGTGTCTGTGGGGAGGAGGGGAGGGGACAGTGGGGTGGGGTTCGGCGGAGGTCGTCGGCGGATGCTCCTGCGGCGGGGGAGAGTGCAGCTGCGAGGGGTAGAGCTGCCAAGGGAGAGAGACAGATGTGAGACGCTGTCTGCTTCAGCTGTTGCGACGGTGTGCGTCTGTCGAACAGTCGTGCAAGCTCTGACCCGATGCTATCCAAGGTTGCTACTCCCCACCCATCCACCTATCCACTCTCCCCAGAGAGACCCTCTCGACGACGTGCCTGAAATTACATGTCCGACCCTGGCCAGTTACCCTTCGGCATATCCCCAACCATCATCCCCAACAAACCGGGTCCAGGCGAGGCAAACGCAACGCACTCACCCACCCAAAACGCTTCGGACAACAAGCCGACTTTGCACCCTGCATCTGGTTGATATCTACTACTACAAATCAAGGCGGCCAAATACCATTGCCCCGGCGTCAAGCTCCCCTCAAGCCCCGAAACCCCACAGAATGGGTCGCCTGCCATTGCAGAGACGTGTTGACAGTCTACGTCCCCATTGCTGGTGGGCGGCCAGTAAAACACACACCGATGCGAGAAAGAGCTCGAACAGTTTCTATGGCTGGCTTGCATCCTTGTGCCTGCGTATTCTCGGCCTATTGGACCTGACGCATACCACACCACACCACACCACAACCACCACCACACACCTCCACTACCGCCACATCTGCTCACCCCCCGCCCCTTAACTTTTGATCACGAGACACATGCATCTAGTCTAGACTTGTGGTACCTGTGGAGCGTCGTCGGGTGAAGGTACGAGAGAGCACAACGGGCTCCGCGGGTTGTGCTGTGGCAGTTTTCATCTGGTTCTCACTCCACAAGTTTTTGCTGTGAGATGGCGTGAGCAGGGAAGCTGCGGCTGCGGCGTGCGGCGTGCGGCTGAGAGGCTTGCGGCACGAGAGAGAGAGAGAGAGGCGACGTGAGCGACGACCGACGAGGACGAGAGCAGAGAGTGGGGATTGTGGGGATTGTGGTAGGTAAGGAGGGGCGGTTTTGAGATATCGGAGCAGTGTCCAGGCACCTTTTGCTGCCAGTTCCCACATGATTCAGGTTTTGCGTCGAAACGTACCTTCCCCTCCCCCACTCTGGGACCTTTGAGTGTGGTTTTATCAATCGGTCATTGGCGGCGATGTTCGGGGACAGGGGCTATCTCACCGTAGACACCGATGTTGCAGTGGGGGGGCGAGATAGAAAAGAGTTGGAAACACCACTTGTCACACGTGTATTTGGTTCCGCCTCCACCCATTAACCCCTATCTCCTCCCCCACTCGGCCCACTGAGGGTTTCAGGCACGACAGGTCTGGGTGATTGCGTTGGGGCGGGGTAATAGTCATTGGGGGGAAAGGGAAGGTGTGCACTTTGTCTACCAGTGGTTGTCGCGACAAAGCCTAGACGCCGGCTGGCTGGCAGCTCTCTCGTCTCACTCGGTGGTCTCGCCTATGCACCACCACCACCGTGCTCTCAATCCCACTCTCCCCAAGCTCACAGCTCGCAGCTCGCAAAGGCTCTCACACCCTTCCCCCCCTTGGCTCCGAGAGAGAGACAGGCAGAAGGAAGGAAGGAAGGAACAACTCGTCCATCCTCTGGGCCACACTGCGACCGACGCAACCCCACACCGGCCACTCGCACATCCCACAACCATCCCCTCTCATCCCCCCGACATCCTCCTATCCTCCTACTCCCTCCCCACAACCAACCTCCTCGTCGCTAGCCGACATATGCTTCTAGACATCATCAACTGACTCTTTGTCAGAACATCTTTCCTCTTCATCTCTCGCTCTCCATTCCTCTCACCCACTCTCCTCCTCCCTACTCCCCGCCCCCTCCCCCCCGAGTAGCGAGCACTCGTCTCCATCTATAACCCCCCTCCCTACCCCCTCTTCACTCCTCACCCCCCCCTCTCCACCCCCCAACACACTCTGGGACTGCCGCAGTCTCTTCCGCCCAACATGGCGTCCCTCTTCAGCGGTCCCCCGGCGACCCGCCCGCTCGTTCTCCACTCGCAGCAGGCGCGAGTCCACATTCTCGTTCCCGCCTCCCCACTCTCGGCCTGGGTCGCCTCGGAAGTCGTCGCCCAGCAGTTCCACGACTCTGGCCTCGACAAGGATGACGAGGCACTCCCTCCCATGGAGGAGGACGAGGACGGCGAGCTGATCCCCACCGCCCCCTCCAACGAGCCCCAGGTCAAGCTCCTCGCTCGTTTCCTCTCCTTCACCGCAGACAAGGTTGCGGCCGACCAGAGCGAGAACAAGGAGGAGCTTGCTCGCGTCCTCCTCGCAGCGTACAACCGCTTCAACGAGCTTTTCCTCGGCTCCCAGAACGTCCACACTCTCGTTCAGGAGTACGAGCCCGAGGCCCGCAACGAGGTCCTCACGGCCTACTTCAAGGCATTCGCCATTCTCCGCAAGGCCCTCGGTGACTCCGAGGTCAAGATCGCCCACGCTCCGGCTCTCGTCGAGGCCGCCAAGAAGGGCAACGCCGAAATCTACGGCCTCTTCGGTGGCCAGGGCGTCAACGAGGTGGGTTCTCTAGCAGCTCAAAAAAAAATAATCGCTAACGTCTAGTACTACTTTGACGAGCTCCAGCTGCTCTTCGACACGTACCGCTCCTTTGTCGAGGAGTTTATCACCAAGCTCACCAAGGATGTTCTTATTCCTCTTGCCGACAAGGCCACCGCCGACGGCTACACCTACTACCCCGAGGGTCTCGACCTCATCTCGTGGCTCAACGGCACCAAGCCGCGCCCCTCGGTCGACTACCTGGCGTCGATCCCGATCTCGCTCCCCCTGATCGGCATTACCCAGCTTGTCCAGTACTTTGTCTCGGCCAAGGTTGCCGACGTCAGCCCCGCCGAGCTGCGTGACATTATCAAGGGTGCCACTGGCCACTCGCAGGGCATCATCTCGGCCGTTGCCGTTGCCTCGTCCGACTCGTGGGAGTCGCTCGAGTTCAACATTTGCAAGGCCGTCAAGTTCCTCTTCTACATTGGTCTCCGTGGCCAGGAGTTCTTCCCTCTCCTCTCCCTTGACCCCGAGATCGTCGCCGACTCGATCGCCCACAACGAGGGCACCCCCACCCCCATGTTGGCGATCAACGGCCTCACCCGCGACGCCCTCGAGGCGCAGATCAAGAAGGTCAACGCCTACCTTCCTGAAAACTCCAAGGTCGGCATCTCGCTCTTCAACGCGGCGACCATGTTCATTGTGACTGGCCCCGCCAAGTCGCTCTACGGCCTTGCCACGGCCCTCCGCAAGATCCAGGCCCCCGCCGGCCTCGACCAGGGTCGTGTTCCATTCTCCAAGCGCAAGGCGGTCTTCACCATCCGCTTCCTGCCCATCAACGTTCCATACCACTCGGACTACCTGACTGGCGCCACCGACAAGCTTCTCAGCGAGGACCTCGAGGGCGGCGAGCTCTTCAACACCTCGGCCCTGGGTATGCCTATTTTCAACACGGAGGATGGTGAGTTTGTTTGGGCGGGATTAAAATTCGCCGAGGTTTTGGTTTTTGGCTAATCTTATCAGGTTCCGACCTCCGCCAGCTCTCGGGCTCGCTCGACAAGTCGCTCTGCGACCAGATCTTCACCCAGCACATCCACTGGGCCAAGGCCTGCGACTTCCCTCGCACCGCCACCCACGCCATTGACTTTGGCCCGGGCGGCAAGACTGGTGTCGCCTTCCTCACCCAGCGTGTGGTCGAGGGCCGTGGCGTCCGCGTCATCCCCGTCGGCGAGAAGGGCAAGATTGGCGCCGAGCTTTACGACGCCGAGGACATCCGTCGTGAGCCCGTGTGGCACGACCAGTTCCACCCCCGCCTCATCAAGACCCTCGACGGCAAGCTCAACATTGACACGCCTTACTCGCGTCTCCTGGGCAAGCCTCCCATCATGATCCCCGGTATGACTCCCACTACCGTCGGTGCCCAGCTCGTCTCGGCTACCCTTAACGCCGGCTTCCACATTGAGCTTGCTGGTGGCGGCCACTACAACCCCCAGATTCTCCGCGACAAGGTCAACGAGATCCAGCGTCGCATCAAGCCCGGTGTCGGCATCAGCTTGAACGTTCTCTACATTAACCAGAGACAGTTCACTTTCCAGCTTCCTCTCTGGCAGGAGATGCGCCGCGAGGGTCTCCCCATCGAGGGCTTCTGTATTGCCGCCGGTATCCCTTCGTCTGAGAAGGCTACCGAGATCATTGACGGCCTCCGCTCGGCTGGCATCAAGCACGTTGCCTTCAAGCCCGGATCCACCGAGGGTATCCGCCAGGTCGTCAACATTGCCGCCTCCAACCCCGACTTCCCCATCATCCTTCAGTGGACCGGTGGTCGTGCCGGTGGTCACCACTCGGCTGAGGACTTCCACCAGCCCATCCTTTCGACCTACAGCGCCATCCGCCACCACCCGAACATCTCGCTCATTGCTGGTTCCGGTTTCGGTGGCGCCGAGGACGTCTGGCCCTACCTCTCGGGTGACTGGTCGGTCGACCGCTTTGGTCTCCAGCCCATGCCCTTCGACGGTGTGCTCTACGGCTCGCGTGTCCTTGTCGCCAAGGAGGCCGAGACCAGCCCGTCGGTTAAGAAGCTCATTGTCGACGCCCCCGGTGTCGACGACGCCGACTGGGAGGGCACCTACGACAAGCCGACCGGTGGAATCCTCACTGTCCGCTCCGAGCTTGGCGAGCCCATCCACAAGATTGCCAACCGTGCTGTTCGTCTCTGGAAGGAGTTTGACGACACCGTGTTCAACATGCCGCGTGACAAGCGCCAGGCGTGGCTCGAGAACAACCGCGAGTGGATTGTCAAGCGTCTCAACGACGACTTTAACAAGCCCTGGTTTGGCCAGAAGGCCGACGGCACGATCGTCTACGACATCTCCCACATGACCTACGAGGAGACCATCCGCCGCATGATCGACCTCATGTACGTCCTCCGCCAGAAGCGCTGGGTCGACGTCTCGCTCCGCAACCTCCTTGGTGACTGGCTCCGCCGCGTCGAGGAGCGTTTCGCCGGCGTCGACGGCACCCGCACCAAGGAGTCGCTCCTCCAGTCGTACTCCAACCTCGAGGACCCCTTCCCGACCGTCGAGCTCTTCCTTGGTGCCTACCCCAAGGCCAAGAACCAGCTCGTCTCGGCCGACGACAAGGCCTTCTTCCTCAACATTTGCAACCGTGTGTGGCAGAAGCCGGTGCCCTTCATCCCCGTCTTTGACCCCAACTTCGAGTTCTGGTTCAAGAAGGACTCGCTCTGGGCTGCCGAGGACGTCGAGGCCGTGCCCGAGGGCGACGCTGAGCGTGTTTGTATCCTCCAGGGCCCCATGGCTGCCAAGTTCTCCACCGTTGCCGACGAGCCCATTGGTGACATGCTCCGCAACATTGAGAGCAAGCTCGTCAGCCGCATCCTTGAGCGGTACTACGACAACGACGAGTCCAAGGTCCCTACCCTCGACTACATTGGTGCTCGCCCGGCCAAGCCCCACACCCTCATCGCCAAGGAGACCAACGAGAACGGCGTTCGCACCCTCTCGCTCGGCGACAAGCTCCCCAAGGTCGACGACTGGCTCCAGCGCATCGCTGGCCCCCAGCTGTCGTGGCTCCGTGCCGCCCTCACCACCGTCAACGTCGTCCAGGGTCAAAACTACGTTGCCAACCCCTTCCGCCGCATCTTTGCGCCGCGCAAGAACCAGGTCGTCAAGATCTCCGAGGACGCCCAGGGCCGCCCCACCAACGTCAAGGTGTACGGCGCCATCCGCTCGGCCGGCAAGTCGCCTGCCGACTTCAAGGCGGTCGAGCTCTCGTTTGACCCCAAGACCCGCAAGATCACCCTCGAGCTCAACGAGGAGCGTCTTGGCTCGTCGGTCCCGCTTGTCTTCACCTTTGACTACAAGCCGGAGCAGGGCTACGCCCCCATCCACGAGGAGGTCGACGGCCGCAACAAGGCCATCAAGGACTTTTACTGGCGCCTGTGGTTCGGCGACAACGAAAAGCTCCCCGAGCTGCCGATCGACAACACGTTTACCTGCGGCGAGACCAAGGTCGACCCGGCCACCATCCAGCGCTTCTGCGACGTTGTTGGCAACCAGGGTGAGGCCTTCAAGGAGCGCCGCAACAAGAACATCCTTGCGCCCATGGACTACGCCATTGTTCTTGGCTGGCAGTCGATCATGAAGACCATCTTCCCCCAGGCGATCGACGGCGACCTCATCAACCTCGTCCACCTCTCGAACGGCTTCCGCTTCATTGAGGGTGTTGCGCCGCTCAAGGCCGGCGACGTCTGCACCACCGAAGCGCGCGTCACCTCGGTCGTCAACTCGGACTCGGGCAAGACCGTCAAGGTCAAGGGCTACGTCCTCCGTGACGGCGAGCCGGTCATCGAGGTCAACTCGGCCTTCCTCTACCGTGGCCGCTTCACCGACTACCAGAACACTTTCGAGACTGTCGACGAGCCCGACTACGTCGTCAAGCTCGAGAAGCCCACTTCGGTCGGCGTTCTCCAGTCCAAGCAGTGGTTCGAGTGGGACGACGACTCTGTGCCCCTCGACGTCGGCACCGAGCTCACCTTCAAGGTCAAGTCCAAGTACAACTTTAAGGACAAGTCGACCTACGCCTCGGTCAAGGTTACTGGTGCTGCCTTTATCCGCAGCCAGACCAAGTCGCTTGTCCAGGTCGCCACCATCGACTACGAGGCCCACAACTCGCACGGCAACCCTGTTGTCGAGTACCTTAAGCGCTCGGGCAAGGCTGTTGGCCTCCCCGTGCCGCTCGAGTCGGGCTACTCGCTCATCACGGACCCTGCGTCGGCCACGTACAAGACTCCCTCGAGCAACGAGCCGTACTCCAAGATCTCGGGCGACTTCAACCCCATCCACATCAACCCGTACTTCTCCGACTTTGCCAACCTGCCGGGCACCATCACCCACGGCATGTGGTCGTCGGCCGCTACGCGCAAGTACGTCGAGTCGGTCGCCGCCGACAACCACCCGGAGCGTGTCGTGTCGTACGACGTTGCCTTCGTCGGCATGGTTCTTCCTGGCGACGACATCCACGTCAAGCTCACCCACACTGCCATGCACGACGGCAAGAAGGTGATCAAGGTCGAGGCTTTCAACCAGAACGACACCAAGGTGCTTGACGGCCAGGCCGAGGTCCTCCAGCCTCCTACCACCTACGTCTTCACTGGCCAGGGTTCGCAGGAGGTTGGCATGGGCATGGAGCTGTACAACAACTCGGACGTTGCCCGCGCCGTCTGGGACGCCGCCGACGCCCATCTTACGTCGGTCTACGGTTTCTCGATTATTGACATTGTCAAGAACAACCCCAAGGAGCTCACCATCCACTTTGGTGGTATCAAGGGCCAGGCCATTCGCCAGCGCTACATGGACCTCACGTACGACTCGGTCGACGACAACGGCGAGGTCAAGACCCAGCCGCTCTTCGGCGACATTGACCTCCACACCACCTCGTACACCTTCTCGCACCCCCAGGGTCTCCTGTACGCTACTCAGTACACCCAGATCGCCCTCGTGGTCACCGAGAAGGCCGCGTTCGACGACATGAAGGCCAAGGGTCTCATCGACCCCAACGCCTCGTTCGCCGGCCACTCGCTCGGCGAGTACTCGGCTCTTGCGGCCATTGCCGACGTTCTCCCCATCTCGGCGCTTTCCGACGTCGTCTTCTTCCGTGGTATCACCATGCAGCGCGCCGTCAAGCGTGACGCCGAGGGCAAGTCGCAGTACGCCATGATGGCTGTCAACCCCTCGCGTGTCGGCAAGACCTTCTCCGAGCCCGCGCTCCGCGAGATTGTCGACGCCATCTCCAAGCAGAAGGACGTCCTGCTCCAGATTGTCAACCTCAACGTTGCCGACCAGCAGTACGTGTGCGCCGGTGAGCTCCGTGCTCTTGCCACCCTCACCAACGTCCTCAACGTCCTCAAGCACCAGAAGATCGACCTCGAGAAGCTGTCCAAGACCATGTCTGTCGACGAGCTCAAGGAGCACCTTGTTGGTATCATTGACGGCGGCTGGGACATGATGGAGGAGAAGCGCAAGAAGGACAACGGCGAGGTCCACCTCGAGCGTGGCTACGCCACCATCCCTCTGCCTGGTATCGACGTGCCGTTCCACTCGCGCTACCTGTGGCCTGGTGTGCTCTCGTTCCGCAACTACCTCATGAAGAAGATCGACCCCGAGCACCTGAACCCCGACCGTCTCGTCGACAAGTACATCCCCAACCTTATCGCCGCGCCATTCGAGGTCACCAAGGAGTACGTGCAGAAGATCTACGACGAGACCCACTCGCCCCGCATGGAGTCGGTCCTCAAGGGCTGGGAGAAGGACGGCTGGGACTCTGCTGCCAACCGCCAGAAGCTGGCCTACAACATCCTCACCGAGTGTCTCGCGTACCAGTTCGCGTCGCCCGTGCGCTGGATTGAGACGCAGGACGTACTCTTCCAGAAGGCCAAGTTTGAGCGCTTCATCGAGGTCGGCCCCGGACCCGTTCTCTCGGGCATGGCCACGCGCACGCTCAAGGCCAAGTACGAGAACCAGGACGCGGCGACGGCCATGAAGCGCCAGATCCTCTGCCATGCCAAGAACCAGAAGGAGGTGTACTACGCCTACGAGGACGAGGCTGCCGAGGAGGCTGCGCCCGCTGCGGCCGCCACCGAGGAAAAGTCGGCGCCCGCGCCGGCTGCTGCTCCTGCCCCTGCCGCCGCGCCGGCTCCGGCCCCCGCTGCCGGCGCTGGCCCTGCGGTCGCCGTCGAGGACGTGCCCCCCAAGGCCGTCGACACGGTCCGCATCATTGTTGCGCAGAAGCTCAAGAAGCAGGCTGGCGACATTCCGCTGTCCAAGTCGCTCAAGGAGCTGTCTGGCGGCAAGTCGACTCTGCAGAACGAGATTCTCGGTGACCTCGGTACCGAGTTTGCGCAGGCGCCCGAGAAGGGCGAGGACCTTCCTCTGGACGAGCTTGGAGCGGCGCTTTCGGTCGGCTACGGTGGTCTCGGCAAGCACTCGATGGGTCTTACGAACCGTATGATTGCTTCCAAGTTCCCCGGTGGCTTCAACATTTCCGCGGCGCGCAACTACCTTAACAAGACCTGGGGTCTTGGTCCCATGCGCTCGGACATGGCGCTGTTCTTCGGTATCCTTTCCGAGCCCGCCAAGCGTCTCGGCTCGGAGGCCGAGGCCAAGCAGTTCCTCGACACTGTCGCGCAGCAGTACGCGTCGTACTCTGGCATCACGCTCAGCCAGGGCGGTGCGGGCGGCGGCGGTGGCGGTGGCGGCGGCGGCGGTGCCGTCATGAACTCGGAGGAGTTTGACAAGTTTGTCGTCAAGCAGGAGGAGCAGGCCCAGCGCGAGATCGACGCCCTGTACAGGTACCTGGGCAAGGACCCTCGTTCTGGCGAGAAGAAGGCGGACGAGCAAAAGGCGACTGCCGAGGCGCTGCAGGCCAAGCTCGACGCACTCAAGCTCGAGCACGGCGACGCGTACCTGGACGGCATCAACCCCGTGTTCTCGTCCAACAAGGCGCGCCTGTTTGACAGCCACTGGAACTGGGCCCGCCAGAGCTCGCTCATGCTCTTCTACGACATTATCCAGGGCCGTATCGACCCCTCGACCATCTTTGAGCAGGAGCCCCGTTACCGCCCCACCCAGTAGGACCCCTCGTCCCCCCGTCGTCGTTTGTCACCCCTAAAAGAATTTGTGTTGGTAGATCCCGTTCCCATATAGAGAAATTGCTCCAGAGTTATTGTTTCATTGTCGCATATAAGGAGCATGCATCCGTTAGGTATTACGAGCGAACGAGCGAGCGCAGCGAGCGAGTGAGCGAGTAGTCTGTGTACTGACTAGCGAGCGCCGCAAGCAGTCAAGTGGCTGAATGTCACTGGGCTCAGCGAGTGGCAGCTCAAGGCGCAAGTGGCAGCGCAGCGAGCAGTCGGCCTGTCTTCAGGGCTTGCGCAACCCGGGCTTGCTACGAACAGAGGGTGGTTGACCGGCGGGTCGGCCAGCATGGTGTACAAGTGGCGGTTCAGAGCCAGCGGCCAGCGTGCAAGTCACAAGCGCCACCGTCTTGGTTTCGGCCCCACGCTGCCATTGCGAGCTACATCCGGCACAGACAACATACAGGGAGGATCACAAACGAGGTCGACACATGCGCGATGTAAGCAGTGGGAATGTTACGAGAAGGCCAGAGGGGAGAACGGCGGCGTTTCTGAGCCGTCAAGAAGGGCGCGACTGGTGTCTGGCGTCTGGTGCATCTCGAGCGGTTTGCGGATGTAAGTACGCTGACGACATGGCACAGGTGTGCCGTCAATGGTCAGTGGGCGTGGCGATGTGCCCGCCCAGGCTGCGACACGCCGCGCTTAACAGCCATGTGATCCTGGTTCGGCGAGTCAGTAAAGTACACGAGGACACCTAGCGGTTCGGGGTTGTATCACAGCTATGCAACGATTATAACGCTCACTAAGTGTCGGGGTGGGGTGGGCGGCTACAACAAAGCCTCTTGGGCCTTTCCCCTCGCGACGAGGCCCGACCACTCTCGTCGCCAGTGTGCGATAAGTTCGCGCACGCCGGGCTGCCAGAGCAGCCGGCGCATCCAGTCAAGCATGGCGTCCTCGTCCTCGGGAACGTAATATGACGAGAGGAGCGACAGGATACTCTCAAAGTTTGCGCAAGGGTGCGCCAGTTCGCGCCGGTACGCCCACAACAACGCCAGCACGGCCATGATCATGACGTCAAAGCCGTCCAGCAGCATCGCGTCCCACAATCGTAGTTGTACGTTGAACGGAACCACGTTCACGAAGAGCGTGATGTAGATCTTCGCGCCCCACGCTGACGACGAGATCATCTGCCGTTTCTGCCATTAGCGGGGGTTGGAGAGAGATAGCTCACAAAAGTCGCGTAGACATCGGGCATTATCGCCTCCATCAACCTTTCTTGGATGTAGAACGTCTCGAGCAGTCCCGGGAAGCCAGGCGCGAATAAGCCGTGCATGTTGTACTGGTCGTGCAGGCGGACCATAAGAGTGTAGGTGCGCTGTCGTCAGCCCTGCGCCCAAGCACCAAACTTACTTCTGGGTCAAAGTAGCACAGGAGCGTCGCCGCGACACTGCCCATGCCCTGGCAGTATCCGCATGTCCCGCAAGCCTGCGAGAACGCGTGTAGGACATGGAAGAGTGCGCGCTGGCCGTGTCCGAATCGCGTGCGGAAGAGGACGTGGCCCGAGATGGTGCGCGGTACGTCGAGGTCGATCTGGACGTCGTTGGACGACGGCAGGTCCTTGCGTACGCTGTAGTCTGCGCCCAGCGCGTCATGCGTCGGTATCCTCTCTCCCTTCTTCCTCTCCCTTTCGACAGCCGCCTCGGCCAAAGTCCACCACGCAGCCATACGCCATCGGTCAGGAATCCCCTTCCATACCCTTGTAGCGTGCTTGGCCTCGCCCTCGGCCCCGTTCCACCGCCATGCAATCGCGTTTCGCCCCTCGTCACGCTCAGACACGACCATCATCTTGAGCCATTTACCGGCGCGCTCGCCCTCCTTGGCCTTGGCGCGGGCGAGTTCGGCAGACGTAGGGCCGTTGGCGGATACACTCGGCGGCGCGGGCGGCTCGCCCGTGTCTTTCCCCTTGCCTTTTCCTTTGCCTTTGCCCCGCGAATCGTCTCCTGGTGGGTCCTTGGCCCGCGCGTGCCGCACAGATACCTTTGGCACCTTGCCGAACCGCGCCGCGGGCACGCGGGCCAATCGCCCCTCGGTGCGCTTCTCCGTCTTGACAAAGCCGTACCGGTCCAAGCTGGAGAAGAACTTGCGCTCCTTGTCTGTGATGTGGCCCTCGGTAGGCCACGTCATGGTCACACGCTGTCCAGGAGATATGCCCCCGCGCGTGCGCTCGATGCCTTCGTCCCAGCCGTCGCCATACACGCCTTCGATCTCGAGCCGGGCGTCTATAAGCATGTAACAAAGACGAGTCATGCGAAAACTGTGTCAGCTCAGGTTCATGGCAATCTCGGTCTGCTCACACGTTGAGCGTACGTGGTACGCGTCGGCCTCTTCGCCGGGGTACTGCGACGACACTAACGACGCGCTCGACGCGGCCATGCTCGTGTTCCCGCTGGGCGACGCCGACCCAGACCGGTTGCGAGCGCCTCCGGCTATACGTGTGATACTGGGATGAACGGGGGACGCTGCGGCCGAGTCGGGCGGGGAGAGGTGTGCTGCGTCGGGCGTGGCGGGGTCGGCGCGGGCGTGCTGCGACGAGGTAGGCGTGACGGGTGATGCCGACAGCGACGCTGCCGAGGTGTTTGCGTCCATGGGATTTGGGTGGTGAGGAAGCACGAGCGCAGGTTGTGTCGTTGGCGTACGCGTGGCGTCCCCCGCGTCGTCGTGGCTGTGGGTACGTGAGACCTGGCGTTGCGACCGCTGGTGCGCTAGCGGCACGCCAGGCGTCCACGCCAACGCATCGGGGGGAGGAACGTAGTCTGTGCTCGTGACTGCCTGGCCTACGCCCGCGTCCGCGTCAGCACTATCCGAGTGTCCGCCAACAGACCACTCGTCGTCGCCGCGCGTAAAGTCCAGGGAGAACGAGCGGCGCGCGTACGCTAGCCCCGTATCGTCTCTATACCAGCTACTAGTCCCCAAATCGTCACGCCGGCTGCCACCGTGCGCAGAGACGTAGTCTGCTCCGCCGTGCTCGCGCGGCGTCGCATACACTTCCTCGCCATCGCCATCGCCGTCGTCCGCCCATGCCGAATCGACGTCCTGCAAGCGTTCCTCTGACCCGCCGGTACTGGCGGCACGTGTATCCCACGCTGCGCCCCCAGGCTGGCCATGTACGGGCGTTCCGCTGACCATGGCGCGGGTGAGCTCTGCGTCCGAAGCCCAACTACTCGTCGCGCTGGAACGGCCGTACAGTGCGTAAATGTCGTGTGCGGCCTGTGCGCTCTCGACGTGCGAGGCGCGTTCGCCGCCGCCACCGCTGGCACCGCCGCGGGCGCCGCCGAAGAGGTCGTGGGGGTTTGCCGGGCGCCGGAGCGAGACAGCCATGTACTGGCGTTGATGCGGGGGTGGGAGTGTCGGGCTAGCCGGCGTGGAGAGAAAGAGGCAATGGCAAGACGGCGCGTCAAGGAGAGATATAGGGAGGAGCTAGCGCGATGCTATCCTGCCCGCGCGGGGTGGTGTCGAGCCGCCGGTGGGAAGAGCGGGGACCGGAAAGGAAAGGGGGTCGAGTACGTTTGGTCGGATTGAACACTCAGGGTTGCACCAAATGTATGTACAGGGGCCCGTCGCCGCCGGCGCCGTGCCAAGAGGCTGAAGGCTCCAGCAGTTGCCCAGGAGGGTAATGTGGCGTGCAGCGACGCGGTGTATCGTCGAGGCCGTGTATGAACAGTAGCAGAGTTGACGGCGATGTTGCAAGCTCGAGCCTGAGTGAAAGAAAGAACACTCCTGCGCGCAGCATTGAGCACACGCCGCACTGGAATCGGATTCTCTGCGGCGACCAGAGACCCCAAAGGCCCGCACGGCAGGTTGCCCGCCGCCTGCGGTCTGTGACAAAAGGGTGCGGCGAGGAAAGGGACACGAGTGCATGCGGGTAGCGCCGCACGTATGCTTCTTGTCGACAAACCCAAGACACCGGATCCCGGAATTTGCGCTGCCACGCGCGCAGGAGCATCGCCCAAGCATACCACGTCCACTGCTACTGTACATTGACCTATGCTTCACCTGTCCATGTTTTCATAGAGGTGACGGCCACGGGGGGAGACCGGGAGAGGTACAAAGTGTCTCGCATGCGCGCGTGCAGGTCTGTCCGATATCCTGAGCACTGGCGCAAACCGCACCCGTATCTCCCCTGCCACCGTTTCAGACGCAGCTATCCTGCATGTTGGCTGTCGGAAACATACATGAGAGAAGGAGCGCGCCCTGCCCGGAGTGCGCATGTAGGCGCAAGCACCGCAACATCCTCCGTCGTTGCCATTGTCGTTGTCGTTGCTGGCGGGCATGGCTGGGTCTATCGCTCGACCGTATTCAGAGTGGGGCAGATGTACAGGGGTCAACGTCAAACGGAGTGCAAAGCATGCCCGCGCCCATGTCCACCACGGGATCAAATATGGTCGTTTGGAGAGACCACCGGTAACGCACGATCCGGTCTGGTTGGGGACGGCGACGAGGTATCCACACGCTTGCGCCGTCGGCGTCCTCGCTATCAGCACTCATCCCACCAACAGCACGCAGGCATCATGAGCGGGCTAGTGGGCGCCTACGAGCAGCTACTGCTCGACAACGTGAGCACGGTGAATACCGTCGAGAGCACGATCCGGAACGTGACGTGGTTTCTTCCCGGCCGCTTCGCCGACGCCGACATAGCGTCGGAGGGACGTGAGCTTGACCATTCATAAAGGTAGCTGACGCCAGTGTACTCACTCCTCTCGGTGGTCTCATCGGTTCACGATAGACTTCTTGAACGGCGTATCCCGTCGGCACTGTCGATGCCGCCACACCCTTTCGCGCCGCCTAGTGAGGGCGGCCCAGCCGTCGTACGCAACCCGGGCATGCCCCCAGTCGCGCGCCTCTCGCCCCTCCTGCCCCCCGCGTCCGAGCACGCACGATACACGCGCTACTGGAGCGAGCGGAGCGGGACGTACCGCCGCGCAGCGCGCGCCCTGACGACTATCATGTACATTGAGCTGCTGAGCGAGATGGTAGCCAAGCGGCGCGCAGGCGACAGGGCGCGCTGGAAGGTTGTGCTGGGTATTGAGACGATGAAGTGAGTAGACCCAAGGACTAGTTGCTGATAACAGAACACTCCTCCGCCTTGTCCTGCTTGCTATTACACGCCGGCCCGTCCTTTCCCCGCCCACGCCACACCGCGAGTTCGACTTTGCGTCCATCCCCCAGGACCAGATGACGCCGCGGGACGGCAAGGCCGCCTCCGCCGCGTCGCTCGTGAAGCGCAAAGGCGACGACGAGCGGCGCGCTGTCCTCTCGCAAATCGGCACGCGCGCTCCACTCAGACATCACCTGTACGCGCTCCTTGGCGCGCTGCCGTCAGAGTACCTCGCCGACCCGCGCAGCCTCGTGCCGGAGCTGAGCACGCCGAACGAGGTAGCAGCAGAGGTCATCTCGTCGACAGCAGTGTTACTCCAGGTCCTACTCCTGATTCGTGCATCGGTGAGTTTATCCACATACTAATGCTGACGCCAGCGCTCGCCCAATGCAGGCCGGTACCACCCCGCGTCCCTTCCCTCGCTCTCGCGCAACTTTGGCCCGTTCCTCATTCCCGTCGCGCTCCAGCTCCTCGCACGCCGCATGCGTGTGTCGCCAGGCGACTCGACTCTGCTGGCCGAACACTACGCACACGCCGACCGCCGCATCGCATCCCACTTTTTCCTCCAGGGACCCGTATGGATCGGGTGGACGCGGCCAAAGGTCGTCGGCGTGGTCAACTTCCTCGGAAAGATCCCGATCATCTCCCTCGCTGGCGACCTCATCGCGGGTTACCTCCCCCTCGTGGACGACTATTTCTGTGAGCTACACTTGGGTTCGACTCGCTGACGACAGATATGGTTACGTAGCGGTTGGGTACATAGACATGGGCATGATGCAGGCGTTGTACAACTAGAAGCCTGTCGTTAGCTGCACCGGTGCGTGACAGCTCACAGCAATCGCAGTCAAAGGGGCACAGGGGCGTACCCCCCGCCTCGGGGTCGATCCCAAGCTCGGCCTCCTTGAACACATAGAATCCCTCCTCGGTGCGCTTACCTGCTGTCAGCTAAAGCCAAGAAGGGAACTCACGGTCAGAGTCGCCGCGACTGTCGCGCCACAGGCGGTCCTCCTCGACCTCGGCGCGGTCGCGCTTCTTGCCCTTGGCCTGTGCGGTGGTGCGGGCCTTCTCGAGGGCAGCGGTCACGGCCACGGACGGGTCGACAACCTCCTCGACCGCGGGAGTGTCACTGCTCGTTTTCTTCTTCTCCTTCTTTCCCTTCTTATCTCCCCTACTTGGCTCCTCATCCTCTTCCCGTGCGCGTTTCGGCTTGCTCGCGGGCTTACTCTCCGCTGTGGCTTTGGTCTTCTTCGACTTTGCCGGCTCGTCCTCCCGCCGTTTCTCGGCCTTGGGTTTTGGCGCGGCAAAGATATCGTCAATCGACGCCGCCGCGGCGTCAGAACAGCCAGCGCCGCTCGCCTTCTTCTTGCCCTTCTTGTCCGTTGGCGGCATGTGTGTAGTAGTGGTTGTCAACATTGACGCTGGGCCAACTTGGTGGTCAAGTTTCCAGAGTGGAAAATTTGGTTCCGCCGGGGCTCCAAAGGCCTGGCTGTATTTGGGGGACGATAGCGGCGCCGACGACGGCTGTGATGGTCTCCGAGTCGGCAATCTCAAACGTGCATTCTCTTTCTGTTCTATAGATTTATAGATACCTAGACACCATGGCGGCTGTAGCTACACGTCGCATACACCGGCTTGCGCTTCCCCGCTTGGCTGGTGTTGCCGCCCCGGTTGCCCGCGCCGCGCCGCCCCTCGTCCGCACCCTCAAGAGTGAGTCACCGCGCGAGGCGCCACTGACACCAGCCTCCACTACGGCCTTCCCCGAGGACCTCGCGTTCGCCTTTGACATTGTGACTGGCATTGTGATGCCTTTAGCTAACGGCAGGACGGCGTGCTCAAGCAGGGCAAGTATGTCCTCCCGCAGGCGAAGCGGGTATTGAAGCGTCTGTCAGGCGAAGACGGCGTGTTGCCTCGGTACGTCCCGCGCTCAGACCTAGACTGACCCCAGGTCGGTACCCTTCCTGCTCATGACGAACGGCGGCGGCGTGCCGGACGAGAAGAGGCGGGAACGCCTCTCAGAGGACTTTGGCGTCGAGGCAAGTCTCGGAAGGGCTCGAGTTGACGTTAGCTTGGACCAAACCAGCTCGTGCAGAGCCACACGCCCTTGCGCTCAGTCGTAGAGGAGTACCGGGACAAGCCCGTGCTTGTGCTCGGCGGGCCGCGGGACGCAGCGCGCAAAGTCGCCGAGTCGTATGGCCTGCGCAAGGCCGTCATCCCGCACGACATTCTGCACTGGAACCCGAGCGTGTGGGACCGGTACAAGTTTACGGCCAAGGACGAGGAACTCGTGCGGGTGGGTTAGGCGCCTTGTTTGAATGTTTACGCAGCACGACATTGACTTTACTACCACACCCATCGCGGCCATTTTCGTGCTTCACGACAGCTACGATTGGGGGCGAGACATGACGCTCATTAACGAGCTGATGCAGAGTAAAGGGGGGTTGCTCGGCACGATCCGTGACAACCGCACGAAACAGAAGGAGGGCGGAGAGATTCCCCTGTTTTTCTGTAACCCCGACCTGGAGTGGAAGTCGTGCGTTTTGTGCTATTGGGCCAAGGCTGACGGCAGCGACTACCCCGTCGTGCGTCTCGGGATGGGTGCGTTCTCACTCTCCGTCGCGTCGGTGTACAAGGCCCAGACGGGCCTCGACCTCCCCTTTACGCAGATCGGCAAGCCCTACTCCTTCACGTACGATTTCGCCGATACCATGCTGCACAACTACGTCAAGGAGGCGCGCGGGCACGACCAGAAACTGAACGTGTAGGTGGAGGTGCTTGGGGCAGGCTCACAACAGATACATGGTCGGCGACAACCCGTTGTCCGGTAAGTTTGCTACGTTGCCCCGCTGTGTAGCTAACGGCAGACATCTGGGGCGCCAACGACCATGGCTGGAGGTCGGTGCTCGTGCGCACCGGCGTCTACCCCGGCGGCGAGCCTAGTCACAAGCCCACAATGATCTGCGACGACGTCGAACTCGCTGTGGACTGGGCGTACGAGAACGAGCTCAAGCGCGAAGGCAAGTAGGCGACTTCCCCATCATAGAGACGTGCAGACCACTCTGTGCGCTTTCGTAGCCATTAGAGCTGCAATAGATGATACAGTGTCCTTAGATCCTATCCTGCATATCCTATGTCCTGATCGGCAAAAGAGATCACGTGGTGTTACGTAAAGACTTTGCTTTTGGTTCCTGTGGGCCCCGCATTGCGCTGGGTCAGCGACACACAGACGCGCAGTGTCATCATTTGCCGCTGAGTGACGAACTTGTTGTCGTCGACACATTTCCACAAAGCAAGCATGAGCGGTCCAACGCCACCACACGAGGGCACAGCGGTGTCCGCCACCGCCACGGATTCAGCAGTTGAGGGCGCGCAGTCTGAAGCGCTAGGGGTGTCTGCCGGCGGAGACCCAATAACCACCGACGCCGCGGCCGACGCGGACGGCGGCAGCGGCGGCGACGTCGCGCGGGCGGGCGAGGGCGAAGAAGACGTGCGCGATCCCCTCGCGGACGTACAAGTCTTTACTGCCCCGCAGGGCATGACTCGTGAGTACACCTGAGCCTTACTCGTACTGTTCGCGCGCTTGCCGAGCTGACCTCAGCCTCCGCCGCGGCCGCACCCGAGCCCGACGCGTCGTTCTTCGAACCCACTCTCGCGGACGTGCAGATGATGCACGCGGGTATTTCTGGCCGGTCGCAGCAGCTCAACAACGCGCCGCTGCTTACGAGTAAACACCGCGAGGCGGAACGTGCGGCGCGTGATGCTAAGAAGGCTACCAAGTGGCCTAATGTGAGTTACCAAGGCGGCGGGCGGGCGCCGGCACCGATGTACTGGAGACGTTGTGGCGGCGCCGGTGTGGCGTCGTCCTTCACACTCCACCGAGGCATTGTCACGGCCTAGCGACGCTGGACTGTTGCCACGCTGCCCCGGGTTGTATGCCGGCGCAGTGCACCCGCTACGCCGCCATGAAGTCTGCCTCGCGCTAACGCCAGGCGACGATCCGTATCAAGTTTTCGGACGGCACGCAGATCCAGAGCGTGTTTCTCTCTACCTCCCCGTGGGCTCTTTCTGGTGACTTGAGCTGACAGCAGTATTCAGCCGGTATACGCTTTTGTGCGCGGGGCATTGGCCGCGAGCGCGTCGGACGCGCGCTTCACGCTGTATCAACCACCACGCACGACGTTCCCCGAGCACCCTGTGCCCCAATCTCCTACCGTGGGCGGGCCGAAACACCCCAACCCCGCTATGCGATCGCGCGTGATCACGCCAGCGAACTATGGGCCTGTGCGCGGCGCGCCAGCGGCGGGTCTACAAGGGGGTACGGGCGGCAAGGAGAGCCTAAGCGAGCTCGGTCTCGTGCCCCAGAGCGTGCTCCTTGTGAAATTCGACGATCCCGAGATGAACCGTTCCGACGCGCCTGCGCCGCTCCGCGACGAGTTGCGCGCCAAGGCTGCGCCCCTGCCCCCGCCCCAACCCAAGGACGCTGCCGCCGCCGACGCCAGCGCCGAACGCGACGCGCGTAAAGACGCTATCCAGCGCGGAGGCGCCGGCGCAGAGAAGAAGATGCCCAAGTGGCTCCAGAAGGGATTACTCAAGAAGAAGACGTAATCGCATGCATGCAGTTGTACAACAATATTACTTGAAGAACTCGCGCGCAATGTGGCTCAGAGCGGACCAGTCGACCAGCTCGGGATCGCGCGCTTACCGCCCAAACGCCGTGCTACGGTCGGGCATGTTCATCATGTAGTCGAACGCCTCGGCTGCGCGCTTTCGGCCCAGTACGGCAAGTACGAGCTCGGCGATCCCCCCAAACGCAGCCGCATCCCCGTGCGCGCCGCCGTCGCGCAAGCTTTTCTTCCCGCTGAGGAGCTTGTAGAGGAGCTTTCCCGGGCTCCCTTCGGGATGTGGCCAGCTCGTTTCGTTGGTCAACATCAACTAAGTTGAGCAAATCCATCAGGATCTGCCGACGCTTGACGAGCGCCTTTCACGCCACGTAGTCTCGGCGGCTCAGGAGTGCAAAGCACTTCGGGTCCTGTTGCTGTACATTCGCGCGCAACTCTGCAAGCAGCTGTGATGTGTCAGCCAAGTTGATGTTGGTATGACAAACCGTGCGTTGCGACTTTGTACGGCCTTTGTAAAGAGTCTCCAAGCCAACGAGACGCGCTGTCGACAGCCCATAGAGCGGTCATCGTTCCATTTCTTCCGCGGTGCGACGTGCACGAGCATCTTGAGCATCTTCCACTTTCTGCTAAAGCTCTATGAAGCCCTGCTTAAGCTCTATAAAGCCCTGCTCGAGGGCGGCAAGCCGACGTCCCGTTGCGTCCTGGAAGTCCCGCAGGGTTCATGGTGAGCACCTCGGCTACAGCTGCAGGCTGAAGAACTCACGACGGGCTCCAGCTCGGCACCGCCAGTGAGGAGATGCGACCCAAACCGTACGACGTGGTTGGCTTTGAGGCCACTGAGCTTGGCCGCCCGCGCAGCGGCGCGCTCGGAGAGTTCACCCGGCACCGGTGTAGCTGCGATCCGACGTAACGCGGCTAATGTAAACGTTGCACCCCGGCCGTCACTGGATGAGGCGTGGCGAATGTGCTTGAGGCTCGTACGCGCAATACGTGCGCTGAGAGGCTTGAGCATTGCGGTGGCCGCAAGTGGAAATGTCTTGTGTCAAGGTGAGGGGGTGTAACATGTAGAAGGACTGATGTCAATGATTAGTAGACGTCTACCAGCTCCGGCACGGCTGTTGCTTGTGCATCCAAGGTGAGACAGGCTCGCCTCTGATCCTGCCCACACCGCGGCAGGCCAAAGTCGCCACACGTATGCATCTACTGCGTGAGGTCCTCGAGCTCGGCCAGCGCGCGCGCCGCGACGTCCATAAGCGGCGCCTCAGCGCTGACGTTAGCGGCGGGTAGACCGGCCTTATCGAGTATAGCGTCTAGCTGCGGCGCGCGGCGCCGGTGCCACTCAAGGTCAGCGGCGTCGGGATCGCGCGCGTGCCGCTGCAAAATACGTTGTTCGAGTAAGGCGGGCGACGCAATGAGGCGCACCGTGGCAATGTTATCGTTTGTCGTGCCGCTAGCCTTTGCGATCCGTTCCACCATCTCAGCCGTCTCGGCTACTGTCGCGACGACAATAATCCGCGCCCCGGCACGCCGGTAGTTTCCCGCTACCGCTGCAAGGTTCTCCAGACCCACACCCTCGTTGTGCTCGTCTCCCCCGGATGCAGGCCATACCCGCCGTAACTCGTCCATGTCCACTACCGCGTGCGGGACGCCGCGGCCCGCCAGGAGCATGCCGACCGCCTCAGCCGTGCTCGTCTTGCCTACGCCGACCGTACCCGTTATCAGCAGTGTGTACGCCATTGCGCGCTCGCGAAAAGAAGTCGGTGTTGATGGCGTGTGAGTGGGCGGTCGTGAGAGCGTGGCGCATGGCGTCCGTAGTCCATTGTGGACGGCCTCCACCGCGGTTCAGCCGGCAGCGCCCCGTGATTTCCCGTGCGGTCCTGAAACCTCAACCTGGTTTGGCAGCAATGGAGCGGTTGTGCATGAAGTGCTCGGCCTGACGCCCAAAGCAACAAACGCCTCGACTCCTGCGTGGCTACCGACATGCTTGATTATATGCATTGATACTATGCAACAACAGATAGAATAATAATGATCAAGACGCCCACACGCTATAGGGTCCACCAATGCTTCGACTTGCTCTTTGCGCCCACGATGAGACGCAGCTTGGCCGCGGCGGGCACGTCAGCCGAGTCGCGGTATCCGATTGCGACCTTTCCGCGCTCCGTTTTGATAACGAGTTTGGAGTGGGTGCCCTTTTGGAGCGCCTGGACACCCTCAAACGCCATGTCGTGGTACTCGTCCTGCTCGCGGAGGACGTCAGGGACATAGTTGGCAATGGCCTTCATGAGGCCGTGCTTGACGCCACCGCTGTGCTTGGTGCCGCGCTTCGGGTGTTGGCCCAGGGGCACGATATGTGTCGTCCACACGTTCTCGTACGGGTTCACGACGGGCGCGCACTGCGGTTGCAGAATGGGACCGATCGACGGCATGTCCGGCGCGGTAATGTGGACGGGGCCGTGAAAGTTGGACGGCAGAAGAATCTGCACGTCGCCCTTGCCTGTCTCCACTTTGATGTCGATCTGGCGATTGGCGTCGAGCTCAAGCTGGTGTCAGCTGTGCCGGATAAGCAACTCACGAGGTCGAGCTCGACTCCGCCACGGTTAGTTCCGACCTCGACGCGGGCCTTGGTGCGGCCTCTAGGTTTTGCAGGCAAGGGGAGCCCTGTCTTATCGCAGAGAACTTTACCGTGCTTGTCGCGGGGCGGGGGATCAACGCCGCCATGCGTCTCGTCAATCACAGCCAGTCGGAGAGTGACCCCGCCGTTCTCGCCTTCGACCTTGACGTCGGCCGGGAGGACGTAGCCCTTTGCCAGGGCGGCCATGCCGCCAATTGGCGCGCCAGTCGTCCAGTTAAAGCTCCCGTCGCCGTACGCCGTCGCCGCCGTCAGCGCTGTGTCCGTCGCGCCGCGCACGGCAGCAGGGACTGTGAACAGCGTGTTGCGCAGGCACGGATCGAGGTAGACTGTTGCGTCGATGGGTTTCTTTCCTTCGGCGGTTTCGTGTAGCTTGGTCACTGCACGCGGACGGTGCGGTTTCGCAGGCGTAACCGGAGGCGTCGTGCCCTCTTCTTCTACGGTCACGGCGCCGTCGGGCTCCTCCGTCGCTGTCACCGCGTTTGGTTGGGCGGGCGAAGGGGCTGCAACCGTTACAGCTTTGGTGGGGAGAGGGGGTGCGTCCGCGGCAACTGTCACGGCTTTGGGCGGGACGGGGGGTGCGTCCTCGCTCTCGGCCAGGGACGTGGCCCCACTTGGTCGATTGGGTGTTTCGTGCGCCGCCGGAGCGGACGCCTGCTTGAGCGGCTGTAAGCTCCCCGTTTCAGGCTTCTCCTTCTCCTTCGACTTGCTGAGCCACATACTCGCGCGCATCGCCTCGGCGAGGTCGGGGTCGGCACGTTCCTCCGCTTTGCTCATGCCGGAGGGCATGCCCGCCCATGGCCTTGGGGCGGGGGCGGATGCCTCCGCTGAAGGGCTTGAAGGATAAGGCGGGGGTGTAAGGGGCATGACTGCGCTGTCGTGTGAGGTCGTTTGGCGCGGCGTGAGGGGTCGAGCGCCAGTGGGGGCGGCAGTACGTCGAGACGACGAAGACGGCGATGGCAAGGTCACGTCGGTCGACGCCATACGTCCCGGCTCAGCAACCATCGGTCGAGGTCCCGCGGGATGTGCGCCGTCGAGACCGTACGCCGACCCCGCGGCTATGCGCGATGTCGCGCTTGCGGCAGTGGACCGCCGGATGGGATGGGTCGTGCTCATGCCTACGGTAGGTGTGGCTGACGCCGATCCATAGGATTACAGAATTACGTCGCGTACGCTGTCGCGCGTCAGAGCAGATTATAAGGGCGTGTTAGTGAGTGAGTGAGCGATGCTAAAGTCGTTCTCGTCGCTACTGCAGGCGTTGGGCACGTTGGTGGCTTCCCCGGCGGCTCGACAGGCGACGCGGTCCCAGTGGCGAATGACGTAAACCTTTTCTCCGTCGCCTCCGTCGTCCTCCGCGGGCATGTCGCATGCCTCTCGCGGAGATGGATAGATAAGGCGCTGAGTCGTGGGTTGACAACAGCCGAAAGGAGCTGGACCGGGTGCTCAGTGTCTACTGTTGATGCCTGGAGTGTCAGAAAGAAACGCCAAGCGGAGTGTCCAGGGGCTAAATGAGACGAGACACCCATGACTGGCGGAGATACTATGCTCCGCACTCATGTCGGTGACTTGTTGGCGGAACGCTACTATTCACCTTTGAGCGCCCCATCCCCCTCAAAGCGCTCACGACGATGCCAGCGCGATTGTTGACGCTACGCACGCTGGATTACACAACCTGGTCTCCTCGACAGCGATGGCGCCCGCGCCATGGTTCACATAGCACGCGCACGGTCCCCGCGCGCGTTTCCGCCATCGGTCTCAGGATTTCGCGACGGCAAGTAAGAGCACCACAGCAGGCCCAATGAACACCGGCACGACGGCCGACATGCGCGCATCTAATGCCGCGGTGTGGAATATGTTATGAGCTGGGATAGGTACGTGGCCTTTCTTGGCTTTCGGCGCGACGACGCGCGCGTGCGACAAAGATCGATCGCCAGTCTCAAGCCCCCAAGTACCGCACAGACCACCTCCAGTGTGCAGACTCATATGTCGCGCGCATCCGTCGCGCTTCTACACCATCCACTGCTTGCTCACAACCACACGTAGGCCACAGAGGCCGTTACTGAGGCCACACCTTCGACGGCGGCCACGACGACGACGAGCGAAATGAGTGGGCCACGGCAGAAACGGCAGAACACGGCGCCGACGTCGATAGAGGGAAACGGCGCCCTGCCGCCGCGACTTCAGCGTGGGCGGGGTCGAGGGCGTGCCGTCGCAGGCGGACGGGGCCGATACGGCGCGACTACCGGCGGCCTGGGAGGCGGAGGCGCCGCGCCCGCGCCGCTGTTACTCGCGTCGCAGCCGGGCCAGTCGTTCGCGCAGGCGCAGGCGCAACACGCCGCACAGCACTTCGGCCGTCTACCAGAGCGGCCATTCTCCTTCCAGCCAGGACAGACATTTGCGCCTGTACTGGGTGGATACCCCGTGTGGCTACCGCCCAAGCCGCCGGCGCCGCGTCCAATTGGTCTACGCGCCACTGTCCCCGCGCCAAGTGTTGGCGCCGCTGCCGCTACAAGCCCACTGCGCCCGACGCCGCGCGGATCACACCTCGACCACCACTCCGCGCCGTCCGCGACGCTGCGCGACCCCGCCGCGGCGGCGCTTCTTTCCAACGTAGGCAGTGCGTTGCCGCGAATGGGACCCCCACTGGGGCATTTCCCACACCCGAGCGTCACGTTCGTCCCGCCTCCGCTAGACATCCCGCCGCAACGCACCGTATCGCAGACTCATCGCGCCGTACCGGGTATTCGCCCCGCACACCGCGCCCCGTCGCTCTCCCACACGCGTGTAGGGCCGCCGCCGAAGGCCATTCTCGGCGGGCCTGGAGGACGCACCTTCGACGAGCGCGCGGGTACAGCTGCGCCGTCGCCTACCCCCGAGGTTCCACGGGCGGTGCCCCTCGACGGAGACGCGCCGAGCCCGGCCTCTCCGCCTTCACGCCGCGACGAAACCCAACCGCACCCCGTGTCAGCGCCGCCTGACGCGCCGGTACGCGGCACACCCGTCCCTAGCCCTGCCCAGGCGTGCAGTCGTCCTGCCCCCTGGACGCGCGAGACCGTCACGCCGCACTCGGCGCCCCTGCCGCGCTCACCCAGCGAGCTGTCCGAGGTCGAGGACGCTTTGTACGGTTATGATGCGCTGCCCGCGACCGAGGACGACCGATACGCAGGATACTCGGCGGCCACGTACAGAGCATGCCCAAGCCCACCGGCGCCCTCCCGCAGCATACATACCTCCGTGTCGGGCTCAACGGCCTATCTCACCGCGCACGCCAGCACGCCGTCCCCGTCTCCGCCAACGGGCCTCGCGGGCCTTAACGCAGGTACGAAAGAGAATGGAGGCGCACACTGGACCCACACGACACGAGCTGGTCGCGCAGTCACCCACACCAACACGTCTTCCAGGTCTGGCTCGCCGCCACTCACTGTGCGACCGCTCCAGACAACGTTTAGTGGCAACGACACCAGCGCATCATCTGACGAACACGCCAACCTGCTTGTTCTGCACAGCAAAAATGGCCGCGCCGTTACCGCCCGCCGCCACTCGTCGCCCGTCATGTCACAGACCCCGCCACAGCCCTTCCGGCGTACCTTCAGCGTCGCCGATGCCGTGCTCAAGCGACCGCCCCGAGGTTTCTCGCATGAGAAGGACAAGGAGCCAGAGACTGTCTTGTCGCCTGCTATCCAAGAGGGCATGACAGCGCCCATCGAGAGTAACCATGCGAACCAAACACACTCTGTCGCACACGCGGACAGCGTCGACGTCACTGACACATATACGGACGCTTTGGGGAAGGCGAATGGCGTGAGGGAAGGAGAGAGCGTGAGAGACCCGTCACACACAACTTCTCTCTCCATCGACATTTCAACACAGCAGCGAGACCTTTCAGTTGAATCGTACCCCACTTCAGCCCTATCCCCCTCGCTCTCTGAAGAAACGCGCGCACCCAACAGCCAAGGGACCGTACACCTGGCGAATATGAAGTACGGCGCGACGCAAGAGGTGTTGGCGGAGACCAGCGCTAGGCGCAAGAGGGCAGCAAGTCACACAAGCTCGCTCCGGCCGTCGGCGAGCATCTTTACGCCCAGCGTCGAGCGCGACGGCACGCAACGAGAGGGCATACCCAGCGCCCTGGGGCTGTTCACCTTTACGCACAAGCTGCGGCCGAACGCGACCGAGTTTAAGCCGTCGCGCTCAGTCACTGGTCCAGCGGCACTACCGTCTGCGTCGGCCCTGGAGCTGCGGGGTATACACCTTGCATCGGGGCCAGAGGGCGCCGCGCTGTTTGTGCCGCCACGCAAGTCTGATCCTATCACGATCGAGGCGCCGCAGGCGTGCATGCACGTCCCAGCACCCATAACCTCGCCGTGGCGGCACTCTGCCTCGCCGCGATGCAGTGTCGACCGCGCGGGGGAGACGGAGTTCGAAGGCGGAACGCAGACGCCAGCCTTGGGGCACGATACGGCGGGCACGCCGCGCGAGACGCCGCGAAGGGGACGACACACAGCCAAGCGGTCGTCGCAGAACTCGCACCTTCCTCGCGCGTGGGCGGAGCTCGAACGCTCGCAACCGCCGACACCGACCATACCCTCGCCAATCGACAATGTCCATATCCAGCGATCACGGCCCATCCGCCTCGATGCCGCGCGCGGGCACGTACCCCGCGTATCGAGCGACAGCGCGATGGCGTGCCTGCACCGCGCTCTCGCGCCGGTTTGCCAAGCCACGACGTCGTCGTCACCATGCACGGCCGACACGTTTTCGCCCATTGCCGCGCTCCCCTCCGAGCTTGACCTCGCCGGCGAGGGCGCGCTTCCCAGCGCGTCACTCAAATCTTGCTTTGGCGACCTCAATCCCCTGGCAGAACCATTCACCTTTCCCGCCACGCCTGCAGCTGGCGCCACCCGCCCCGAGGTGCTGCTCAACGGCACGCCGCACGCCGATGCAGCGGCGGAGACGGACGGCCTGCGGGATAAGAAGTTCCGCCACTGGGTGTTCCCCACTGACTCGCGATCGCCGCGTGCCAACAAGCGGCGGTACTCGGACACGGAGGAGGGCGATGGAAACGCCGAGGTTGAGGAGGTAGTTCAATGGACCGAATGGCCGTCGGCGACGCTCGATGTGGAGGACCTGTCACTGTCGACGCAGACGTCGGTCGAGTTTCCCCTCCGCCGTACCCCGCCGCGCCATCTTTCCGTCGTGAACAGCACGCCCACGCCGGAATCGACTCGCATTGCGGATCTTTCCCTTCCACCTGTTACGCTACCCCGCGAGACGCTCGTCGAGATGCTCGCAACGGTCAAGTCCGTAGGCGAGCAAATTGCACAGATGCACGCGGCGCATGACGCGCTGCTGGCTGACTCGGCGGGGCGGGCGCGTGACGCCGACGCGCAGGGTACACTGGCCGCCGACACGTTCGACATGATCAAGGGTGAGCTGTGAACTTCTGGTGCCAGCTGACATCAGACTTCTTTGCTGGCGCGCCGAGTTTTGAGACCGTCGCGAGAACGCTCGAGACGCATACTGAGATCCTACACGAGATCCAGCGGCGGATAGACGAGGAGACGCGAACGTCCGCGCCCGTCTCGCCCATGCGCGCGGAGAATGGCGCCGAGGCGACGGGACAGGCTCCGCTGAACGTTCCGGACATGTTCCGTGTGATGATCTCGGGTCAGCACGCGATCATGGCCAAGTTTGGCGAGTTCTCCGAGGCGCAGGAAACAGTATACGACCTGCGGAGCGCGACGGACGCGTTACTCGAGGCACAGGCGGAGTTCAGACAGGCCAAGGTGGATACGCGGAGCGGGCACGAGATTGTCAGACTGCAGGACGAGCTCCGCGCGCAGTCTGCACGCGCTGCGCGAGCTGAGGCAGAGTTGGCTGTCCTCCGGGCTCGTCTTGACGCTGTCGCCACCGATCAGCGCCTCAAGGTTGATTTGGCGGACGCGACTGCCGCTCTCGCACGCGTCGCGGCCGCCGAGGAGCAGTCCAGCGCCCTGTTTGACGATATGTGTCACCAGCTGTCCCAGCAGAATGCTACACACCTCGCGGCCGTCGAGGATATGCTCAAGCAGGTGAGCTAGGTCAAAGATGTCTAGCTGACCTCAGCGCCAGGCGGTGGAGCATAGTGCGGAGAAACAGCATGACGAGGTGCGATCTCTACATGCTGAAAGCCTCCAGCGGCACAACGAGCTGTTGGAGCGTCTTGGTGTGATGGCGAACCGAGCAGAGCTGGAAGCGGAGAAGCGAAGCATTGAGGGCGAGCGCGACGCGGCGCTTTCGCGCGAGGCAGTGGCCAGGGAACGCATCAAGGCCCTGGAACGTGAGGTCGACAACCTATGCGCAAAGGTAAGCTTCCTCTCTGTGGTCTGTAGCTAAAGCCAGCTGAGTGAGGCGGACACGGAACGCAGAGACCTGCGCGTCCAGCTCGCGCAGGTGCGTGGCGAGGTCGACCTTGCGTCAGAAAAAGCGCTACGCGTAGCCGACGCCGAGGCGCACGCGAAACGCAACCTCGAGCTGCAGATGAAAGCCGAAAAAGCGCGGATTGAGTACCTCGAGAGCAAGGCGGCGCGCGCCGAGGCCGCGGCGGCGTCGGTCGCTGACGACCTGGACGCGTGGCGCTCCGCCGCGCTCGAACAGCGTCTGCGCGCCGAACAAGGCTTGGTGAGCTATCTCTAGCCTGGACACAGCTGATACCAGACACGCATCGCCGCGCTGCAAGCGGAAAACTTCCACTGGCGCGAGTTCGCCCTCGGCGCCGACCGCCACCGTCTCGAAAGCTGGCTCAATACCCGTCCCTTTGTTGGTATCGAGGCAGCCGAGCTGCCCGAGCCAGCTACGCCGCGTGCGCGTGCAGCGGATAAGACGTCAGGGTGTCCTACGCCGCGGCCGACGCCGCCGAGCAGCGCGAACGTGCAGCCAAAACACCCTCACCGCGTCTAACAAAGCTGCGTAGCTACGTCGCCTCCGTCGTGTATATTTTTGTAGAGCTGAGATACCTAACATACACCGTGTAATTATCATCCTCACTAGTTCTATTTGTGGGGCGTGACGCAATGTCCTGGGCCGTGCCTTGTTGCGTGTGCCTTGGAGCTCTCTGCGCTGGTTGCATTTCCATCAAGCCCATTCGGCACGGCGCATTGATAGGCCGGTGCGGGCCGGAAGGGCGAGGTGGGCGGGGGAGTTGGCCCACCCCTCCGTCATCGGAGCAGAGCAGTACAGGTGAGTTTAATCGCGATGGATGGAGCATGTTTGTCGTCCGCACATACAATACATACATACACACCATGAGCGCGCGCCTGTTCTCGACAATTAGGGGGACAACGCGAGCGTACGCGCGCAACATCCGTGGCGTGGCGACCAAGGCTGCACCGGCGTCGGCGCGCCCCGCAGGCCGTGCCGCCCGCGCCGCCCTCCTCGCTACTGCCGTCGCCGTGCCCGTGAATCCTAACCCCGCTGCCCGCCCAAACTAACGCCAGACACTACTGTACCTTAACCGCGGCCAGATCCAGCTCGACGCCAGCGCGCCGCCGAAGCTCAAGCCCGTGCCCGTGTCCGAGGTCGTTAAGCGTCGGACCGGCGACGAGGTTTGGGTCGTCATTGACGGTGAGGTGTATGAGTGAGTTGTAGGCAAGCGGGAAGCGAGCGGCGCAGAGGGAAGGTATGCTTCATCTTTGGGGCGTGTCTTGTCAGCATCGCGGCCTCTCGCCTCGCTTCGCTCGGCGCCTCGGCCGCTGAAACCGCAGTATGACGCACTTCCTCAACGACCACCCCGGCGGTCGCGACGTGATCGTCAACAACCGGAGCCGCGACGTCAGCAAGATCTTTGCGCCGCGACACCCGCAGGACCAGCTGGCGCCAGGAAACCTGCCCGCAGAGGTCGTGCACCTCGGTCCGCTAGAACACGCCTCCGCGGCCGAACTCGAAAAGATCAAACTACAGACCTCGCCGGACGAGGTGGCTGAGGAGGAGCGCGTACGCTCCGAACGCCAGAAAATGGACGAACGCGGCTTGGGCGTGATTGTCAACCTCGCCGACTTTGAGAAATACGCCGAGCCCCTCCTGTCAAAGGTCGCGTGGGCTTATTACGCCTCGGCAGGCGACGACGAGATCAGTGAGTTTGAGCTACAGAGGTCGATTTTTGACTTTAGCGAAAAACGCAAACGCTGCGGCGTACCAGCACGTACTCTTCCGCCCGCGCGTGCTCCGCCGCGTTGCGGACGCCGACGCAAGTACAGAACTTATGGGCTGCCCCTCTTCCCTGCCCATCTTTATTGCGCCCGCCGCCATGGCCAAGCTGGGCCACCCACTGGGCGAAGTAAACCTCACGCGCGGCGCGCGCGAGACCGGAATCATACAGGGCGTATCGTCGAATGCCAGCTGTAGCATGGACGAAATGCTGGCCGAGCGCGGCAGAGGCCAGCCTATGTTCTACCAGCTCTACGTCAACCGTGACCGCGCCAAGGCCGAGGACCTCGTCCGCAAAATCGATGCGGCAGGGTTCGACGCTATTATGCTCACGGCCGACGCGCCCGTCGGCGGTAAGCGCGAGCGGGATATCCGTCTCAAGGGCGAGTTTGAGGGTCCCGCCGGCGGCGTCAGCGTCAAGAGCGACGATACCTCTGGCGTGTCGCAGGCCATGTTCGCCGGCGTTGACCCCGACCTTAACTGGGACGACATCAAGTGAGGCGCAGAAGAAGGGATTAGACTGACACCAGGTGGCTCCGTTCCATCACCAAGCTCCCGATCATCGTCAAGGGCGTGCAGACTGTCGAAGACGCGCTGCTGGCGTACAAGCTCGGGTGCGACGGTATCGTCGTGTCCAACCACGGCGGGCGCCAGCTGGACACCACGCGTCCGTCACTCGACGTCCTCCTCGAGATCCGCAAGTACGCCCCGCACCTGCTTCGTCCCGAGTTCCGCGCGCCGACAGGTCCTACTCCCGACTCGCTCGCCGACCCGCGCCGCCTCACCCCGCCTGACCGTCCCGACGCGGGCGGCATGCCCCGCCCATTCGAGATCTTCATCGACGGCGGCGTGCACAGGGGTACAGACGTAGTCAAGGCGCTCTGCCTTGGCGCCAACGGCGTCGGCATCGGCAGGCCGTTCCTCTACGCGCAGAGCGTGGGAGGCGAGGAGGGCGTCGAGCATGCCGTCGGCAGTGAGTGAAACTGGCGAAACCCGCTGACATTAGTCATGAAGAGCGAGATTGAGCTCGCGTTGCGCCTGCTTGGCGCCAACAAGATCAGTGAGCTCCGCCCCAGCATGGTCGAGGTCGTAGGCGAGGGACCACGGAAAGCATAGCGTAATAGTACATTGCATGCATGCGTAGCTAGAGTGTGGGCTGATTGGACATTGAGAAGTAGGGGGCTCGCTCTAGTGGAGAGCGAGGTTGGCCTCGGCAGCGCCAGCACCACTCTTGCGGAACGAGTGGCCGTCGCCGCCGCCGGCAACGCGGTCAAGGCGGTTCTTCCCGGACGCGCCCCAGCTAGAACGGAGCGCGGCCGTGACTGTACCGGCGGAGAGGGAGAGGAGACCCCAGAACGCGCCCTGTAAGAACGGCGAGATGACCTTGGCGTTAGCCCAGCTTCTGACGACGCAGCCTACCTGATCCCGAAGGGTGATCCACGCTACTCTGCTCCATGTCACGGCAACTTCGCGACCCGCAGCAATCTCCGTCTTGACGTCGGCACCGGCGTGCGCCGGCTGTGCGCGGACAACGGGCAGGACGGAACGCAGGTATGCTTGCTCGAACCGCATCTCGGGGATGGGCGGCATGTTCGCGCGCACGCGCTTGCGCGCCGTGCTCCGCCTGTGCGCGCGGTGAAGCGCGCCCGCATCGATCGCGAGCTCGCCGGGCAGGTCGGGGAACGGGACGGCGTCGGCCATGGTGTGTGCTGAGTGGAGAGTGGTCGGCGCGATGCGCTCGATGGTGTATGGTGTCATGAGGTGGTGCGCCATGCACACCGAGGTCAGGCAGGACGCCGGCGGGATCAAATCCACGTGGCCTCGCCTCCGCAATCACGCCCGCGGCACGCCGCATCACGCATCGCCACCCAGTGCAATGGATGACTCGATGACGACCACAACAGCGCATCGACTGTCCACTCCACCAGCATGAGCTTCAACGACCTCGAGCGGGGACTGGGCGCCCCAGGACGCGGCTCCGGCGGCGGTGAGTTAGTCCTGGATGGTGCAAGTGCGGTTGCGCGCCGAGGTCAAAGGGCAGCCCATGTCGAGCGGCCGAGTCACTCGCTTAACGGACTGCTGACGCCCAGACGACCCGGAATTCACCAAAGTCAAGGACAGCGTGTCGATCCAGATATTCAAGATTCAGAGCAATGTGCAGGGTATCCAGCGGTTGCTAGACAAGCTCGGCACGGGCCAGGACGGGCCCAGCGTCCGCACCTCCCTGTGCGTGCCCTCTTGCGAGAAGGGAAAGCTGACGGCAGGCATAACCTTACCGAGTCCACACGCGATATGGTCAAGAAGAGCACAGAGGATGTCAAGGCGCTAGCGGCGTTTCCGGCGGGCGGCGAGGGACAGGTGAGTGAGCACGGTGGATTGCGCGGCAAAGTCGCGGAGCAACGTGCAGTTGCGCTTCAGACCTTTGCTGTAGCAAGTAAAGCATAGGGCAAGCAGGAAGCCGCCCACTTTTGCTGCAACGCGCCACTACTTGTGCAGTACTAATGGCAGTACAACCGCAAGGCGGTCCAGTCCCGGCTCGGACGAGAATACACCGCGGCGCTCCAAAGTTTCCAGCGCGTCCAGCGACTGAGCGCAGAACGACAGCGGAGCACGGTGGAGGTACAAAAGCGTGCTGTGGAGCAGGACGAGGCGTGAGTAGCGGCAGCAAGTAGTAGTTCTGACGGCAGGAGGACGGCAGAGGACCGCGAGTCTGTCGAGCTCGAGCGCGTCCAGCAAGTCCAAACGCAGGCGCAGGAGACCGTCCCGCAGATTACCCAGACCGAGCTCGAGTTCCAGGAACAGCTCATCGCCGAGCGCGAGGGCGAGATTCGCGAGATCGAGAGCGGAATACACGAGCTCAACGACATTTTCCGCGACCTCGGCGCGATCATCCAGGAACAGGGCGGGTTGATTGGTGAGTATCCCCAGGTGTGCACGGCAACGCGAGACAGAATGTCTTCGTCTCGCGGCACAGGCATGAGGTCATGAGCTCTCTTTCAGCTGCGTGCAACGACGGCGCTGGAGACCTCCCTCGTTCCCCTGTCGCCCCTTGCTGACTTTAGACAACATTGAGAGCAACATTGTCAACGTCGCGGCCAACTCGTCCTCGGCGGCCGAAGAGCTCACGACGGCGCACGAGTACCAGCGCAAGGCGGGTCGGCGCATGGCGTGCCTGCTCATCGTCCTCGCCATCGTCGCGCTCTGCATTCTTCTCGCACTTTTGTCCTAGAAGGCGTTAGGGAGGGTTTTTGTGTATGCAAGTTGTATCGGGTGTTGGCATGCGCCGATCAGTTCTGGGGGCGGCCGGGAACATTGCGAACAACGCGAGAGGCGCCTCGACGCGTCGCGCGTTAACTCTCCCCAACAAAGACGCAAGCACCCCAGCAGCAGATTTTAAGGTCATCGGGCGCCCTCCTGGCGCATTGCCCGTATGTCCACATGCACAGCGCGCACAGCAGACACAGCAAAGGCAAAAGGGACATGCACGAAATGTCGATCATGGGCCGGGATCGTCATGCTGTCTGTCCCTGGCTTCATGACGTTTTGGCGGTGAATTGCAGTGTTGGCGGAAGGCCGTGTGTGCCGCAATCGCCCGGTGAGGGTCCGGCAGACCCGGCTCGACACCGCGACGTGTCTGCGTACGTACGCGTTTTCAGCTGCGTGCACGCTGAAGATTTGAAGCATTAGTTAGGTTTGGCTGTGCAGAGCCAGTTTTCTCGGGAGAGCGCGACCATGGAAACGGATACGAAGCCCGAGGCGCAGCGGAACAGTGTCTTGGCGCCACGTCCACCGGGCCAGGACGGGACGTTTGGTGGGCGTGGTCTCCGCAAATTTGCCACCCAACCGTGTCTGACGCCAGCCACACCCGCCACAAACGTTCTCCAGCTAGCGTACAGTAGTCATGGTGAGAGTACATGCATTACAGACAGATGCTACTATGAGGATTGTTAAGTGGTGGTATGGGACAACAGAGCGGTCGCTCGGGAGAGGTGTGGTTGCTGGATGCTTTGCTGGGTGGAGTTTTGCGCGCGCCAAATGGCACGGGCTTTCAACTGGCGGCGGCGGGCTTCGTGTGCCACTCCGGTTATGGGCCTGCTCTGCAAAGTGCTACGGCGCTTAGGGCAGGCCGTGGAGTTTTGGCTCGCGGCTCGGGTCGAAGTGGCGCTGCTGAGGCTGCGAACTTGGGCGCGACAGCGACAGGAGCGAGAGGAAGGGACGGCGCGGCTGAGTCGCAGCCGAAGTACTTGTCGACGCAACGCTTCCCGAAGTCACTTTAGGTTCGATGGGTTTGGACATGCGCACTGCTGTCAGCGTGTGTTGGTGTGCGGTGGCGTGTGTGCAAGAGATACGCGATACGCTTAGAAACGTAGCTTGTCAACTGTGGCAGTGTGGTGGAGCTAGTGTCCCCCAATGCTGACATCACTGCCAACGGCAGGTGGCACCACAGCACACGCAGTATTCTAAGATCGCACAATTGCGCACAACAGTACTCACCACCGTCGGTCCACTCTTCACGGCAGAAGGCGTGGGTGCCAGCCTCAAAGGTAGCGAGAAGGGCGTTCATGCGGTCCTGGTGCTCGGTGGTGGGCGAGGCAGAAGGGGACGAGGGCGCGCTGGGGTTGGGGGTGATGCTCGCGGTGAGGGACTGGGACGATTGTTGGCGGGGGATGTGGATTGAGCTCATGGTGGTGTGGGGAGCAAGTAGAGCAGACGAGGGGTTTAGGCAATCGCGCTGTTGTGGTGTGGTATTAATAACAGTGTTGGAGGTTGTGGTGGCTCCAAGTGGTGGCTGATGGGATGATGGATGGTTCCAAAGTCCACGCCCGAGCGCGATGTTGATGAAGGACTGAGGAGCGTGCGCGTAATCTCTCAGGCGCAGTGCAATCGCAGAGGCCGTGCAGCGTACTCGCTCCACGCCCTGGGCCCGGCGCCGACGCCGCACCGATCTGAGCAGGTCCAGGTCCCGGAGACGCTTCGAAGCTCCATAGCCAAGGCCGCGCCTGGACATCTGGACGCCGGCGGACACCCGTCGGTGCGGGGTCTCAGGGTCTACCACCACCACAGCCATCGGCATCGCCCGATATCTCCGACAACCCGCCTCCACCCCTCCCACCCAGCGGACATGACCGCCCACCTCTCCGTGTGCTGTGTGCCGCGTCCGCGTCCTCGCTTCCCGCGGCCCCGCTTACTGATTGCGATAATGCGTGAGATCATGAGAGCGATAAGGCAGCCGCGGAGGAGACCGACGAGTGTGATCGATCGAGTCGAGAGATACGTGCACACGCGTCGACTGGACCGGTGGGCAGGCGGGCTGGGACGAGCGTACCGATCCAGACACACACTTTCCAAGCGAATGCCGACCTCCGCATGCACATTCCACGTACACACGAACACACAGTGCCCGAATGCCGCTGTGGTCATGTCCACAAGCTACAGCTACCGATCGAGTTCACCTCGCTAAGACAATGTACACGCCATGACCGAGAGATGGGAACCGGGGGGTATGCGGTTGTGGGGACGCTGCAGGGCGCACACGGTGGCGTAGTCTGAAGCCGGACATCCACCTCCTCGATGGCGCAGCGAGCACCCACGGGGCGCGGCGGCGCTGGCCATGATCACAGCGAAGCGCACACGACCGCGCCGCACACACTAGCAACCCCACAGTCTGGGGCCCTTCGGTGCATTTACGACCGGACGTGTCACATGATAAGACGTGTGCCGTGGGGATGTAATCTGTGGTCGGGCGTCGGGCGTGAAGAATGCGGGGTGTGTTGCGGGGGGTGTTCTGTCCGCGCAACTCGATGGCGAGACTGGAGATGACTGAGGACATAGGCATAGGCGCTGAGCCCCACTCTCTAGCGTTCAGGCAAGCTCAGAAAATCGGGAATCTCATCTCCTGGTCAACCTCTTCGCCCACTGTAATCCACCCTGTAACCGACCTCCTGCTCCTGCTCGCTGCTCGCTGCTGGTGTAGGGCGTTTCCCGGCTTACATCAACCAGCACCCCAAAGGCAAAGCTCGTGTTGGCGAAGCACAAAGTTCCGCGTAGGTGTACTGCGCAGTTGAGGTATTTTCGACGCTGCCAATCCTTGAGTCTGGCGAGCCAAACGCAAGCGAAGCAAGAGCTGCGCAGGCCGACTATCTTTATGTATTGACGCAATCTGTCTTGTCCCTCGACGACATTTCAGCAAGAGAACGATGCTCGAGACTCTGCAGGCTGAGTTGTGAGAACAGAGCTTTATCAATAGTCACACATGAATCCGACCTCGGATGGCTGGCTGTGTACTCCCAAGCTCGACTAGGACAGATGGGCACACGCATAGGTATTGTGCTGTAAGCAACTCATACAGTAAGCATCAGAACCGGCGCCCTTGTTAAACCAAAGCTTGCTCATTACACATCGGCAAACAATCCTCGCACTCACCCCATCAGCATCACCTTGGCTGGACCGCCGCGAAGCTTGATATGACAAGGGAATCGTGGCGAGACTTGTTCCAGTCGCACACATGTCTGTCTGTCCCTTTATGCTTACCGAGCCGATTGGGGCGGTGTCCAATTGACGCTATTTAACAACCGATTGACTGTCTCAGCCGCACCCAGCAAACCCCTGTTTCTGTCGCGCTGATAGCTGGAAGCGAGAGTGTGGGTCGTTATCTCAGCAAGGTTATAAGGTGCGAGCTGTTACTCGTCACTCACGAGCAAAGCAAAGTTGAGGTAGCCCATACACGAGCTAGTCTACTGCCCTGCAGCGTTAAAGAACTGCTAAACGCTCAACGTTCTACCTGGGGGTGTCTGCAGTCCACCATTTATAAGACCCTGGCATTAGCTTCCGACGACGCCACCATATGCGACGCACAGGACCTTTTCAGACTCAAGAGATTAGCATGTCCGAGTGGCCGGTGCAGTTGGGAGCACTTGTTTCGGAGAGAGAGACGGTGCGGAACCGATGCATATTGACGTTGACTCTGCACCTGTCGCACCCGCAGAGTCCCACTGAGCCACCTCAATGAAGCGTGTCGGCTGCGTTTGCAAGAAGAGACATGGAGTCGACGTCCTGTGCGCACGGGGCACTTGCCGACGGTCGACCGAGACGTGGGTGTGTGCTGGGGGGCGTAGCGGGGGAACAAGAGTAAAGCATGGACGGGGCGATGGGATGGTCTGCGTGTCGGGTGTCGGTGGGAACTGCTGCGGCGCCGCGTGGACCAGGCCGTCCGCGCTGCCGACTCACGCACGACAGGGCCGTCAGCCCTGTGGCGTGCGAGCGTGAGCGGACGCACGGCGTTCTGGTATCAAGACATCCTTGTGAAGCGATACGACTGTCTGCGAGAGGTGCGCAAGTGTCAATAAGACATGAAGAGGCTACACTGCAGTGCGTCTGCAAGCGTGTTATGGCCAACTTGCTGCTGGCTCTTCATAATCAGCCGCGAGAACCTCATCGTCCACCAGGCACATGGGCGGAAACGATGCCCAAGCGCTGTTGGGAACACACTGTCTCTGCACGGACCAATCTGCAACCGTCGAGCCAGGAGCAGCACCTGTACTTCGCAGAGGGATTTTCATTTGTCGTACAGTGGCTTGGGCGTTTTATGTGCGTGTACGCTGCGCAGCACCCAGCAAGTGCCGCCGAGCATGAGCCACTGGGCATGGAATCAAGGCACAGCAGAACCTGGGGAGTGTTTCGGGCGCTGCGAAGTCGGGAAACACAAGACATGGATATCCGCGTTTGAGGGAGCAGACGGGCAGGTGTGTACTGTACACCGTCGTCCGACGCGAGGTCGCCTTTCTTTCGTCCAACCCGAGGTCGCCCGAAAGTCGTGGCCGGGTCGCGGCAGTAGCGGAGGTCTGTGCCATCCCGTCGCACGAGGCGAGCGAAGTGTACCTGTATCCTGTGCTCGCTCTGTGAGGGCTCTGTGAGGGCTCTGTGAGGGCCAGCACTGGTGTGCATTTCATGAGCTCAGGGAAGGGAGGAAACGCTCTGCGACGTATGGAAGTCCTCGAGGTCAAGGGGTGCGGTGTGGGAGCGAGCGACTGAGGCAGAGCCATCAGAGCGAGAGCTGGCTGATGGAGCGGTGTGGAGACGTCCCCTTCGCGTCAGAAACCGTTCATCAGGAGCGAAGAGTGCACGTATACATGGCGAACATGGCGAGGAGAGCAGAGTCGCGCTGGAACCGGCGCAGAGGTCGTTGCCATTGCCCGCGGCACTGGGACGCACGACTTTGCGGAATGGAGTATTGGTCCAGGCACGGCGCACGCGCCGCGTTCAGGCACGTGGAGACCCCGGACATTCCTTGTCCACCCGTCCAGGTTCAGAGACAACTTTTGGCCCAAGGGAAGGCAAGCAGCAGACGTCGCCAGCTCTCGTCATCAGTTGATCGCGAGAACACAACGACAACGACAACGACAGACCGCAGCAGACAACAACGACAGTCTGGTACAGAGATCAAAAACAAGCTTACCGGCGTTGCGTTGTTGTCGTTGCCTGCCCTCCCTCCCCTTCCCGCGCACAGTGTTCAATCACACACACACACACGTCTCCGTCGTGAATCACCAAAATTTCGAGATTCCAGCCGGTACCCACGCACGAGGCCTCGTCGCACACTCAACGTTGCAACGCTCCTTGCGCGACACAGAGCACCTCCCAGCCCCGCTCGAGCAGTACATAACCGCCCCTCTCGCATTGCTCTTGCTCTTGCTCTCGCCAGTCCTCACCCAACTCTCGTATCCTCGTATCCTCTCGCGACACCTCCGCACTTGAGTCGCTTCCTGTCTTCTATCCCGGCGCTTCCAACTTACTCTGCCACCTCTACCACCTCAACCCTTTGCACTACCACTCCCCACCCCGTCGTCATGACCCTGCTGCCGCAGTACAGCGACGACGTGCTCGGTCCTGCCTCGACTTGGGCCAAGGACACCGAAGTGGACGAGCTCGACGAGGACAACACTGCGTACTTTGCCTCGCCCCCTCTTCCGCCCATTGGCGTGTTTGACACTGGTCTCAAGACCATGTCGCACATCCCACACTCGACAGTCACCGTTGCGCCCATGCCGAGCGTCGGCTCGGGCTCGTCGCACCCCACACTCGTGTCCAACGACAACATCTCCGAGTTTGGTGACAGCCACAGCCGCGCCAACACTTGCAACACACTCGGTCTCAACTTTCCGCGTGTCTCCTTGACACCCGACACCGAGTCCCCGCCCAACACACGCTACCCTTCGCCCGCGTTTGCGTACTCGCCCACGCCGGGACTGACCATGTGTGCCACTGCCGACTCGACGCCGGGGCCCGTCTACTCCGACACCGACTCGGCGTACTCGTCTCGCTCGTCCACACCGCAGGTCGCTGTCAGCGGAGCCTTCAGCAACAATGCCCACACCCGCGGTGTCTTCCGTTCGGACTCTCTCGTGTCGTCGGCCACGTCCTCCGAGTCAGGCGGCGCCACAGCCGTCGGACACCTCAACCTCGGCACGGGTCATGTCCCCCAGCACAACGCGCCGGTGCAGGTCCCGACAATGCCCATGTCGCGCGAGTACGCTCTGACGACACCTGCGCCTGTACGCCTGATGATCGGTGGCGGTGGGCGCAAGAACTCTGCCGTGGCCAACGGAAAGTTTGTGCCCAAGCGCCCGCACCTGTGCCCCTTCGAAACATGCGACCGCGCGACCAAGACGTTCCGCTCCAACGCCGACCTGCAGCGCCACATTCGCTCGCACAAGGGCGAGAAGCCCCACGTCTGCCCCGCCGTCGACTGCGGCAAGCGCTACGGCCAGCAGAACAAGATGGTCAAGCACGTCGAGCAGCTACACCCTCACCTCGTCTCCCTCGTCGAGCTCTCACGCACACGTACCCGCCGCCGCCCCGGTACGGTTACTCCCTCTCGCAACATTCGGGGCATCCCCGGCTCAAGCACCCCGTCGACTGCCACGCCCAGCCCCGTCGTCAACCACACCACACACCACCAGTTGCCGCCCCTCCGCGCCCAGGTCCCGTTCTACCCCTACGTCCCGAGCTACCCCATGGCTGCTGGCCCCGTTGCGCACTACCGCCCCGCCCCGCTCTCGCCGCGCGCGGCCATGGTGAACCAGAACACGCACCACCAGAGCAACTACGCGCCCTGCGCCCCGACCCACGTCTCGCCGACGCTCTACAGCAGCGCCACGAACGCGACTCCCGCCTCGCCGGGCTTGCCGTCGTTCGTCTCGCAGTTCGGCAGCAGTGCGAACTGGTGGTCAGGGCAGTAGGCGAGCCGCGACCAGCTCCAAATACAAGTACACAATCGAAGAAGTCAAAAGCAAGAAACTCATCAACAAAACCCACCATCGCCATCCAAAAGTGCATACACATCCGCCCATCCCGTCTCCATCGCATAGAGTAGAAGCCTGCCTGCTTGCACTGCATCGCCATTCACTCAAGAACGATCCGCATCACCACACGCCCATGTGCATACGCCAACAACTACATCAAACAAACATACAAAGTCAAAAACCGTCCATCACATCCTGGGGCACACATCCATAGCAATGTCCATAGCCGAATGCATACTTGTGCTTTGCCAAGGAGGTCAAGTCGCACAAGACTGAAGTCTGCTCAAGAGCCAACCGTACGCCAGTCGCGCCCGCTTGCTAGGTTTGTTAAATGACACCTAAGAACGCTACGGGGTTAATGTCGAAATGGCTGACCTCATACTGTACTCTTGATCTGACGCTTGGCGCCGATGAGCTAGACGAGCTTGGAGTCAAAGCTGTCATGAGTCGACTTCCTTAAGTTGACTCCACGTTGCATCACATCTCCGTGCATTGCAGATAAGTGGATGCATACTAATATCCCACACAACTAAAGGAGGAGCTTGAAGCGCTCAATGCCGAGACGGATCGCCTCAATCTCGGACGCGTACTTGTCGAGCTTTTCGGCATTGTCAGCACGGACGTCCTCGCGGATCTTGGTCTCGTAGTTGTCCTGCTTGGTGACCTTGACGAGCTTGTCACGCGCGCCCTCGACGACGCCCTGCTTCTTCTCAAGCTTGCTGATCTCGGCAGCGGCATCGACCTTGCCCTGGACGGGGATGTGGACGTTGACGTCGGCAGACACCGTCTCGGTACCGCAGCCGGGGGGAACCTCGGCGTCGTCCGAGATGAACACGGCCTGGCCAGCACCCTTTGTCAGCGCGACGATGATGGGCGTCTGCGTCTCGAGCATCTTCTTCTGCTCGGGCTTCTTGGCCTGCACGACAACCGTAATCTTGTCCTCGAGAGTCTTGCCGTTCGTTGGCAGGTTGTACAGACCCACAACCGAGCGCGCACCACGGATAATGTCGTTGACGAGGTCAAAGTCCGCCTCGGCCTCGGGGAAGTTGTACTCGGGCGTCTCCTCGGGGAAGGCCGCGACCATGATCGACGGCGTGTCATCGCCAGCACGGCGCGGCAGGCGCTGCCACAGGTCCTCGGTGACGAAAGGCATGAAGGGGTGCAGCAGCCTCAATCCGCCGTCGAGGGCAGTGTACAGCGTGTTCTGCGCCGAAATCTTCTCGGGCGTGTCCTCGTTCGACTCGAACATGGGCTTGGTCGCCTCAATGAACACGTCGCAGAAGTCGTTCAGGAAGAAGCGGTACGCAACGTTGGTCGCTTCGGAGAAGTCGCGGTTCTCCATGTGCTTGTTGACACCAGCCGCCGCCGCGTTGAGGCGGTGCAGCAGCCACTGCTCGGCAATGCTCTCCTGGCCAGTGGGCTGCGCGGGTTAGCCTCATCCAGAAGAAATTACCCACCTTGGCCGAGTCACGGGGGACGAACGTGCTCTGCAGACGCTTGCCCTCGAGGTCGACGAGACCCAGACGGAACAGAGCAAACTTGGTCGCGTTCCAGAGCTTGTTGCAGAACTTGCGGTAGCCCTCGACACGGCCAATCTCGAGGTTGATGTCGCGGCCGCCCTGGGCATAGTTGCAGAGGGTGAAGCGGAGGGCGTCGGTGCCGCACTGAGGAATACCCTTGGGGAAGAGCTTCTTCTGGCCAGCCTCGGCCTTCTCAATCTCCTTCTCGGGGAGGTTACCCAGGCGCAGGTCGTTGGCAAGCTTCTCGAGCGTCTGGCCAGTAATGACGTCCAGAGGGTCGATGACGTTACCCGTCGACTTGGACATCTTGCGTCCCCAGGCGTCACGGACCATGGGGTGGCAGTACACCTCCTTGAACGGCATCTTGTCCGTGAGGACGTTGCCAAAGAAGGCCATGCGCGCAACCCAGAAGAAGAGAATGTCCCAGCCAGTCTCCAGGACCGAGTTGGGGTAGAAGTGCTCGAGGTCGGGAGTCTATACAGTCAGTACTATCATGGCTACTCGTCCTACCTTCTCGGGCCAGCCCATAGTAGAGAAGGGCCAAAGACCAGAGGAGAACCAGGTGTCGAGGACGTCGTCGTCCTGCTCGAGGGTGTACTTGCGGCCATTGGCGCGCTTCTCGGCCTCGACAGTGGCGTCCTCAAGCGAGCGCGCAACAATCCAGTTGCTCTCATCGGCAGTCTGGCGTCAGAACGACCCCAGTTGCGCAGCTTACGTCAGGGTTCTCGCCCTCATACTTCATGAGGTAGGCCGGGCACCTATGGCCCCACCAGAGCTGGCGCGAGATGCACCAGTCCTGCATGTTCTCCATCCAGCGAACCCAGTCGTTGGCCATCTGCTTGGGCTTGATGTCGAGCTCGCCAGCAGCCGTGCGCTGGAGTCAGCACAAACTTGCGCTCCACACACTTACCCTAAGAACCTCGTCGGCCATCGGCTTGCAGCTGACCCACCACTGGGGTTTCATGATCGACTCGACGACGTCGCCCGACTTGGAGCAAATGGGGATCTGCATCTCGTTGTCCGCCTGACCGACGTACAGACCCTTCTCCTTGAGAGCCTCAACGACGGCGTTCCTGACGTGGAAACGCTTCATGCCCTGGAAGGGCGCGGCGTTCTCGTTGTATGTGCCGTCGTCGTTCATAAGGGAGATGAACTCGAGGTTGTTGCGCTGGGCACACTCAAAGTCGTTGGCGTCGTGCGCGGGCGTGATCTTGACCGCACCGGTACCAAACTCCATGTCGACGGTGATGGCGTCGGTGACAATGGGGATGCGGCGGCCGTTGAAGGGGTGGATGGCAAACTTGCCGTGCAGGTGCTTGTAGCGCTCGTCGTCGGGGTGGACAGCAATAGCCGTGTCACCAAGCATGGTCTCGGGACGCGTCGTGGCGACAATGACGTGCTCGTCAGAGTTCTCGATGGGGTACTTGAACGAGGTGATGACACCAAACTCGAAGCGCTCCTTCGGGTCGTAGCCCTTGACGTTCAACAGCGTGCGGCCAGTAAGCGGCTTCTGGTCAACCTCGAGGTTGGACAGCGACGTGTTGAGGTAGCAGCACCAGTTGACGAGACGGTTGGCACGGTACAGCAGGCCCTTCTCGTGGAGGTGGCAGAACGCCTCGCCGACGGCTTTGCTAAGCGTCTATCGTCAGCACAAGCACTCCAGACTCGCAACTCACGTCGGACATGGTGAAAGCAGTACGGTCCCAGGCAAAGGACCCGCCCAAGCGGCGCATCTGGTTCGTGATGTTGGCCTGGTACCTGGCGTTAGAGCTCTCCTGATGGACTTGACAGCTCACTGATCCTTCCACTCCCAGACCTTCTCGAGGAACTTCTCGCGGCCATAGTAGTGCCTGGAGTGGCCCTCGTTCTTGATCAGACGCGCCTCAACAACAGCCTGGGTCGCGATACCCGCGTGGTCAAAACCGGGAACAAGCAGGACGGTGTATCCCTGCATGCGCTTCCTATCACGTCAGCTTGTTGTCCGGGATTGGTTGAGCTGCACGTCCAACGTACCAGCGAACGAGACCGTCCTGGATAGCAATAGTAAGAGCGTGACCAATGTGCAGGTTGCCGGTGACGTTGGGAGGGGGAAAGGCCATGGAGAAGGTACCCTTGGGGAGGGGCGAGCCGTCGGCCTGGAAGCGAGGCTCGAAGAAACCCTCCTTGTCCCACCAGGCGTAGTGCGCCGCCTCGACCTTGACCGGGTCGTAGCCGCCAGCCCAGAGGTCACCAGAGACATCTAAGAGGTTGTCAGAAACGTCGCAGAGGTTGCTACTCACCCTTCTTCTCTCCTTCGGGCGTGGGGTTGATCCACTCCTCGGCGGGCTGCTCGGCCTCCTTCTTCTTCTCCTTCTTCTCCTTCTTGGGCGCAGCAGGCTGGGCAGCAGCCGTCGACTGCTTCGCGGCCGCTTTGGCAAGCTTCTCGAGACGCTTAGCCTCCTTCTTGGCTGCGGGGTTGGTTACAACGTAAACAAAATGAAGATGACTCACCGCCCTTTTTGGAAGGCGCAGCAGCGCCGTCGGCACCGGGAGCTGGGGCAGTGTCCGGCTGGTTGGAAGCCTCGGCCAGAGGCTTGGTTGTTGCCTCCTGAGCCGACATGATGCGCGTGTAGTGCAAGGGTCGAGCGATGTAAAAAGGCAAGTGCGGGGTAGTTGGGGGCAAGCGTTGTTGCTTGAATACCGACGCGGACGAGCTGGTCGTAGTCCAAAGAGAGCTACTGGCGAGCTGTTTTCGGGTGGCAAGAGAGAGGTGGCGTAGCATACACCACCTGATCAATTCACTGCGGCCTGTTTATATGCCGTCCGGAGCGTGTGTGGTATCGAGTGAACAAGAGAATAGTTGATCCCAAGCCGCTGCTGGTCAACGACCTTGACTTACTTTTGACTCGGAAAACGACTCGCCGGGCCACAACCTACGGAGGAATCAAGGAAATCTTATCAAGCCACGTGGTGAAAATGACGTGTGACCCCTTCTTAGGCGATCACCTTCCCTGATGCCCCGGTGACGATGTCCCTCCGCGTACATACTGTCCACTGCTTCCTTTACGTGTTGCTCGCCATCTCTCACACTTTTGTCGCATTCGCACCTCGACCCGTCGTCTTCTGTTGCGTCCGCAAGGGACGCTTTGACAGGATGATTTCGGTGAGTTATTGACAGCTACACAAGCGGCATTGAAACTTGCTGACACGCAGGCATTCTTCATCTTCAACCAGAAGGGCGAGGTAAGCTGTCAAGCTGTCCACTTCTAACAACATAGGTGCTCATCTCGCGCCTCTTCCGAGCAGATTTAAAGTGAGCCGACACCTCAACTCGGGCTGAGCTAACAATTAGGCGCTCTATTGCCGACGTGTTCCGGATTCAGGTCATCTCCAACCCCGACATCCGTTCGCCCATCATCACACTCGGCTCGACGTCCTTCTTCCACGTCCGCATCAACAACATCTTTGTTGTGGCCGTCACAAAGTGAGATCCAAGAATTTTCCCTTGCTGATCTTTGCAGATGCAACGCGTCGGCTGCGCTGGTGTTCGAGTTCCTGTACCGATTCATCTCCATCTCGAGGAGCTACTTCGGCAAGCTGGACGAGGAGAGCGTCAAGAACAACTTTGTCCTCATCTACGAGCTTCTCGATGGTGTGTTCATTGTGTTGTTCCAATCTAACACCACAGAGATTCTTGACTTTGGGTACCCCCAGAACTCGGAGATCGATACGCTCAAGATGTACATTACCACCGAAGGGATCAAGTCGGAGATGGCAGTGGTGGGTCGACCATCCTGTGTGAAGCTAACCCTCGCAGCGCGAGGACTCGTCCAAGATCACGATCCAAGCGACGGGCGCGACGTCGTGGCGCCGTGCAGACGTAAAGTACCGCAAGAACGAGGCGTTCGTCGACGTTATCGAGACGGTCAACATGATGATGAGCAAGGAAGGCACCGTGCTGCGTGCCGACGTCGACGGGCAGATCCTCATGCGCGCGTACCTCAGCGGCATGCCCGAGTGCAAGTTTGGCCTCAACGACAAGCTTGTCCTCGACAAGCGCGGCGAGCAGCAGGCGTCCAAGATGGACCACGCGGCCGTCGAGCTCGACGACTGCCAGTTCCACCAGTGTGTCCGCCTTGGCAAGTTTGACTCGGACCGTTCTATCAGCTTCATCCCGCCCGACGGAGAGTTTGAGCTTATGCGGTGAGTTCATTCGCATTGATATCGGGCTAACGGCAAGCTACCGCTCGACACGGAACATTAACTTGCCTTTCCGCCTACAGACGCACGTCACGGAGCCGTCAAAGTCGCGTGTCGAGTACACTATCCACCTCAAAGCTGCGTTCGACTCCAAGCTCAACGCCAACAACGTCGTCATTAAGATCCCCACGCCGCTCAATTCGACCAAGGCAGACGCCAAGGTCGGCGTCGGAAAGGCAAAATATGTGCCCTCCGACAACGTTATTGTCTGGAAGTGCGTCAACGTCTGGAATTGGAGCATGGGCTGACGGCAGGATCCCACGGATACAGGGACAGCAGGAGTGCACGCTAACTGCCGAGGCGACGTTGGCGATGACGACCCATCGTCAGGCGTGGTCGCGACCGCCCATTGAAGTTGATTTCTCAGGTGAGCTCACAGCGGTCCTAACGTAGCTGACCATCAGTGGTTATGTACACTGCGTCGGGCCTGCTCGTTCGATACCTCAAGGTCTTTGAGAAGAGCGGTAAGCTTCCGTTGCGGTGCTGAGCTGACATTCAGGACAACCATCGACAAAGTGGGTGCGCTACCTCACAAAGGCCAACGGGACGTACCAGATTAGGGTAGGTTTGGAATGCCCAAGAGCTCTGCTAACCACTCAGTTTTGACCACCTTCCTGTAGACTATGTATTGTTATGCCACATCGTTATGATACCTCCTACGCTGGCCTAGCTTACTTGCGGTACATCAGCCAACCCTAGTTCTGATCGTTGGGATGACGAACTTGCAAGTCTACGTAGCAATCTGACAACGGCCCCTGTTCCGTTCACATGGCCTGTGGCTCACCTACACCCGTGGTGGTCCCGAGGTCTCACCAAAAGTTCATTCCGTGCGACTCGACGCGGATGCCGACCTATTATAGTCCATAGTCCATTCGGCGCGGAGAGGCGCTAGGCTGTGGGGAAAGTTCTACCTCACATCCACTCCGGTTATGGCTTACCATAAGCCATAACGCTGCGTGACAGTACAGAACATGCATAAGCCCAGTAATCTACAAAACGACGCTACGTCTACTCCGTGTCGACACTTGCCCTGGCTCTTGAGCCCTCGGCGTGCGGTGCCAGCAGGCCCTCTTCCTCGTCCTCGTGGTGTCGCCTACAGCGAGCCTTGTCCAGTTCCTGACCACGACGCGAGCGGTGGCCGCAGAGGGTCGTGCGCCCCTCCTTGTACTTCATGTGGACGAGTGTGGCAATAATGACGAGCCAGTAGGCCTGGTACATCCCACTGTCGTCAGCCAAGAAGCTTTTGGGGCCACTTACACTGTCCAGACGGTACCGATGTTGTTCCAGCCAACGAGACTCTGCGCAAGCTGCCAGAAACCGCTGTAGCCCTCGTGTCCGGGCTCGGGGTTACCCCACGTAAGAGCCCAGATGTTACCTGCTACACGGAAGCTGCCTGGTCCATCGCCCGACTCGGCCGCAGCAGCACCAACGCCGTTGATAAAGTACTGCCGCTCGAGGGAGTAGGCCGAGCGACTGGCCAGTCCAGCGCCCATGAGGAAGAGGATGATGGTGGAGAAGAGGGTGAAGCGGTGCAGCGTCATGGACTCGGTGCGCTGGAAGAGGGTATACGCCAGCAGGCCGCCAATGGTGAGTCCCACTACTGCACCAGTGAAAATAGACAGCGGCGAGCCCGTCAGCCCGATACCGCCCAGGAACACGACGCCCTCGAGGCCCTCGCGCAGCACGGTAATGAACGGCAGACCGAAGAGGATCCATCCCCGAGCGGCACGAGCACGGAACTTGCGTCGCTGGCGGCGTGATCCCCCTTCGTCCTTGCTCACACCCGCCACACCCTCAACCGCCGCAAGGAGCTTGTAGCGCCACTTCAGGCGGGCGTGCGGGAGACGTAAGAACGCAAGGCCCATGGCGAGGATACTGCCGTCAGACCGAATCAAAAGGAAACACCACCCACATAATGGCCGCGACGCCACACCAGATACCCTCCCAGAGGTTCTCGGCGTCCTGCCACAGATCGTGAGCAAAGGTATAGAACTGGTGTCAGCTTGGCATCTAGGTGTCAGCTAGCTACTCACCACATAAAGGAAGATTGCGCCGACAGCCGCTGCCGCTGCCAAACCGAGCAGTGCACCTGTCCACACCTGGGTCTTGAGGGATCGCACGAGCTGGTCCCGGTCAATATGTTGGTGTGTATGCGATGTGCCCTCGTCGTCCGAGAGATCTACGCCGGCGGAGATATCCGAGTCGAGCGAGCGGCGCGACAGTACAGGGGAGAGCTTGGGAGAGAGTAGTTCTGGAGGCACGGCGGGCGCTCGTGTGGACAAGGAGCCGTTAGCGCCAAAAGTAGAGTATGCGCCGTCGGTGTGGTCTGCGTTCTGGCCCGAGCCACTAGGCAGCAGCTCGGTACGCGACGTATCGGCGCCAGCGATGGCGCTGTGCGGGTGTTGCGGGATGATCTGGTCTATGAACCCGAGCAGAACAGCGACTGCGGCATTAGTGATGGCAAGCAGAAAAGGCCTCACTGATGATACCGGCTTCCAGAGTCTCGCGGAGGGCGATGAACGCCGCGACGGGCTACGCGTTATTTCAAGCTAAAAATGCCTCAACACCTACGTTGAAGTAGTCGGTGGCTGCCATGGTGTTCTGTGTGACTGACGCCGTCGAGAGCAGTGGAGCGATGTGGAAAGGTGCTTATCCACCCCTTTGTACTGCGTCCTTGGTGTCGAACGTGTACTGGGGTGTGGTTATGCCAAGAGGTGCCGGGAACGGTTCCAGCGTGCTCGACGAGATATCGGGCCCGATGGACGCGTCTGTGGCAAAACGTCGTCCGAAGCGGGTTCGGAGTGTCTGTCTCCCGAGGCAGTGTGTGGACTCTCCCACGCTTGCTCTTATGTTTTGCCCCGGAACCTCCTACACGCGACAATCTCGTGGTGCACGTGACTTGTGTTTCAGTGACAGGGGTAAAGGCCGTTGTGGGCTGCTCTTCAGCTTCCGGAGGGGACGGATTGGGTTCCAGGGTGAGCGGCGTAAGGGATGATGAGCGGGACGGGCGGCAAAGGGACGGAGCGTCTGCATCCCACATCCGGAGTGAGCTGACGCTGAGGAGATGATGCTCTTCAACTCAGCGTCCACCACGTTGATGAGATATCCGTAGAACCACATCCCATCCCTTTGAATTGGAACCAGTTGTAATTCCTGTTTGGGCAAATGGAGGAAGCAATTGGGGTATATTATGGCTTTAGCATTGGCGGCTGGAAAAGGCGGGATCCCGCCAGGAACCATTTTTAAGGTGTGGATTTCAAGTGCCCATAACGTAAACATGGTAAATGGTGAGAGACGCCGCCGGGATGCGGGCCAGCACGACAAATGTCCGGGCTCGCTACCAAATGTTCCGCTCTCCATCACGACTCGTTCATCTCGCTTGTCTGCATTCTCTGCTCGACACTGACCACCCCGAAGCTACTTGTACCCGACCTCGCGACTTCGACACTCGGCGCCGGCTTCGGTGACATCATCGAGACGCGCACGGACGGCACATACGGCTGTTGACACGTCCACTCAACACTCCTTCCTCGGCACCTTCGCCCCCTTCCTCACCTTCCTCCGCCCTCCTCACAGACACAGCAACGGCAGCTCGTCTCGCACTCCGTCATCCTCCCCTCTTCCCTCCTACCACCACAGACACCACCATGTCTACCTCGAGCCCGCCGATCTTGCCCACTCACTCGCCCAAGGGCAGTGACAACGGCAAGTCGCCCATCCAAGGGTTATGGCAGTCCACATCGAGGGGACGGTCGCCAGTCAACGAGAAGGTGAGTGGCTATGGCGCAGGGGAACGCTCGGGTTGCTGTCGCTGACATCTGCAGCAGCTTAGTCGCAAGGACTCGGACCTCGACCTTGCCAACAAGCAATCCAAAGGCGTCAACATGCGCGCGGCAACGATCAGTGAGAGACGAGCGTTTCGCGGCATATCTAACGTGCACAGTTCCCATCTGGATTGCCCTGTCCTCGACCGTGATCATTTACAACAGTGCGTTGACACCTCTATGCGACGTGGACGAGACTGACTTGTGCAGAGTACCTCTACACAAACCTGGACTACCCTTACGTGAGTTGAGCACTTGTTTCCATGCTAACTCTTCAGCCTGTCTTCATGTAGGTCTACCGCAACCCTTAACACAGTATCGCTGACTGGCAGCACCTCATACCACTTGGGATGTGCTGTAAGTCTTAATCCTATACAAGAGCCACTTTCGCTCCACGTTCGCTGACATCCAGGCCCTCGGAACACGCATCCTCCGGTTGACGACCAACCTGATGGACGGCCTCGACACCGTGCCGATGACAGTGAGCCTTCCCTGCTTTCACCCGCTGTGCTGATTCCCCAGCGAGAAATCTACGTCAAGCGCATCATTCCCATTGGCGTCTTGTTCTCCGGTTCCCTTATCCTCAGCAACTCTGCATACCTGACGTGCGTTGGTGCTCGGGGAACAGCCTTGTGCCAATTACTTACGTCGACAGACTTAGTGTGGCTTTTATTCAAATGCTCAAGGTCAGCTGCGAGCCTCGGAGAAAGAGCTGACTGTTGCAGGCCTTTACACCAGTGGCGATTGTGCTCGCTTCGGCTCTTTTCCGAATCCAGCCGCTCAACGCTAAATTGCTAGGCATCGTCGCGGTGAGTTGGGCTATCTGGGTATAGCAGTGCACATCTTAAATGACAGAGAATGCTAACGCCCTAGTTGATCTCCACCGGCTGTGCTTTGGGTATGCCACGTGCGGCGATACGAACTGACATGCAGCGGCGTACGGCGAGATGCACTTCGAGCTCTTTGGCTTCATTTGCCAGACAAGCGCTGTTGTGGTGAGTAGAAGTGAACCAGCCCCAACATATTGCTAACGCTGCAGTTCGAGGCATCGTGCGTTTCCATGCTCGCGAATACGCTGACTTTGCAGGCGCCTCGTCATGATTCAGGTGCTGCTGCAGGGCCTCAAGGTGACCCCCGAAATTCAGCATGCGCTCACACCCGCAGATGGACCCACTTGTGTCTCTTCACTACTATGCTCCTGTACGTTGCTTGGATCCGCACCCCACTGTGCATGTGCTGACAGGCAGGTCTGCTCCATCATCAATGCGTGCTTCCTGCCTTTTACCGAGGGGTGGGCGCCCTTCATCGAGATGCCTCGCATCGGGCTGCTCATCATGTCGACAAACGCACTGGTCGCCTTTGGCCTCAACGTCTCGGCCGTCTTCCTCATCAGCGCTGCAGGCGGTCTGGTCCTGACTCTGGCGGGTGTTTTCAAGGACATTCTACTCATCTCCGCCAGCGTCATTTTCTTCGGCACCCCCGTCATGCCCATACAGGTGTTTGGTGAGCCTAAGCAGGGAGAAGCACAGAGTACACACTGACACGCAGGATATGGTCTAGCACTCACGGGCCTTATGGTGTACAAGAATGCGTCAAACAAGAAGTAGAAGCCAAACCCAACGGCACAGTAAAATTAGAACATGGTCTCGACACGGACTTGTACCACCGCAATATACACATAGATGCAACTTTACGGAAACGCTCGAGTCGCAGCCGCAGGATGCAGTGCACGTGCGCGCTCGGTGCTGGGCCCAATAAGGCACCACCATGACATGTCATGTCAGGATGTCAGGACCAGATAAGATCATGATTGAATTGTCCCGAAAGCCTCAGGGCTCGACTCCCGTCGACCTCGCGGTGTGGCACATGGGCTGCCACACTCGGGTAGCCACGCTGCCACTTCCGGAGGGCTTGTCTGCATGCAGACGGTAGCTCGTTTCTCCCTCAACCTGTTTTATGCATAAAGCGACTATCTTGAAACTCGCAATGTCAACCGATGTGATTAACTCCACCACTCACATACAAAAGCCTCCGGAGTTGACAACCGTCCAAGTGAAGCACAAATCACCACGCTCCTGTGCGTTTGGGAGTATCATGGGCCTGTAGTTATTATAGCGTAGCCTTTTACAGGTCAAATTCGACCGCAACACAAGCGACTTTCAGGTTTGTTCTTCTATTCACACTTTCAAGAGGACCATTGTGGTGCAAACGCTGACACCCTGTTGCTTGTCAAAGCGATTGTTGAAGCAGTTGTTCTAGCAGTGCAATAACAAACTACTGTACAGTATCTCATCTTTTGAATCTTAGCTACAGGATTAAGTCTAACCTCGAAGTTGACAGAAATCAACTGCGTTATCACTTTGGTATCTTCGGTTATTGGGGTCATGACAAAATGCACGTTCAAATGCAGGACAGCCAGACCCTTGCAAGGCCAAAGCTGCTGGTTCTCGGCATTGTCAATACCATAACTGTCACGACGGAGAAAGCTCACGCTTGCTCGCTTCTGCGCGCTGTGCTGAAATGGTGCCACTGACTGGAGTATGTAAGTACAGCACAGCTACTCTGTCACTCTGACTGTCACTCAGTCCACCAGTGTAATCTACCAACGAGAGAGCACGGTCAAGACAGCAACACCACCTGTTTAAAACGACAAGTACGCATTTGAAGCATTCTGTAAGGGCGGTGTTTCGAAAAGCGTGTGCACCACTGCAGCACCGGATGTGGACATGGACACACTGTAAAACATCCTGTACTGAGCAACACACAGCCCACTAACCGCATTCGTCTTCAACACCAAACGAGTGTTTCTCGTCGACACACTCATTGTTGCATGTACGGTACAAGTAAGCATACTAAGCCTATGCTTGATTGAGGCAAGCATGCTTATTGCAATAGTACTGAGCTACCACGGTAAACATCCTACTGGCTCACGCTCGCAGAAGCAGATTGTCTGGAGGACGCACCGTGGAGCATAGGCGCCAGTGCACTGTGAACTGCACTATCTCGTGCTGTTGACTGTGCAAGTACTGTGCCTTGGACCGTGCAAGTACTGTGCCTTGGACTATCTCTTTTGCTTGATCGTACAAGGACTGGATGTACAGTACTCTGTCGTCCCCAGTACATTCTCCTGCAAGGTGCTGTCTATAACACAGTGCTTTTAACAGTGTTGTATTTACGATACTGTACAATGTGCTGCATTCAGTCGGCTGTACATGCGACGCGGGCTTGACACGCTGCACAACGTGCTTTAATGTTCAATGTCCCGCACTGCGTACGGTACGCCAGTGTAGCATTCCGTTGCACAAAGATAATTAGTTCTTAGTATTATTGTGCATTATACAATGCTAATAATAAGTAATGATACGTGTAATGAAGGAGATGGTTGGACAAAAAGGTGCATTCGCCTCTGCTACAACACTATCCGACCGCCATTTGTAAGGAAAGCTGTGCTGGTGTGGGTGTGGTCGGAAAGTCGCAAATCTGTTGCAACGATACTAACCGCTGCACCAGCCCAACTATCCTTTTTTTGGCTGGGTTGCGTCGATTCCTGGGGGCTAAAAGCTGCCGGATCGCGCAAAAAGGGTCTGACGAGCCTGCGCGGGAGTCGAATGGGTTCAATGGAGGATGTCTGAGACTCGCGTGGAGGGTGTGGTCTCGCCGGATCGCCGGATGCGGTTGCCGGGTGGTGGACCTCCGCAGTGGAGGGTGAAACACACAAACACGCACACGCGCCTCTCCTTCTGGACGCGCGCGCCTCTGTGCCCATGTTTGCATGTTTGCGCCCCCTTCGAGACTATTCTGTATGCACAGACATTTCGTGTACGCAGTGTCATTAGCGAGTCCAGAAATGCATGATAGGAAAGGCGCACAGACATCGTATGGAGACATCGGTGAATAACCTTTTGCCACCCATACAACCGCAACTCGTCCCGTCCTTCCTTTCGTCAGTCATCCTCTGCAGGCTTCACACTTTTGGCAAAAGGTCCATAGAGTGCACACTGAGAACAGTGGATTTTGTGGGGCGATGCATGGGGCGTGCGGTAAGGCAAAACAAGATCACAACCACACGTGACTTGATTTTGGTGCCAACTGACCAAACACCGCGGGCGCCGGTGGGCATGTATCGTTATCAGTGCAGGAAATTGGGAATTGGGCAGTTTAGCAGCGGCAATGCAATCAGAGATGCCAAGAGGTGCGTAACGGTGTGTGTTGGGTGCGAGAATAGATATCCCTTGAGTTGTGTGTTGAGGGTCCAAGTGCACCACCCAAGGAAATCCGCAGCACCCCGTACACATCCACACACACACCACGGCAATCACGCTCCCAACCCACAAAACGCACGTACTAAAACTCTGCACGTACTGTCTTGGTACCGGAACCTGCGCTATCCTTTTTGCGCACACGGCGCACCACCCCAGCCAACATCTCACCACCCACCACATCCCAACCCAACGACACGCCCCAATAGCCCACCCCCAAATTGCGCTGCCCCTTCCACAAACCCCCACGCATCCACCCAGATTTATTCACGACCTTTTGCCTAATTTGCATGAGCTTCCTGACCAGTTTCTGGCTACACCTGCCAACTCGAACGGAACTCGTAGCGGTTCATACGCGCAAACGGCCGTGTTTTCGGGCGTCTCCCGCGTCGTAAAGTGACCAGGCTGCTGGAATACGAGACCCCTGACTGACCTCAGGGACCAAGGCGCACTACCCAAGTGGCAGATTGAGTGCGTAAGCTGCTTAGACCTCCACAATGTCAGTCCACATTCCGCATCGACGCGTGATAATGACATGGACAGACGCGTGATGATGGCATGAACCCCTCAATAGCCGGAAATCACGAAGAACAACCCTACACGTCACTGGAGATCAGGCCACACGTAATTTTCGTTCACTCAGAAAGTTCGATCCAAGACAATGTAAACAACACGACTTCGACTGCCCTGGGATCTTGATGCAGAGCAAGACTAGGGCGTTTCGAAACCCTGGCGACGCGTCGTACTCGGTGGCAGCTGATACTCGCAACGTCTCAACGTTGTGCTGACAGCCTTTGGAAGATGTAGCCATCCACAGGCAAAAAGTGGCGCTACGACAACCAAATTTTGTGTAGAGGTAGCCAGCATCGAGGTCAAGGCTGCAGCGCTTTTCCTGGACGCGTATCGGTCCTGTAGGTCGAGAAAAATGCAGAAAACGTAGTAGATGGTCCAGCGAAGACCGCCTCGGTGTCGGGCTTGGGGGTCGGTTTTCAATTGACTAGGTGTCTTACCCCGTGTTCAGTACCCCAAACTCTCCAACTGCCTTTGGTGTGGACGACACTGTCAAGGCCCTCCCAAGTCGCAAAGCATATAACCACAACCTCCCCCGTCGTCGTTTCTTCTTTGTCCACTTTTCTACAGTTTTTTAGTGTCTAGTAACTTGCTACACCACACGCCTAGCTGTACCCCATATCCCCAACTTCACAATGTTCACCTTACTCGCCATTATACTCATCGCCCTCTCTCTGCTCTCCGCCGTGATTGCTGCCCCCGTCCTCGCCACCGTCTCGACCGACACTGTCCTTACCACCTCTATTGCCAACACCTTTGCGTCCAACCTCACCACCTCGTCCTCCGTCTCCGGTCTCAACCTCACAACGGTTTTCATCATCGTCGGTGTGGCCGCTGCGGCTGTTGTGACAATCACTTCCGTGGCCACGTTCTGCTACGTTTACTTTTACAAGAAGAACAAGAAGGTGCGCAATGGCGACGAAGTCGACTCTGGCTACTTTTGCGACGGCGGGGACCCCTCGACCTTGCCGCACCTGGACCCCTTCCGCCACTGGTACGCAGCGGGTTTTTGCAACCTCACCCCCCATGCCTCAATGACCATTGCTAAAGTGTCCGACTCGGTGAGTACATTGACAAAATGTGACGTTGTTCCGCCTAACCCCCTAAGTCCATGTCGGAGAAGTGTCCAGCGACATCCCTTCCAACACTTCCCCTGGCCTCCTGGCCGGGTGCGTGCAACCTCTCCAACCCGTCGCACCGCCTCGACATTTCCAGCGCGCTCACAGTCGTCGAGGTGAGTACCTCTAACCCCTATCTTGCCATTACCGCTTCTAACATACCGTAGAGACCGCCAATTGCGTGTCGTCCTCCCACGTCGCCCGCGGCCGTCAATGTCCTTTCGGCTGCTGCTGCTCCTGCTGTTCCTCCACCTGCCACTGCCACTGCCCCCGCCACTGCCCCCGCCACTGCCCCCACCACTGCCCCCGCCACCGTACGTGCCCCGTCTCCTACCGTAGCCGTCGTTACGCCTGCCTCCATCTCTGCTGCAACCTCCGTCGACTCACTGGACAACCGTGCCGCTGAAGATAACAACAAGTGCTCGGCACCCTCCACCCCCCGCAAGTCCACTGGCGCCACGGTTGTGGAACCAATCTCACCTGCTAGCGTCTGGTCTCAGTCTTCCGGCGAATGCTCACTCGAGAATGAGCCCAAGACTTCCTTCTGGATCCGCTCCTCAACAGGAGAACACTTTTTGTGGACTTGCACTCCCACGACTGCCCCGGGCGCTGAGCGCAACGATACATTTGGCCCCAAAGTGGTCGTTCCGTCTCCTCCCCGCTCGAGCTTGCCGGGCACACACAACACACCCTGCAAGAAGGACGACTTCGAGGGCCCCAAGCCCAGCCGCACTTGGGCGCCTCTCGCTCCTAAGAAGCGCGTTCCGGCGACCTCCTCGCTTCCCCGCTCGGCCTTGCCGCGCACACACAAAACACCCTGCAAGAAGGACGACCTACAGGTCGCCAACCCCAACCGCGCTTGGGCGCCTCTGGCCCCTAAGAAGCGCGTTCCGGCAACTTCCACGGCCCCCCAAGGCCACAAGAAGACCAAGATACCCGCGGCGACTGTCCCCGCAACTGCCTAAGGCAGCGTCCAGGACTCGAGCGTGCCCCCAAGGTCGTCACGGCTAAGTGGGTTTGCGTCTGGTTGAGGGGCCAGACAAAGACCCTACCGTAAGTCCACGACGAGCCAACTGGGGGCCGCTCAACCTATACCCCCAACCATTATACCCATAAAATCTCTTATAATAGACGGACAGTACTGTTGTTGTTGGTGGTAGGATCGGTGTACGATGAAAAAAGTCATATTTCTCAACATGTTTGCTCTCAACCATTTAACTAAGCTACAGAAGAGTGACAGATGGGCGGGAATCGAGGTGCCACGTCCGGTGCTAACGCGACCTACACCCGCCAGGAACTTATTACCGCCCATTTCCGCAACAGGTGAGTACGAAACGGCACAGCTCAGCGCCTCGTCTGCTTCCACAGATGCATAATGGCACTTGGCTACTGACAACTGATTCTGATATGCGTGTTCGGTATGTACAACGGCGACGGCAAAGGGACGCCTCGCGGCCGCGGATGGTGGTGCTGTACGTGTGACAAGGTAACAAGGGGCAGGTAAGGTCTGATATGCGCGATTGCGTTTTTGGGGATTGGCTACGTACGTAAGTACTACACGGTGATCTACTTCTTGTCACTTGCGTCGTCGCTGTCGCCCATCTCCATACCCAGGACGGCCTCTGCGCGACGGCGTCGGAAGAGTTCTTCCTGCGTGACGTTGTTGACGCTCTGTGGCGCGAATCCGGCAGCAGCAAGGGCGGGGGACGCGGCGCGCGCACTGGCCACAGCAGCCTTGACGAGGGGGTTGGTGACGGGCGTGGGCGCGTGCGGAGACGACGTGTGGCTGCCCCGCCGCGAACCCGGCGCGGACGCGTACAGTGTCGTCGCGGCCGACTTTGTCACGGGCGCACGGTTCGTGTTTGTCGGCCGCGAGAAGAGACCAAACGACGCCTTGCCCCTGGGCTGGGCGGGCGCAGAGGGTAATGCGACGCGGCCGAGCGGTGGGGTCTGCAACTGCATCGTCTCGCCCGACGACGCCGAGTCGTCTAGGCTGTCAAAGTTTGGCACAGAGTTGTCGCGGCGCAGAGTCTCCTTTGATGGGCGCCGGGGCACGGGGTTGAACTGCGATGGAGGGGGCGTGCGCTTCTTGCTCTTGGGCGTGAACCGCACAATGCTCTCGTCGTCGCCGCCCGACTCGTCGTCCATGCCAAAGTCGCCGCCCAGGTCCGCTCCACCAAGTACCTTGTCCTTGGGCGTATGTGTGTAATCGCGCGCGGGCTTGACGTGCCGGGAACGTAAAGGTGACGGCAGCGTCTCGTGTGTCGAGACGGCGTGCGCATCGTGGGCGGACGCGGCCTGCGCGACGGCGTGCGCCTGGGCGACGTCCTGCTGGTCCTTTTCGGTCAGACGGTGACGCTCAAACGACTCGTCGATCCAGTCGGCCATCTCGATGAGCACAGAGTGAACCTCGCGCATGAGCGATGTCATCTGCATGAAGCCGTGGCCCCAGCCCTCGATAATGCGCATCTGCACCCAGTCCTCGTCTGTCTCTCTAAGGATGTGGTCGGGGACCTCCTCGTTGGGCTTGCCTGGCGTCATGCGCAGGCCCTCGCCGTGCTTGGCGTTTGCGACCTCCTTGTCACGCGCCGCCTGGGCACGTCGCGACCGCTTTGCGTCGCGCAACTTGCCGGCAAAGATGACCGTGTCGTCCACGAATGGGTCGCGCTCACCGCAAATAAGGTAGACCGGCGGGAAGTGGGCGAGGTTCTGTGCGGGCGACAGAAGAGGCGAGATGTAGTAGTCGGTCTCAAAGTCTGGGCAGCGCTGCGGACCAATGTACAGAATCGCCATGGCACGCATCATCGACGGCGAGATGACACGGTCCTGGAAGTAGCCTACACGGCTTGTCATGGTCAAGCGTGTCGCAAACGCCGCCTTCTTGGTCGGCTTGGTGACCGCGAGCAGGTCTTCGTCGGCAGACACCTGCAGGGGCGCGGGCGACTCGCTGAGGATTCCGTCGGCGAAGCGCTCGTCGGCGAGAACACCGGGGGTCTTGACACGTTCAGCGAGCGACTTGTCTGCGTCACGGCGACGGTCAGGCCTTTTGGTGGTGTCGTCGTCTTCATCGTACTCCGAGTCGGTCACATCGGACATGTCCTCGGGTGCAGACGACTCGGGGTCCTCGCGCGACGCAAACCAGCCCGACTCGGTACGCCGGCTGAGCGGACGAGTCATGGCGATGGGGCTCTGCGGCTGGCTCCTCGTGCCAGTTGGGGTGCGTGGTGTCATGCCAAACGTGGCACTGATCGAGTCGGCCCAGCTCTTCTTGCGCGAACGCGTCGTCAACCGCCTCGACTTCTTGCCGCCGCCAGTGTCGTCGACAACACTGAGTGGAGACTTGTGGCGCATGTGGTCCTTGCCGTGGAGTAAACCGGGAATGTGCGTGGCCGACTGTTCGGTCTGGAGTACGTGCAAGTTGGACGGGGACATCCACGACGCGTAGTTGAAGTCGAGAGCGGGATAGGCGAGGATGACCGCGACAGGGCGCGTGATCGTCTTGTGGTGCTCCAATATGCGATTGACAATGGTGGTGCAAATGTTGCCGCCGCTGTGAATGTTAGCAAAGGTAACTGGATTAAGGCTTACGCCGAGTCGCCGGTGAGGACGACGCCGATGCGACGGCTCTTGATACCGAGGATGGCGCCCTTCGAGTCGGTGACGGTGCGGTAAGCGTCGATACCCTCCTCGATTGCCCAGGGGTACGGGTACTCTGGCGCCTTGCCATAGTCAATACTGAGGACAGGCTTGCCGGTACGAATCGCCCATGTGCGCAGGCGCTCCTCGTGACATTCTGGGCCCATGGCAACAAAGCCGCCTCCGGGAAAGTCCATAACGAGCTCTGTCGCTCTTTGAAGCTGCTTCTCCGTTCCGTTGAAGAAGAGCGTCGCTCTGACGGGCGGCTGGTTTGCGCGCGACGACGTGGATGGGCGCGGAATGAGGACATGGCGGACGATCGGCACTTTTGGCCGGTGGAGCGCGAGGAACGCGTTGAGCTAGCTTATCAGCGCGTGTGGCATGGTGTCGCTCACATATGGGTTGTTTGTCTTTTCCCAGGTGGTGCGAAGCATCTCGACGCTGCAGAGGGCACGGTATTTACGGAGCTAGGGGGCGTCAATCAAGGTTTTATTCGGCTGTACCGGGATAACTTACCACCGAGTCGCCCTCGGACGCGAACACGAGGTAGTAGCACCCAAAGAGGATGCTGCAAATGTCCTTGAGCCACTTGGGCCGGATAGCCATGGCGGTGGCGAATCCAGCGTCAAGCGCCGTGTTGACATATGTCGCTCGATAGTACGATCTTGAGTACTGTCGTCAGTGGGTTATCGCGAGCTTGTAACGTGCCATTTTGGCCAAAGGTTCTGGGGCTGTGCAGTGTCAGTGGCAATGTCGTGGTTCTCGAAGGAGCATGGTCACTCACCACCCATTCCTAACAAGTCGTCCATATGACGAAGCGCATAGACCACCGTCAGGGTGCCGAGAATAAGCTGATACGGGGTGAACGACCCTGTGCGCGTTAGTGATGTGTGATGTGCGGTGAACACTGGCGGCGTTGGCCGTCTTGAACGCACGGAGACGCATGTTGACGTTTGTAATCCAGCGGGGCCCACTGCTTCGGGCAACGAGGAAAGCCCAGACTCTTCGCCACCAAGTGCGCGACGCCGCCACCTCTGCGGGTGTGCGGCGCGCGACGCGCCGGCGACGTGACCCTGGACCCATCACCGAGCCGTCTCCTTTGTACAACCTCCATATCCAGAAGAAGAGGACAAGGAAGATCTGGCTGCGCCGGACAGTCGCCGACGGCCGGCCCAGGAGCTGGTCAATCATGGCGGCGACGAAGACGGACCCGTCGGAGCGGGCAGCGCGAGTGCCAAGAACAACGGCGGTGGCGGCTCAGACGTCGGTGACGCGCGCGCGATAGGCCGTGTAGCCTGCAAAGCAGGGGACGTCGTTCGGTAGCCTTGTGCTGTGCGCTGCTGTCGACGCGGGAGACGAGGATACCGGTACTGGTGAGCTTGTAAAAGTCGTTCTAGTTGCGATGGAGCGGAGAGGGGGCGATGAGATGAGAAGTGGATTGTGGTGTGTGATTGTGTGTGAGTGACATGGTTGGTGGCGTTTGAGGGGCGCGGGCAAGGCGATCACTGACCGTGGTCAATTGCCTCTTTGGGAAATACTTCCGGTACACTATTGCCGGTCAATCCGCACAACCTCGCTATCTCTCCGTAATAACCTTTATACAAATGTCTATTAGGAGTAGCCAAAGTTTGTAATGGTCAATCCGAATTCCATTCAAAGTTTAAGTCTGGCGCGTCTGGACCGCGACTTTATAACGAGTTCCAGTTGGTTGGCGTTCGACCTGACATCATCATCCATCCCGCGCAACGTTTCACCCTCCCAGCAGCAACAGCAGCATGACCTCGCCACGTCAAGTCGCCGTAGCCATCCCGTACTGCCCGGCCACCGGTCGCATTCTGCTCATTACAAGTCGCAACCACAAAGGAATGTGGATGTGTGCGTAGGCAGAGTAAAAATGTGCCTGCGTGCTGACGCTGGTGGTCCACGACTGCGTACTGTGCCTCTGAACCGAACCGCGGGAATCACCTTGGTGTCTCCGTCGACTTAACCCACGCTACTCCCACGACCTACTTGACCACTACGCCTATGTGTCTGCAGTTCCCAAAGGAGGTATCGAAAAGGGCGAAACGACGGCCGAAGCTGCGGTGCGCGAGGCACATGAAGAGGGTGGGTTAGGCGTTGCTGAGCATCGAGTAACGCGTAACGCCAACACGTGCACACACGTGACTGGCCACGCACGCTCACGATTAATTAAGGTGACATTGCACTGACGCGCAGCGGGAACGCCTATGCCGACTTCCCAGGAGGACGTGTCGCCCATGCTCGCAACGCTGGAACCGGAGGTAGCTGCCGGCAAGCGCCCAGAGCAGTGGCACGTGCACGTCATCCATATCTCGAACGAGGATGCCCTGTGCGCCAACTGGTACGCATGGACTGTGCGGTGCTTCTTGACAACTTACGCCAGGCTCGAAGCTGGTCAGCGCGAGCGCAAGTGGTTCACGCCCGACGAAGTGCGCGAGGCTTTTGAGCCATGGGGCAGCGTCATGGAGGCGCAACGTGCGCAGCTTGACCCCGACATGTCCCGCGGCAGCAAGAAGAAGAAAGCCGTCAAGGGTGATGTCCTTAGAGAGGCTCTTGCTGCGTTCGTCCAGGCCTATCCCGAGAAGAAGTGATAGGAGTTGCCTGCGTCTGTCAATGCCTATTGGCGATCAAAAAGCTATCCTGTGTCGGTGTTCCTTGGGGTTATTTGTGTAATATACTTCCTTCGATTATGTGATTAATGATCTGTGCATACTCTTGTTGTCGCGAACGGTTAGTGTGAGCATACTGGTGACGAGGTAAGTGATGAGGGCGGGGTGTCCGTGTGCATGCAATGTGTGCATCCACGAGGGCGACTTCTGGCGATGCCGACGACGCCGACAACGCCAACTACTTCTTCTTGCCCTTCTTCTTGTTGCGACCACCTCCGCCGCCGCCGCCGCCGCCGCCAGCGCCGTGACCACTGTCGCCGCCAGTCGTGCCCTGGGTACCAAACCCGGTCTGCTCCTTCTTCTTCCTGCCCGCGGACGGGACGTACGACGCGCGCTGGCGCAGGGGCAACCACCGATCAGGCTGAGGTCAGCTTCGTCAGCCATGTGTGCAGCTCACGTCTTCGGTAAATGGCTTGCCGGCCTCAGCGCCCTTGGGCAGGCGGTGTCGCGGCTTGTTACGTTTCTTCTCCGCGGTCTTCTTCTCCGCCGCAGCGGAGGTCGACGCGGGCGCCGAGGTAGCCGGCTTGTCGCCTGCAGCCGTGCCGCGCTTGACCCACCCGATCGGCACGGACGGGACGTGCGTCTCGAGCTCGCCGGCGTTGGGCGTGTACGCCGTCAGGCCCGAGGTAGGGTTGGCGACCGCAGGTGCCTGGAGGTTGGCCTTGTACTCAGTCGTGATGAAGTCGAGCTGCGTTGCAGTGGCCGACTGGTTGGTGCGAATGTCTTCGTACTCGGACGACGACTGGGGTCAGCTAATCTTTGGGGAAGAGATAGCTAAGACGCACAGGCTGGACGTCGCCAAGGAGCTGCTCGTAGATCTCCTGGGCCTTTTCAAACTCGCCGAGGCGGTAGCACTGTGGTCAGCTAGGAAAGGCTCATCGTAGCTTGGAGGAAGGTACGATAATCGCACGCGCCACGCCGCGTGACTCACAATCTGGGCCTCGAGGTGCTTCTCACGACGCCCCTGGTCCGCGATCTTCTTGATCTCGGCCAGCGCCTCGTTCTCACGGTGTAGACGGTACAGGCAGTACGCGCGCTCAAAGTGGAGAGGGGGCGGGGAAGGTGCCGGCGGGTTCTCGACGAGCTCGAGCGCGGACGCGTAGTCGTCCGTGTGGAGGTAGATGAAGAGGAGGGTCTGGAAGGCGGAGCTCGACGCGGGATCAAGTGCGAGGACTGCGGTTAGCCCCGGGTAGTTAGAGGGGCAAAGGGAAAGTGAATGGAGGAAAAAGAAGTGAATGAACTCGGGGTGTGGTTGGGAAGGTGAGCTGATTGTGCACCACCAATCCGGCGCCGCCCACTAAAGCCCAGACACCACGCGCCATCCTCGTCCAATATCCCAGCATGCAAGTTCGCCTGCCCGAGACCGACTCACTCCGCTTGCACGTCTTCTTGGCATTGTCAAACACGCCGTCGTTGACCTGGTCCGTGAGGGCGCGGTAAAGTCGCGGCAGGCGGTCGGCGGCGGGCACCGATGCGCGCGGTGTAAACTTGCGCTTGCCGTCGACGACCTTGATGTCGCCGGGGGCGGGTTGGCCAGCGCCGCCCGCTTTCTTGGTCTGCTGTTTCGGCGGCATCGTGGATGTATGGATGCTGGTGAGGCTGAGGAGGTTGAGCTAAGGTTGGGCTGGCTTCAAGGCGAGAGGCCAGTCCGCCAGTAGGCACAAGACGTCCACGGACTGGGAGAATCACGTGATTAGGTACTGCCACGAGGGGAACGTGGCTTTTCGGCGTCTCGGCAAATTACAATTTCCTAATGCGGCGTTCGGCCAATTTTACCACCTCCACTTTCACCTTTAACAACTCCTCTTCTCGCTACTTTTGATGCATTGATAATACAGAAACAGCACGTCGTTTCGCTTACTCGGCAAAGGCCTGGTCGGCGATGGACTCGTTCTCGGCCTGGTGCTGGTGCTTGAAACCAGTTGCGACCGATGCGGAGGGGGCACGGCCGGCGTAGATGGGAGCCTTGCCCTGGTGGTGCTCGGTCTTGGTGAAGGCCGTCTCCAGACGAGGCTGGACATACCTGGGATCGTCAGCAACATGCTCAAAGACTCAGAAATCGCTACGCACGACCATGATCCTGCATTTAACGGCTCTTCCTGGCACCACATGATCTCTGCGTTCGAGTAGCGGTCAATGTCCTCGACAATGTGGTCGTAGGGGAAGGGCGAAATCTGCTCGACACGGGCGATGGCAATGTCCTTGATACCTCGCTTCTCACGCTCCTGGACAAGGTGCGCCCAGACCTGGCCCGAGCAGAGGATAACACGGCGGATCTTGTCGGGGGACTCGAGGTTCTCGCCCTGGGTCTCGGGGATGTAAGTCTGGAAGACGCTGTCGCCCGAGAGCTCGGAGAGGTTGGAGCGGGCGAGCGGGTGACGAAGCAGGGCCTTGGAGAAGAAGACAATCAGGGGCTTGCGGAAGTCACGCAGCTGCTGGCGACGGAGGACGTGGAAGTAGTTGGCGGGCGTGGTCGGGTAGACGACCTGCATGTTGCAGTCCTGGATCTGGCGCTCGAGCTTCTCCGGGGTGGGGTAGTAGCGCGGGTCGTCGTCGCAGAGCGAGAGGAAACGCTCGATACGGCCCGACGAGTGCTCGGGACCCTGGCCGTCGTAGCCGTGCGGCAGGGACACGACGAGACCGCTGCGCTGGAGCCACTTGCGCTCGCCAGAGGCAATGTACTGGTCGGTGATGACCTGAGCCGTGTTGGCAAAGTCACCAAACTGCGCCTCCCACATGGTCAGGCTGTTGGGCGAGACGAGCGAGTAGCCGAGCTCGAAACCAAGCACACCGTACTCGGACAGGTGCGAGTTGGTGACGGTGAACGAACCCTGGTCGGGCGAGAGGTGCTTGAGCGCAGTGTACGTCGCCTCGTTCTCCTGGTCGTGGATGACGGCGTGGCGCTGCGAAAAGGTACCACGCTCAACGTCCTGGCCAGAGACACGGACGTGGGTGCCCTCGAGGCAGAGCGTGCCAAAGGCAAGGGCCTCGGCGGTCGACCAGTCAATGCCCGAACCCTCCTGGATCGCCTTGCCACGGTTCTTGATGATACGCGCAAGGTTCTTGTGCGGGGTAAAGTCGCTGGGGTACGACGAGATAATCTCGCCAATCTTCTTGAGCGTGTTCTCGGGCACACCGGTGGGCTTCTGGGGAAGCACCTTTTCGGCGAGCTCCTTGGGCGACGGGAAGCCCTCCCACGACGACGAGAGCCACTCACGGGGCGAGGGCTTGTAGTCCTTGGCCTCGTCGGCGGCCTTCTCGAGCATGCCCCAGACCCACTGGCGGTGCTCCTCAATCTCCTTGGAGGTGAAAGCGCCCTCCTTAATGAGCTCCTCCGAGTAGATCGGGAGAACCGACGGGTGCTTCTGGATCTCCTTGTACATGCGGGGCTGGGTGAACGACGGCTGGTCGGTCTCGTTGTGGCCGTGGCGACGGTAACACACGAGGTCAATGACAACGTCCTTCTTGAACGTGGCGCGCCACTCGGCGGCGAGCATGCACACAAAGTTGACGGCCTCGACGTTGTCGGCGTTGACGTGGAAGATGGGCGCGTCGATCGACTTGGCAATGTCGGACGGGTACGGGGTCGAACGCGAGAAGCGCGGGTCGGTGGTGAAACCAATCTGGTTGTTGACAATCAGGTGGATGGTGCCGCCGGTACCAAAGCTGGGGAGGTGCGACATGCCCATGGTCTCGTAGACAATACCCTGGCCGGCGAACGCGGCGTCACCGTGAAGAAGAACAGCCATCGAGTGGTCGGCGACACCCTCGTCGCCCTCAAAGTGCTGGATGGCACGGGTCTTGCCAAGCACGACGGGGTCCTCGGCCTCGAGGTGCGAGGGGTTGGCAACGAGCGAGAGCGAGACCTTCTTGCCCGAGGGAGTGGGGCGGATGTAGTTGGCACCCAGGTGGTACTTGACGTCGCCCGATCCGTCGCCCGAGTCGTTGTTGCCAGCAAACTCGTTGAGGATAGCCTCGATGGGCTTGCGGATAACGTTGGCGAGGACGTTGAGACGGCCACGGTGGGGCATACCAATGACAATCGACTTGACGCCGGCGTCGACGGACGCGTCAATCAGACCCTTCATACCGGGAATGAGCGACTCGGCACCCTCGAGACCGAAACGCTTCTCGTTGGGGTACTTGGACGCGATAAACTTTTCAAACAGCTCGGACCAGATGGTGCGGTCGAGAATCATGCGCTTCTCCTCGGTCGAGTACGACCACTGGGTGGGCACCTCGATGCGCTCACGGAGCCAGTCGCACTGGCCGCGGTCGGCAATGTGGATGTACTGGAAGCCAATGTCAGACGAGTACATGCGCTTGAGCTCGGTGATGATCTCGCCGAGGGTGAGCTTGTCGCCCTTGACGTGGCCGATAAAGCGGGGGAGAATGCCGGGGCCGAGGCTGAACTCTTTGTTCATGTCGGCCTCTGTCCAGCCATAGTACTCGGGGGTCAGTTCAGGCGGGATGTACTCGTTCAGGTCGGCGTGGCCGATGCCGAGAGGGTCGAGCTTGGCCATGTGGTGGCCACGGACCTGGTAAGCACGGACGAGGAGCTGGACCTTGAGGTAGTCCGAGACCTCGCCGCCGGTACCAGCGTCAAGAGTGGGGGCACCGCCAATTGGCTCCATGACGTTGGTGGTCGAGGTCGAGGTGAGGCCGGGGGGAGGAGTGAACGCCGACGCCGAGGGGATGCCCTTGTCGAGGCCCTGGAAGTATGCCTGCCACGAAGCGTGGACCGACTTGGGGTCGTTCTTCCAGTCGCGGTACATCCTGTAGCCTGTCAGTAAAAGCTCTTCACGCGCGCTGCTTACTCCTCAATGTAGTACGAGTTTGCGCCGTTGGCAAAGAGGTCATTGCCACTTGGGGCGACGGCCTTGGCCTTTGTCTCCTTGGCCTCGGTGGCCAGGGCGCGGTAAAGTTTTGGCACGCCCGAGACGACGATGGGGCGGGCGGTGGCATAGCGGGTCGCGCGCGGGATGCGGCGAGGTAATGTGCGAAGCATGGTGGATGAAACTGCTCGCTTGGAGCGGGGTGAAACGGTTGTCGACGAGAGTGCAGGGGGTGTGTGCTAGGTTGAACACGGGCACACAGAGAGGGGGTAGGGAGTGGTGCTGTTGTGGCTGTCCCAACACCGAGAATTGATTGATGAGGATGGACGTGTGGGTAATGGAGAGGGGATGAAAGGTGGTGGCCGTGGTGAACAAGGTGGGGCTTGGGGCGTGTGGTGTGTGTGTGGGCGTGAGTAGCCAATGTCAAGGCCGATGACGCTCTGTGTGGCTCCCTGCCCCCAGGGTGGGTTAAAAGTAATCCCGTCTTCCCTCCTGCCTGGCGGGTGTCCGCCCGTCCGTTTCACCGTACCTCGGACTTTTCGGTGAGCACTCCGATCAAACGGTACGCCGCATACATCCACCCACACCCCGCGCCCCGTCGCACAAACCTTCTGTGCCTACGTATACACTCTATGCATGCATGGCAACCGCAACGCCGACGAACACACACACACACATGCATATCCGTTGCCGCGCCATCCGTCTAGCGCAGGCGCTGTCACCTGCGCTACTAGCACACGCGCATGTCAGGCGCTGTTCGTGCCTCACGGCTAAACCGGCCCCGTCGAGTGTCCAGGCCATGCTCACTACAGCGAGGATACTCCGTAAGCCAGAGAATGATAACAAGGCGGGGGTCCGCGCAGACGAGCGTGGGAGAAAATAGCGGGCGAACACCGTCGCCAAGACTTGTGCTCGGACAGTCACCTTCGTGGGGCACCCCAGTGCCATCCCCAAGTGCGTGCAAGCGAGCAACACCAGGCTGGCTCGCACCAGGCCGACATGCATGGTGGCACCGTACCGTAGACAAAGCTCCCTGCCCTTCGCCATACTGCTGCATCGATTGTCGACGCCCACGGCGACAACGAACGGGCTTACGCGTCGCGCCACGCCGGCGCCACAATGGTGACTCCCCGAGTGGCCATCAACGAACAGCTGATCATGGCGCAAAGTCATCGTGAATGTGGCACTTGAGCTTGGACACCCACCGCGCGGAGATTAAACGGCACCCCGCCTCACGTGATCAACCTCGTCGCTATTGTCGGGCTCAAACAAACCCTTCACCCTCTCGTCATTGTGCCACGGTGTGATGCTGATCGACAACGCTGTTGACATTCAACACCATCTGTACCCTGTTCCCCGGCCACTGTCACCCAGCTCCAGCAACTCTCTTATGGCTGCCAGAGGCGCCTCCCCAGCACGCCCAACTGCGGGGAATGTGGGCTCCGGCCCACCGTCCCAGGACGTTACGCAGGTGCGGCAAGCGGCCAACTTTCGGACCGTCTCGCGCAACGACCCCGCCCTCGCCGAGATCCTCGACACGAGCACGTACGCGGTGATATACCGGTACGAGGACGGCGAGTGGAAGAAGCAGAAGCAGGAGGGGCCATTGTTTGTTGTGCGCCGGTAGGTCCTCCCTTTCAGACTGGGGCTGACAAAAGCAACAAGACACCAGAGTACGCCCTCTTCATGCTTAACCGTATAGTCGTCAAGAATGTCACTGTTCCACTCGTACCGGGCGAGATGAAGGTTACTATCATTGGTGGCGAGGGGGGCTCGACACGCATGCTCCAAGTGGCGCGCCGCGGCGACAGTGAGTACTGATGGTGGTGCCGCACGGGCCAGTCGTGCCTGCTTGCTTACACTCGCAGAGATGCCATATGGCATCTGGTTCAACGACGGCAACGAGACGATTGAACGCTTCCGCGAATCTATAGTCCGGTAGACACTGATGCGTGGCAAGCTTGTCTGACATCCAGCGTATGTGGCGAGCCCGTCAAGCCAAGCGCGAGTGCGAGCGCGAGCGCCGCAGCGAGCTCTAGAGGCTCGCCAGCACCGGGTGCGACAGCTGCCTCCCAGCCTGCAACCGGCGGCGATGGCCTCTCGCGGCTCTTTGCCGGCCTCACGACCGTTAGTCGGACACAGGGCGTTTCTGACGTCGCAGGTGCCCGCCAAGTCTTCCCAGTCTCCGCAAGCGTCCCCGCAGGCCACTCAGCCAAGTTTCCAGCAGGCCCCGCCCCAGCAGCCACAGTTTGGCGGTGCGCACGGCCAACACTCTCCATACCCGCCTGTTCCCGGCCAGACCCCGCCAGTCCAAGGGGTACCAACGCCTCCTGCACAGGGATACGGAAATTCCGCTCAGTACAACCACGGCGGACAGCGCGAGTCGACGCCGCAGCAGCAGGCGGCCCCCGCGCCTATCTCACAGCCCGCGTTCCGGCCCGGTGAGACGGTTGACGACTTGATGAAGGGCTTGCTCGGTCCAGCAGCGTTTGGTGGCGGCGCGCCTCCGCCCCAGGCGCCGCCGGCGCAGACGCTTCCCGCCGCAGCGCAGGTCACGCCTCCGCCGGGCTCGCCGGCGCACCCAAACCCCGGACCTGTTCCGACGCATAGCCGCCAGCAGTCCCACGCTCAGCGCGGACACACGGCGTCGCCCCGTGGAGCCGGCACCGCGGGCAATGGCAATGGCGGCGTGACTCCAGTGCAGCAGCACGGCGGGCACAACCCGCCTGCTCCGCCTCCCGCCGTACAGGGCGCTATGGGCGACTCGCTCCTCTCGACTTTTGTACCCGACGGGGTGCGCCCCTCGCCCGTACCGAAGGAACATCTCGTGGCGACGCTCACCCATCTTCTCCAAGTAAGTCTTTTGTGCCTGCGTACCTGCACTTGGATTCTGCCGCTCCCACCCCGTGAGACGGCGCAGATCGTACGCTCGTGCCGTGCTTCTGCCAAAGCCCGGGCTACCCGTTGCTGCTTCGCGCTCCCACGAAAGTTCTCGGCACAGTTCGGCTGACACCAGACCAACCCCCAGTTCGGCGAGGACGTGTGGCGAGCATACCTTGCGCGCTGCGGCGTGGCGCCTCCATAGTTGCTCCAGGGCGAGTTTTTGGGTGCATCGTGTGCTAGCGCGTTGTGCGCTTGCTTCATCCTGTTAGTGTGCTTGATTGCCGTAGTAGTAGTGTATCATCATCATGCTATGCACGTTACAGTACTTACAGTGCATACTAGCGCACGCTTGGGTCGCCCGAGGTCAAGGCATATGTGCCGTCACCAGTTGGTGCAGCATGCCTCGTATGACGTATTTGGTTTGGGGACGGTGGTGTTGTCATTGATGGCCAATCTGGTTCCGTTCCACCGCCCCAGGAAGCACGCCCCGTAGTACTGGGCCAGACCTAAACGTCCTATGAAAGCACGCTCATGTCTCGACGCCTCTTTGCTCTTGTCCACTCTTGTCCATCCACTTTATCGCCATCAGAGACAGCCCATCCGGCAGACGACTGCATACAGGACCATCCTTGTGCTTGACCGAGTAACACGCAGCGACTCTGAACGCGACGTCCACAAACATTTACCCCATCTGCCTCGGCAATCCTCGGTCCTAACCTCGACCCACCGCAACAAAACACAACACCACCACCACGACCATGTCGACAGTCACGCAGCGGCCCGGCAAGGGCCAGCCTTCGAGCAAGGTCTCGGCGCTCTCTGCGCAGGTCGAGGAAAAGCGCAAGGAGCTGCAGCAGTACAAGGACGACGACGGGCACTTTTCGCTTGTGCGGTGAGTTTGGTGATCTGATGGGGGGAGACCGGAAATGGGCCGATGAAGGCGGCGCATGTGCTCGTGCGCGAGAAGGCACAGTGAGGCCAGGGCCTCTGCGCAGGACAGCTACCAGGATGGCTTCTTTGCGACCGCACCGCATGGCAATCCGGTGTCGGAACGGTCTTGGGTCGGACACGTACGACGCGTTGGGCAGCGCGCTGACCACCCCCGCAGCAACTTCCGCCTCGCCGACCTCATCACCATCATGAACGGCGTGTGCGGCACGCTCTCCATTATCTGTGCGGCCAAGTACCTGATCCTCTCGTCCAACCTGCCCACGCCGCCGAGCTACCAGGCGTACTGCTCGCTGTACGCTGCGATTGTGCTGCCGATGGCTGGGTTCGGCTTCGATGCCCTCGACGGCAAGGTCGCGCGGTGGCGCGGCGGTGGCTCGATGTTGGGCCAGGAGATGGACTCGCTCGCCGATCTCGTCAGCTTTGGCGTCGCGCCCGCGACACTCGCGTTCACCCTTGGTCTGCGTCACCCGCTCGACATTGTGTGCTTGCTGCTCTTCGTCTCGGGCGGTCTTGCCCGCCTCGCGCGCTTCAACGCCACCGTCGCGCTCATCCCCGCCGACGCCAGCGGCAAGTCAAAGTACTTTGAGGGCCTCCCCATCCCGTCCTCGCTCTTCCTCACCGCCTCGATGGGTCTTTGCGTCTACCTCGGCTTCTTCACACTTGGCCAGCACGCCGACGTGCCTTTCGGCTCTATCACGCTCTGGGAGACCAAGGACGCCTCGGGCGACATTCACATTGCAGCCGTCATCTTTGCGCTCTGGGCCGCCGCCATGGTCTCCAAGACTCTCAAGGTGAGTACAGGATGCGCGCGTTTGCTGACCTCAGGTGCCCAAGTTGTAAGCGTGCCTCGTTACGCGGCGTGGGAAGGTATTGCGGAGACATAGATGCAGAGGTTGGTCGTGGCTGCAGACGCGCGTTCGTGTGGCCGCGTCGCTGAAAGGGTGGTACCCAAGCCCAAGATCTATACATAATATAATCAATGCACCTATGACTGCGTGGCGTGTCCCAAGCGACTCGGTAGCAGCTCGGTAGCAGCTCTACGGCATGGTCGCCTTGAACGTGTCCCAGAACGGGTCGTTGGCCCATCCCTTGAGTGGACGGGCAACGACACGGCCTCGTCGACCAACGGGCTGGTCGCCCTCTTGCCGCTGGCCAGCCGGGACGAGGTACCAGACGGTGTCAATTTCCTCGGCGACGAGATAATCCCGCATGGGGAGGTAATTGAGGCCGACGTAGGATACGCCGTGCGAGTCGTCCGAGAGACAGATCCTGCCGCCCGAGTCGGCAATGAGCTGGGGTCAGCGCATCCCTACACAGTACACACCTTGAGGACGTCGCGGGAGGGGTAGCTCGTCTTCCATCCTTTCCGGATCGCAGCGGCGTTGGCTTCGAACAGCGCGCCGTAGCCCACCGCGTACGCGACGTTACGCTTTACCCGGTCCCATACTGGCGCGAGAGACGCGGCGGGGGTCCAGAGGAGGCACAGGTCAAAGTGGCCTACGACCTCGGGCTGGTGCGTCTGGAGCACGACGTACTGCGCGTCGAGGTAGGCCTCGAGGAATGGGCGGAGCTGTTCGGGGGAGGGGACGTAGCCGTCCGCCAGCGCCGGGTCGGCGGCGTCGCCTTCTGGCGGTGCAAGGACGAGTTTGCCGTCTACCCTCGCCATGGTCGGTTCGTCTGTAGCCCGCCCGGCGGCACGAACAGCGCGTAGCCATGTCGGCCGGTCAAAATCAATACTCACCCCGCGCACGTGGTGTACGCTGCCCACAACATAGTCGATATCGGGGTTGAGTTCGAGGAGGCGCTCGAGTCCAGTCGCGTCCAGAGGTGAGATGTGGTCGCCCTCTATCCCTATCAGGAGAGTGAGCTCGGGGTGTGCTGCGCGCTGCGCTTTCGCTTCAACTAGAAAGGACGCGTACGCTGTTGCCAGGTCACCCGGTGTCAGGTCGGCCTGTCGTCAGCTCTGCCCGTTGTGTGCGCTCACCTCCTCCGGGAACAGGTCTTGTTCCCTGTACCGCGGCGCATGCTCGCTCAGGCCAAAGACCTTGAACCCCCGCCGGGATGCCTCAGTGACCACGGCAGAGAGCGTGTCCTTGGCGTGTCGGCAGAACTGGCCCGAATGCGAGTGGTGCGAGTGCGGCATGGCAATGTGTTGATGGACCGAAGGTGGTCGACCGCCGAGTCGTAAATGATGGCCCAAACTCAGGCACGACCACGCGACTTTACATTTCATCAACCATCAGCGATCAATCCAAGCAACCCTGTCCCACTGACACTTTGTTCAACGTTGCTCTTGCTCCTCAATCTCCTTTGACTACGCCGCCACCCGCACAGCCAATATGGACCCGGGACAGAGCGCCAAGCGCCGTGCGGTCGACACGCAGGACTTTATGGCCGTCGTCCTCGTCGGACACGGAAGGAAGTGAGCTGCTGTTTGGTCAACGTAGCTGACACCAGCCTGTACCCTTGCAACGAGGGCACCAATGTGCTGCCCAAGGCGCTTATGCCTGTCGGCAACGTACCGATTATCAACCTCGTGCTTGACTGGGTCTTCGCCGCTGGCCTGACTGGTGAGTCCTGCAGGCAGACCTTTTACCAACGCCAGACGTGTTGGTGATCACGCCTCCTGCTGCCGCGTCGGCCATCTCGGAATACCTCCAGCTCGAGTACCAGGGTGCGAGCCAGCGAATTACGGTCAAGGCGGAGGACCACGGTGAGGGGGACGACGAGGACGACGAGGGCGGGCAGGACGCGTTGCTGGACAAGGACGGCACGGCGCGTTTGCTGAAGCGTTTCCGCGGTGACATCAAGGCAGGTTTTGCGTCGCATGAAGCAGGCTAACGACAGAACGACTTTGTGCTCCTTCCCTGCGACATTTCCTTCCCTTCCACGCTGACACTTGCGTCGATTCTCGACAAGCACCGCGCGACGCCCGACGCCGTGCTCACGTCCGTGTTCTACGAGCCCCCCGAGGTGGTCAAGGAGGCAGCCGAGGAGCTTTTGGTGGGGACGGACAAGGAGACAGACGAGCTGCTACTGGTGCAAGGACTCGACACGCTTGAGGAGAACCTCGAGCTGCGCATGGGTCTGCTCGCGACCCACCCGACGCTGTCGCTCACGAAACGTCTCCTCGACGCGCACGTCTACGTGTTCCGCCGCACTGTGCTCGACCTCCTCGCGACGCGCAAGAGCAGCGACCTAAGCTCGGTCCGCGAACAGTTTGTCCCGTGGCTCGTCAAGGGCGCTTGGCAGTCTGGTCTCGCGCACCGCTGGGCACCAAGTGAGCTCCCCCCGCAATCTTTCTAACCTGCAGTCCTTAACCCCCCAAGGCGGGATCCGTTTGCCGAGGCGCTTGCGCGCTCAACATCCACGTCATGGCGCGACGCCATCAGCCTCGCTGCACCAGACACGCCGTCGTCGACGCACAGCGACCACACGCCGCTCCCCACCGCTTCGGCTCCGAGCACGGGCGCGGCGCTCGCAGAGTTCAAGGCGGCCGTCGCGCGGAACAGCAAGAATGCGCGGCACGGCGGAGACGGTACCGAGGCGCCGGCGGGATGGACCTGCCGCGTGATCATCTCTCGTCCGGAAGCGCCGCCTGCGCCGGCTGCCGAGGACAAGGCCTCGAGTGGGAAGGGCAAGGGCGGTAACAAGGGCAAGCCGCCCGCGCCGGGCCCAGAGCCAGAGTACATTGTGCGCGCGAACAGTATCGCGGGATACTGGGAGATCAACCGGCGCATGGTACGTACGCTGGGCGCAGCGAACGCGGCTGCGTCCGGGCGCGAGAAGGGCGGTGGTGCTCCTGGCGGTGCCGGCGGCCACGGGGGCCAAGCACAAGGTACGCCGGCGGCTGGCGCTGCGGCGGCGCCGGGCGCAGCGCCAGAGGAAGTTGCGTCGTCGGCGCAGATCTCGCCCGACTCACTTATTGGCGAGGGAGTGCGCGTTGGCGACCGCGCGAGCATCAAGAAGTGCGTTATTGGACGGCACTGCGTCATTGGTAAAAACGCCAGACTTACAGGGTGTGTGCTGTGGGACTTTGTCACGGTCGAGGACGGCGCCAGAATTGAAAACTCGATTCTCTGTCCCAACGTCCGTGTTGGCGAAAAGGCCACGGTCAACCTCTCCGAACTCGGACCCGGGTTCGAGGTCAAGCCTGGCTCGGCGCTCAAGGGCGAGAAACTCGTCGCGGGCCAGGAGTGATGGGTCGCGGCGCCACCATGCCAGTTGTGACCATCCCACGCAGTGAAGTGGCTACAGCTGTACGTATTTCAGCCTTCAGTATGCATATCTTTTCTAGACTCGTGCATCGCAACCTCACAGCCCTCTGCGGTCGAGGCGCCGCGGCGAGGCCAGCTGACAAGTTGAGGTCGGTAGCTTGCCATTGAAAGTACACTTTTGTCCCCATACCCCCATATCTTCCACCCCAAACTTAACGCGTTCTTGTGATGGAGTGATGGTGAAAGGGGCATCACCGCTCGGCCACGACATCAAGGGCGCTGAAAAAGAAGCAAAGAGGTCTGTGCACGATCTGGCGCACTGCTGGACTCTACACATGCTACATGCATTGGCTGTGAGATGGTACGCGTGGTAGCGCATACGTCTACTGAACAAGCGAGAGTGCGCCGGCGGCGCAGCGCCTACTTCTTTGACGCGAGCTGGCGCTCCTTGCGCTCGGCAGCCTCGCGCGCCGCCTCTGTATCGTCAGCCTCGCCCTCGATGCCTGACACCCACCCTCTTGCTCGGCCTGGCGCTGCGCGGCGGCAGCTTCACGCTTACGCCGGACTTCCTGGAGACGCGCAAGGTCGGATTTAGCCTGAGCAGTCTTGCCCTGGGCCTGGCGCTGCTGGAACCGTTTCTTCTCAGCCGCTTCGCTGAAAATCAGCCATGCCCTTCGCCTCTGGAAAAACTCACCGTTCGCGGCGGGAAGGCTCCTTGCGCCCCTGGAAGGGGTTAAGCAGGTCGTCCTTTGTTTCCTTGCCCGTCTCTTCTTCGTCCGACTCGGACCCGCTGTCGCTCTTGGCAGCGGCAGCGGCGGCAGCAGCCTCGGCCTTCTTCCGCGCGGCCTCCTCGGCCTGTTTCTTCTTGAGCGCCTTGCGCTCCGCACGCGTCATCTCCGCCTCGTCGTCCTCCTCGTCAATCGCGACCGTGTTGCCCAGCTTGAGGTTCATCGCCGCCATCTCGGGCGCAAGCTTGCGCTCGACCTCGGGCTCCGACTCTTCCTCCGCTTCAGACTCCTCATCGCTCTCCTCGCCGCTAGACTCGGGCTGCTGCACATTGCGCGGGTCCAGGTCACGCGAAAAGTGCCGTCCGCCACCGCGCGCAACCTTGAATTTGCTGGCGTCAGCACAGCTCAGCGTGCGAGTGGGTAGTGAGAAGGAGCGGCTTCGGCGCAGCGGGCGTGCACTGTTATCTAGCGCTAGAAAGATGGCCACCCGCAATGTCGCAAAGTCTCTGTGCCCGCAGCACCGACACTGCGATAGGCGCACACCCCCTGCACCTCCCCTCGTCAGGACTCACCCTCTACCGCGCGACGAAGTACCACCGCCACGTCCCATGATTACTGTTTGCTGGTGGTGAAGTGGGTTGGATGAAGCGAAAACAACTGAAACTGCGAGTCAAAGATTGGACGTTGGGAGCATGCGGCGCAGGTGTGATGTCCCAGGCACGACGACATCCACGCGAGTTGGAGTTTTGCCACTTCTTCTGATGCTCCAAAGCGCCTCCGCCCCACTCCGTCATGGGCCACCACTCTAATGTTGTTGATTCCTGATGAAAACAAACTTCAGTCTACACCAACACTCACCATGCCCCGGCGCTCGCGCGGCGTGTCCATCTTTACGGCGCTCCCGCGGGATATCAAGCAGACGCTGCGGTCCAACCCCCGTATTCCCCAGGTCTTGCCCGCCTCGCCGCCGCGCACGCCCAACGAGGCTGACCTCCTGCCAACACAGCCGGCGAGCAGCGACCATGGCGAGGATGACGCAGAGGAGCGAGACTGGGGGCCTGAAGGCGACGGTGTCAATTTAGCCTGGGGAGATGCCCAAGTTCTCGCACTCGACACTGCGAATGCCCCTGCTGTAGTCCAAATCACCTCAAGCTCCCCATTGAAGCGCGCCGCGGCCGAATACGACGCCATGACCCCACCGACGAAGAAGCGCAAGGGGAAGGAGAAGGAAGAGCTTCACCCGTGGGACTGCACGGGCCTGGTACCGCGTTACGACACGGCCGAGGGCGTACCGGGGCATCTGAAGAAGTGTACGCTACGTGTGACGTTTCCGGCTGACAATGACAGACTTTTACCAGCGGCACGCGCTGTTCCCGGCGTACTCGCGCCTCCCGCTCCTTCTGGACGATATCGGGTGGTTTAGCGTCACGCCCGCGGCAATTGCAGAACACCTGGCCGAACGCTGCCGGTGTGATGTGATAGTGGACGCGTTTTGCGGTGTGGGCGGCAACGCGATCGCGTTTGCGCGGACGTGCGAGCGCGTGATTGCCATGGACATTGATCCGACGCGGCTCAGGCTCGCGCGGCATAATGCGCTTCATTACGGCGTCGCGGACCGTATCGAGTTTGTGCTCGCTGACTATGTCGCGTGGGCGCGGGAATATGCTCGTCGAGGCGCGGCAGAGCGCGAAGTAGTCGACGTCGTTTTCCTCTCTCCGCCGTGGGGTGAGTTCCCCGGGCGCGCTGCGTCGCTGACATCAGGCGGACCAGAATACCTCGGCGTGCCGGCGTACCCGCTCTCAGCGATCGAGCCGATCCCAGGCGACGAGCTGTTCACGGTAACAGCGGCGGTCACGCCGAACATTGCGTATTTCCTCCCGCGAAACGTGGACGTCGCCGAGGTCGCTGCGCTAGCTACGCGGCTCGACGAGCCGGAACGAGACGGCGGGGGTACCGGCGCCGAAACGCGCTGCCGCGAGTGGGTTGAAATCGAGGAACAGTGGGTGGGCGATAAACTCAAGGCCAACGCGGCGTACTTTGGCGGCCTTGTGCAATAGCGCAACACGAGGAAACAAGCCGAGTAACGACTCGAGGTCATTACACGGCACAGGGGCAGCACAGCCGCACGTAGCTTTCTGTCGCATGGGCTCCATTTATACGCTCGGCAGGCGTACGGACTTGAAGCCAACCCGGCGTGCTTTAGCGGTATGGTGCTATTCCCGCGAGCATGGCAGAGCACAGGGGGACGAACACGGAAGGCATTACAGGTATTGGCAGCGCACGTAGCATTGCATGGCATGGATTCACATCTGCATGGGCACGGTCAGCGGTGCTTATCGTCTACAGCCGTCGTCAGTTTGGCGCAGGTGGTGCCAAGCGGCGTGGTGGCTTACCTGTTGCGTTCCGACGTCAAGGCCAACGACTCGCACATACACGACTCAACGTCCAACGGCGAACAAATCCACATCCAGAGAATCTGCGTATCGGCCACTCCGCAGTGAGGCGGGGCAGCCAGCGCGCAAACAAGGCTCGTTACTTCTCTAGTGTTCGACGCCCGGCATGTTCGTCGCTCAAGGAAAAATTGGGCGCGCGACTTACTCGCTTTCTGAGTGAGTGACTATACTAATCTCCAGGACCGCCATTAGCCAGCGAGAAGCTCCCGATGCACCAGCTGTGCCATGACCGCCGGTTGCACGCCGGGCTTCGCCGTCTCAAGCAAGTGCGCGTGTACTAGTGACTGGGAGTAACGGAGTGATCTCGGTCTGTACAGGCCGCTCCACGAGTTGGGGACACCATCCACCAATGGTAGTCATCGCCAAATCTGCTCTGGGCACTCCCCACCAGCGGCCGCTGTGGCAACGCACGCGCCTACTTCTGTAATCGTTTTTACTCCCCGGCTGGCTAGACTGATGGATCTGCAATGTGCTCCGAGCGACGCTTGCCTTTGTGTGCCATTGCCCCCGTCCCCCCCCCCCCCCTCCCCGCTCTGCATCTGGCAATGCAGCATCGACCGGTTGCAGTGTAAATACCGGTCCATCGCGTCTGGGTCACGAGACGCGCCAACCGTCGTGCCTGCACTCGTACGCAATACAGCGGGAATTCACGCAATCTACACGGATGGATGGCGTACGAGTGGTGGAGATACAATGGAAATAGGGGCCGGAATCCGCTCCCTGCCGAGATTAGATAGAACCCAGGCATCTTGGCGTGGGACATGGGATACGTTACACCGCCGCCGGGTAGACCGTTCCGGTGCGCTGCTACTGGACGACGACGGCGGGGGATGAGCGCCTAAGCGTGTTCTCGTCGTCGGCGTCCCCCGGGCATCGCTACGCCGCTCGCCGTGATAGGTTCATTGTCCTACCGTGGTCCACTCGGGTCATGCCGCGCGCACCACGAGCGCGCGCGGCGGGACTAGTAGCGCCCCAACGCCGCATCTGTGGAATGTCAAAGTACACTTGCATGGGATAGGTCGACGTCCTCGACGACAGACGAAACGGGGCGCTCACGAGTTGGGCAGGTACGTCACCGCGGCGGGCGGCCACCGGAACAGGGTTACTGTATACCCGAGATGGATTGATCGATGGATCCCATCGCCCCCTCGTCGTCGCTGTATCTTGTCTCCTACTCGCTACCGCAGCTCACGCGCTTATAACCCTGCAGCAGTGCTTAGCTGTCCATGCCGACGTCCACTCCTGTCCACTCTTACTTCTCCCCCACTCGCCCCTCCCGCCGCCGCTATATACCGCCAAGCCCACAACTTACCTTCTGCCCACCACCAGCACAATCGCCGCAATCACCATGACCGCCACTACTGCTGTACACCCCGTGACACCTGCCGGCCTCAAAGCCTCTGGAACGCCCGCGGACGTCTCGACGCAGCTTACCGCGGCCCCTCGGCGCGCCTACAACAAACCCATGGCGCCGGAGGGGTACACCCCCTCGCACCCCGGCGTGTTCCATGTCGTTTTCTCGACGGGAACCGACCCCGCCGTCGAGAGCTATTCGAGTAAACTCGTTGCTGATCGCGTAAGTGGGATCAGGGCTGCCTCCCGGCCGCGGCTGTGCGTTGCTGACAACAGGACTTTGCGCCCGGTGAGCGTATCGCGCGCGTGGACAATACCAGCCGCGCGCCCGTCAAAGCGTACTCGTCCGTCCAGTTTGGGAATGGTCCCCACGACCACTTTGAGCTCAACTCGGATCTGCTCTTCAGTGAGTCGAGGGGGCGCGTCGGTGCTACAAGAACGACCGCGCGGGCGCTGTTGAGCGTGGCGCCTGACTTTGTGCCAACCTCCCCGCTGCGACACCCTGCTGACACCAGTGAACCACTCGTGCGACCCGTCGGCAGAGCTGTACCTGCCGCAGGGCAAGCTTGACGAGTGGGCGGTACGTGCTGGTCCCCGCGGCGTGCGCGCAGGCGAGGACATCACCTTCTTCTACCCCAGCACGGAGTGGGACATGGCGCAGGGCTTTGACTGCGGCTGCGGTGCAAAGGTGAGGGCGCGGCGACCAACACCTATTGTGCACGCCTCGCTGACGGCAGAACTGCCTCGGTAGAGTATATGGCGCCAAGGAGATCCCGCTCGACGTGCTCGCCACGCGCGGGCTGGTAAACGAGCACATTGTCGCTGCCAAGACTGCCCAGACGCAGAGCGCCAACGGTAGCGCTTAGTCTGCAGCGTAACGAAAACGGACCAGAACGTGAAGGACAAGCCAAAAAGCGACGATCCGTACTGCAAAGCGTTATCGTCAGCATCTGTGTAGAAGTATATGCATTGTGAATTTATGGATCCTCTGGCATAAGCATTAATACAGTGGGAAGTTTTCCGAGCTTGTGGTCGTGGTGGTGACAATGGGATCCTGACGAAGCATGTTGGGTGAGGCAGTCTATTACTTCGGCTTGGCCTTGAGCCTGGCGATCTCCGCCTCGAGGTCAGCCACGCGGCCAGCCCACATTGACGCCATGGCCTCGTTATGTGCGCGTTCGCGGCTGAGGCGGTTCTGGGAGGTTTCGAGGAGACCGTGGAGACGGTCTGCGACGTGCTGGTGGTGCTGGCGTGCGCGGCGTTCGGCGAGGAGGTCGGCTTTAAGGCGCGCGGTAGTGTGCCGCTCGCGTTCAAGCAGGGCAGTGAGTGTCGCCGCGGCGCACTCGGCACAGTGGCCGCCAGCGTCACCGATACAGTGCGGGACCTGCACGACATGGGACGCCTTGAGGCGCTTAGCTGCGCGCCGACCGGTACTTCCCCTATCGGCACCTCCCAGGCCGTCGGCATCCGACGTCGTCCCCGATTCAGAAGCGGAGGTGTAGCCCGACACGGACGTCTCGTGGCCTGGCGACCCGGCGCGGGACACGTCCGTCGATACGGATACGGACGTGCTGCCTGAGTACGGCGTATAGGATATGCTTGATCCGGGGACGGAACTCGAGTCGCGCGAGAATGCAGCGGAGGAAGGGAGGGAAGGGGAGAGTTCGGGCGGTGGCACGGCGCGCGGTGCCCTCGCGGTGTTTATCGGTGTAAGTGGCGTCAAGGCGCGTTCACGCAGTAGACCGCCAGCGAGTATCCCGCTTGCGCCGAAAGCGCCACTCAGCCCCAGTGCCAGCTCGCTGATACCCCTTGGTGCGCCCCGCGGCGTCGTGCCCACCTCGTAGTCCTCTTCCATCCACACGTCGACGGCGCCGTCGCGTACATGTAGTGCTGAGCTGCCGAGCGCGTCTAGTGGGGCGGGCGGGGAGCGCCGTGGGCGTTTATTAGGCGGCTCGGCGCCGTCATTCATGTCGACGTCCATCGTAGCACGGGCAGGTGTGGGCCGAAGGTGAGGGAGAGTGTCGGTATGTGTGGCGCGGTGTTTGTTTGCCAAAGGCACAGCCCAAAGCCACGGCGTCAACGCACTTTGGTGGTTCTCGTTGTCGTCGCCAGCGACGTGTGGTCAGCCAAAAATTGACGGCCGAGGCGAACGCTCTAGGCGTGAAGAATACTGTCAAGTGGCAATAAGCAAAGCTGCGTCTGCTCGAAGGACGGCGTCATGCTCGCCTACTGCTGCTTCGCGCTCGGACTCTTGGTGCAGGGCTGCGTCGGCGGCTGTACGTCGTGAGACGACTGCGGTGCAGGTTAGAGGGGAGGGTCAGGAGCTCTGCCTGGTGGGAGACGGCAGTATGGCCGACGAGCACGGACATGCGGGTGGACGCCACTATCGACGAGGCGTCATGGCCTCTTCCTGGCCGGGTCAGTAGCTCTGAATAGGTTAGTGACACTGATCCTGGCTTGCAGGTGTGCGCTCGCCATCATGTGCCCACCCCCCGACACTCTGCACCATACAGAATAGAGTCCTTGTTTAGGTGGGTGGGCGTGCGTTGGTGCGCACGGTTGCGCAGTGGCTGGTGCGAGAAGAGAGATCAGGTTCTGGCGCTCGGACACCTGACCGGTGGCAGCGGTAAGCCGGGGAGTAGGGAGACGACGCAACACGCGGTACCAGTCACAGCGGCACCAGTCACAGACAATGGTACATTGCAATAGTATGCCAGAGGGTATGGTATGGAGGTGTGCGGCGGTGCAGCTGTTGTGTTATGATACATGTTTTAGAATTTGATGTTGACTGCGACTGTCAGCTACTACACTTCAAGCCCAAACAAGGTTCACTCACAAGACTCGCCACAGCCACACGTGTCGACAATGTTCGGGTTGTCAAAGACGAAGCCCGCGCTGAGGCGGTTATCCCGCCAGTCCATCACACTGCCAATGATGGAGAAGAGGGCCTTGGAGTCGATCAGGACCTTGACGCCGTCCTGTTCGACGACCTCGTCAAACTTGCCTCCTGGAGGGTCGACGTAGTCGAGGTGGTACGCCATGCCAGCACATCCGCGGGTCTTGACGCCGATACGCAGGAGCTTGGGCTCGGTGGGGTTGGACTGGAGCGCGCGCAGACGTGACACGGCCTCGGGGGTCTGGCATTAGCACTATTCTGGGCTGCTCGGCTCAACTCACCATCTTGAGCGCGGCCTTCTTGGCCTTGAATGTGCGCCGGGGCTTGGGCGGGACCTTATCGCCAGTGGCGGTGACAGCTGGGGTCGACGGAGCGGTCGACGCCGACGCCGCGACGGGCGCTGGAGGGGTGTTGGAAGCGGTGCGCGTCGTTGTAGGTGCGTGCGCTGCGCGGGCGGGCTGCGTCGAGGACGCGCGCAAACCAAGAGCGACTGGTCGCAAGGCCATGCGCGACGACGATGGGAACGACGACGCCGACACGGTGGCCAACAGGGGTGCGATGCGGTGGCGGACGGCAGACATGGCGGCGGGGTGTGCTGCGTGCTACAATGGAGTGAGTGAGGGTGTTTCTCGGTGCTTGTGTGTGGTTGAGATTGTTGGGTTGAACGAGGTGAGATGGATGGATGCAAGGTGGTTTGTCACAATGTCGACGAGGTGGTGGCGGCGGGCCAGATCGGATTTGGGTGGGAAATTGAATCACACCGCCGCCGTAGTAAGCAAGAGCGCCCGCTGCCAAACGTAGTCACTCTGATTGGACAGTCGCTAAACTGGAGCTGCGACGGTGTCTGGGAACTGCGAGCCTCGCTTGTGCTTTCGATTGTACACTCGTGCTGCTAAAGCTCATGCATGTAGAGAACGTCTGCTGCAAAGTGTCTACTGCATCCCCTCTCTAAGATAAGAAGCTTCATTCAGTTTACAGAGGTTCTGGGAAATCGGATGATGATGGTTGTGGAGCACTGAGCAAGGTTGAAGTGGGTGGCAAAAATAAAGTATCGCTCTGGTGGTGGAGCTTGGCGGAGATCGGGCACGGCGGCGGTGAATAAAGCCGAGTTGCCCCGCATTCCGCTCCATCCTCATTAACCTTGACGATCATTCCGTGTTCCAGCTGCAGCCACCTTGTGTTCAGCGCTGCTAAGGCGACAACTCGACTCGAGCTCAGACGACACCAAGGTAAAGTTAAAGATACCAAAACTTCCTATGACATATGCGAGAGGAGCCATTACTACTACTAGAGGAAACTGCTTGAGCTTCAGGAGCCGGACTTTGAGAACGCGCGAGATTAACGGAGCAGGAGACTCGTCGGATCCGAGGGGACAGTGCGCAGCGGGAAATGTTGGGCTCGCGAAGAGCAGACTTGTTTGAGACGCCACCGAGTGGGTGGCCAATTGGGGAGGTTGTTATCTGCCCGCTGGAGTTGCGGGCAGCTGGCGTCAAGAGGGGCGGGTCCTCGTTGTGTTTGGGAGGCCGCCAGTGCCGAACGAGCGGGCGCAGTAGTGGCAAAGCCACAAGCCCGCCCTCAACACCGGCCAGCACTTGTCTGCGTGTGAGCGTCGTTTCTTCCACACAACCTACCACCGCGGTTATACCCCGCGGGCGTGCCGCCACACCCCACGAGAAGCGATTCTGTCCTTTGGCTTGATGTCTGCGAAGAGTTGTAGTTGTAGTCGCGGCGGTTGCTCATACTCCAAAGGTGGTCGGCTGACTGCCTTGCCAAGAGTGGGTTTTGGGATTGAACTATGGGCCTAGATCTGGTATGCAGGTGATGGCGGAAGCTGGCGATCTCTTCATGGCACCCGACGACTCGTCTAGACTTAAGTAGACTGGAACTGGACCGTTGGCGCGCAAGGCACGCGGTGACGCTGCTTTCGACTAGACCGTCTGTCTTTCGGTCGACTCGGTCGAGAGGGGTGACTGCCAGAAGCACTACGATTACGCCGTAAGACGGCAGTGATCGTCGATCCTCCCTGAGGCACAGAGTTCAAGCCGGTGCATTGGAACAAGGGTGGTGGGTGTGATTGCATTCCCCGCACGCACCACGCACGACGCTGAGCTACGAGGCGGTGTGTAGTGCCACTAAGTAATAATACGGCAGTGCAGTGTAGATCGTGCAGACTAAATACTTCCGTCACGGCGTGGATGCCTGTGACTTTGTGTTTTACCCCTGGCGTTGCATCAGAGCTTATCATCCTATATCCTGCAAGCGATGCTCTCATCAGCTACTCCATCAACTCGTTCATGCAATAACGCTGCACCGACAACTCGTTTGGCTCGGAACTAAACTCTCCTTGAGGACATGACATTTTGCCAAATCTTTAGCCGTCTCAGGCGACAAAGCCGACTGATGCACGGCGATGCATGATCAAACGCGTTGACATAATGAATGCCCGTTCACTCGACGCGTTCTCACCGCCACACCCGACGTTCCCGACGCGGAACACGGCCACACGGGTTCCATATGCTAAGACCGTGTACGGCGTGAGGCATGTGATGGCTGTGACTGCACGGTATGCAATCGTGAACCATTCAAAACGCCCAGACATTGTGAAGGCTTGTTTGCAAGCCTTGGCAGTGGGAAATGGTTTACGTAACCTGCGCTTTGGGTGAGGATCCTGGGTGGGGACGGGCCGGGTGCCTTGTGTAAGGATGGAATTGCATTTGACAACAAACCCATCCGCACCACTCCGCTCTCCGTCGTCGCCAGGTCTCTTTTCTCTCAACACTCCCTCGCCCACTCTCTCTCTCTCTCCATCAGTCATGTTCTAACACCCACCACACCCCACCCCATCGAGCACCTTTGCGCCATGTCCAACGGCACCTGCTCGCCCCCGCTGAACCCAGCACCACTGCCGCAGTCCCGCTCGGGCCCCGTTGCCGACGGGCAAGGCCGATGCGCTTCGCCACCAAACTTGGCGCCCACAACACAGCCGCAGGCCCCCCCGCCCGTCGCTCAACCCAAGTTGCCAGCGCCAGCTCACGGTCTGAGCGGTCGCCCCGCGCCGCCGCCACTCCAGCTCGGCAGCCTCACCCACCGTCGCCGAGCCGACCCAATCTCCGCGTCCGACGGTGCCGTCAGGGCCCGAGTTCCCCCTCCACCCCTTCATGCCACATCACAACAACCACCACGAGAACAGCCACCACAGGCCAACGGCACCCACGGCGTACAACAGAATGGCCGACAGGAGGGAACATGGCGGCAGGGCAAGCCGATCTTTGAGTGGATCACCCGCAAGTTTGGTGCGCGCCGCGGAAGTGATGCCAACGAACGCCCGGCGGCCGAACCAAAGCCGTTCCCGTCTCAGGCTCCCAAATCGGGACCCAAGACACAGCAGCGCTCGTCGGCGGCGAATCGTCCCACTCGCCTTCCTTATCGCCTCGGACGAGATCCACGCGCACAGCTTTCGCCCACAGATGTGTTTGGTCCCAAGCGCCCCACACGCAGCAGCATTGACTCGCCCATGCGCTCCGAGACCATGTCGATGCGGTCATACTCCTTTTCAGCGAGCATGACACCGAGCGAACGCCGCCGCGAAGAAAACAACCCTTACCCTTCGATCCCTGTCCCCCTTTTGCGACGGTCTTACCCGGCATCAACCATTGACTCGGGCTCTCGACCCCCGTCCATGAGCATGCTGTCACGATCGAGGACGTCGTCGACAGGGTCTCTCTCGTCTCTGTTACTGAATGGCCGCCGACCGCGCATCTCGATCGCCGACGACGCGAGTGCGAGCAGCCTCGCGGGTCGTGTAGCCGACGAGGACGCCAGTGTCCGGCCCATTCCCCCGTCCCCGACGTCCATGTCGGTCATTTCGCGCGCCGGCTCGGTCCCACTCGGCCGCACCGACTCGCTCGAGCCGCGCTTAGCCACGTCGTCGCCTCTCCCGACCACTGATCGTCGTGACACGCTTGGTTCTTCAGTGGGCGCTTCGTACACATCGGACGACTGTGGCGTCCAGTCACGGCAGGACTCGCTGGCGAGTACCAAGCCGACAACTGTCATGAGCTTTGAGTCTGGGGCATCACGTGGCCACATCGCAGTCGCGCCGCACTCATCGTCCCCTCCAACCGTCACGAGAACCACGTCGAGCCCCACCGCAACGTCTGGCACGTCGGTGGCGCATGGCGTTGTGTCGTCGCCAATCTCAGCAACGTTTACACCGCCGCCGCCGCACCACAATGTGTCCGAGGACGGCGCCGCTGGCGTCCGCGTGCCAGTCCACTCGCGCTACCACCCGAGAAACAACCCCAACCCGCAGGCGCCGCCTGGCCCCGATGCTTCGACAGTGACTTTGGCCAGCAGCACGTACGCATTTGCTCCGAGCCCCGTGGACCGTGGCGCTGGCGGCCCTGCGCGTCCAGTCTCGCTCAGATTGCGTGATGCAACGGCGTCGCCATCGGCGTATCACGCCCACCACCTGGGAACGTCGCCGACCGTCGCGTTCGCCGACCGCCCAGGCAGCATGCATGGCGACGGCGTGTCGACGCACGCCATGTCCCTGTCGGTACGCACGAGGGGGTACGGTCGCGCGGACGACGACGCGAGCATGCGCGCGATCCGCCGCCGTGGAAGCTGGGAGAGTGGCGAGAGCCGCTGGAGCTGGCGCCCGGGAACATCAGGCGATGGACCCCTTTTCTCTCCGCTCCGGGGCCGCAGCGAGCATGCCGACACTGACGACGGCGGCACGAACCGGTCGAGCGTGTACACCAGAGACTCGTACCGAACGGCTCTGACGTGGGCTGGCGAAGCGGATGAGGCCGAGCTCGCGGCACTGGCCAGCGACAACACTGGTCTCGCGAGCCACCGCCCCGTGAGTGTGCGTGTGTAGGTTGCAAAAAAGCGTGTGAGTTTAGGGTAATAGTTTCGCGTTCGCGATCGCGTGCAACTGGGTGTAAAGTTAGTGTAAAACAATGCATAGTACATCATGGTTGAGTCTTGGCCGCTGCGACTCCTCTGTAGTGGTCTGCTCCAATTAAGCGGCCGGGGCTAAACGTTCCACCAGAGGTTGGCGACGCCCTTTGCGTACCCGACAATCTCGTTACCCGAGAGCTTGCTCTCTCCGTAGATACGGTCGACGAAGGTGATGGGCACTTCGCCGACGGTATAGCCCTGTGCGCGTGCGCGGACGACAATCTCCATCTGGAAGACGTATCCCTTGGACGTGCAGCGCGAGATGATGTCCCGCAGCACGTGCACGCGGTACAGGCGGAACGAGCCCGTAAGGTCCGAGATACCGGGCTGGAGTACAGTGTCGGCGAGGTAGTTTGCGCCGCGCGACACGAGCTTGCGCTTCAGGTCCCAGCCGTACACACCTCCGGGCCCAAGACCGACACGTCCCCCCCGCGAAGGAGGGGAAGGCGACGACGCGTACCGCGTCCCCGTCACGATATCCAGGTCGTGCATCTTCTGTTGTCTGCGAGTTAGTTGGCACGGCGCACCCAAACCCACTTGATGAATTCTGGGATAAACTTGGGCTGCACGTCAGCGTCTCCCTCACCCCACTGCGCTCGCTACGCTCGCGCACACTCACGTGGTGGGAAAAGTCGGCGTCCATGATAATCACAAACGTGCCCGTGACAAAGTTGAGGCCGTGGACGTACGCCGTGCCGAGCCCGAGCTTGCCCGCGCGCGGCTTGAGCACAACCTTGTCCTCGCCATAGATCTTTGCCAGCTGCCGCGCGACATCCTGTGTGCCGTCGGGACTCGCGTCGTCGACAATGATTATTTCCCAGTCAAGGCCGCTGTGGGTGAGCTGTGGTGCTGCAGAGACAGGGAAGGCGACGCGGATGGACGAAGGAGGCGGTGGTCTACTCATCCAGCAGCACTTCAAAGTACTCGGTGGCGACAGATACCTCCCAGCGCTTTGGCAGCTCGCCACTCACCTGTTCACAAACGTCCGCGCGAGCAACCACGTTATAACCGGCAGGTTCTTGCGCTCGTTGTACGTCGGCAGGATGACCGAGTACTTGTCGGGGCCTGAAGTCAGCTGCAGCACGTTTTGTGAAGCTCACCAGACGTCGTGGCGGGCATGTCGATGACAGTATGGGACATTGGGCACGACGACGAACGACGACGACGGTGAGAGAATGGCGTCGTGGACGTGGGAGGGACGCGCCGTAGTGCGCGTCTTAACGTGGAGGTGGTCCAAGCAGCGGGGTGCGCAGGCAGTCGCGACATCCGTGGGAGAGTAGCCGAGACGACTGCCTCCACTTCTCACACAAATACCGTACAATATTGCCTGGGTGAGTCAACTGCCGACGCGCAACGATCTCGATCCTCGCGTTCAACGTCTTCCTCACCACCTCGCCATGTCCGACGCCGACGACTTTGTTACGCTCGAGTCGACCGACGGGTACTCCTTTGTCGTGCCGCGCCGCATAGCCCTTGCTAGCGGCACGCTCAAGTCAATGCTCGACGAGGACGGTGAGCTGTGGTTCGCGACGGTAGCTGACGACAGCGGCGTTTCAGGAGGCGTCGAACAAAACAGCTCGCTTGCAGTATCGGTGAGTGCGCGGCCCGGGCAACCTGTGCCTGTTGCCAGCACCAAACTAATGGCAGGGGCATTATCGTACTTAAAGTCATCGAGTACCTCGCGTACAAGGTGCAGTACGCAGACTTCAACGCTTCGGACATCCGTGAGGACTTTGCGGACCGCATCGATCCCTACATTGCTCTCGAACTGTGCGTGCGGCGAAGGGCCAGAGCTGACCGTAGACTGACAGCCGCCGACTATCTCGAGTGCTAGCCGTGTCTCTCCTTGTGAGTGCAGCTTCTCAAATGGGACACGTTGAGCTGACAACAGCACTGTATCATTACCTCATTTATGCATTCTGGCATTCTATACTTGGTTGTTGCTAGTTTCTCTAGGGTACACTACGGCGCCTTGCCGCGGTGCTTGAGCATGCTCTCCGCAACGCCCTTACCCGCCTCGAGGTCGGCGCGGACCTTTTCGTCTGCCTCGTGAGCGGGGCCGACGCGCTTGATGACTTCGTCGGCTTGGTCGGGCCGCACGACGACAACGCCGTCGAGGTCAGCAACGACAATGTCGCCAGGGTTGACGGTCGCGTCCGGGAAGGGCGGGTCGGCATGTGGAGGCGCAACCTTGATGTTGAGGGGCACGTTGAGGGCGCGCACGCGCGTAAACGTTCCCGGACCCAGCGTCGAGTGGTGTCTCGCGAAGATTGGGAACTCGATCGCACGGTGCTCGTTCAGGTCACGGCACCCGCCGTCCAGCACAGCGCCGACAACACCCTTGGTCTTGGCGGCGGTAGACATGAGGCCGCCCCAGCATCCCGAACGGACACCTGCTGTCAGCCCGGTCTTTGTATATTACCCACCCAGAGGCGTCTGCATCACCACGACGTGGCCGGGCGGGCACGCGTCGACAAAGTGCTGCTCGGGCTTGCTCTTGTCCGGGTGAGACGAGGGAACCATCTATCCGTCAGCACTGCCCCTGGTGCATACCTACTCACCTCGACAGTGAATGCTGGACCCGCAATACGCGTCTCGCCCGCTTCAAACTGGGGCGAGTACATCTTGAGGTCGGGAATAAGACCGCCATTCGCGACGCCCATTTTGATCAGGGCGTCCGAGATCTTGTGTCAGCCACCGTGGTCTGCATACACCCCCACCTCGCATGTCGAGAGCTTCAGTAGCTGCTTGGCGATCGCGAGTGACTGCTGTGCCATGGTGCGTGTGTGGAGTGTGCAACGACACGATGCGGTCCATCATCGCTGAGTGGTCGCTGGTGCTCGGCCGGCTGATCCGACGGGTTCGACCCGAACCCCAACTGCGCAGGCACGACTGGTTATCTCGGCACGACTGGCCGGTAGAACTCGGCGCGCACTGCGACACAGGCAACGAGACAAACGGTCAACACCTCCAGACAACATTTTGGTCTGCTCGCTCACGCATATGCTAGACCTACAACCATATGCTTGTGTTGTACGCCGACACGACGCCCTCTAGGCAACTCGACGCAGCGCTTTGCACCTCCCACCGTAGCGCTCCCACCCTAACCTGGCGATCGACCTCCACCGCCCACGTCCTTATATCTCCGGCCCACATAAAAGTTCTGGTTTGGCCAGCGCGAACGTCATGGAGCCTCGTTGTTGACGGTTCTGAACCACACATACGACAATGAGCAGGATAGAGATCCTAAACTTGGCAGGTGGGTAGTGCGGCGACCGGGAAGGCACTGACATTAGGCTTGCGCCACGATAACCGGCGGCCATACGAGCTGCGGTCGTGCTCGTTCGAAATGTCGCCGCACCCCACGGCGGACGGCAGCGCGACCGCGACGCAGGGATTGACGGCTGTGCAGGCGAGCGTGTTTGGTCCTCGTGAGCCGCGGCAGCGGAGCGGCGCAGCGCATGATCATGGCTTTGTCTCTGTCGAAGTGGGTGTGCCGCCATGGGCGCAGGGCAACTTTGGTCGAGGCAAGGCTCGGAATGACAAGTGAGTTGATCCCCCCACAGGACAAAACTGACAACAGGCGCCTGGTGGAGATTGCTGCTGCGATTCGACAGACGTTTGAGCCTGTGATTCAGCTACACCTGTATCCTCGCTCCGAGATCGCGATCCAGGTCCAGGTGCTTCAGGCTGACGGAGGTGAGTTGAAAGGAAGCTCAAAAAGCTGACATCAGGTATTCTGCCTACTGCTATCAACGCCGTGACGCTCGCGCTCATTGACGCGGGCATTGCCATGCTCGACTATGTCACGGCCGTGTCCGTTGGGCTACACCTGAAACAGGCGCTGCTGGACCTGTCCGCGCCCGAGGAGAGCGACCTGCCTACGCTCGTGGTAGCTAGTCTGCCAGGGAGCGGAAAAGTCACCCTCGCGCAGATGGAGACGCGCCTGCACGTCGATCGGTTCGAGGAAATGCTGAAGCTCGCTGTCGACGCGTGCGCCGTCCTCAAGATCGAGATGGAGCTTGTCGTCAAGGACCGCACGAAGCGCGTTGTCGGGCGCATGGCCGTGGCATCCACCGCCATTCAGACCGAATAGAGTGTATATTATCTACAGTGTGTACTGTATGCATGGGCATTGCCCGTAAAGACTAACATGGTGACACGGCCACTGACATGGTGTCGCTACAGATACCTACTTGGAAAGCTCTCAAGACTTATACAACGTGCCCGTACTAGTACTCTGAGTGGGTATACTCGTCGTCGGAGGGTACGAGGTCGCCGGATGCGCGGAAGACGGCCTCGCTAACGCGCTTAACGACCCCGTCGAGCTCTTCCATGACCCAGCGGAGCTTGGGGGGAACAGGCCTGGTGGCAGCAAGACGGTGGATGTGCGTGTCGAGCTCGACAACGAGGCGGTCAGCTTCCTCGGCACCAGTGACGACCGCGATCATGTCATTACGCAGGCGGCGGCGTTTATTCTTGAGCTCCTTGACTTCGCTCCGGAAGGATTTCAGGTCGTCCCGCAACTTGGGCAGGCTGCGTAGCTCGGCGCGCTGTTTCGGCGTCAAGCTCCCGTTCGCCCCCTCCGCCTGCATGGCGACTTGCATGCGTGCGGCCGTAAGCTGCGCCTCAGCACTGAACCGTGCGGTGGCCAGCGCGGCGTTGGATGCTGCCAGATCCGCGTTTTCTCGTTCGAGCTGCTCGACCTCGCCCCGGACCCGCACGAGTTCTTCCTCGAGTTGCTGCGCGCGTCCTCGCAGCGCCTGTACTTCCTTTTCTACCTCGCCAGACGCTTCCGCTGCCCTTGTAGCCACCGCGCTTGGTTGTCGCCGCGCAGCAGCCAACAGCACGTTGACGTGTCGGAGCGATTCCCCAACGTCGGTGTCGAGAGGTAGTTTGAGCTCGGGGCTGTCGTGGCTCAGAGAGATCTCCGATTCACTGGATGAGGAGCTCGATGTATCACCGTTGAAAGACCGTGGCAGGGCCAACCTGGCGTTAGTTGAGAAGATTGCGTTGCGTACAGTGACTTTCGGGCCATCATACTTCTACCTTGAACGCAAGAGGCAAGAAAATGAAGGGGGGGAGACAAGGGAGGAGAAAAGCCCACGACGCAAGATATGAAGGTAAAAGGGTAGGAGTGAGTAGGAGAGCAATAAAAGAACAGTGGAGCAAAGTAAACCTTCCTCGCCCGGTTGCGACACCCAGATCTCTCAAAACAGATCTGCATTCTAAACGCTCCCAACGCCGTCCCAAGAACACTCGCTGTCTTTGTATTTACGCTGCTTTGGCAGTGCCCGGACCACTGTCTCGTGGTCCGTTCGGCTTTTTTGTTGTGCTTTAGCCTATCAGTTGCCGCCCCACTGGTGAGATCCGCTCTACTGCTTTTGCTGCAGCAACTTTGTGGTCCACTTGGGCGTAAAGTACTTCTTCCACTCGTCGCTCCCGGCTTTGACATACTCCACATTGTGCTCGTGGGTGAGTATCGTCTGCCTGCACTCAGTACACACAGCCTTGACGTGTCCCGGCGGGGGTTTCAGTCCCAACAAGTGGGTGTTTAGGTCAACTGCCTTGCGAAGACCTTGCATGGCGTTGGCGACGCGGATGGTGGGGAAGAGAGACGCTGAGACCCTTGGTGTGGACGGTGCTGCTGGGCGATAGCCCACCCGCTTACCCGTCGTGGGCGACATGAATTGCCTCGAAAGTGCAGGTGGAATGAGTTGTTTCATGGGTGCGAAAAAGATGCCACGTAAGGTGGCCCCCTTGTCCTTACTGTAAATACCTCGCACGCTCGCGCTAGAGCTGCTGGACTTGAGGAGATGGTCGTGTCTCTCCCACTCCCACTGGCCTGACGACTGCGAAGTCTGCGAGCTAGAAGAGCTAGCAACGGTGTTCTGGGTCTGGTTTTGCCCGGGCCGCATTGTAACCTGGTTGGAGGAACAGCTCCACCGCACTGCCCGCAAGAACCGTCCTCTATGCCAATCTGCATTACGTGTTAGCACCCATTACCCCCGAGAAAGCAACGCACAGTGCCCATTCGCTATGGCCAGCAGCTTCACGGCAGGATCCAGCTTTTCGTCGCATGTGTAGACTGTTGGTTGGGCGGGATAGCCGTTGAGCGAGTAGCCGCTGTTTGTGCACACCACTGCCTTGCGACTCATTGCAGCGACGAGGGAGGGGGTGAATGGGTGCCACATTTCTTTCGGCCGCTAAGTACATTTATCCCCTGTGGCACGGCGTGATGAGTGATGCGCCAACCTCGCCGGTCCCCCCGATTATGCCCGCAACTTGAAGTGATGCGACACTGTGTCTCTCCCAATGGGCCTTCCTGATGGGAGTTGCCGGCCATGATATTTGTATCTCCGCACAATAAAAGGCCGTGAACTTCCTCTCTAGGAGAGATCAGTTGGCGCATCTTGGAGCTCTGATGATGTATGTGCTGAAATGGGTCTTACTGTGCCTCTGACCTAAAGTACAACAACCAATAGCGCCGCTCTCAAGAGGTTGGGCAAGGTTGACGCATCCAAGTAGCCAATATAAACAGAGCAACCTAACGAGTCGTCAAGGCGTCTACTGTGGTTGTAAACACATTATTCAACTGTAATCGAGGCGACAAGAGCTTCAGAGCCTTCTGGATATACAGTAATAATGTCTGTATGTCTGGCAATTCCACAACGTACATATGTACTGTACAGTAATGTACTGTACTAAAAGCAATAGTCACAAAAGGTGCAGAAATGCACTTGCTCAACCTCACTGTCGTGAAAGAACCAAAACTGCATACGAAAAGTATTTACTGATTTTCGTCAGAAAACATGTGCTGAATTGTTAAGCTACTTTCATGGGCCATCGTGGCAGCCTCAAAGGACAAAGTACCGCACACCCACACTCTCTCTGCTTTAGGGAGGCATCCCTCTGTTATGGACAAGGGCTGTGCCGGATAGGCACAGGCGCGTCAAGGTCAAGGTGTGCGAAGCGGCAGCCGCAGATCCACAAGACCGCCAACGTTAGTTCTCAGTAGTACCTGCGCTTCTTCTTCGTGTCCTCAATAAGCGCAGCCTGGCTCCGCGCCAGGAGGGGGGTAGAACGTCCCGAGAGCGGCTTGGCGAAGGGCACGAAGACTGGCTGAGGCGGGGGAGGGCGCTGGGGGGAGATGTAAGGCGCTCCGCGCTGCAACGATGGCCGCTGGGGTTTAGCAGGCTGGACGAGTAAGTCCCTGCTCTGGATCTTGCTCGGCGGCGTCTGCGGCGAGCGTACAGAGCCGCTGGCAGAACTTGGTCCGCTGTACATGGTCTGTTTTGCCTCGGCCTGACGCGACGTACTCAGCCATTTGTGCACCTTGTTTGAAACAGACGCCTTGGCGTCGCTTTGGTCGTTGGACGCGGCAGAGTTACTGCTTACCCTTATAGTCGCACGGGAAGACGGGCGGGACAACTGCGGGGATGAGTATGGCGTTGCGGCCATTGTGGGAGTGGAGGGCCGGCTGTAGCTCTGACGTCCAGATGTTGGATGGCTCATTCTGAAGAATTAACTAAACGTTTGGCAGTGGCAATGGCGACGGCGGTGGTGATATGAAGATGACAAGCCGACTCGCAGGTATTTAACACTTTTTTGCGAGCTTGAAGTGCTCTGCTCATACGACAGATCTGGCCCATCACTGTTAGAATGCTCGGGGCTTGCTGACAGCCTCGATACTCCGCCGCGTCGTGTAAGCCTCCAAAGGCGTGCCGTGGTATGGCCGTCGGGCCGACGATGGCACTGAATGCAGCACCGCTCGCTATACCGTTTGGCACTTTTACCGCTGTCCCGGCCATTCCAATTATGCGCAGCGTTTCGTACAGTCTCCCGCAAATACTTTGGCGTCAGTCATGATGGCGAGGCCTGGATTTCCTTTCATCAGCTTGCCATCAACCAGGCCAAAACTGATGAATGTTGCCACACGAAATGAACTTACTGCGGCGTAAGGTCCGCCACGTTTGCTACTCAATGTCCTGACTTAAAGCGCCTTGTGCATGATTGGAGAATTGAACGGACAAATAGCGTCACGACGGTTGTGGTCGCTACAGTGATGCTAAAACTGGAAACACTGCATGTTTGCCACGGGGAAATGGACTGATACAGAGCATCAAACGGTCACATCCATGACATTGATGATGAGACTGAAACCATTGTGAATGTGTGCTACTCCACCACGGGAACATCCAACCCCGAGTTCACGGTGCATGACGGCGCGTTCAGTAAACAGAATATCTACAACACAAAATGTTAGTCAACACGGACACATCCAGTGTTGTATTTCTTCTGTCACCTCTTACCGTCACACATTCAACGATTAGGCTAGTATTGCTGCACGCTTACTGCTTTGTGCCCTCGACCTTTGCAACACGGCATCCATTACCACAGACTGCTGCAAAAACTCGTCGCGTTGCTATTGTGCATCTCCTCAGACTACTGCCAGCAACGCATAAAAGATATTTCACTTCCCAGTTTAGCTCGTCCAGTATCAAAAATCTCCCTTCCCGCCCTCGTAAGTTAAGAGGGACAAATGGTACTTTGTGCCAGTCATTTAGCGGCCACGGCCTGGGGCACCCAGAGGGAACGTGTAGCCCTTCTTTGATGAGCTAACACTCTGGTTCCAGTGGTCAGAGTTGGACTGGTTCTGCTGGCCGTCCTGCTTGTCTGCTGTGGCCGTGGAGTGCTTGCTACCAGCAGCCTTGGGATCATAGAGCTCTTTCTTTTGCGAGGTAGGACGTCTGTAGAAGTGGTTACCTGAGTTGTTCTGCGACGACATTGTCACTGAGTATGTGCTGTTAAAGTAAAACTTGCCAAGATGAGATGCGTTAGTGAAATTTTTTGTCTACGTGAATAGGGGCTTGGACAAGCAGGCGGTAGCTTGTTGCAGTAACGGGGCCCGCTACGGAAACGGTGAAGGACAGCGCCGTGCGCCCTTTTATGCCGTTTTTGAAGCCAGCACCTATCGATCTCGTCACGCTATTGTCGGCGTGTCCATTGGCGACGGTCAAAAGCTTGCCACTGTTGCGGCGGTGCCCGCCGCTCTTGGAGTTGGACAATCGTTCGACGAAGCAACACATGGGTTCCATGCCATAATACCACCGCGATCATCTGCCATATCACTCCGACAGCGAACTGCAGACTTCGCCGCGCAACGGTATGCTTCTCAAACTGATTGTCGGCGCTCAGGCGAACCTCCTTTGCTTTTCCCGCTCACGTCATTAGTTTATGCGGCTTGAAATGACTCTGCTCGGACATGCTCGTGACTGGTACGACGAGACATAGGTGATTGCACCACCATACAGCACAGCTACATGAGCATCTCTCATAGCCTATGTACTTATAGTTATACTTGTGGGGCGTCTTCTGGCGGCAATCGCCACACTGCCACAGCGAAGGGTCCCAGAATGCAACTGGGTTAACCCGTGAAAGGTGGGGGTGGATGACTGGTGTAAGCTCCACGCGGACCATTAGTATGTGTACAACTTACGCATGCCGGACTCATTCTACGGACCTTTACAGAAAGCAGCCACGTTAGCTACTAGACCCCTTTTGCCAGGATGGCGTCGGCGATCTCAAGGCCCTTTAGTATTGCCACTTGCCGCTTCTGTTCTTTGGTGAACAGCTTGGTCCAGAGCTCCTGATTCTCCTTCTTGAGCGCGCGGACAGTGTCGTCGAGAAGCGGTGCCGTTTCAATCATACGGAGACGGCGGTGCAACGTGGTGAGCTCCTCTTTGTGCTGGGAACAAAGTGTGCAGTTGGGTTTCTGGGCGACGACGCCTCTTGTGATGTCGCAGTTTGTCTCCCCGTCCTCTGCGTTGGCAGCGTATTCATCATGCATCCTGTCGTCGTCTTCCTCCGGTGTGTTGACTTCTGACGGGCTGTGCACACAATAACTCCTTGCCTGGCACAATGCCGCCTCAAGGCGCTCGTTCTCGCGAAGTGCAGCGGGCAGGTCCACCTTACTCAGGTGGTGCAGCTTGCGCACCAGATCGGCGTTGGCTGCGCGGAGACGATGGTTCGTAATGTGCGTGTCCGTGGCAGCATCCAGCAGGGTATCGAGCACGTCACCGGCATCTTTAATGTCCTCTGCGACGACGCGGACTAGATCCTGTTTCGTAGTGGCGAACGCGGTGTTGTCGCTGGCGAGACGCTCGTTTTCGGCGGTAAGAGAGCGGATTTGGACTTTAAGAGTGCTAATTTCGGCTTCGGCGCTCGCGGCAGTCTCGCCAGTCTCAGACTGAACCTGGTGTGCTTCGAGAGAGCTGTTGGTCTTGGTCTCAGTGGTCGTCGCGTTCTGCGCGGCATTGAGCTGCACAAGTCGACGTCGGAGCTCGCTATTCTCGGCGTCCAAGCGATGGTTTTCCTCAGAAAGCCCTTGGTTCTCAACCACAACGCGCTTGTTCTCTTGACTCAGAGTTGTGTTGTCCGCCTTTAGACGCGCCATGTCGGCCTTGAGCTGGGCCATCTCGGCAATGCGGGACTCAAGCACCCGATACCGTGCAGCATGGGTGCGGTCGACGAATGCGTGAAAGTCGGCCCACAGCCGCTCGCGGCCTTTGTCGAGACTACCCTCCGCGGTAAAGTGCTTTGTTTTGAGGACGCAAAACAGGTGCATTGCGCGTAATATCTCGCCGGCGTCGGTCGAGATGTGCCCCGTGACACCATGAAAGGCCTCTGTGAGCCTGGCCATCTTCTCGTCGTTAAGCACTATTCCGCCGAGCAGCCTGTTGGTAAAGACAAACGGCGCGTGGACAGCCGCTTGATCTGGTTTAGACGACGTCGCGAGCGTCCGATGGTGTCCGAGATGGGCAGCCATCAGGGTTTTGAGAGCCTCCTTCCAGACGTCCTCTCCCTCCTGTGGCTTTGCGCTTTGAATCTCGTTGCTTTCGCGACCGTCGGAAGCGTCGTCGCGATTTTCGGAAAGCGGTTCAGACTCGACTGCGTGACCGTCGCTTCCGTCATCTGTCAACGCAGGAGTGGGCAGAGTGACATCGCCGTCGGGGGAAGGCAAAGCGCCTTGCGCCGGCGAGCCGGAACACGGTTTGTGGCCGCAGGAGAGACAGCGCACGCGCGTCTCAGCAACACATACCCAGTCACCGAGACGGCACTCGGCGCAGGCGTGTGTGCCGTGTTGGATAAACCGGGGACAAGAAGGAAGTGGGGAGTCAGAGATCTCGGTTTGGCGCAAGAGGCGTATCTGGAGTCAGCTAAACCGCAATCCCGCCAGCTGACGCACGATCCGTGTCGCCTTGCTCTGTGTCTGGCCCACACGTGTAGCGACATCGGCTCGTTCCTGCGCGTGGAACCCACTCAGGTCTATCGTGCGGTGAAGGGGGTTATTGAGCTCTGTTGGCGCTGCGCTGGGGTCGTGCGCGTACGTCCGCGCCGTGGACGCGCGCGAGAAGACTGGCGTCGCTTCGTTCCCCAACACGAGGAGAGCTGTGCGTCCTTCCTTGAAAGGACCTTGTGTTCCAGGCGTATGTTTTTCACGTCGCTGCCGTTTCGCTCTGGGCTGTTTCGTATCGGCGCTTCCGTCAACTCAAGCACGTAGAGCGCTTACCCCTCGGGAGGCATAGGCCGTCGTCCGGACGCGGACGGGACAGTTGTTTTTGACATGGTAGCTGCTGTTCCTTTGGAGCTAGTGTATATGGACTCAGAACCGAGCTGGCCATATACAGTACACGATCGAGCCGAACGCGGCCGAACGAGAGGACGAGGCGTGCGTGCGTGGCTGTCTGTTGGGGAGTAAGAGAGCAACGTGAGAAGTCAGAGGAAGCCGCAAAGGTGCGAGTGATGTGCACGGCGGGCGGTTGACTGGACGGCGATCAGTACGGCGCCCCACATGCACGGACACTTCGGCATACCGGTGCATGCCATCGTCATCTCAAGCACAGGACAATCACCAATATCGACCAACACAGCAATTAATGGCACTTACTGTACAATACTACAACATGCACTATCCCTCGTGACGCGGACTTCCGGCAGTCCCTAAAAGTATTCGCTTCCCCTTGTGCGACAAAAGAGTTGACTTTGTCGATCTGCGCGGTCCTCTGCGCAACCTTCGCGTTACACGTCGGCAAGGTCGAGGGTAGAGAGACCAACGTTTCGGCGTCTGGTCTGATAAAGCGAGATTCATCGTTTGCACCGGCACTGAGGCTTTCTCATTCTGGCTCGGAAGTTTCGGATATCTTGGGAGCTACGTTGGCCGCACCGTTGACCGACACTGTCGGCGACGCTTGCGCTTCGGAGGTAACGCTGGTCCAAGGCTTGACAGTGGTGCTCTTTTCGGAGTGCTCGACAAGCCCGTGTCGCCAACAGCAGAGTTCCAAGAGGTCGTACATGTGACGAAGCTTGTCATGTTCTTTGCTGAGCACCTCATATTCGTAGCAACGGCGGTCAAACAACGTGACGGCTCGATCGTGTTCGCTCCTGAATGATTCGGCAATGTCTTTATGAGCTTTGAGATCATCCTTGACTTCGTTGAACTTTTCAACAATGGTGCGGTTGTACTTCTCAAGCCGGTCGTTATCCTCGTGGGCCAGGCGATAGTTGTGTTCGAGCTCGGCGATGCGGGCGTTGGCGCGTTCCAGCTCAACCTCGAGTTTCTCTTTGTTCGCCCACTCCTCGTCGGCTTGCTCAATGTACTTTGTCAAGCGAGCCAGAAGCTGGTCGTCCGGCTCGGACTCGGGCTCTGTCGGCTTGGGCCCATCAGCGAATTCGGACAAGAGCGCATTAACGTTGGTGCGCATTCGGCCGTACTTGGCCTCCAGACTGTCTTTTTCAAGCAACTCGTGGCCGGCGCGCTCCAGGTGCTCCCTCAAGCGCCCCACAAGCTGCTCGTCCAACTCGGGCGTCGACGCGGGCTGTGCCAGCTCGGTGCCATGAGCGTATTCGTCCAACAGCTCGTTAATTTTGGCGCGCAGTTGACCCTGCTCGGCCACAATGTCGTCCATTTCCGCCAACTCTCTGTCAGCTTCCTCAAGGTGCTTGGCCAAGCGATCCACAAGCTGCTCGTCCGTCTCGACGATTGGCGCGGGATATGTGGGGTGGGGGCCATTCCCAAAGTCGAACAACAGCTCCTGAGTTTTGGCGCGCAGGAAGCTGTCTTTGTCTTTAGTCCCGTTGAAGCGCTGCACGATCCGCCTGACGGGCAAGCCATAGCTGTACAAGGGTTTTGTCAAAGGGTCAAACACCTGCAAGGCCTGGTTCTGGAGAGGGAGTGAGCCGAAGCCCCGGAAGCAAGGGCAACATACCGGCAACGGGGGTCGGGCAATGCCCTCCTTAATTGCGCGGCGACCCTGATGGGCAACTGTTGCGACCTCGTTCTGCCATAGCTGCAGTTTGTGCGCCCACTCGCGCATCTTCTCGCATCGCTCGAGGATGTGATTGTGCGTCGCGCCGCAGAAAGGGCACTTGACTGGAAACTGGGTCGCGGCCAGAACGGGGTGGATGTTGTCTGGGGGGTAATGGCATAAAATGCGGCGCTCGTACGTCCCCGACGCCGCCGCGACTATCAGAATAGTTGTTTCCATCTCTGCGCCGCGCTCCCCGGCTTGGCGCTCAAGCTCATCACTTGTCTCTTCCGATGGCACTTCGGGGACTTGTTCACTGGTGTCCGGTGTTATACTCGTACGGCTCGTACCAGTCACGCGCGCCGACTGTGGGGACGCAGCCGCATGCGCAGAAGTATCAGTGTCTGCGGGCTCGTCGTCAACCTTATTGGGGGTATGAGGGATCTGAGAGCTCGACGCAGGCGGACTTGGCGCAGGTGCGGCCGCCGCCTTATCGTGACGAGCCTTCTTCCGCGCAGTAGATGTCTCGTCGCCTTGCGCCTTGCGTTTAGCGGATTTTGAGGAACCGCCCTTGCTTCTGCTCGAGCGCGCCGACGAGGGCATTGCTGGAAGTGTGCGCGGGTTGGCACGACGTATTGTTGTGAATGAGGGTACGAGGATGTGTTTGGTTGCAAGACTGTGCACAGGCCAATTTGGGCCCCCACACTTGGCGACGCCGTTTGTATCCGACATAGATGGGCAGACGCCGGACGGACGTCATCGCGAGCGGCGCCGAGCAACATCTCGACAACGTACACTTACTCTTCAGCATGGCAGACCCCTCTTCCTCCTCACGCCTGTCGTCGGCGTATGACGACCCGCCCCCGTCGGACATGTCCTCGACCAACGACAGTGAGTTGCTGTCACCCATGTAACAACTGACACTAGCACTCGCTGACGCAGCGACGCCGCCGCCAGTGCAGCAGCCCAAGATCCGTAACATCGACGACCTCCGGCGGCTGAACCGCAAAGCGACACAGGAGGGGATGTACACTGGTGTCCTCGGCGGAGGCCTGTTGAGTAGGTGCACGAGTCACCGCGATACCTGACGCCAGCGTTCATCGCGAAGCGTACGGGCGTGACAAACAAGAACGGCCTGATCGTGGGGTTCCTGCGTACGTACTCTGCTTAGGCGTCGTATTTACACCAGTGTCCTCGACGACCATCTCGTTCCTCGTCACCCGCACCATCATCCGCAACACGCTCGGGGAACACTATGCGGCTCTGCGCGCAGCACAGGCCAAGACCGCCCCTGGAGGCGGCACGTTCATGGGCGACGACGCGGCCGTGGGCGATACAGGGCCTGTACCCCTCGACCAGCGCGACAAGAAGCCCGATCCGCGATCACAGCTTGCGCGCGAGCTCAGCGAGATTGGTAAACCCCGCGAGCGCACGCGCTGGGCAAAGGGCCACGGGCTCGAGGGCGAAGTTGAGGAGGAGCCAGAGCTTCAAGACACATATATGCGCCCTGGCGTACCGCGCAACGTCTAGCTAGACTCGACACACCATTGTAGCAAAAGATATAAATGCATGTACTCCCCTCTACGCTGTGACTGCTGGTCGGCCCACAGTGTACCCCTCAATCTCGGTAGAATCTGACTCGGCGCCGTCGCCTGCTCCACTGTCGCTCCTCTCGTCGTCTGACGGCGGCGTCACTTTGGTCAGGCGCGAGCGTGTCCGTGGGGATACCCATCGCGGCGGCGACGTCGGTCCAGATTTGGGCGACGCGAAACCCTGGCCCATCGCAGGCGTCGTAAAGCCCTGGTGACTCGTGTCGAGGTCTGACTCGGATGTCGGGCCGACAGAGGTGTTGGAGGCGCAGCCCAGCGACGGAGAGTGCGTGTGCGTGGACATGGACGCCGACCGCTGCATGCCCATGCCCGTACCCATGCTTGAGCCAACAGATGTGAGCGACATGTTGCGGAGGTGCGGGTTGAACGCCCAGCTTGCGCTGGGTTGTCGCGACGAGGCGCGGGACGCAGCTCCACTCGCCCAGCCCGGTCCAGTCACTGGTCCTGGCGGCGGCGGCTCGGGAGACGACAGCATCGCTAGGAGGCTTTTCAAGTTGGGAAGCGTATGTCGGAGATCAGGCATCCGGATGTCCGCCTCATACATGAGCTGATGTTAGCTCGCGCAGAACCAAGTAGCCTACCAGCTCAATATCCTTGTTCAGGAGAAACACAGCGTACTCGTAGCGATAGCGTTCGACGCCGCGTCCATACAGCGGGAACGACCGAGGCCCCTGCATGACGCTAACGACGTCACGGACGTGGCTCTTGCTGCCGGCGTATGTGACCGGGTACGCGAGGCTGGCCGCCGCGCCGCCGAGGTTGGCGATGAGCTGAAGGAGGAGGGCCGCGTATCCGAGCGCGGCGGACGTCGTGCGTTCGTCGATGCGCGGGCAGCCCTCGGGCGTGAGGTTGGGAGGAAGGAAGAGGGGCGGCGCAGGGTCCTTGGGACCCACGGGGATGGGTAATGGCACGTCAAGGATGGAGTAGAGAAGCGACGGCGCGTGGATGGGTGTGATGGGGAAGAGGGCGTCGAGGTCCTGCGCATGCCGTGCGCGCAGCTGGTAGATTGACGGCAGGATGTCGGCGCGCTGCGACCTGGGAGTCAGTTTGTCGCCATCTCGGCGCACGTACTCGACGTCGTCAATGGCCGAGGTGAGCTCGGATACGCGTGACCGCGTTCCCTCTGCCCGCTCCGCAGCGGCATTCAGCAGTGCGCGTCTGGCATCCAGTCGTCCGCGATGCAGCGTTATCCGCGCGCGCGCCTCCTCCGTTGTCCGCTCGACCTCCGCGACACGGTCCCGAACCCAGCGCACGTGCAGGGACCGCTCGCCAATGTCGCGCCGGACAGTGGTACGATCCGAGTCTGCGGCGATGAGCGCGTCAATCTGTCCCTGCAGCGCCTCAATACTGTGCTGCGTGTCGGCAATGACGGACTGTATATTGACGAGCCTGATGTTAGCTCGGACCAGGATCGTACAGCTCACTGATGCAGCGCGCCGACGCTCGCGCCCTTTTTCATGCGCGTCTCGCGCAGGCTGCGCTCGACAACGCTCTTCTCGCGGTCCCGCGTCGTCGTTGTCGGCGTTGTAGGCGAGGCCGGCACCGCGTCAGGCGATACGTAGTAGTACGTCGATTTCGGCTGGTTGGCGAATGTGAATGTCAGGGCGTTTGGCGGCAGAACCGTTGCGTGTGTGACGGGCACGAGGTCGCTGAGATCGACCACACCGCCGACACCAGGTAGACGGCGCCACTTGCCGCGTTCCTCGACCCAGACAGCGACGTCGACGCGCGTGCTCCCGCGCTCGTCGGGCCCAAGCCACGGCGCGAGGTCGCCAGCCTCAATACTCGCCCAGCGGGGATGGGTACTGGGCTCGTGGATGGGCGCGAGAAAGAAGGGCACAGGGGTACTGGGCGCGACGGGGCCAGACGGCACCCGGGAACCAAACACCGAGCCGGGCGCCGCCTCGCTCTGCCGCGCAATACCCAGCGTCGAGCGGCGTACCGGCGCTGGGCGCGGGGGGCGGCGCGCCAAGTCCCCGCGCGCACTGCCATTTCCTGTCCCGCCGCCCCCTTTAAGCGGCGTACGCAGGCGTGGCGTTCCAGCTCGCGAAGGTGACGGCGAAGGCGACGATACAGGGGATGAGTAGCGCGAGGTGGCAGGTTTGGGCGGCAGTGAGATGGTGCGTGCTCTAGTCTTGGGCAGAGTCCCGCTGCGAGCGCCGTCAGCCCCGGACGCACTGCGCACTGGGGTCGTCGGCGGAGACGTCGCCGGTAAACCGCTCTCCTCCGTTTCTGGCGTCTCGGGAAGGGTGAAGGACACGAAGCAGCGCGCGAGCGGGCGCGCAGCTGCCTCGGCGCCAGCCTCGGGCACCGTCGCGTGCACTTGCAGGTGCGGCGGCGGATGTAGCCCCTCGCCTGCAAGAGTCGGCGCGCGCGCTCGCCCGTGCGGCGCATCCAGACTGCTATGGCTCGTCCGGCGCGCGCGCGGCGAACCCCCGCCAGCGGCAGGCACGCCGGCCGCTGCTCCCGGCACCGTGAGCTCGTGGATCCCCACGCCGGAGATGTGCCGTATGCGCCGAGCATGCGGCTGTCGTCAGCTAGTTTCTCGGGCTGAGCAGCTCACCTCGACGGTGCTTTCCGAGTCCATGCCGCGTCGGAGGCATGTAGGTCGTGGCGATGAGTGAAGCAGTACTCGTCAACAACGTCGACGAGCGCCGATGCCATCGTCATTGAGGCGCGAGAGGCGAGGTTGCATATTACATAAATTCCCACGTGGTCCGATCGGCCATGCGCGCTGCTGCCCACTGCGTACGGTGGCGATTTGATGGCCGTCGGCTGTGCCCTGTGCCGCCGGCCCACACGACGACGACGATTGCTTCCAGAATGTACTCTTGGCACAAACACATGCAACACACACGTCGTCGACGACAGCACGCACAGCACAGCGGCTGCTGACGTTTGTCACTGAGCTCCTCTTCGTCAATACCATCGTTGTCGCTGTCTCCACCGGTTGCACACAGCCGGGGCCGGATCGATCGATACCCAAAACATCCCATCGCGTTCCGAACGTCGATTACCAAGCTGCGCAGCCGCGCGGCACGAAACAACGCAAACAGCTCGCGCGTGATCAACGACGACGGACCTGTTCTACTTCCAGCACACGTCGCCCCAGCATGGCGCAGCACCCCGGTATGCGCGGGCTACCAATACGTACGTTGTGCGCGTGGGCGCGGCTGATGCGTAGTGTCCGGGCCGCCTCCCGTCGTCGAGTCTGCCGGTAAGTACGAGGAGTGCGCTTAGCGTCGCGCCGCAACGCGATGCAGTTCCTGCGACGCCGTTAAGCCGCGCTGACCATAGCGTGCCGCCAGTGCGGGAGAGACTTTAACCTCTTGTTTCGCAGAGGCCACGCGTGCGGGCACTGCGGGTACGAGTATTGCTCCTCGTGCCTTTCGGACGGGCAAGCTCTGATGCCCCGACGTGGTCCTCCGAGACCGCAAGGAGCGTTTGCCGAGCTGCGCGAGGCGCTGCGCGGCGCGGGGGGAGGGCTTGAGAGCGGTCAGACGAGCGGGTACGATCCCGAGCCTGTCTGCGTGCACTGCCTAACGATGCTTCAAGGTGAGTTATCGATATGCATTGCGCCCAGCTGACGGCAGTCACCGCCGCGCCAGTCGACATGCTCCGCTCGCTCCCGCTCAAGCGCCTCAAGGAGTATCTCTCAGCGTACAACATCCCCGTCGTTGGCGTCAAGGAGAAGGAAGGTCTCGTCGAGGCAGTCGTAAAGGCACGGAATCCGCGCACGGGCACTCTCAGCCCAGAGCACGAAAGTTTCTACCGCCGCAAATCCGTACCCCGGCATGCGACTGCTGGTGCGGGTGCGGGAGCGGGCACCGGTGGCGGCGCCAGTACCGGCGCAAGTACTCGTCCGCCGCCACCGAATTACGCGCGGCCCCCGCCACCCAACTATGCGCGGGGCAGTGCGGGGCCACAACGCACGCCGGGCGCGTACCCCCAGCCACCCCGGAACCAGGCGCGTCCGCAGTCCAGACCGCAGGCGCAGACCGGGAGTGGGCAGAGACAGGGGGCGGGGGCTGCCCCTCGGCCAGCGCAGCCGCAGGCCTCGTCGCCGAAGGCGGCGCGTAGTCCGCCCCCGCCAGTCCCCACGATCCTGTCACTCGTCGCCCTCCCACGCTCTTACCTCTCCAGCCTGAGTATCGGGACTCTCAAGGCGATCCTGTATGAGAACCATGTCCGGGTAGACTTCAAGCAGGTGCTGGAGAAGGACGAGTTGATCGGCCGCGTCGCCGAGCTCGTCGCCGACGAGCGCAAACGCCTTGAACGCCAGCGCGCCCAGGAAGAACGCGAGGCTGCCGAAGCTGCCGGTATCGCTGTACCTACCCCGCCCACGCCGTCTGGCGCTACGCCGTCTCCTAGTGAGACTACAGACGCCGAAGCCGGCAGCGATGCCGCTACGGGTACGAGCGCGACGAGTGCTGGCGCCAGCAACGCCTCCGCCCCTCCCCCACCTACGGGCCCCCCACCCGACATCGATCGCGGACTGTGCGTCGTGTGCCAGGACGAAGAGGCGACACTCGCCGTCGTCGACTGCGGCCACCTCGCTATGTGTTCTGCCTGCTCCGACCTCATCCTCGCCACCAGCAAGGAATGTCCCCTGTGCCGTACGCGCATCGTCACCCCACAGCGCCTCATCCGCATTTATCGAGTCTGAGTTTATCTTATGCATGTTCATAGACACATACCCGGCAGTGCAGGGGCCTGTGGTAATCTTCTTGCTTCCCCTCGTTCCAGCCCACTGACACAACTGTTCTTGCCCATCTCTCCGCTCCAACTGGCCCAACTTCGCCCAATACTATTGACTGCTGCATAATGCTATGAATGCCGGACGGAGTAAGATATGGAACGTGGGTACTTGCTAGTTCTAGTGCCCGCGGCAGCAGCGCGGGGCAGGGCGCACAGCGACGACTGTGAGCCGGGTACGCGGAACGTGGACGCGGACGCAGCTACGACTGCGTAGGTAGTGACGCGACAACGACCGCTGTTTTGGCTGGGAGCACAGCAACGCTGTGCCCGTCGCTCAGGTTAAGCCGCGACGAGGGTCTGGAGCGACTTGTCGAACGACTCGGTCGCCGATTCCTGGAGGAGATGCAAGCGGTCCTTTGCAAGCAAGAGATCCGAGACGGGCGGGCGGGCCATGTATCCCGCTGCGTGGAGTGCGCTGGCGAGGTCTTGGAGTGTACTGAGCATGTGGCTGAGGCTCGCGACCTGCTGGACGTTGTTCTTGTCGGGGAAGAGGGCGGGGAGGAGCTGGAGGACGCGCGGAAGGGCATCGGCCAGCCGACGCAGCTCGCCTGCTTCGTGCGGGTCGGGGTGGGCACCCGCGCGCCGGACCGCAGCGAGGAGCGGCTTGGTGTGCGTCAAAATGTCCAAGTAGTCCATGAACAGCTTGCCCGCAAATTCCCAGCCGTCCGGGTGCAGCGGCGCGAGCTCGTCGCACAGGCGGTGCAGCAGCTGGCGGTCCTGGCGCAGTACTGCCTCTGGCGCAAGTTTCGTGACTAGGATGCGCTGCGCGCGGTCGCCCAGACCGGCCGGCACGAGATCGCGGAACTCGCCGTACGCGTTGTCCTCCGACGCCAGGAACGCTGCGCGGGCCTCGTGCAGCCAACTGCGGGGAATGCGCAACTTGTCAATGAGGAACGCCTGCTCCATCGCAGTGGGCTCGGGGTGTCGGAAGAGCAGGCCCATGACTGCCGCGCGCCGGCTCTCGGCGTACGCGAGGTGGAGCAGGACAAACGCCGCCCACGTCCACTGACCAGCCTCCTCCAGCTGCGCAGCGTACGACTCGGTCAGGCGGTTAGCCGTTGCGCTGTATTTGATACCTTCCTTGTCTGCGTCCTCGCGGTCTGCAAAGTCGCGCTTTTGCAGAGCCTGCGAAAGGAGGAAGGAGAGGTGCCACGGGAGGCGGAAGTCGGTCGGGCTAGCTGACGAGTCACGCGCAACGACCGTCTCGTCCAGAGGTACCGTCAGGTCCGAGTAGAGTCTGATGAGCTTGAAGAGGACGTCGGTCGGCTCGGTGGGCATTTCCCAGCGGTTCGCATCGTCGGACTGCTCGAGATAGGGCGGAAGAGGCTTCGCAGGCGGGTGCGCCGACTGGAGGGCGTTGCTGTATGTGTCAAGGACATCCGCGATGCCGACCTCGAATGGGCAGCCGTGCCACAGGTACAGGCCAAAGGCACGCTTCCAGTCGAGATTCTCAGCGACCAAGACGTCCGGAGCATGGTCAGCGCCGCGCTCAGGGTTACCTGGAGACACGTCGGTGACACCGGCAAGCAGCGCGTAAATTTTGCGGTACTGGTACCCGATAAGCGCGTTGCTCTTGTACTTTGTCCAGTCGTCGAGCTGGCGCTGTACCTCGGCGCGGAACTCGTCGGATGCCGCGGCCTGCGACACGAGAGTGGCGAGGCGCATGTCGTTGCCCTGCAGCGCCGACTGTACTGCGCGGTCGATGCGGTTACCGGTGAGTAGCGCAAACACCTTTGCTGCGCGGTCGTCGTCCGCCTTGGCAAGGTCGTCGTCCATCGCCGGCGCAACGGCGTCCTCAAGCCACTTGGAGAGAGCGAGCTTGCGGCGGACCTCAGCGACGTTGTTGCGCACATCGTCGGGCGTGTCCTCTGGGAGCTTGAGGTCAATCTCGTCGAAAAGCGCTTGGCCCAGACGCCAGACGTTGGCTTCGTGCGAGCGGTCGCTGCTGTCAAAGAGGCCGGCAAACTGGCGGAAGCGGATCTCCGTGTTGGTGACTGCCTCGGGGATGTCGTCGACGAGGTCGACCTCTGTGAAGTCAAGGAGAAGCTTGAGGAGACGGTCAGCCCGACGGCACTCGACATCCTTGGGCTCGGCCAAGAGGTCTACCTGCTGGACATACACAACCGCGTCAGGAGACGGGGTGCTGAAAGTCAGTTGAACCCTGCATGTGGACCACTCACAATGACGTGTTGGGGGCACAGATCTTGCCCATGTGGACGATCTCGCCGTTTGGACCCCAGGAACAGCGGAACGAGCGGCCCATGCTTAGACCCGAGTCGGTCCGCACATCCTCGTTGCCAGCGACAAAGCTGTCCTTGAGTGGAACCCTTGAGTACTTTCGGGGCTGGCGGAGCTGGGGCGGGCTCGAAGACTCGCCGAAGGAGGTGCGCTTGACGGCCCGGTCGTCAAGCGGCTCTTCATCCTCCTCGGCTTCCTCAAAACCCGCCGAGACGCGCTTACGGTCGATAGCAGCGCGAACCTCGAGTGCCTTGGCCTGCGCGGGTGTCAAGCGCTTAGGCTTGGGGCCCGGTGCGCCGAAAAAAGACGACTGCATCTCACGCAGACGCTGCATGCCCTGGGCGCCAAGCTTGTTCTTGATCGCTGCGTAAGCCTCAAGCTCTGCGTCCTCGTCATCGGCCTCAATCGAGTGGTCAACGTCGAGGAAGCTGTCCTCCTCGGACATGGACTCGTCGTCGAGACCGCTGTCGTGGTCCTCCGAGATGGCGTCGGCGTCGTACAGACTCTTGGTGGGAGGAAGAAAGTCGTCGTCCTCGGACCAGTCCGACGGGGAGCGGTCCGGCGAGCGTGAGCCTGCAGGGGTGGGCGAGCCGACACCCTCATCTGCCTTCTCGTCCATGTCGTCGTCGTCCTCGCTGTCGCTCTGCGTGAGACCGTAGCGACTGAAGTGTTCAACCTTGAACGTCCACAGGCCATCGACGTAGCTGATGAACTCAGTGTTGGGGACAGCCTGGATACGCTTGAGCAGGCGCTTGTAGCGGGGGTCAGAGGGGTCAGTGACGGGCTGGCGCGTAGCCTTGTCACGAGCCCAGACATTCTCGAGGGTGATTTCAGCAGGCACGTTGAGACCCTTGCCGCGGGGAGGCTTGTTCGAGTCGTCCGGGTAGACGGAGAGCTCAAGCTCTTGGACCGTGATGATGTGCCCGAGCAACTCGGTGTGGAGCGAAGGAATGGTGGTGAGGTCGACGGGGTGCAAGAATCTAACCTCGCCGTAGCCTTTGCGGCCCGCAACAAAGTTCTCAAGGTGTGCCAACTGATCGTGAGGCATCGTCTTGAGCTTGTCCATCTTGGGGCGGCACCAGTAGTCGCCGTGCTTGAGGGGACGCTCGGATGCAGCAACGCGCATAGAGCCGTCGAGCTGTGCAGACGCAGGGCGGCGCGTAGGCGTGTCCTCAAGCTGGTGGCGCGAGTTGGACTGGCCAAGCGGGACACTGGGCGCGCGCGACTCGGGCGACATGGTAGGCGTGCCTGCCTCAGAGCGCAGGGTGGACTTGCCAAGGATGTTGTCGAGGTTCTCGTCGCCGCCGAGGGTCTTGTTGGAAGCGATGGTGATCTTCTTGACGTTGGGGCGGGGGATGAACGCGTTCGGAGAAAGGGCGCTCTCCGTCAAACCCTTGTAGCGCTCAGACGGTGCAGGCGACCCCACGAGCGAAGCGGAGGGTGAGCCGTGAACCGAGCTGGATCGAGGAGAGTTCTGCGAACCGTTCACCGACGAGGCGAAGCCGCGGAGCTTGGTCAAGCGGCCACCCTTGGAGGGCGAGGGGCGGTAAGCCGACGCGGTAAGGGGCGGCATCGCTGCCTTCTTGGTGGTGTCGCCGAGCTCGAGCTTCTGGCCGTTGTACTGGAGCAGCTGGCTGCGACCGTAGGGGTTCTGGTCAACAGACGCTGAGAGCGACTGCTGGAGGTTGTTGTTGGTCGACTGGCCGAGGGTGCTGCCGAACAGGCCGCCGGTAGACTGGCCGAGCTGAGGCTGCTGCATAGTCTGCGTCGTCGAGCCACCAAACAAGCTGGAGCCGCCCGTGTTAGCCTGGGACTGGTTGAGGCTGCCGAACAGGCCACCGCCAGCGGCCGGCTGAGCGGCGGGCTGCTGCTGCTGCTGGCCACCGAACAAGCTGCTGCCGCCGCCACCGAACAAGCTCGTGGTGGGCTTGGCGGCCGTCGCCTGGTTGTTGGCACCGAACAGACCACCGCCAGTCTGACCCGTGGCGTTGTTCTGCGTGCCAAAGCCTCCAAAGCCCGTGGTGGGCTGTGCGGGCTGAGTGGTAGTGTTACCAAACAGACCGCCCGTGGCGGGCGCCGCGGGCTTCGGGCCGAAGAGAGACGAACCGCTCGTGTTCGCTGCTGCCGTGTTGCCAAAGAGGCCACCAGTAGCCGGCTGAGTGGTCTGCTGGTTGGTCTGGCCGAAGAGTGAGCTGCCGCCGGTGTTTGCGGCGGTGGTGTTGGTGTTACCAAACAAGCTGGTGGTGGGCTGGGCAGTGTTAGTGGCAGTGTTCTGGCCAAAGCCGCCAAAGCCGGTGTTTGTCGTGGCCGTGTTGGTCGCCTGCGTGTTGCCAAAGAGACCACCAGGCTTGTTGGCCGTGTTGCCGAACAAACCGCCCGACTGCTGCTGCTGGTTGTTCTGGCCGAATAAGCCGCCACCAGTGTTGGTCTGCTGGTTGGCCGTGTTCTGACCAAAGCCGCCACCGCCGAACAAGCTGGAGCCGGTCTGGTTCTGCTGCGGCTGCTGCTGGTTCTGCTGGCCAAAGCCACCAAACCCGCCAGTCGTGCCCGTCGTGTTGGTCTGGCCAAAGGTGCCAGTGGAGCCAGAGCCGAACGCCGGCGTCGATCCAAACGCAGGCTTGTTCGCAGTCGAGCCAAAGCCGCCAAAGCCAGTGCTCTGCTGCTGCTGTGGCTGCTGGGTGTTCTGGCCGAATGGATTGGTGTTGCCAAACACACCCGAGCCCGTGTTGGACTGCTGGTTGCTCTGGCCGAATAAACCGCCACCAGTGGTGTTGCTCTGGGCGCCAAAGCCGCTAGTGGTGTTGGTGTTGCTCTGGCCAAAGAGGCCACCGCCAGTGTTAGTGTTCGTGGAGCCAAAGCCACCAGTGGAGGACGAGCCAAACCCGCCGCCAGTCGTGCCCGTCGAGCTGCCGAAGAGGCCACCGGGCTTGGCAGCACCAAACGCGGGAGTCGACGAGGTCTGGCCAAAACCACCGGTGGACGAGGTGCCAAAGCCGCTACCGCCCATAGGCTGGCCAAAGGTGCTGGTTGCAGGCTGGGCAGGCTGGGCGGTCGGCTCCTTGCGGCCCTGCGAGTAGTCGAGCAACCGCAACTCCTCAAAGCTGCCACCACGGTACGCCTCCATGGCGTTTATGACATGGAAGAGGTGGGGGATGGGAGCGGCGCCAGAAGCGGAGGGGGGGTCACGCTGCCAAGTGGGCTGGTATGGAGGCTCCTTGGTGCCGGTCGCGGGAATGGGAGGGGGCGGGTTGGGGTTCCAGTTGTGAATCTGGTTGTTGGGCTGCACGGGAGCGGTGCTGGAGCTGGCGCCAAAGCCGGTCGTAGTGCCAGTGTTGGAGCCAAACATCGAGCCGCCTGTTGTACCGCCAAAGCCCGAAGGGCGTGCGCCGAATCCAGTTGATGTGTTTGACGCACCACCAAACGTCGAGCCAGTGTTGCTGGTAGAGCCGAAGAGGCCGCCACCCGTGTTGGACGTGTTGGTCGCGCCAAAGGGCGACGAGCCGGTGGCACCAAACGTGGGCCGCGAGGCCCCAAACGCTGTGGAGCCCGTGTTGGTGTTGGAACCAAAGCCGCTGCTGCCTGTTGGGTTAGTGGACGACTCAGCGCTGGTTGTTGACGTACCGAAGCCCGTGTTGGTGTTAGTGTTACCGCCGCCAAATAAGCTGGTCCCCGACGTGTTCTGCTGGCCAAACCCGCCGCCAGTGTTGGAACCAAAGCCTGGGTGGCGATTAGTATGGGAGTGGATCAACGACGCATTGGTAGACTTACCGGTGTTCTGCTGCTGCTGCTGCTGCTGGCCAAACCCTCCACCGCTGCCAAACAGGCCGCCGCCGCTCTGCTGCTGGTTGTTGTTGTTCTGCCCCCACGTTGACCCAAACATGATGCGTGAGAGGCAACGGGCCGGAGAGGGAGGACAAAGAGGGTGTCGAGAGGAGTTTGGGGTATGGGATGTTTAGAAGTAGTGGCCTTAGGAGGGCGTCTCGATCGTCACCTCTGGATCGACGGCTTTTAACTGCCAGCGCAGTAGCAAAGTCGACAGGGACCGGGTCTCAGCTCGCGTCTGTTTGGTGTCACAACGATTGTGTGTTGAGGCCAGAGTAGCAAGGTGTGTAACAAGTGCGGGTGGTCAACAAGTGAGGTGGTGTTCGACGTACTTGTATGAGGGCCTGAGCCAAATCCACCCAGCGACATCATCTCACCCAGCGGCGTTACGGCGTTAAAGGCACATGGCTCACGTGGCAAAGTGGAGGATAACACGTGGGTTGGGTGGCAAAATCAACGTTTGCTACACACTCCAGGCGCAGATCGAGTCGATTGGCATGAGATGCTGAATAAGCTGCAAGCATCGCATATGCATAAGTTTCCGCATTAACAGGAAGACTTGTACGTATTTGCCTGAATGCGTGAGAATGTGGGAGTAGGCAGTTGGAGGCAGTGAGGAGCGGTGTCGAGCAGCGAGGCAAGAGCCTCGAGCCACCGTAGCTCAACGCTCTTCCGCTTTGTCAGGAACCACACAATCCTCCTGAAGAGATCTGCAATAGCGTTCCCAAAACACCAGCAAAATGCGCACCAGTTGCGCCTACTGCACACGCACATTGTCCGTAAAAGCCCATAGTAAATATTACGTAAGGTCGGACGGACACCCACTGACGCGCTTGGCGTGCCTTGCAGCGTGCAGCCGCCGCAGACGGAAAACAGAAGTCGCGCAGTCGACGTCGTCGTGCGGGCTCGTTTTGCACCATCAAGCACCCGGCATCACATACCAGGGCGTATTGCGGTCTACCTTTGACCGGGGCTGACACGTTGAGGTCCATCGACAATGTCCTATCCACCTCGAAGCACGTCGCTTGGCGCGTCGAGCGACGCTGTACCCGGGGAGGAGTTCGAGTTCTCGACCGCAGGCTTGGGTCGGACAACGTCGCGTAGTCGCACAGTCACGCTGCACCCAAACCAGTCGACAAACATGCTGTTTACGGCACCATTAGCACCGTCGTCCTCGCGAAGGCAACGAAGGCGTACAGTGTCCAACGGCGGAGTTCCAAACGAGTCGCCGCGAGACGGTACACGGACACGGGCATACAACCGCGACACGTTCCTGAATGAGGACTTGGACCAGCTCGGCCCCGATACAGAAGAGGTCAATGTGCCCGACTTTGGGCACATGCTGGGCTTTGACGCCGGCGAGGATCACTACTCCATTGCGGCCCACATGAGCAGCGCGTGGAAGCGTAAGCTGTACCTCCTCATGGAGGAGCCAAGCAGTAGCCGGGAAGCATTCTACGTGCACGTCGCGGTCACAGGTGGCATCTTCTTCTCGGCCATCCTCACGACGTTTTCCACACTGCCCAGCTTCCACACGAGCGTGGTGACTGCCAAGATTCTGTTTGGCTTTGACACGGCCATTGTCATCCTCTTCACTGTCGAGTACATTGCGCGGTCACTAGCGCATTCGGATTCATGGCGGCAATACCGCCGCTGGGCGACGTCGTTCTTCGCCGTACTCGATCTCCTGGCAATCCTGCCGTACTACATCCAGATCGCCCAGCAGCAGGACATGTCCATCCTCTTCCGCTTCTCGATCCTGCGAACTTTCCGCCTCCTGCGCGTCTTTCGGGCGTTCCGCTACCAGAGCCAGATGCTGCTCACGATCGAGGTCATGTACGTCGCGGTTCGCCGGTCCAAGGACGCCCTTATCGCGATTTCGTACTTCATCTTCCTCGTCCTAGTGCTTTTCTCGACACTAATCTACTTTGCCGAGCGGGGAACATGGGACGCGACGCTCGGCACCTTTGTCGATCCTGAGGGCGACGTGTCGCTCTTTGACTCGATTCCGCAGACGGCGTGGTTTGCGCTCGTGACAATGAGCACGACAGGCTACGGCGACGTGACGCCCAAAACGGCACTGGGCAAGCTTCTCTCCATTCCACTGCTGCTTTTTGGCCTGCTGCTGATTGCACTGCCCTCCTTTGTGCTTGGGCGCAACTTTGCCATCGTCTACGACGCTATGGTGACGATTCAGCAGGTAGCTGTGAGTTTGGCGTTCAAGGATGAAGCTGACAGCAGCCGTCGCAGGCAGTGAGTCCGCGCGACTCGCACGAGTACGCCCATGTCGGTGTCGATGGGGGTGAGGCGACCAGCGACGAAGCTGGTATGCCATTACTCCCAATGTCGACTGGGCGTTCGCGTGGCAGTGGATCCAACACGCCGCTGAGCGCGGGTCCGAACCAACGCATGTGGGCTGGTGACCCGACAAAACATACGCCGGCGCACCCAGGTGGGCCGGAAGCACCATCTGCGCGCCTGTCGTCCCGCGACGCCAGAGACTTGACCAACACCAAGCTGGCCAAGAACCAGTATGTGCTGCTGGAGCAGATCGAGGCGCTGCGTCAAACAGTGGACAGGCAAGGCCAGATGCTCGAAACGCTCATGGCGGCACTCGCCGACGGGCAGGGCGCGACGCACGCATCCCCACGCGCTAAAGGCAAAGAACGCGCTAGCTATGACGACTAGACCCACGGACTACGGCTACTAGGCATCGCTCGTCCACTCATACATCCATATTTCCACATCTCCCCCATCTCCGCACATAGGCACAGCATGTTATCTCCGGGCACTCTGGGTTGTCACTTGCAGGTCTCTGCGTGGAAGGGCGTAGGACGTGATCAGATTCCGACGTGGGCCTCCATATGTTCCATTCTGCGATATTCTGCATGTGGTGAGCATGGGTTGCGCCCATGCGCCCGCTGGCCCACTCTGTGTGGCGTCTGTTCGCTGTCCGTGGATCTTGTGCGGATCGAGATGCAGATCGTGTGGGGTAAAGCCTAAACGCCACCCCACGGGTGAGACAAAAGATGCGGGGTTAACCGTGGGACCACGCGAGATTGCTCCCGTTCGATTGCTTCCGATAAAAAATCCATGAGCGACCCATGAAGAGATAACGGAAGCGATCCAAGCGTAACACACGTCAGGTGACCGGTTTCTCGGACCCTCGGGGTATTTTCACTCAAGATGCCTTCAACGTCATATCCTCTGCCTCTGACGGGTGTGATGCTTGCCAAGTATCCATGTACGTCGCATGGACAACAACAGATGTTGTAAGAAGGCACGCAGTGTCATGGGCAAGGGACTCCTCGAGTGGCCGGGCCAGAAGCAAATGAGCCAAACTCGGCAGCACAGGTCGGCACCCGACTGACACTTGTCATGGGCAGTGACATATCTGGAGAGGGCCCCCAACAGGGTACAGGGTTGATTTTGGAGTTACGACTCTGGACTCCGTGCACGACCACGTCGGCAGTCACCTTTTGCCCCAATTAGCCTGGGGGGCGAGGAGGTATGGGAGGGACGTGGGGACGCGCCAGCGCGATGCACCTGTTTATCGAGTGACGAGGCGTGCAGTGATCACGATGGGCGCGGTTGGGACAATCGATGGATTAGTAGCTCGGTATTCCGACTTTTGTGATGGGCCCAGACCGATTGGGGCGGGTCAATCTGATAACCGGCCGATTCCAAGCCAACAATGGTTGCGCTGTGCTCCAAGGGGCCGCCGCCGGTACCTGCTCCAAACCGTCCCTGCTCCACTGCTGTACCATTGATACATACACGACTCTTTGCATTGGCCCTTGTGTGACACAGGCCAAGACAGAAGCCGCGCAAGTGCATGTACGTAGCATGCTTCTCGGGGTAAAGTGGGGTTAAACGCTTAGTTCCATTCCAGAACCATGGGCTCTCCCGCCGGTGTTTCGCCTCGCCAAACGCGTTTGGGTGTGCTTGACACACAGGCGGGGCGAGCCGTGGGCGCCCCTCGGATGCTGAGCCATGAGCCATGGGTAGATCAATCGGAGCAGGCGAGCTGAGCGTCGAGCTTCGAGCTACAGGGCATCGCACGTGGTGGCGGAAGGGCTACGTCGGGCGTTGGGCGACAGCCCTCACGTCCTTGCACGAGTCATGGGCACTGAGAGTGCGCCGAGGTATGCAAGGCACCCGCAGTGCGAGGGAGGTGGAGATTAACCTTTGGGTGAGGTTGTGGGTGGCGAAGTCGGCGTAATAGGGCAAAAGGGCAGCGGCTTCCCCAAAACTTCGAAGTAGGTGTTGAACCACCGATGGGTCCAGCGTGGGTTGCCAGTGTCACCACCACCAACCGGTCCACTTGCAAACGTGCCCACCCTACATAAAAGCAGTAGCCATTCGATGCAATGATGTCCCATTCCACTCTCCTCACAACTCTACCACTCCCTCGACGACCACCACTCTCTTGGTCATCGCCACTAGGCCTCGAGCCCCAAGTCTCTTATCCAACACATTCTCCGCGAGGCGCAAAGCCGACCGCCACATTCACCCGAGCTCAACCCAGCTCCACTCTCACCACACCCACCAAAAGGAGCCACAACCCACAATGGCCGCTGCCACTGCTGCGACCACCAACCCCGTGGCCCAGGCGACTCTGCCACCCCAGGAGAAGACTGCTCCCAAGCAGGCCGCTGGGCAGTCGCTTGACCCCGAGTCGGACGACTTCAAGGTCCCCGACAACTATGTCACCCGCACAGTGGAGAACATGAAGATGCTCCCACCCGTCACCTGGCGCAACCTGCACCAGAACATCCAGTGGATCTCTTTCCTCGCCCTGACGATCCCTCCTGCCATGGCGATTTACGGTCTCTCCACCACTCCCATGCAGATGAAGACCTTGGCCTGGGCGTGAGTACAACGGCTCGAGTGTGGCACTTTTTTTGCTAACGTTACAGTGTTCTCTACTACTTTATCACTGGTCTCGGTATCACCGCCGGTTACCACCGTCTCTGGGCCCACCGTTCGTACAACGCGTCCAAGCCCCTGCAGTACTTCCTTGCGTTCGCCGGCGCTGGCTCTGTCCAGGGTTCGATCCGCTGGTGGTCGCGCGGCCACCGCGCCCACCACCGCTACACCGACACCAAGCTCGACCCGTACTCTGCGCACGAGGGCTTCTGGTGGGCTCACATTGGCTGGATGCTCGTCAAGCCCCGTGGCAAGATTGGTGTCGCCGACATCTCGGACCTGACCCGCAACCCCGTTGTCCGCTGGCAGCACAAGAACTACGTCTCTCTCATGGTCTTTGCCGGTCTCGTCTTCCCGACCCTCGTTGCCGGTCTCGGCTGGGGTGACTGGTGGGGCGGTCTCTTCTTTGCCGGTGCCGCTCGTCTCGTCTTTGTCCACCACTCGACCTTCTGCGTCAACTCGCTTGCGCACTGGCTCGGTGAGACTCCCTTCGACAACAAGCACACCCCCAAGGACCACTTCATCACCGCGCTCGTCACTGTCGGCGAGGGCTACCACAACTTCCACCACCAGTTCCCCATGGACTTCCGCAACGCCATCAAGTGGTACCAGTACGACCCCACCAAGTGGTTCATCTGGACCATGAGCCAGCTCGGCCTCGCGTCGCACCTCAAAAAGTTCCCCGACAACGAGATCCGCAAGGGCCAGTACACCATGAAGCTTCTCCAGCTCCAGGAGCAGTCCGAGAAGCTCGAGTGGCCCAAGTCGTCCAACGACCTGCCCGTCATTTCGTGGGAGGACTTCCAGGCCGAGTCCAAGGAGCGCGCTCTCATTGCTGTCCACGGTTTCATCCACGACTGCTCGAGCTTCATTGACGACCACCCGGGCGGTGCGCACATTATCAAGCGCGCCATCGGCACCGACGCGACTACGGCCTTCTTCGGTGGTGTCTACGACCACTCCAACGCTGCCCACAACCTTCTCGCCATGATGCGTGTTGGTATCCTCAACGGTGGCATGGAGGTTGAGCACCTCAAGGTTGGCCAGATCACCCGCTCCAACTCGGCTGCCTCGCTCGTTTCCGACGCCGCTTCCAGCGCTTCGTCGGTCTCGGTCCAGTCGATCCTCTCCGAGGTCGAGGACATGGACAAGCCCGAGCGCAAGCCTGCCTACCAGCCTGCGGCCCTCGTGTCCAACCCCTGGACTCTTGCCGTGCCTCCATCGGAGAAGTACCGCATCATCAAGCAGGCACCCGAGCTCCGTCCTGCTCTCAAGTCGCACATGTCGCACTCGTCGCCCTCGCTCACGCGGGCAACCAGCTTCGACAACGCCCCCATAATCTCGCCTTAAGATCAAGGCTTGATTTCCCTCCCCAAAAAGGCATAGACTTGTGTGCATAGACCCTCCCTCGTCGGCTGTAACGTGTTCTCGCATTTGTCCCAATCACGACCTGCATCCCATCATCACATCACACGTCCTCTCTAGGACTATCCGTCGCTATTATAGCACTCTCTTTTGTATCGCAATCTCGGCTCTGAAAGAGCATATGCAACAGTGAATGAAAACGTCCTGCAAAGAGTAACTAATTTTGCTGCACTGAAACCATTCCCTAGTTCAAAGTGCTGTAGCTCACATGATTGCCATTATCTTCGTGCACCCCGAACAGTCTTAATTATCGTTTCCACTCCGAACGCTCCAGGCTGCAACATTTCTTTCCTAATCGTGATCCTTTCGGCCACTAATCTTTGCTGACAACGCGATATGGCGGGACGCGTCGTCTTTTTTCGCCGGTCGCGACTCTCGCGACGATCGATGCGAGCTCAATCCGACTGACCCTGTGCAACGTGTTTTATTTGCCTCGGCTCATGCCGAAGTCGCTGCCCAAGCGCCGTCCATGGAAATGTGCGGCTCGGGCGAACCGCCTCGGGCGCCGAGTCATGGTCGACGTAGTTGGGGTTATTTTAACAGACAGACTTGCGACGCGGCAGCCACAGAATACGAAAACTGGCTGAATGCGAAAAGTGCATTTGGGGGGTGCGGTATGGGTTTCCAGGGTGACGTCAGGACAAAAAACCCGCCGGTACACCACGTGTAGTGAAGTGATGCGCGCATGCACGATACACACAGTGATGAAATCCCATGAAACGCGCGATATCAATGCAATCAAGCTGCCTGTAGCTGTTGTTCTCCATCGCCACTACACTCTTCTACCCCCATTGGCCGAAGACATCCATGCTGCTCGCTCGCGGCACGCTCCTCGGCGCCATGGCGCTGCGGCGCCTCCCCGCCTCGGCGCCGCCAACCGTCTCTGCCCTGTCACTCGCACGCAGCTTCTCGACCAGCCACGTCGCGCGCCTGCCCCCAAGTTTCTTCCAGTCGCACCGGCCCAACTTTGGCGACGCCAAGCGCCGCGCTGAGTCAGCTGGCACCGGTGCCGGTGCCGGCGCTAGCTCTGGCTCTGGCCCAAACGGTGCTAAGGACAAGTTCCAGTCGCGCCGTAAATGGACATACTCTCGCTACGGTCTGGTCTCGCCCACGTTCACACAGAACCATCCCTGGATCGCTGTCCTTGTTCGTCTCACGCTCTCTGTTATTGTTGGCACCGCCGTCATCACCGGTGTTATCCTTCTTCATGACGCATTCACGTATTCGCGCCGCCACGTCGAACGTGTCAACGTCAACCCGCTCGCACTGAATCCGCGTCGCGGAGGTCCCAAGAACCTGCCTATTATCGATTACGAGCTCGACGACCTTGAGAGCGAGGAGAAGCAGGCATGCGAGAAGCGGCCGCGTCTTGTCATCATTGGCGGTGGCTGGGGCGTGGGTGTCTCGAAGTCAACTTTCAGCTAACGCCAGTCTGTGTCGCTGCTCAAGACTCTCCCGCCCAAGGCCTACAACGTCACGCTCGTTTCTCCTGAGAACTACTTCTGCTTTACCCCGCTCCTGCCGTCTGCCTGCGTTGGTACAGTCGAGCCCCGCACGCTTGTTGAGCCGCTCCGCCGTCTTGTTGCTCGCGTCCATGGCCACTATCTCGCCGGCTCGGCCGTCGACATTGCGATGGGCGAGCGCCTTCTCGAGGTCGAAGTTCCCAACCTTGAGGGCACTGGCATGACACGCGCATACCTTCCTTACGACAAGCTTGTTATTGCCGTTGGCTCGCGTTCCAACGACCACGGCGTCAAGGGCCTCCAGTACTGCTACCAGCTCAAGACCATTCCCGATGCTCAGGCCATTCGCCGCAAGATCATGAGTACGTCGTGACACAAGAACCAGTTCTAATTCCAGACAACCTCGAGACAGCTGCACTGCCGACTACTACACCAGAGGAGCGCAAGCACCTCCTCTCGTTTGTTGTCTGCGGCGGTGGTCCCACCGGCGTCGAGTTTGCCGCCGAGCTCTCCGATATGCTGCACGAGGATGTCCTGGACTACGTGAGTTGTTTCGTGTTGCTCTACTGACAGCAGTACCCCAAGATGCTGAAGGAACACATCTCCGTCACGATTGTGCAAAGCCGCGACCATATCCTCAACACGTACGCCGAGAAGATCTCCAAGTATGCCGAGGAGCACTTTGCGCGTGAGGCCATCAACGTCGTCACCAACGCCCGTGTCACTGAGGTTACCCCGACCGCTGTCCATCTCTCGATCAAGCACGCAGACGGCTCCGTCACGCCCAAGGTCCTTGATGCGAGCATGGTGCTGTGGAGCACCGGTATTGGTGAGCTACGTGGGGTTCAAGGAAGCTGACACCAGCGATGCAGCCGTTTACCCGCCGAATGGTCGAACTCCTGCCGAACCAGTTCCATTCCAAAGCCGTACAGGTCGACTCGTACCTGCGCGTGGAGGGTGCGCCAAAGGGCACGATTTACGCGATTGGCGACGCCGCGACGATCCACCTCAACCTTCTTTCCGACCTGCTTTTGCTCTGGGAGCGGTTTGACGAGAACCGCGACGATAAGATTTCGTTTGACGAGTACAAGCTCATGAGCGACTACATCAAGAAGAAATACCCGCTGACGACGGATCACCTTGAGAAGCTGCACGACGTGTTTGCCGAGTTTGACAAGGACAGCGACCACCACCTGTCGCTCAACGAGGTGGCGGACATGTTCATCTCGCTCAGCAAAAAGGCCACGACCCTCCCCGCCACGGCGCAGGTCGCGTCTCAGGAGGGCGAGTACCTCGGCCACATGTTTGGCAAGCTCGCGCGCCAGTCCAAGGTTCTCAAGGCCAACGATGTCGAGTTCTTCGACGAGGTCTACTACCACCCCTTCAAGTATCGCAACCTCGGCACGCTCGCTTACATTGGCAACTCTGCCGCGTTTGACATCAACGGCTGGTCGTCCGCAGGCAACCTTGTGGCCATGTACGCCTGGCGTTCGGTGTACTGGGGCATGCAGGTGTCCATGCGCCAGCGCTTTATGCTCATGCTGGACTGGATCAAGCGCGGTATCTTTGGCCGTGACCTCTCCAAGGTGGGTGCTGCGAGTGGTTACTGGTACATTGCTAATGATACAGTTCTAATGTGTCTATGACGGTGTGGTGGCACGTTGCGCCAGTGATAGAGTATTGTAATACACAGCGCATGCAGATGTGCTTTTGGGCAGCGCCTACGCTCGTGGCCTCGGCTTCTTGGGCTTGTTGGTACGCTTCTTGTTGCCTGCGTCGGGCGAATTGGCCCGGCGATCAAGTTCAACAATGGCGCGCTCAATTGCGTCGCAGATGTCCTCGAAGGGCGCCTCGTACAACTTGGCCTCGAGGATGAACGTATATATACGTTCTGCGTGAGCGGTGTCTGGTGGGGTGACATACCATGGGAAAGCGGCGGCGGGGTTGGGGAGCGGTTAACCACGTGCTCGTAAGCCTTGATGAAGCGATTCCGCACGCGCCTTCGCTCAGTAGTGAGGCGGGACACGCGCGCCTTGCTAGCGAGGATAAAGGCGCGGATCGTGCCAGGGACGGGGTACTTGAAGCCCGTCCCAGCGCGGGCGTCGGGCGAGCGCGCGGCCGAGGTGGAATACGCGTCGGCGGGCGGCGCGGTGCCGTCGGGGAGGAGACCGCGGCGCACGCGCGGTGGAAAGGGGGGTAGGAGCTCTGGCGCACCACCGCGGAGTACGCCCGTAGCGGGCACACTCGTGGCGCGGAATAATGGGCAGGCCCAAGTAACGCTCGCGACGCGGCGCGCGTGCGGCACGATGACCGTATCTGGCGCGGCGGGGAGCGTGATGATCTGAGAGGGAGTTAGGAGGTGTCGGGGGTAGAGCTTACGTTCTCCTTGTTGCGCGGGGGTAGGCGAGCAGTGTCAAAGTCGCGCCACGAGTGCGCGCCAGGCCACGACGGATTAGACGTGCCCGTCTTGTCGGCGCGCTTGCCGGTTGGCTGCTTTCGTGATGATGTGCGCTGCGGCCGCTCAAATGTTGCCGCGTCAAGCCACAGGTCGTCCATATCCGCGTCAAATTCCCTCCGCCGCTGAGAGGGTGGCACGGAGCGCCCGTCGCCCGTCACGAGGTATGCTAGCCGACCCGACCTGGTCGCTGGTGTTCGGCGCTCGCCCGTGTCTGCGGCAGACGTCGGCGGCGGTTGTCGCGGTGGTGTGCTCGCGTACCACCTCACCGAGGCAATACCTGTTCGCACATGGCTCGTTGCGCGGGTCAGCGCGCGCTGCATTGCTTGGGCCCAGTGACGCAGTCTTAGAGTTGAGGTAGTTGCAAAATGTCCACGATCTCATCAACATTTGTGTTACATGACGCTCAGGCACGGCTATCGCTATGGCGAGTTTGCTCCCGTTATCTCACGACACCTCACGAGACTCCTCTCATCAAGACGTGGCTACATGGCAGTTATGCATGCAAAATAACCGTTGTACCACAAGGAGCGTATGAGCTTTCCCACAAGGTGTATAACTTGTGTTTTATAAAACGCAGCTTGGCTGTTGGATAATACCTCTGTCAAAAAGCGGTAAGAACTGACGTTCTAGCTTGTGTACAATGAGATATACCTCCAGTACCTCGTTGCATTTACTAAATTCTTACTTCTTCTCTGAGTCCGCCAAGGTGGCGAGCTGCAATCTTCGCAAACTGGTATTGCCCTCTGGCGCGCCCTATTTTGTGTAACACCACTTCACAGCATCACCCCCGGGTACGCCCAAATTATGTACATCCGACGGAATCTATAGACGGATGGCCGAGTACGGAGAGATTGTGTAAGAGAAAGTGCTGTATGAACAGTTAAATATAGTTTCTTTGTTGAGCTTAGTGAGACTCGTCCGAGTGCGCGCGGTACGGCTGCTCGTCGACGTTGGTCTCCTTGACAAAGTTGGTCTGGTCCTCGGCGGAAAGGTCCTCGAGGGTACGGCCCTTGGTCTCTGGTGTGCAGATGACGGTGGTGATAAGACCCGTGAGCATGAAGAAGGCAAAGATCTCCATGATGTGCTTAAGGAACTTGCCCTTGCCGCCAATGTCGATAAGCTTGGAGAAACCGACCTGGGCGACAATGGCACCGAGCTTGCCGGAAGCGGCAGAAATACCGTGGGCAGTCGAACGGTAACGCGTGGGGAAGGCCTCGCCGGGGATGATGAAGGTGGTGGTGTTGGGGCCAAAGTTCTGGAAGAAGTTGGCCATGCAGTAGAGGAACACGAACGCCTTCTGACCCGGGGACGTCGACATCATCTTGTCGTAGCCAAAGCCCATGCACACGAAGATGATAGTGAGAAGGGTAAAGCCCATGATCTGGATAGGGCGACGGCCCCAGGTGTCGACGAACGCCATGGTGAAGTAGTAGCCGGGGATAAGGCCGCCGACGGCGAGAATAATGTTACCGACGGCCGCGTTGTACATGGTGTTGTACATCTGGAACTGCTTGTCGCCGTGCTTGACAGCACCAAAGCCGATGACCTCGAGGATCTTGGCCGAGTTGAGACCGAGACCGTAGAAGGCAATGTCGAGGGCAAACCACGAGTAGGCGGTACCGAAGAGAACCTTGAAGTTCTGCCACTGCGAGAAGTGGCGGGCAAAGTCGGCCCACGACGCCTTGGGGAGCTCGGCGCGCTCATGGTTGTTGATGGGGTCGACGACGTAAGTGCCGGTCGTAAGGTAGGTGTCAACGTCCTGCGACGCCTGCTTGATGTTACGCTCGACGTCCATGGTGTAACGCGGGGTCTCGGGAATGGTAAGACGGAAGTAGAGAGCAATGGTAGCCGGGACACAGCCAACGCCAATGATGGTGCGCCAGCATTTGTCAATGGCGACGAGGTTGTCAAGCGCCTGCTTCTCAATGTGGCTCTTGAACGAGACGGTGGCAATGACACCAACAATACCACAGGCCACTGGCGGTCAGAACGTAAACTAATGCCTCTTACTCACGGTTACCCCAGCCCTGCGCGGAGAAGACAGCAGCCATCATACGGCCACGGATACGGCGGGCAGCAAACTCGGAAGTAATGACAGCCGAAAGGGGGTAGTCACCGCCAATGCCGAGACCCATGATGAAACGCCACATGATCAGGATACCGTAAATGTTGACACCCGGCGCGTGGCCAGCAACGGCCTGGCCGAGCGTACCGACAATGATGATCATGAGCTCGACACCGTACATGCGCTTGCGGCCCACGTGGTCGGCAAGCTAGGTGGTTAGTGGCAGTTTACCGCATTTAGACGTACCCAGCCGAAGAGGAGCTGACCGAAGAACGTGCCGATCGAGTGGGCAACCTTGATACCCAGATCCTGGTTGGAAGTGTTTGCGCCACCCTGGTGGTAGACGTAGCCAATCATGGTGGCCGCGAGAGAGATACCCTGGCGGTCAGAAACGTTTTTGATGATTTCTCGGTCATTTTTGCGCCGTTCGAGCTGATTTTTGACTCTTTCGACGCGAAAAAAACTGCCCAGTCTTTTAAAAAACTTACGAAAATGTCGTAGGCATCTGTAAAGAAGCCCACGCCTGCGCACGTGTAAGCATTGCTCTTACGCGTTGGGAAAAAATGGAAAAAATTGGAGCAGTGGGAGTTGAGATAATGGGTTTTTGTGGCGGATGGCACAAAATGGTGGAGGAGGAGTGGAGGTGCGGTTTGGGGGGAGATGGGTGGTTGGGGGGAATGCCAAGCCCAGGAGGGCTTGGCAGGTACTCACCAGCGACGATACAGGCCTTGGCGTGGAACCAGGAGAACTTTGCCTCGTCGATCTCGGCCAGGGCGGCGCGGCGGCGCTCGCTGGCGTTCCGGGCCGCCACAGCGCCGTCGTACTTGGTCTTCTCAGCGGGTGGAGTGTCGAGAGCAGCAGACATTGCAGTGGATAGAGAGCGATGGGGTGGGACGTGTATGGGATGGCGACTGGAGCTATATACTCGCTCCTACCGCCCAGCGCAAGGCGGGAAAAAGCTGCGTCGACCGAGCACCGTTCTTCCTGCGTATGCAACCCTTCCCACCACCGCTCTCCACTTCCGCACTTGCCCAGGAGCGGCCTGGTAGACCCCTCGCATTCCAGAAAGCTGATCAGGATTTGCCCAGCGGGTGGTTACGCCCGCGGTACGCTTTCTGCGGCACCAGAGAGACACGTTCACGGCGCTGCGGCCAACAGCTGTAGCCCCGGCCATGTCCCAGGTGCCATCTACCCCGGTGATCCCCTCGTGCAACAATCAGCATGCGGCCAGTTCTATTATGGGAGGGCGATTAAGCATTCATCGAGTGATAGACGAGCTCATTCGCGGTGCCACGAACGTGTGTCGCACTGTGTGGACTCTGATATGCTTCAAGCGGCAATCTGGACTTGGGTCGTGCCTGGGATGCCCGGGCGAGATGAGCAGTCTGCGCGGGTGTTCGGTCAGCTCGCGCGTCTGCTGCCAGCATGCATGCATACGTGCATACCGCACAGATCGGCCATGCGCCGCGGAAGCCTGACATCTGGACAGTGTTGATACAGGGCGCGATGGAAAAATCATCCGCACGCGTCCCAAAATAGCCGCGGGAGGGCTTGGCAACGTCCATCACGCGCGGGCATTCAACACATGTCGAAAGCACGTTTATGAGCATCTTGCCAACAGGCGCCTTTGCTACCGAATAAAGGCAGCCTCAATTGTCAGGAACCCTGGCGCGCCAACTCCGCCGCTTGTGTGCTCTTGTCCATGCATTGTCGATCGCTCATCTCATCTCATAAACTTCGTCGCAGCCGCGAACGTGCCCCCACCCCGCTAACGCGCCGATTCCAGATGGCGTCCGTGCGTCTCGGGGCCGTCGAGCCGTCGGTCCGGACACAGTGGAGTCTGCTGGCGCGCCACGAGCCGAGGTTATAAGATCCACAACGCCTCGACGCTCGAAATACACTACTTGTACCATTGTGCAAGTCCAGTTCTGTTCCGCAGTTCGACACTGTCTCAAAGCGGAGCCATGGAGTTGTCGAGCCCGCGACTGTACAGGGGTCTTGAGGCGGTCGCGTCTCGACGCAAACACTGAGAATGCTGGTCTGACACAATACTACAGTATACAACCCACAGTACGGTATGCCGCTACGCGCGCCGTATCACACGCGCGCCGTACAGGACGCAGACAGGGAGAATGCTGGTCCGGCACGATACGAATGTACATACAGTATGGCAATGTACAGTATATTATGCTCGTACAGCACTGTCCAGTACTGTACTGACAGTATTCTGCCCAGTGCTGCCCGCAGTCGCTACACGCTACACGCTACTGTACTTACGACGCCTTTACTGCAGGTACAGTATTCTGTGCAGTGGCAACACAGCCGCCTGGGTTATACAGCATATTGGCTCACTGCCGTCTACGAAGGCTCAGGCGTGCAGCACCCTCAGTGACGCCGAGTGACTGAATCTTGGTCCAAAGCACTAATGCAACCGAGACGGGTGGCGCCTTTAGCTTCGGACTGCCAGAACGCCGTAAGCTTGTTAATAACTAACTATACTTGGCGAGATCGGCCCTATCCAATGTTGGCAGAGCGAACTACGTCTCCGTGGCCACATTCGTCCGTTGCCGCAATACTGATATCTATCGCCCAGTGGCGTCCACAAAAGGCCATCGCCAGTGAATACAGCTGTAGCTAAAGCCCGCTCATAAGCGCGCGCCTGAGCCGGGAATTCAGTGGTCTTGGGCACGATGACTGCGAGCGCTTGTTGCGCAGCAATGGCCACAAGCCCTCTCCCGTGGACCATGGCCAAGGTCTGCGCTCCTGGACCCTCGGGGCCCAGAGACCAGCCCACAGACCTCACGAGCAGGCTGCACAAGTATGCACAGATGGACAACCGTACGCCGTGGCACAACTGCGCACGCTACAGCGTCATTACAGGGGATGTCCCAGTGCACACCAGTCGCTCACGCGCGTTCATGCGCCCAGCACCGTCGCATGTGCCCAGTGTACCCAGTATCCCGTGCCCCGTGGACGCGGCCCCCTAGAGCCCTACGACAGACATTAGTAGCAGTAGTAATCATGCGTGAGGCGGCAACTTCTGACAGCGTACATTGCTCAATTGCCTGGAGGTGACTATCCCTTATACCTGCGGACGTAGAACGACGTGTCGGGTCCAAGGGCCTTTTTCACCTGCTCCTCGGACGCGTCCTTGGTCTCCTCGAACGCGACGTTTTTGACCTTTGCCGACGGCGGTCCGCGCCACAGAAACGCCTTGCTGGTGTGTTAGGTGCGCCCAGTGTCGGCACAGCACAAATGACACGTACAACTTCTCAATAGCTTCGGCTGAGCCTGCGGCGGCGCCCTCGACCGACTCGTCCGGGTGGTTATGGCACCATCCGCGCACGCCCAGCTTGGCCGCCCTGGGCGTCAGTTTCTGTCGTCATGACGAAGCAAGCAAGTAAGCGGGGCGGAAGGAGCACGCGGGGCGGAGCGCAGACGGAATGGCGGAAGCAGAGTATCAGACGACGTCAGTTGGAGCGGGCGGGCGTTGCGTCACGGATCACGGCTCACGGATGACGGACTAGCGCTCGCTGTACACACATCCGCGCACATGCACATGTCCGTCTGGCGATCGTGTGTGTGCCGTCCGCATGTACCATGCGTCGTCTCCAACAGCACACAGCATCGACCACCGCGCTTGGTATGTCCGGTCCGCGCATCGGATCTCGCGCGGAGATGAGAATAGACGCGAGGCGCTTGCCTGATTGATTTAGGCGCGCGTGGGTCATCGGAATCTCCCGGACCCAACAATGTTCACCCGGAACGGTTCGGAGAGCAGCCTACTCACTCCTGTTGGGTGTAATATCGGAAACATACGCCCTGGAGCGTGTTAGCCTATCGCGCACGACAATGTCTATGTATGTACCTGCACGAGTCCGGTACTACGGGCATGTGTTAGCGTCAGGCCGTCACGCCCGGTGCATGCGGTGCAGAACAGGGGCATGGAAAGATGGCTTACACCTTGAACTTGATCAGATCCATGGCTGCAAAGAGAGAAATGTATGAAGTCAACGTATTGGCCCAGTGGCTTCCAGCCAAATCCGTGGATGAACCAACACTCTCGTGACCTTGTATGATCCGGGCAGCGGGCATGTCCGGTATTCACCAGCACAAGCCCAGATCCTAAAGACCGAGGACCGAGGTGCTATTGTTGTTGCCGCCCGCGCCGTGCGCCGTGCGCCGTGCGCCTTGTGCGTGTGGCCTGCGTGGGTTGGTTACCGCCGTGGGACAACAAAAGGCCCACGGAGCGGCGGTTGGTTACAGGTGGCCACCCGCGCATCTCGCAAAGTGTTCCGACACGCCCGAAGTCCTGGTATCACAGCACTCATCACCGACTATTTCCGCCTCGGGCGTAGATTTGTATTTCATTCTATTTGCTCGGCATTTGAACAATGGGCGGCCGGAACTGACGCCTATTAGTCCACACATAGAATCCTCTGGCCATTGTCTAATGCTCACGTGAATACGCGTGGATCGGGATTAGCGGAACCGTGCCTCTGGACCTATTAGTCACGGGAGTATATTTGCCGGTAGTGACCAGAGCCGGGTGCGGTAAAGGGTTGAGCCGGGATGGTGTTTCGGTGTTCAGTTGATTACGCCCCCCCTTTTTGGCCCGAGTCGGTTACATCAGGAGGCAAAGTGGTGGTGTTGTCGAGTTAAGGTCGGCGCCAGTGGTGTGGAGTGCCCGCCGTCACAATCAATCAATCCCATTCCAGACAGCATCACACCCCCCTCTCTCCCATCTCTCAACATCATACTCTCTCTCGTCACCACGAACGACTACTACTCCCAACGACCACTACCACCATGAGGCCTCGTGTGCCCATCCCGCGGCCAAGGCTGCAACGCCATCAGCCCTCCCGCGCCTTTTCCGTCCGACTTTACCCCCAGCCACCTCCGGCCGACCCGCGCGGCGGGAGGCGCGCCTCGACGTCAGCCGCCAACACTGACTGGCTCACATGGATCAAGAAAGCCACGCCGCTCAACCTCGGAGTCGGCGACGACCCCAACCCCCGCCGTGCTCTCATCTTTGCTGGTCTCGTGAGTAGACGCGCCGCCCGCGTATCCCGGTGTAGAAAGAACCTTTCGCTCACACGACTAGGGCAGCTATCCCCACACCCCACAGTCGCCCACAACAGCGTCTCTGGCCGTATGGGAGCAGGCATCTGAGGCCCTGCTCACCCCCGACGCGACAATGGGTTACTGGCCCGAGGGCATGGAGGAGTTTGCCGGCACACTGCAGGGCGGAGGCGGCCACGGAATCCGCGGCTGGCTCCGTGGCTGGGTCGAGGGCCGTTCTCTGGTGAGTGGCAAATGTGCGCGTGCATGGCGCTGACGGCCTAGGACGAGCTCATGGCCCGCGGCGACGTGACAGCATCGTTTATCCTCACATCCTCAATCGCAATCCTGGCCACCGAACAGGTAAGTCGGCCGATGCCGCCGCCATTGCCCGATCGGTCGTGCACGAGCCTCTTGGCGGAGAAAAGGGTTACAAGTGTCAGTGCTGACTTTGAAGGAACGTACAGGCTCGTCTGGCCTCCTGCCTCCTGGTACAGAGTTCCTCGCTGGCCACGGCTTTATCGGCACTCTGACTGCCCTCGTCGCGGCCGGACGCCTCGATCTCCAGGACGGTGTTCGCCTTGCTGTAAGTCGCGACTTTGAGCCTCGAATGGGATCCCTGACTAACTCCCAGCGCCTGTATGCGGCTCTGCCAGCGAACCCGCCCAACAAAACACCCAAGCGTTTCCTCACCACGGCGCTCATGGCGCGGTCGTACCACTCGCTGTCGTCGCCCTCGATGTTTGTGCCGTACAACAACCCGCTGTCCGACTTGCCCGACGTGAGCGAGCGCCGCCGGCGCGCAATGCAGCTCATCCTCGACGAGGTGCACCAGCTGCAGCGCGAGTGGGAAGTGGAGGGCAACGGTGACTGGGCGGAGGCTTGCGTCGTCAACAGCTCAAAGGTCTTGATGGTATCCGGCACGCAGATTGCGGTCGAGCAGCTCATCGACCGCATGCAGCAGCTCACCATCGCCAACCCGGTCATGGACGTGACCCAGCCGTGCCCATACCACACAAAACTCATGCTCCACGCTGTACCCCAGTTTGCGGAGACGCTCAACCGCGCATACTTTTCGCCCGCAAAGGCAGGCTCTCCGACGATCCTCGACCCGATCACCACCAGGCCCCTGTGTGGTCCGCCGGGCGCAGCTCTCCTCGGCCACCTCACGCAGCAGCTGAGGTGGCACAAGACGCTCACGCGTCTCTACACCCAGCCCAGCCCTCCCATCGACCAGTTCCTCACTGTGGGCCGCGGCGCAAAGGGCCTCGGAATCATGCTCCGTGGCGAGCTCCGGAAACGCCCCGAGGCCGCACCTCCACTCACCGTCGAGGAGTTTGGCTACAAGGACATTCCCCATGGTCCGCACCACTTCCGCTCCCGCCCGCCTCGTCCGGCCCGGCTGGACCACGCCATCATGTGACATTAACAACCCGCACTGCCACTACCACCACCACCGACATTTTATCCATAACCAACCATCATCAGTGAAGAATCGCGCATTAAAAGTACTACGCGCGCGCGAGCAAGTAAAGAAGAACGCAGAGAAGGAACCACCCGGATGCGTCTGTCCAGTATCTGTCTGTCATATTAGGCAACCCAAGCATGCATCCTGTTGTACAGTAATGAAGGAATCCTTGTTCTAGTGGAGATGGCTATTGTGAGCTATTTGAAGCTACAGCGTGTCGAGGCGCTCAATGAGGACGTTGGCACCCTTCATGCCGCTGGCAGTGATGGCGTCGCGCGCGTCCTGGCCCGTGAGGACATTACGCGCCTCGTCGAACGCGTCGGTGCCCTTGAGTGCCGAGAGCATCTCGACAGCGACGAAGGGAGCAGCGGCCGCGGCCTTGATGGCGTTGGACGGGCCGCCAGCCTCGTCACTAGCGAGGGCGCGCCAGAACGCCTCGGCGAAAGCGGGCGAGAGCTTGGCGTCGGCGACCTCGATGGTCTTGGTGGCAGTGTTAAAGTGGCCACCAGAAAGGAGAGTTTTGTAGGTACGTGTAGCGTGGGCGAGCTCGAGGGGGTGCGAGCCGTCGCCGGTGAGCGGGACGCGGAGGGGCGCGACGAGCGCGTCAATGGCCGCGGCCTTGTCGCCCTCCGTGTTGAGGAGGATCTCCTGCACGAGCAGGCCAGATCCGGGGTCACGCACGAGCTCGTCGGCGCGTTCCGCCACGAGACCCAACAGGCCCGGCGAAGCGTAGCCTACAATTTCGGCGCGGCGGACCGCAGGGTCCTTCTTGCTCGTGCCCGCCTCGCGCGCGGCGTGCGCGGACGCGGCAAGAGCCCCAAGCGTCGAAGGCATGTAGTGCCGCGACGCGGTGGGGGTGAGGAGGTACAGCACTGCGCGGCGGCCGTTCTTGTCCTGCGCGAGGTCGCCTGCGAGTCCCACGAGGTCGGACACGAACGCCTTGCCCATGAGCTTTGTGTCGTCGACAACGTCAAACGCCGTAAAGAGCACGAGCTGAGCGTCGGCGTCCTTGGCAATCGCCTCGATGTGCTTGCGCAAATGCTGTAAGATCGACTTGCGGTCCTTGGCTGTGCCGCGGACGAGCAGCTCGCGAACGACGGCCGAGCCGTCCTTGGTGTGGACAATCTCCGGCAGGCTCTCGAGCGACGCGGCGAGGAGCTCGTGCATCTTCTGGTCGGCAGTCTCGGCGTCGAGGAAGCGGTAGATGCACGTAAGGTACTCCCACACAAGTCGGTGGAAGAGGGACTGGGCAAGCGCCGTTTTCTGCGTGGCGTTGAACACGTCCAGCACCGTCTTCTCCACTCCCTCAAGCACGCGCAGCCGTCCAGCCTCCGACGTCGCTTCGAGCGCACCCTCCAGCCCCGTCGTGTCCCCGCCGTCCTTGCCGCCGTCAAACAGAGCCACCTCGCGCGGGTAGAAGCCGCGCACGAGCCCCCGCCGTTCCTTTGCCGAGCCCCACAGGTCGTAAAAGTCGGAAATGGGCTGGATCGCGTCGGCATGGAAGAGAAGAGAGTTGATGTTCTTGGCAATCACTGGGACAAGCAGAGGCCGGATCGAGGGGCAGTACCGAATGAGCTTGCCCATAAGGAACTTGGAGTACTTGGACTCCATCATCTCGCGCCACTTTGGCTGCAGCTCCATCGCCAGGTCGGTGCGCTGCTCCTTGTTCCCGTACTTGACAATCTGCCGTCAGCTTGACAGTCGCAACATTGCTAGCTCACTGTCTGAAGAATGCGACCACCTTTGTGACCGCGCGAGATCTCGAGGACGTGGCCCTTGGTCGCGGCCCACAGGTCATCAATCGCCTGCTTGCGCTCATCCTTGGGCATCTCGAGCCGCCGCGCGTGCTCCCACAGGGGCAGGAGCGTTTCTGTCAACAGGGCATGGGACGGAAGAAGCGTCGTGCGGTGGGGGTTGGCGGCATGGTGCGCCGCACGTTCCGCCTTGGTCATCTTGGGTTTCTTCTCGCCCTCACCGGCACCACCTTCCCCGTTCTCGTCACCGCCCTCGACGTCAAACTCGTCGTTGTCGAACTCGTCACTGCCGTCGACAGACATCTCGTCGTCCTCGTCAACGTCCTCGTCGCCGCCTCCCTGCGTCACCGGCCTCTTCCTCCGCTGAGCCGGGGCGGCCGTCTCGCGCGCCGCACCAGCGTTGGCCTTGGGCGCGGGCTTGGGCTTGGATTTGAAGGCCGGCGCCTTGCCCTTCCCCTTGAACGGCTTACCCCCGGACGGGGGCTTGCCGCCCGGAGCGCCCTTAAAGGCCTTCTGCTTGTGTCCGACCGCGTTTGAGTCGGCCGCACGTTTCGTTCCTCGCTGTTTAGAGGACATGGTGGTTGTTGTTGTATGTTGGGAGACCAGAGGATCATGCCCAGAAGGTCATAAACTCGGTGCCGTTCGAGAAATCTGAGCGGAGAGGAGTGCGGTCTCCGCCGGTGAGTCGTTCTGACGTGTGTTTTGTTTACCGGACATCAACTTGTTAAGTGGGGGTGGTGATAGCGAATGCCTGGTCAGTGCTGGAACCCTCTGTGGCTCCTGGGTGGGTGGCAAAATCAACAGAGTGGGGCAGAAGTGATTTAAACCTCCGGAATGACAGGGAGTGATTCTGATCACGGTGATGGTGTGCTTGGCTTGCTTGGCCAATTTGTAAGGGACAGTCAAAGATATAGTAAGAGTTGAGTAAACTATTAGAAAACCCTAATGGATTCGTACTCCTCCGCCCCACACGCCCACGCCCACGTCCACGCCCACCGGTGGGCGCGGCCGGCGCGGCTCGCTCCCGTTATGCACGCCTGCACACGCACACGCACACGCACACGTCCCAACGGAGCCCGCGCCGCGAGCCAGCGGCATCACCGTAGGCACCACCGACGCGGTTCCGGTCAATACGGGGTGTGAATCACCAAAGACGGTCTGAATCCTGCGCATCCTGCGTACCGCGGCGGAGAGCACGCGCACATTACCTACAGTACCTTGACGTCTCGACTCTAGGGCCGGCCGGGCGGCGTGCAACGAGAAAAAGGAAATATCTTTCCGCTTGTGCTTTACAACCAATCTACATACAGTAACGACAGCGAACGACGACTGGCCATTTCCTTAACCGACAATCTCGCACGCACATCACACGCACGAAAGCGAAAGAGCGTTAGAGCAAGTTGGTGGGGTGCCTTTTTTCACCTCGTCCGCTAGCTGCGCTTCACTTGCTCTCACCATCAGCCTCCTCCTCCAACCACGACCGACTCCCTTTTGTTCTCATTCCATCACACACTCACTCAACGACAACTGCGCCTTTGCGACCACAACACATTGGCGACGGACTGTTTAAACTTTACACACATACACCTACACACACACGCGCGCGCCGCCCCCACGGGTAACCATTGCACAGCACCCCTTGTCCCCTTTCGACATTGACGACTTTCTGGCCCAAGCGATAGCGATGCGCGCTCGGTGCTCGCGCCGCAGCCGTCCTTAGCTTTCCCTCGTTCTTTGTCAACCAGTAAACCAACGCCTCCGAATTGCACGCCAGCGAGCACCCGTCATGCTCCCAGGTTACCTGTGGGCTTGCATTGTTGCAACGCTCGTAGCGCTCCTCGTCGTCGCCAACCCCTCTCCCACCCCCTCGCCGCTCCGGGACGTTGGCCTGCCGCGGGCGGCCCGTCTGAGTGGTTCCGGCACCCAACGAACACCTGTTCGCGCTGCGCCCGTTGTCCCTGCGGCAGACGATGACTTTGACGTCGACGTTCTGCCGTTCGTGCTCGTGTCCACGATCGACGGTGCACTTCATGCCGTCGACCGCGACTCGGGCAAGGTGCGCTGGACACTGCGCGACGGCGTAGAGCCTCTCGTAGGAGGAGGAATCTACGGCAGGCAGGATGACGCCGAGTACATTGTCGAGCCGCTGAGCGGCCACTTGTACGTGTTTGAAGGAGAGAACGAGGGGCCAAAGGGCATGCCCAAGGTCCGAAAGCTCCCCTACTCTGTTGAGCAACTGTGAGTCACGGTGATGGTGGCAGGTGTGCACGCGACTGACATTTCTCCAGCATCGATGCGTCGCCATTCACGTTCCCGCACGCGCCTAATCGCATATTCACGGGCGAGAAGCGCACGTCGTTGCTGTCTCTAGATCTCCGTACCGGTCAAAGCCTCGACTGCTTCAGCACGTCTGGCCCGTTCGACAACCTCTCGACGCCGGGCATGTGTGAGAATGACATTCTCGACGACCTCGAAGCACACAGTCGCCGAGACACGCTCTATGTCGGACGCACAGACTACAAGCTCACTATCCACGCGCCACCCACAACAGTAGATCCCCACTCGCCCACAGCGACCATGTCGGCGGCCAAGAACCGCGGCGTACAGGAGATCACGTATTCGACGTACCAGCCCAACTCTTACGATCGTAGCTTGGCCGAGTTCTGGGCGAGAACTGGCAGCCAGAGCTGGGCAGATGACAAGCGCATACGTGTCGAGCTTGGGTTCGATGGCGACTGCATCGGTGTGCAGAAGGACCGCGGCCAGCGGTGGCTCAACAGCCTCGGATCCGTAGGGTGCGTACCTCTTTTGATTTCAGGTGGTTGTAATCGGAGTTGTTGCTGACACGCGCACAGTGTGGCGGTGTACGACGTCGTCGTCCCCATAACCCCGCACGGGGGCTCCAATCCGGTCATCTTGCCGCAGCCCAGCGTCGACCTCGCGAGCTTGCTCATGACGCCCGCAGCAAACGACCCTGCGCGTCTCGAATACAATGAGCTCATCAAGAAACCACCAACAACGTATATTTGCAGTGTGCCGTTCACGTCGGATGAGGACAAGAGTGAGCAGCCGCCCAAGTCGCCTCGCCCGTTGCTCTTCGCCCAGTCATCAAACGCGTATCCTCTGATGAACTTTGCGAATGCGCCGCGACCAGGTACACTTATAAATGGGTCGTTCACCCTCACGGACGGCGACGACCTCGACCGTCTGTCAGAACACGAAGACCACATTAACCGATACCTCATCGACCCTCCCAAAGAGGAACATTCGCGCATTGAGGGGCCAGACCCTACCGGCATCGAAATGGTAGACAACAGCAGTAAACCTGTGGTGAACGTGCATGCGCCATGGTTCTGGCAAATTTTTGTGCTGGAGGTCATGGCAGTCGTGGCGTTTGGCATCGGCGTCTACCGCTGGGGCTTCAAGAAGGCGACAGCGCTTGCAGCGTCGGGCGCCAAGCCCCTTGACACCACACCGCTCCTTCAAGCCAACGGTGAGAAGAATGAAAAGGGCTCAACCACACCGGTTGTCCGGTTCGATGCGCTGCCTGACGCCGGTTCGCCGCCGGCAAGCGGCGACGCTACGCCAAAGAAGAAGAGCACCCGTCGGCGCGTTCGTGGCAAGAAGAAGCGACGCAACTCTGTTGGACCGCGGGACGAAGGCGAAGGCGACGACGACGACGACGACACGCGCGACGGCACACCGACGCCCGACGACCGCAGCCAGGACTCGAACGGCTCTGGCACGCTCGGCACAACTAACAACGGCTTTGTCGTTGTCGAAAAGCCCCTGCCGGCTATTCCGCGAACAGAGTCGTCGCCTGCCCTCGGTGACAATACCGAGCGCCTTGTCATATCCGACACCGTCATCGGTTTTGGCTCCCACGGTACCGTCGTCCTCAAAGGCACGTGGGGCGGCCGACCCGTCGCTGTCAAGCGCCTCCTGTCCGACTTTGTTCGCCTCGCAAGCCAGGAAGTCAAGCTCTTGCAGGCGAGTGATGATCATCCCAATGTGATCCGATGTAAGTCGACTGTGTGCTAACGTTGCTAACGTTAGATTACTGCCAGGAACGTCGTGACAACTTCCTGTACATTGCGCTGGACCTTTGCCAGGCATCCCTCGCAGACCTTATTGAGTCGCCATCAGCCCATATCGAGCTGGCCTCGTCTCTGCATCCCAAGAAGGCGCTGCAGCAGATCACGTCTGGTGTTAAACACCTGCACCTGATGAAGATTATCCATCGAGACATTAAACCACAGTGAGTAAAACATGCGCAACCAAGCTGATAGCAGAAATGTCCTCGTGTCCAAAGCCAAGGACGGCTCCTTGCGCATGCTCGTGTCTGACTTCGGTTTGGCGCGTCGACTCGAGCAGGGCCAATCGTCGTTTGCGCCTACAGCCAACAACCTCGCTGGCTCCTTGGGCTGGCGCGCGCCCGAGTGCATCCGTGGCCAGGTCAAGCTCAACGAGGGGTTTGACCCTGTGCTGTCCTGCGGGTCGTCAAGCAGCACGACGTCGTCAACGGGCTCGCTTACCGACCTGCTCATCATGTCGGACGACTCGGCTCCCACCAAGGGCGCACCGCGGGCACGCCTGACCAAGGCTGTGGACCTCTTTGCTCTCGGATGCCTGTACTTCTGGGTCTTGATGGGCGGCGAGCACCCGTACGGGGAGACGTACAACCGCGAGGCCAACATTGTCAAGGGCGACGCGGTCAACATGGACCACTTGACGGTGTTAGGCGAGGAGGGTGTGGAGGCGATGGACCTAATCGGGCGCCTGCTCTCAGCCGACCCAACCGAACGTCCCGACACGCCGGAGTGTCTTATTCATCCGTACTTCTGGACGCCGGCCAAGCGCCTGGCGTTCCTGTGCGACGCGTCCGATCGGTTCGAGATCATGGAGCCGGAGGAGACCACGCTGGGCGTGCTGGAGAAGGACGCACAGGCTGTGGTGGGGCGAAACTGGTACTCGCGGATGGACCGCGTGTTTACGTCGAGTCTGGGCAAGTTCCGCAAGTACAAGGGCGACAGCGTGCGCGACCTGCTGCGTGCAATGCGCAACAAGAAGCACCATTACCAGGACATGGAGCCGAGTGCGCAAAAGCACATGGGCGCGCTACCGGCCGGGTTCCTCGCGTACTTTACGTCAAAGTTCCCCCGCCTCTTCCTGCACGTCCACGGCGTCGTGCGCGACAGCCGCCTCCGTCACGAAACAATGTTCGAGGGTTACTTCCAAGAAGGCTAGGCGTGGTGGCGATCCCTGCATTTGACCTTTGTTGTATCAGTCGTATAGTCATACAATGCATTACTTGAAAGTACACGCAGCGGTTATAATATCTCGGAAATGAGAACGCCAGCATAGCGGCCTCAAACTTGACGCTGCTGGAGCGCCAACAAGGAGCGTTGCTTCGGATAGTGGCCACACTAGATTTACCGGTTAATATTAGCTTTTACGTAAAGGGAAAGTACTTTACGTATGGATATGGGTATTCCGAAGCGTTGCCGGGTTTGTCCAAGCTCATGTGGGCCATTTCGGCTCATCGTCGGCTCGACATTGTCCTCGATCGGAACAACATCCATCCATTGAAATCCCCTCCGAGCTTGCTTCAGCCAGGTGCCTGCATTGGCCTCTGACACCACTTTGCAAGCTGCATGCGACCAGGCCTAGCACGACTTGGCCTCTGCTCTCACCACTCTCGTTCCCCTCTCAACTCTCTCCGCCCTCTTCGGAATTACCGCGGGCCATCTCACAGCCCCAGCTCGCGTCTCCGCCTAACCGCTCTCGGTCCTCGGACCTCTTTCTCCCCACCTGCCGCTGCCCACCTCTCCCTTCAACACTCCTCTCTCCGCGCTCTCCACACGTCGCTCACTCCACGCAACATGAGTGCCGCAGCGAAGAACTATGCCGGCTCGGCCCAGCTCATTGACGGCACCGCCGTGGCCAAGTGAGCCCACTTACCTCGCTCACTCGCTGACCCCCAGGGACATCCGGCAGAACATTCACGCAGCCGTCGCCGAGCTCCAGGCCAAGCACCCGTCGTTCAAGACCCCCGTGCTCAACATCTACCAGCTGGGGTCGGACCCCGCATCCTCGACGTACATCCGGATGAAGCTCAAGGCCGCCGAGGAGTCGGGCATGAAGGTCAACCATGTGCAGGTGCCGGCCGACGACGAGGTCGAGGGCGCGACCAAGGGTCAAGGTGTCAAGAAGATCCTCCAGCTCGTGCGCAAGGCCAACAATGACGACGGCGTCGCCGGCATCCTCGTGCAGCTGCCCCTGCAGGGCGCGACCAACGAGGAGGAGAAGCAGGTCATCGAGACTATCTCGGTTAACAAGGACGTTGACGGCTTCCACCCCGAGAACATCGGTCTTCTGTCTGGACGCGTCACCGAGCCCCTCTTCACCCCGTGCACCCCCGCCGGCATCATTCGCCTAATCGACTCGACCGGTTTTGACCTCAAGGGCGCCAACGTTGTTGTCCTTGGCCGTTCCGACATAGTCGGCACGCCGGCGTGCGCACTCCTCCGTCGCCGCGACGCGACCGTCACCCAGTGCCACTCAAAGACTGTCGGCCTACCCGAGATTGTCAAGCAGGCCGACGTCGTCGTCGCCGCTATTGGCCAGCCGCAGATGATCAAGGCCGAGTGGATCAAGCCTGGCGCCATTGTCATTGACGTCGGCACCAACTTCATCCCCGACTCGACCAAGAAGAGCGGCTCGCGCATGGTTGGCGACGTTGACTTTGGGCCGGCGTCCAATGTCGCTGGCCACATCACGCCTGTGCCCGGTGGTGTCGGCCCCATGACCGTCGCCATGCTCATGAACAACACGTTCATCGCCGCGAAGCGTCAGTGGGAAGCTCGCCGGGAGCGCCACATTACGCCTCTGCCTCTCGAGATCAAGGCTCAGGTCCCCTCCGACATTGAGATCGCCGTGTCGCAGACGCCCAAGGCCGTTGCCGACATTGCCCGTGAGATTGGCGTCAACGACGACGAAATCGAGAGCTACGGCAAGTACAAGGCCAAGATTGAGCTCGATGTGCTTGAGCGTCTCGCCCAGCGTCAGGACGGCAAGTACATTGTTGTCGCCGGCATCACGCCCACGCCCCTTGGTGAGGGCAAGTCTACTACGACTATCGGTCTTGCGCAGGCTCTCGGCGCGCACCTCCACAAGACGGCCATTGCGTGCGTGCGTCAGCCGTCGCAGGGTCCTACGTTCGGCGTCAAGGGCGGTGCTGCTGGTGGTGGCTACTCCCAGGTCATCCCCATGACCGAGTTCAACCTGCACTTGACTGGCGACATCCACGCCGTGACTGCCGCCAACAATCTTCTCGCTGCTGCGATTGACGCACGCATGTTCCACGAGTCGACCCAGTCGAACAAGGCGCTGTTCAACCGCCTGTGCCCGCCCAAGAAGGGCACGCGCTCGTTTGCCAAGCCCATGCTGCGCCGTCTCGAGAAGCTCGGCATCAACAAGACCAACCCCGACGACCTGACCGAGGAGGAGGCCGCGCGCTTTGCCCGTCTCGACATTGACCCGGCCACCATCACGTGGAACCGTGTCATTGACACCAACGACCGTTACCTGCGCAAAATCACTGTTGGCCAGGCCCCGACCGAGAAGGGGTTTACGCGCGAGACGTCGTTCGACATTGCCGTCGCGTCCGAGGTCATGGCCGTGCTGGCCCTGTCCAAGGACGTCGCCGACATGCGTGAGCGTCTCGGCCGCATGGTCGTTGCGTCGTCGAAGAACGGCGACGCCATCACCGCCGAGGACATTGGATGTGCCGGCGCCATGGCCGTGCTTATGAAGGACGCCATCAAGCCTACGCTCATGCAGACGCTCGAGGGAACGCCGGTGTTTGTGCACGCTGGGCCGTTCGCCAACATTGCCCACGGCAACTCGTCAATCATTGCCGACCGCATCGCGCTCAAGCTCGCCGGCATTGAAGAGGGTGAGGAGCCTGAGCGCACGGGCTACGTCGTCACCGAGGCCGGTTTCGGTGCCGACATTGGCATGGAGAAGTTCTGCAACATCAAGACGCGCGTGTCTGGTCTGCGACCAAACGCCGTCGTGCTCGTCGCCACCATCCGTGCGCTCAAGATGCACGGCGGCGGCCCTGCGGTCACGCCAGGCAAGCCGCTTGACCCCGTGTACGCGAGCGAGAACCTCGAGCTGCTGGAGAAGGGCTGCGCCAACCTCGGCAAGCACATTGAGAATGCCAAAAAGTTTGGCCTCAAGGTCGTTGTTGCCATCAACAAGTTTATCACCGACACGCCGGCTGAGATGAAGCTCGTGCAGGAGTACGCGCTGCAGGCTGGCGCCGACTACGCCGTGGGTGCGAACCACTGGGCCAAGGGTGGCGAGGGTGCGGTCGAGCTCGCCGAGGCCGTCATCGAGGCGTGCAAGGACGAGTCCCAGTTCAAGTTCCTGTACGACCTCGACAAGCCTCTCGAGGAGAAGATGGCGATTATTGCCAAGGAGATGTACGGCGCCGACGGCGTCGAGCTGTCGCCCGAGGCCAAGGCCGAGGTCGAGCGCTACGAGCGCCAGGGCTATTCCAACCTCCCCATCTGCATGGCCAAGACGGCCCTTTCCCTCTCCGACGACCCCTCGCGCAAGGGCGTTCCCACAAACTTTACCCTCCCTATTCGCAACGTCCGCCTCTCGGCCGGTGCCAGCTTTGTCTACCCCCTCGTCGGCGACATGTCCACCATGCCTGGCCTCACCACCCGCCCAGGGTTCTACGAGATCGACCTCGACCCCGAGACAGGCGACATTGTCGGTCTCTTCTAAGCCGACCCCCGACCATAGAAGTAAAAACAAGCAGATATCATTCAACTATACTACCTGTAACATAGGATGCATCGCCTCAACGGCGCGGAATAAAGAAACTGTGGCTTGACATGCTTGTGTGGTCTCCGCGACGCGACGCGGTGAGGTCAAATTCAGGCACGGCGCGTGTGTCGCGTCTGAAACCGTAGACTGTTGGTTCCGTCAGTCCCAATTCACTCAGTTGGCATCTCCCAAACCACGACTCACCACCATGTCGGCCTTCATTCTCGGAGCGGGCGACGCAGTACCAGCATCAAGCGAGCTGCACCTGATGCCGTTCTCGCTGACGCCAACGCCATCGACCGCGCCGGTCTCGGCGTATTTCCGACCACGCGTCGCGCCAGAGGGACACGCGTTCGCGGGCAGTCGCGTCGCGGCGTTCCGCGGCCGGCAGGTCGTGGCGCAGACTATCGACGTGCCGAGGGGATATCGCGGCGTGGTACTGCGTACGGACGCGGTGCCGGGCAAGAACAGTGCGCCATTGACGCCCGCAACGAGCGTCGCGACTAGCGTCAGTGCCGCCTCCAGCTCAGCTTCGATCGCGAGCGAGCTTGATTCGGCAGCTTCAGCGACGACGCGTACTACCCGCGCGGCGGCGCGCGCTAAGGGCTCAGGTCAGGTAGCGCTGTCTCGACCCCGCGCGGCGCGACGTGCCGTTGCCCCATCTAAGCGTTTTCAACTCGACGACGACGATGAGGAGGACGAGGAGGAACCTGCGCCCAAGCGCGCCCGCCGGGCCAAGTCCCCGACAACCGAGCGCCCAAAGACCCCACAACCCACTGTCATCCCCGAGATCAACGTCGTCACCGCTACACCAGGGTGCGACGAGCAGGCGCGCGAAGTGGACCTATCCGAAGCTGCGGTGGACGACGCGCCAACACCCACCGAGGTGCCTTCCACCCCTCAATCAACAGCCGCTCCGCCCGAGCAGCGCGAGACTACGTCGACACAGCAGGAGTACGAAGGCAGCGACGGGCGGCCGGCACGCGTCCTCGTGCCTACGGCTGCGTTCGAGCGTATCACCCTCTGGACGCCAGATGCGCCCCTCGCAGGTTTCCGCGAGGACGAACTGTCACACCCCGAGGATAACACCGAGTCGGGCCCCGCGAGCAACGGCAAGATCATCCCCGATGACGATGTGAAAACGGACGGGGACGCAAGCGACGCGCCCGCGCCCGCGCCCACGTCTACAACGACGCAGCTCGAACGCTCGTGGTGGCGACAGGGCGGCGCGGGCGAGGGCGGCGACGAGTTTGTGCGCGCACTCGGCGAATGGCTTGGCCTTACCCAGCTCGTAAGCGCCCCTCTTCTCCTCTCATGCTGACGGAAGATTCACGAACCGCTTTACCTTGATGGTATGGAGGACGAGTAGGAGTGTACCCTTTATAGCACCATGCATGTGCTGTTGTTGTACCTGTCGATGATCGCTCTGCCTCAAGCTACGCGCTCTCTTTCCCCTGTGAGGGATTGGTTGAACCGTTCTCATGCTTTGCCCCCCTTTCCGCCCGGCACGCCAACTGCGCAACGTGCGCAGTCTTCAGAGGGCGCAACGAGAATCTGTGTACTTCTGCCATGATGTGCCAACCTCTCACAACGTCACAGACTCCCCGGATGTGCTGCCGCTCAGCAGGCGTTGCGACGCCGGTCTGCTTCCCGGAATCTGAAAGGTCGCAGCAGTATCACCGTCCACGACACTGTCATTGCTTTCTACACTTCTCCTCGTCCATTCTATGCGCATTACAATGTCCGACAGATACGAAAACGAGACGTACCAGATTGACAATCCCAAGCAGGACGGAAGCACGCTATTATGTCATATTTACTGGGAGGCGGATAACTCGGCTTTCGATGTGTGAGTTCAACTGGCTGGATATTAGCTTGAGATGTGCAGCACTTACTGCATGAATGTACGGTGCTACGGCAGTTTACTGCAAGTACCGTGTTACGGCAAATGTATTCCCGCCGGAGGGCGTCACTTTTGTGAAAAATGGCAACAAGAACCGTTATGACTTTGTCGGGTGTTGTTACCACGGCGTCGCGTGCGACTATTCTAACACATCGTACAAGGTGAACCGCGTGAATAGGACCATCGAGCTGCTGGGAGAAACGGACAAACTCTCATCAGAGCCCGACCCGACTACCGTCACCTCTGTGGCGCAGGATGGCGACGAGACAAGGTAAGCACTGCGTCGTGGTAGCTCTTATCCCCAGCAACTCGAGCTCGAGCTCGAGCTCGGGCTCCTACGAGCTCGATTATTCGCACAGTGACGACGACGAGGCCCAGGGCGCCAAGGAGATGCCCAAGACATACGCCCCCGTGCGTAGGATCAGCGTCAAGGAGCTCAGCGACAACATGAACCCTTGCGCTAAAGCGCTTGACGACCAGCCTTTTAACTTGAGCACGACGGAGCGCGACAACAGCGAGCGTGAACCCCTCGCGCCCAAGGCGTTCAAACTCCTCGACCTTGCCGATAGTCTCTCGTCTGCGCTGTGCGAGCTGGGTGATAAGCTTCTCGAGCGCGACACGGAGATTGAGGAGCTTTCGCGTAAGCGCACTGATGTTGGCGCTCTAGAGGGCGAGCTGAACAAGGCGAATGCCAATCTTGCAAGCGCCCTAGAGGACCTCGCAGAGACGAAGAACGATTTTGCCGATACTCGCAATGAGCTCGCGGCTGCCAACGAGAAGATTAATCGCCTCACTGCAGAGAATTGCCAGCTCCTCGAGCTTAGGCAGCGCATGTTCAATGCCATGGGCATCCAGGATACCGCCATGTCGGACAAGGGCGATGGCGGGAAGTAGATCAAGAAGGGCAAAAACAACGCTGGCGTTTCGAGGACACCACGACGATGAGGATGCTCTCCAGATCAGCTTTCTCCAAGTAACCCAACTGCAGCCAGAGAGAACAGAAAGTGTATAATCATCAAAAGCTTGGCTGAGATACTGCAAATACCAATGAGTCATAAGTGACCAGTTCCCATCAGAAAGACGGGAGGGAGAAGATGGAGGCAGCATTAACCCATCTTCCCTGCACACTTCATCCTTTTTGCGTCACTTTCAAACACTCATCGACTTCATTGACAATGACTGACACTGCCCCCCTTGGCCCGCTCACGCGCTGGGACTGGGAATCCAGCTGCGCGTTAGGCACATTTCGCCGGGCGGTAATGGAAGGCACGCTCGACGCGCCAGTTATCCTCGTGTAGTGATTATAAGCTGGGAATATGAGGAAGCTGACAACAGCAAGCGCAGCTCAACCTCGTCAGCACCCACCTGCCGCCTCACCCTTACTGCCATCGGCGCACCGGGGTCGCTGTACCGCGTCACGCGGTGCGACTGACACACCGCCTGTACTTATTCGCGCTAGTACTTTGTACTCGACTTTGAGCGCCGCCGCGGGTGTCGTCTCGATAAGCGCTCGGGTCGGGCTAGTGCCAGGATTGCCAAGGAGGCTCTGCGCGCACAGCTGGAGCACCACGCCGTCAACACTCCCAAACACGACTACGCAACTGTGTCCGAAGGCTTAGATGATAACGGCGAGGCCAATAGAGAAGAGACCGCAGGAGATGAGCACATTGAATTTCCCTCAGACAGAACCGCGGCGGAGTGGTCGCCCGACGTTGACGAGACCTCCGAAGGCAGCACGTAAGCCCTTGATCATTATCGCTGCTAACGACAGCGATGTCTTATCCAGCTCGCGGCCCTGGCGTACACGCTGCTGTTGAACCACCCCCACATTGTGCGGCCAACTACACCATCTTTGCCGAGATACCATTGCAAATGGCGCCCGGGCAGCGTCAGGCTTGAATGCGCCCCACGAATCCTTGTCGTCTTCTGTAAGCCCATGTAACCGATGTGTACTGTACATGGTCTGACCTTCCCCCTAATCAACTGCACTGGCACAGTTAATTAGAGGGAAGGTCAGACTGCTTGGAGTGCGTATCACGCAGTAGGAGGCCCCGGATCTCGTTTCCGCCCATTACTCTTTTCATCCCAACTCGTTACCATCCTAACCTCAACCCCTTGTGCCAATGTTCTTGTCGAGCGACCTTGCGAGGGCGACACCCTCCTCGTTCTGGGAATTTGAGAGCCACAACCGCCGTGGCATATATCGCGAGGCTGTGCGGGTATCGCAAACCAAGTTTACGTTGTTGTGCGTCCTGTTGACCTAGTTAACAATGCTCACGTATTAGCAAGCGAGACCCCGTGGCGCGGTACTTGGTGAACACGCTGTGCAAGCCGACGCTGGACGCACGCCCAACAGCGCAGGGAACGCTGCACGTCGTAACACACTGCGACCACTGCCATCAATGGCGCGTACCATGTCCCATGCTGAACGTGTACTACCGCCTCGACTACGTCACGCGCTCGGCCAGCTTCGTGCCCCGCCTTTACGCCCTGGAAGAGCTCAAAGCCGCTTCGTCGTCAGCCACGGCCAAGCGTAACCGCGCTGCAGAGTAAGATGAAGTTATGGTTAGTAGCTGATAGTAGCGACGACGACGGGGCCGGGCCACCAAAGAAATCACTTTCTGCAATCGAGCCTGTCGCCGTTATACTGCCTCCTTCTCCGCCACTCGCCCCGCTAGTGGATACGCCATCAGAGACACCGTCACTCTCGAGGACACCCTCGCCACTAACATCGCCCACGCCGACACCTTCCCCACCACTTGTGGACAGCAGTTCTTTGCCCCCTCCCTCACCTGCCTCCCTCGTGGCCGCCGAACTCGAGCTCGATTCAATTGCGAATAGCATGGCGCTGGATGATATCTCCGGAATGACGAGTAACCTTTCTTGATCCGAACGATGTAGTGTTTGTTGTTGCGATAGTTTCATGAGAGATAATGTATCGAATAACTGCAACCAATCGCACAGAGCGTTGATGCGCTCCACAAGTCCTCGTCGCGTTGGATTAATCAGGAGACTTGACTGGATGAAACTGTACTGTACAGCACTCACAACATCGTCTTGCCTCATCGTCAATGCCTATAACGCTGATCGCTGATCAGTACGCCCAACGTCATGTGTCCACACGCCCGTGCCTGAACAGTTTTGCTTCCGTTTGTTCAAAAGTCTGGCTCCGCACAGGGCGGGCGCATCGGCCTGCTCGTCAAGTACATCGCCGTTGCCACTAGATCTTTGTCATTTGTTCATCACCGACATACACAATGCCACCCAAGAACAAGGGAAAGAAGGCCAAGAAGGGCGGAGACGACGACGACTTCTGGTAAGTGTTTTGGAACGTGGAGGCCATGCTCTCTCGCGTGCCGCTTTTGTTGCCGAAAATTCGTCGGCTGACGCCATAGGGCCGAAAAGGAAAAGGCCTTTGAGGCCAAAATGGCCGCCGACGACGACGAGGCCGATGGCGGTGGCGGCGGCGGCGGCGCCTTTGCTGCTCTTGACGGAGACGACGACGAGGGTGGTGGCGGCCTAATGGTAAGTTTAGAGCTCTTCGGCGCAACTGACGGCAGGCGACCATTGCCGCGGCCAAGAGCAAAAAGAAGAAGGACAAGAAGAAGAACAAGTTTGTCCCTGAAGACGACGAGGACGAGGACGGTGCCGCGCCAGAGGGCAAGGAGGCACCAAGGGCCGACCTCGACGACGAGTGGCCCGAGGACGACGTCAAGCCCAAGAAGAAGAAGGGCAAGAAGAGCAAAAAGGCTGCGGCGCCCGACTTGGACGAGGACGAGCCAGCACCGGAGGCCGACGCCGGCGCCGACGACTTTGCGGAGAAGGCCCCAGTCAAGGCTAGCCTCGAGGACGAGTGGCCCGAGGAGGACGTCAAGCCCAAAAAGGGCAAGAAGGGAAAGAAGGGCAAGAAGCAGCAGGTGGAGGAGGAAGACGACGACGACTTCCTTGAGAAGGCCGCTGCTGAGGCTGCCGCGGCCAAGGCTGCCGCTGAGTCCGCCAAGGCTGCGGAGCCAACCCCCGAGCCTGCGGCCGACGAAGCTGAGCCAGAGGACGATGATGACGGCACCGGCGTCAAGATCCTCTCCAAGAAGGAAAAGGAGAAGTTGAAGAAGGAGCGCGAGAAGGTGGGTGGTTTGTCAGCGGGAAATGCTAACTACAGGCCAAGAAGAAGGCGCAGGCGGCCAAGAAGAAGGCCGCTGCTACCGAAGAGACCTCCGCGCCCGCGACCCCGACGCCTGCCCCCGAAGCTGCCCCTGAACCCGAGGAGGACGAGGAGGAAGAGGATGCCGGAGCCAGCGCCGCCGACAAGAAAAAGAAGAAGAAGAAAAAGGCCGCTGCCAAGGCTGAGCCTGCTCCCGCTGCTCCCAAGAAGGTGCCTGCACACATCGCGGCCATGCAGGCTGCGATGGCCGAGCAGAAGCGTCTCGAGGAGGAGAAGGAGCGCAAGCTGGAGGAGGCGCGGAAGCGTATCGAGGAGGAGGAGCGCCGCGAGGCCGAAGCTGAGCGCAAGGCTGAGGAGGCCAAGGAGGCTAAGCGTCTCAAGGAGAAGGAGAAGCGTGAACAGGCCAGGAAAGAGGGCCGTCTCCTTACTCCCGCCCAGAAGCGCGAGCGCGCCGCCGCCGAGGCCCGAAAGCAGGCGCTCCTCGCGTCTGGCGTGTTTGTCCCCGGTCTCGAGAAGGACGGGGAGGCACCGGCTAAGCCCAAGCGCCCTGTCTACAGCAAGAAGAAGAAGCCTCAGCCACAGCAGAAGACCCCCGCAGGATCGGGGACGGTGACACCTGCCGAACCTGCCGAGCCCGAGAAGCCCAAGGAGGAGCCCAAGCCCGAGCCCAAGGCCGAGGAGCCCAAGCCTGCGGCCAAGGAGGACGAGGACGAGGACGACTGGGACAAATCCGAGGACGAGGTCGAGGCCGCCGCGGCTGGCGTCAAGGACCTCAAGGTGGACGACGATGAGGACGACTGGGACAAGTCTGACGAGGAGCCCGAGCCACCCAAGCCTGCTCCCAAGGCTGCGGCGAAGACTGCTCCCGCCAAGTCTGCTGGCAAGGCGGCGAAGGCTGCCCCCGCTGCCAAGACTGCGCCCGCCAAGCCGGCAGCGAACGGCAAGGCCCCCGCGAAGGCTGCTGCTAAGCAGGCCGAGGAGTCCGAGGAGGAGTCTGAAGACGAGTCTGAGGAAGAGACCGACTCGGAGGAGGACTCTGACGAGGACAGCGATGAGGACTCGGACAGCGACTCGGAGGACGAGGTTGAGGCTGCCAAGGAGCGTGCGCGCAAGGCGATCGAGGCACGTCGCAAGGCTGCCGAGGCCGCGCAGACCAAGACCGACCTCCGCTCGCCCATTTGCTGTATTCTTGGCCACGTCGACACGGGTAAGACCAAGTTGCTCGACAAGATCCGTCAAACATCCGTCCAGGAGGGCGAAGCGGGTGGTATCACCCAGCAGATCGGTGCCACCTTCTTCCCCAAGGAGGCGCTCATTGAGAAGACGCAGGCGGTCAACAAGGATGGCGAGGTCGACGTCCAGATCCCCGGTCTCCTCATCATCGACACACCCGGCCACGAGTCGTTCACCAACCTTCGTTCGCGTGGTTCGTCGCTGTGTAACATTGCCATCCTGGTCATCGACATCACCCACGGTCTCGAGCCGCAGACCATCGAGTCGCTCAACCTGCTCAAGATGCGCAAGACCCCGTTCATTGTTGCGCTCAACAAGATTGACAAGCTTGACGCGACCGAGTGGAAGGAGCACCCGAACGCTGGCTTCCGCGACACGCTCAACGCCCAGAGCAAGCGTATGCAGCGTATCTTCGAGGACCGACTTGAGCACACCAAGATGCTGCTCATGGAGCAGGGTCTCAACTCGGAGGTGTACGACAAGAACACCCAGCCTGGTCGTGTCGTCTCGATCGTGCCTACATCCGCCGTCACCGGCGAAGGTGTGCCTGACCTCCTCGCTCTCCTCGTCAAGTTGACGCAGGACCGCATGACCGGTTCGCTCATGTACCTGACCGAGCCCGAGGCGACCATCCTCGAAGTCAAGGTTATTGAGGGTCTCGGTACCACCATCGACATTGTGCTTGTTAACGGCACATTGCATGAGGGCGACAAGATTGTCCTTTGTGGCATGAATGGACCAATCGTAACATCGGTTCGTGCACTCTTGACACCACAACCCATGCGAGAACTGCGTATCAAGTCGGCCTATGTCCACCACAAGGAGGTCAAGGCTGCGCTTGGTGTCAAGATTTCTGCTCCTGGCCTCGAAAAGGCTATTGCCGGTGCGCGCATGTACGTTGCCCGCAACGAGGACGAAGAGGAGTACTACAAGGATCTCGCCATGGACGACCTTACCTCGCTCGACAAGTACGTTCAGAAGACTGGCCGCGGTGTGTTTGTCCAGGCATCGACACTTGGTTCGCTCGAGGCCCTGCTCGTGTTCCTCAAGGACATGAACATTCCCGTGTTCGAGTTTGGTCTTGGCCCCGTCTACAAGAGTGCAGTTATTCGTGCGGGTCTTATGCTGGACCGTGCGCCAGAATACGCCGTCATGCTCTGTTTCGACGTGCCCGTGACGTTTGAGGCGGAAGAGCAGGCCAAGAAGGAGGGCGTCAAGATCTTCTCGGCCATGATCATTTACCACCTCTTCGACGCGTTCAAGAAACACATGGAGGAGGTCAAGGAGGCCCGACAGAAAGAGGCGGCGCCCAACGCCGTCTGGCCATGCCGCCTCAAGATCCTGAAGGCGTTCGCGTCCAAGGATCCCATCATTCTCGGCTGTGACATTGTCGACGGCACCACTTGCCGTGTCGGCACGCCAGTCGGTGTCGTGCGCTACGACAAAGAGAAGGGGACACGCGAGATTATCCCCTTGGGCAAGATCACGGGTCTCGAAATCAACCACAAGCCCATGCAGATCGTCAAGCGGCATCAGGTCGGTGCCGGTGTCGCCGTCAAGATTGAGCGCGCGGCGCACCAGGCCGCCAGGGCATTTGGCCGACAGTGAGTTCTGCGCACATGCATCAAGCTGACTCGTTTTAGCTTTGACGAGAAGGACGAGATCGTGTCCCTCATCTCGCGCCAGTCGATCGACGTACTCAGTGAGTTCGAGGTCACAACCCCTTCCGCTGGATCAACACTGACCACCTACAGAGAGCACGTTCCGCGACCAGGTCGATATGTCCGATTGGGCTATGATCAAGGCGCTCAAAACACAACAAGGTGATTTTGCGAGGCTTGGACATGCAATTGCTGACAGTTAGGTGTCGCCTAGTCCGGACGAAACACATAAGGACGTCCATTCGACGAAGGCCAAAAGTTAGTGTTGCCAAACATCTAATGTGCCACCTGAAATTTTGGTCCCGCTATCAACAGGGAAGGGCGTTGTTGAGCATCTCCCGTAATAGACCTGACATGCATGCTTGTATTGGCTTGGGCGGGAGGAGTTTACGCGTGGCTGTAATAACTGTTACATCCAGCTCTTAGGTCCACCTGTGCACGCGCTGTACGACCACGTCAAGCACAGCAACGCGCCGCCCAAGGACGAGACGGGGGTCACGGTTACCCCAGCCAGCCGAGCGCGGTCTCAGTCGTATTGGCGGTGCTGGTATTGTCGCATCAGTTGAGGGTAACAGGACGCGCCCCAACGCCGCCAGACGCTACAGCCATGTTCCAGCGCCTGGACAATGTACAGCAGCTGTGTTCGAAAGCATGTTACCGTAGAGCTCAAGTTAGCTTCACGGGGTTAGCGCTGGATGATTCAGAATCTATACCATGCATAACCTAAAATAAACTACGCCAACGCCAACGCCATTCGAAGCGCACAACGCGATTCTTACGCGGGCGTCGGCTTTTCGCCGCGCTTGACGGCCTCGATGAGCGAACGCACTCCCTCCTCGCCATTGACCTTGTACACGCGCTGAGGGAGGGACTGGAGCTTGGAGAGCTGGTCGGGTAGGACATCGCGCGCAAAGTCAAAGTCGGGGAACTGTTCCTTTGTGAGTGCGAGGTCGACGGCCTCGGAGAACTTTGCGGGGTGCGCCGTCGAGAGCGTGACCCATGTCGAGTCCTTGTTCTTGGGCGCCGAGCGCTCCTGGGAAGCAAGGCCGACAGCGGTATGCGGGTCGACAACGTAGGGTCCGTACGGCTTGCCGAGGGCGGCGTACTTGCGGATCTCGGCGAGGGTCTCCTCGTCGCTGACACGCTCGGCCCAAAACTCGCGCGAGGCCAGGTCCTTGACGGCAGCACCCATGTCCACGCGGCCCGTACGCTTGAGCTCGTCCATCCATCCGTTGAGCGTCGCCTGCGCCTTGGCACGGCGCTCCTCGGCGCTCAGCGCCTGCGTCGCCTCGTCCTGCGTGTCGTGCGCAAGGTACCACAACAGGCGCTCAAAGTTGGATGAGAGCAGAATGTCCATGGCGGGCGAGTACGTCGCCTTGACGCCGGAACCCTCGCCGGCGCTGTCGTCACGCTCGTACCTGCCAGTCGAGAAGAAGCGGGCAAGAATGTCGTTCTCGTTGGTGGCAACCACAAGCTGACGGCAGGGAAGGCCGAGGCGCTTCGCGTACCATCCAGCGAGAATGTCGCCAAAGTTGCCGGTGGGCACGACAAACTGGACCTTGTCGCGCTTGTCGGCCGGGAGAAGGAAGTAGGCCTGGAAGTAGTAGACGATCTGGGCGAGGATGCGCGCCCAGTTGATCGAGTTGACGGCGCCGAGGCGGTGGGTGGCGTTGAATGTAGGGTCGGAGAAGCACGTCTTGACAATCGCCTGGCACGTGTCAAAGTCGGCGTTCTCGACGGCGACAGTGTACACGTTCTCGTCGGGAACAGTGGCCATCTGCGCCTGCTGGATCGGGCTCACGCGTCCGTCAGGGTACAGGATGAAGATGGTGATGGAGGGTTTGGAGCGGAGACCGTAGATGGCCGCACTGCCCGTGTCTCCCGACGTCGCGCCCAAAACCGTCAGCTGCTCCTTTTTCTCGTCGCTGCCCTTGGCGGCGTTGCGCTTCTCAAGGAGGTAGGCGAAAACGTTGCCGACAAACTGGAGGGCAACGTCCTTGAAAGCCCATGTGGGACCGTGCCACAGCTCGAGCACGTACTCGTCCTCGCCCGTTTGCCTGAGCGGCGTCACCTGCTCAGAGCGGAAGGTCGAGTAGCTGCGGTCGATAATGTCCTTGAGGTCGGCGGAAGGAATCGAGTCCTCGGGAACAAACAAGGAGAGGATCTTGTGCGACAGCTCGGGGAATGACAGCGACGCCCACTCGGTCTGCCAGTTGGCCGGCAAGGTGGGAATCTCGGTCGGAATGTAGAGGCCTCCGTTGGGCGCAAGACCCGTGAGCACCGCCTGCGAGTGTTAGGACATGCTCAAAGGAGCCAACTGGCTGCGTCAAATAGGTAGGGCATTTGCCCACCGCTGTGGGCTGCTGCTCTACCTGCGGTCTTGAGCTCTGCTTACCTCGTCAAAGGAGAGCGTCTCATTGCCCCCGCGAGTCGAAAAGTACCTCGTCGTCGACATGGTGTGTGAAGAGTAGTGTTAGAGAGGGCGACAGTGATTGCCATAGGACTTTTCGGCATACACTGTCGCGACTCGACTCGCCAAGCCGCAAGTCGGGCCAATGTCGTGGATATGGCTGTATGTTACATAATAGCACGTGGATGTGTCCATAACCGATAACGCAATCTCGGAATAATACAAATGCAACGACGGCGGATTTGTCGCAAAACCTAATGCTTTTATTTCAGGTTTGCTTGCCGTTAGCCACCGCAACCAGGATGGCGCTGGTGTGGATCGTCTGAATGCAAAAAGAGAGGGCGGAGCTGTACTCCAAACCCCACGCTTCAGCGGGATGGAAAGAGACACCCTGGGGATGGAAAGAGAAACCCGAAGACGTGGGAGGGGATCGAAAACCTGGACTACGCGGGATGGAAAGAGACACCCAGTCGACAGACGGATTCGAACCCCTGACCTAGACACCTCGACCTAAGCGTTAAATAAACAGCAAAGTCAAGTAACACCCAAGCCGAGGTGTAGGTGATAGACCAAAGCTTTGACCGTATGTATCCTGCAACCGTCTCCGCCAGGCCAACTGGTCACAATCCACTGTTGCCAGCGAGACTGTCCACGGCTTACGGCTCCTCCTGATACAGACACATACACACATACATACATACATACACTACAACCATGCCATGCACTTGCTACCAGGGACGCTTGTGCTCCGCCCCGATCTCTGCCGGCGAGCTAATCTCTGCGGGAGACGCAACAATGGCATCGCTAGGCCGTTTGAGAAACGTAGGGCGCAGCCCACGCTTAGCAGAGGTGACCTCCGAGTCGCCAGACAAGCGCGTCGAATCCCCGTGCGTCATCAGATGCGGTAGCGTGCCCGCGGCTGCGGGCGGAGACACGTTGCGCGCGACGGCGGGCGTCGCGATGGTAACTAGCGGCTGACGCGAACGCGCCGTCAACGGCGGTTTGGAAAGCCCCGAGATGGGATGGGGTTTCGTTGACGGCGGGAATACGAGCGCTGGCGTCCCTATTGCGTGATACGACTTGAGCGACGTCGCGAGCTCCGATAGCTGCTGTCAGCACGCCAACTGGGATGGTCTCAAACCTACCTTGGCCATGATGTCCTCTATACCCTGCGCGCGCCGACGGATCTCTTCGTTGGCCGAAGGTTCGGCGCCGACACTCGTCTTCTCGGCACCCTCCTTGTCCTCGTCCGCAGCATCGCCATTCTTCTTCTCGCTCCCCTCGTTCTCGTCCTTCTTGGTCGTTTCGGTCGCGTCTGCGTCGGTACTTCTCGTTGGTGGCCTCTTGTGCGGGCTTGTCGGCAAGTCGGGGCTGGCGCTTCGCATTGGCGAATTGGCTCCTATACGTTCAAGAGCGAGGTGCGCCTGGCCAATCTTCTCCTGGGCGGCAAGGACAGAGTCAATCTGGGCAGCGAGTGCACGTGTCACGCGTCCACCGCCAGGGTCAAGTGGACCATCCATCATGGCCGACACTTGACGTTCGTCCAACTCTGTGTCGCGGCGCTCAGACTCCATGGCGCGATGCGCGAGGTCCGCAGCCTGCTTGGGCGTCGAATCGGTCGAAATGGAGCGGTACAGTTCCGGAGCTTGCGACGACGGGCCAGGCGAGGACACAGTGCGAGAGCCGGGTGAAGGACGAGTAAGAAGCCCAGTCACAACCGCGTCGTGGGCAGACGGCGGAGCAGGTGACTCGGAAACTGCAGGTTCCTTCTCCTCTGCTGCAGTAAAGACGACGTGCGGCGCACCGCCAGGCAGTCTAGCAGCCCGGGGAACCGGCGACGGGCCAGCCCCCGGCATGTCCTGCCCCACACCGGGCGCAGGCATGTCGTCGTGTGGGAGGGGAGCGGGTGAGCTCTGGGGGGAGTGGGCAGCCGAGCTGGCGTGCGGCGTCGCAGTGACACTGGTTTGCGATGTGGTACGGCTGATGGGCGGGTGATTGTTGTTGGATCGAGAAGTGGAGAGGAATGTGTGGAGGTGCGTCCAGGGTGAGCGTCGGATTTGCGGCGTCACGGGCTGGGCCGGTTCGGTTGCTGCGGTGGGTGTGGCAGATGATGCATTGTCAGTCAAAGTGGCATCCACCCCAGGCACGGCCACATTAATGCCGAGGTTAACACCTTCCACCTGGCTCGCATCTTCGTGCACATCGCGCGATGCGACCAAGGAGGCCTGTGCTTTTTTATCCGAATGATTCTGTGACCATGACCACCTCTGTCGGCCATGTGGCCCCACACGTGACAGCCAACTCGACACGGACGAGTGTGACGAATTGCGGCGTCGACCCTCAGGCGCCGAACGAGGCAGCGACGGCTTGCGTGTCCTACGGCTCCACGCCGAAGGAGGGGCAGTGACTGTTTGTTCGTCTTTGCTGTGAACACTGTGGGTATCTGTACTTTCAGAAATGGGACTGTGTGTGCTGGATGAATGGTTGGTCGACGTGGGCGAGGCGACTGTCTGGGGCTCGGCGGTAAAGGAGACTTGGGTGTCTAAGGGGATAAGGTCTGGGCCAAGAACGGACATGGTTAAAAGTCTTCAAAAGAAGAGAAAGACAAGATTAAATAAGGCAAGGATGAGAGTGTTGATAAAGGTGGTTGCAGTTGTGTAAACAAAGTACGTCGGCACTCGACGTTGTCGGGAATGGACGAAATACCTGTGGAGTTTTGTGACCAGGTTCTTCTCGTGGGCGCTCCGAGTCATACGACTGCGCCCTTTAGCTGCGGTCTTGTATGGTCCCAGCCACTAAAACTGGTGGGGCAAAGCGAGTGTCAGTGCGGACACGCGGAGCAAGTGGATAGTGCAGCAAAGCAGAGGACCGTACAGAATCTGCAAAAAGATCGACCTGGCAACGGGCGCCATTGATCTGTGCGTCCGCGCACAGCATTCCCCTTGCCTTCGACTTGACACCACCTCAGGACAGCTACCACTGTCAGGCCATCTTCAGCTATCCAGCTGCATTTTGAGCGTTGAGCACTGGCTCAAGCTGCACGGGTGGCTGAAAGGTTCCTTTCGTCGCACAGACCGACGCGGAAAGGCATCCCGACCGTAGTACCTGAACAAAGCTCGTGGCCAAGGTCTGTGTACTCTTGGAACAGCCTTTGGGGTGTATCAGTGTTCTGCTGAGCACTGGGCATCTTTTTGACTTCAGACACCAATCAACTCGAGACACAGTGTGTGTGTCTGTCTGCGTGTGCGTGAGCGTGGGATCTCTACGGCCTCAAAGGGGCACGCGGTGGCTAATGGCTGAGCACGTCGTGTCTGTTGCGCTCAGACCACCGCGCAGGGAGTTGTGTGTTGACCCCGCAATCTGGCTTCACCACCCGTTCAAAGTTGACTTCACCGGTCAATCATGTAAACACAACCTGTCGCCGACACACCTGCTCTCCGGGCCTCTGAACGACTGCTGAAGTCACTTTGATTTGCCTCGACATGCTATATATCCCAGAGCTGCTGAGGCTCTTCCTCTTTATCCCCAACCACTTCAACACCATCGCAGACTCCCCCAAACTCTCCACTTCCAAACATCATCCCAACAGCACTTGTTAATCTGATGCCTCCCCTCGGTCCTCTCGGCCCCCTCAGCCGCCTCTCGTCCAACCAGGACATCCAGCTCATCCACCGTCCTGGAGGCCGCAGCAAGCCTCGCCTGGGTGGTATCGGCAAGGCACCCGGCGCTCGTGTCCTGTCGGGCAAGCTGCGCCCCCACAGTGGCAAGCACACCAAGGCCAACGTCCTCAAATCGGGACGCAAGGTGTCGATCACGCGAGCCAAGCGCATCGCGTCAGGCCTCTCCGCCACCAAAGACGCTATCCACGCCAGCGCCAACAACGCCAACAAGGCTCGTGTCACCTCGCTCGCCATCCCCATCGCTGCTAGGAAAGCGAACAGCCTCGTCAAGATTCCTTCCGCCGACCTCGCCGTCAACGTCGACTCGAATGGCATGCGTCTCTTCATCTTTGACGCGCGCACCACCACAAACAACGTTCCAGCTTTCATCTTCAAGGGCCAGGGCGTCAACCTCCGCATCCCCCTCCAGCCGGGCAAGATCGACATTCCTCCCCTCCAGGACATCCTCACTGGCGCCGGAGCCTGCCTCGTGAGTCCCGCCACAATCAAAGATCGTGACACTAATGTCAGCCTGCCTTTTACGTCCGCAAATTCCTCATCCGCATCCTCCCCCGTCTGTTCATCGTCGGCTCGTACTACCAGGCCTATCCTCACATTGCCTCGCCCCCCGGTACCGTCTCTTTGCCTAATTCGGTCACTAAGTCGTTTGCATTTGGCATCCCCCGGATTGTCGACGGTCGTGACAAGGACGGTGTTATCGCCAACGCCGTTCGTGGGTTTGAACCAGACGCCTGTCTCACCATTGGCAAGCGTTCTGCCACGGGTGAGGTCAAGGGTCCCTTCCGCGTCGTCCCCATCAACCACACCGTGTACTCGGCGTGGTTCTCTCACTTCCCTCGAATCACCAACATGAGTCCCACTGGCCGCGCATACCGAAATCTGTCGCCCTTTGACGAGGAAGAGGTCGGCATTGAGTCCCCGGTTTCGGATGATCTCTCCCTCTACGACGACATCGAGGATGACGAAGACATCAAAACCAAGTCTGAGGTTGGCTCGGATGGCGACAGCGATGACGACTCGGCATCCACGTCGTCCATATCCGCTGCTTCCGCCATGGCCGAGCTTGAGATCCCCACCCACATTCACCTCCCCGTCGTCACTATTGCCCTTCCCTCGCCCGAGACGTTCGACCTCATCCACCTGCGTGTGCACACACCCCGGCTCAAGTGGCAGCCCGCGCTTCTGGGCCTCCGTGCCGACATGGCGCCCTGCCCCGCGGCGGCTGAGAAGTACCTTGCTGCGGTGCCCACTTCGGTTTTGGGCAAGCGTGCTCAGATCCTCCACGGCGTGTGGGCGAACCTTGGCGCACTGGGCTGTGACGACAAGGCCATGTGGGCCGAGCTGAACAGTGCATGGAGTGTTCTTATCCGCGCCCTCACTTCGCGCGCCTGCACATTGTAATTGAACCATTGTAGCCACATCAACAGCATCATAGTGATTATGTGAATCCTCATTGTACATTCTGGTTTCACGGCACTTACAGAGAACATTACCGCCTACCTACTATCCGCACAGTCTTCCCTTCTCGACAAAACCACAGGGCTCGGACATCATGTCAACGACGTCTTCGTCGCTTGTAAGAGTAGACGGTGAGCAGGAAGTGTAAGTGTGAATGAGGGATTGCTGTGAAAGGCGTCATTGTACGTGAGATGGAGTGTGCGTTGCGTGGTGGCCTCGAGATTCCACCACCCGGCCATTTGAGGAGCTCGAATACATCCCGGGACCTCCGGTAATTACCGCGATTTGCCCTCCACATTCCAGCCCAATAGTGGTACAGGTACACAGCGTCAGTGTTTCCCTACCTCCACCGAGCGCAGCTACCGGGGCAACAGGTGGGCGTCCATTCTGGTCGCTGAGTAATCTTGCAACCTTCCACTTTACTACATCAATGCTTTCAGCAGCTCGACTCTCATCAGTGATTAACCCGAAACTTACACGCGCAATGTCTAGTATCCCGAAAACCATGAAGGCCGTTCAGGTGCGTGCAGGAGATGGGGCAGCGTGAAGTCGCGCAGGAAGTGGGACATCGTGAAGTCGGCTAACCAAACGCAGGTCGAGAAGACGGGCGGACCGGAGCAAAACGTCATGCGTGAAGTTCCAGTACCAACTCCGAAAGACGACGAGGTCCTTATCAAAGTCGAGTGGACGGGCGCTAATTATATTGACAACTGTGGGTATCCCTCTGTCCCATTAACCGCGAGCGTCAACAGTGATCTGCTGGCAGCTGTTGATTCTGCTAGCAGCCGTCGTTTTAGCTGGCAGCCGTTGATTTAGCTTGCAGCCGTTGATTCAGCTGGCGACTATCTCCCCTAGCTCCACTCCCACTCTCAGCCGGACTGAACTCGCTGACATTAGACCGCCGTTCGGGGTTGTACAAGCTGCAACTTCCTTTCACCCAAGGACAAGACATTGTCGGCACGATCGTGCAGCTTCCGAAGGCCAAGCATGAAAGTACGGTTCTCGGCGAGCTATCTCTGGGCCAGCGTGTTTGGACACCCTCCAATGGGGCATTTGCAGAGTATGCCACGGCCCCATGGCGGCTTGTCGCCCCCTTGCCGGCCGATGTGCAGCCGCGTGACGGCGTCAGCATGGCGACTGTCGCACTCACCGCCATGGCGCTAGTGCGCGAGTCGTACCCCGTCAAGAAGGGTGATTACATCCTTGTCCGCGCTGCTGCCGGCGGTGTCGGCCTTGTTCTCACTCAGGTGAGCTATGCGATACGTGCTGCCAAAGCTCACATTCAGCTCGGAAAGTACCTTGGCGCGCATGTGATCGCGACTACGTCGACCAAGGAAAAGGCCGAGCTCGCCAAGAAGAACGGCGCAGAGGCGGTTCTCCTCACCAGCAACCCATCCGAGGACAACGTCAAGGAGGTGCGTGAGGATGTGATTGGATGTGAGGGTGGCGGCTGACACCAGATTCTTCGTCTCTCTGAGGGCAAGGGCGTGCACGCTGTCTTTGACGGCGTCGGCGCCGACACGTGGGAGGAGGACTTCCTTGTCGTGCGGCCCAAGGGGACGATTGTGACGTTCGGCAATGCTTCTGGGCCCGTTCCCCCATTCTCGCCCCTGAAGCTCTCGCCAAAGTGTCTCAAGGTCACCCGCCCCACGCTGTTCCCCTTTATCCAGACCCCAGAGGACTTTGCCGCTCTCGCCAAGGACATGACCGACATTGTCGCGGCGGGCGGTATCAAGTTTGCCGTGCACAAGGTGTACCCCTTCACCGAGGAGGGAGTGCGTCAGACTCAGATTGACATCACTGGTCGCGGCACGACCGGTAAACTTCTCATCAACGTTGCGGGCGAGGAGTAGACACGGAGCGTTAATCAGCGTCATGCTTGATGCTACAAACTATCTCAAAGGATCAATACACGCAATCGCTATCGCTACTGAAATTGATCTTGCGTGCTCGGTTGGGACGGCTCGCGTGCGTCGTCAGGGCGTATCGCACCTGCCCGAAGGTCGTGTGGCATGTGGCGGGCCTCGGCGCGTTTGTGGATCTCGTTCAGCCTGGTTTGATAGTGCAACCCACCACGGCGAGGCTACGTCGTATGCGTACGCGAAAGTGTAGTCAAGATTGCGGAGAGGCAGTGGGTGTGCGCATGGTCTGCTGGAGTTAGCTGGGTGGACATGGCCCACGTGCGTTTGAGACAGAGGCATCCGGCATAATTTACTCACAATTAGGTATAGGTCGACAAGCAGCTTTCAAGAGAGTAGCAGCGTTGTCGTCAATTGTTCACATGGTCTATTCTCACATGAACTAACCGCTGTTTGGCTCAGCTGAAGATTAGGGCCAGTCATCACTGGCGGTTTTGAAGTCAGGCAATAGTCAATTGCGGTCAGACTGTGTGACGGTATCGATCAAGACTCGATCGAAGGTATATAAGAGGAGAGCCCGACGAGAGGCTCTCCCCACGATTCTCGTCTGATCTCCACTCTAGTAGTACTGGCCAATAGGTAGGACATGCCCTATCCATCCTGTTACTACTGTACATTCTCGCTACAGCTCACGCCCTAACCTCACTCGCCCCCTTCCTTCCTCTCGAGTCACCCGCCTGCCCTCTGCGTCAAAGTTGACGGCTTGACGCAAACTGACCAAACCTATCTCAGCGTGGCAACGTAAAATGAATGCATAGCACAGGATAGGCGGTGGTCAAGCAAGCTCGGCAGCTTGCGGCCCAAGACTAGATTCATCTGCGTCGACCTCGATATCGCCGTCACCTCCCGCCTCCACTTCCTCGACATCGACGGCCTCGACGGCCTCACTGCCCTCACCGTCTCCCTCGACAGCGCTCGCGCTGCGGGTACCACTACCCGATGCGCGACCGCGACCGCGTGCTCCTCCGCCCCCGCGCCCGCGCGCAGCGCCACCACGACCACGCCCCCGTCCAGTACCCGAGGCGGCGCGCGCTCCGCGTCCACGCGTTGTGCCGCTTCCACGACCTCGTCCCCGCCCACGGCCTCGACCGGGGGTGCTTGACCCCTCCGCATCGCTGTCGTCTTCGGCGGCCATGCTCGCGCGCCCGCGTTTGGGCTTTTCGCCAATACGTGGCAAAGGCGGCAGGGTGGGCGCCTCGAGTAGCGTGGGCGGATCAGCGGGTGGCGTGACTTCTATGCCTCTAAACCGTGGCGAGGCGAGAAACGTTGCCGTGTCCACCTCGTCGTCGCCCTCTGGCACATCCGTGCGTGATGGAGGTTGCGGGCGCAGCGGCTGAGCGGTGTCCAGGGGCCACGCGCCTAAGTACCAGTTCCCCAGTGGACCCGAGGGCGGCTGTGTCGGCGCTTCAGGGAGACCGGCGGGACTGCCGTTCTTGGCGTACGCGCGCCGTCCCACACACACAAACCCGAAACCGTCCGATCGTACCTCGACATCAATGCCATCCATGCCCTGCGAGCCCGCCTTGATCAGCACAACGTCGCCATGTTGCGCCACCAGGTCGCCGGCGCGTACACGGTTCTTGCCACCGTACTTGAACCGCAGCGTCATGTCTGCGCCTAACACAAGCAGTGCAATCGTCGTCCTTACTTCAACAGGGATTGTCTATTGTTAGGTTTGGCACAGGAACGCGCACTCACAGGATGGACGGTTGCTGGCGACACTGGAGGCATGGCGGCAACGAGGAGCGAGTTGAACCTGCCGTCAGCTATGCTTGTACTATGCACGTACTCTGTCTGGCCGGTGTAGATACGTCCGCAGCGCTCGTTGAGGAGGTCTGCGGCGTCGCGCATGACCTGGGGTGCGTGCTCCCATTTGACCGACTTGCCATTGGGGAAGTGTGTGATGAAGGGCACGGGGTTGGGACCGGCGAGGAAGGTGTAGAACGGGCTGAGGGAGAGTTCGGATGGTCGCGAAGACGTGGCGGGTAGCATGAACCGTCGGAGGCGTATCTCGTCGGGGCCCTGGATCTGAAGTCGCTTGAGGATAGCGTCGGCAGCCTGCTGCACTGCGCCGTCGTGGCTTAGCACATGTGAGACTTCGGCGCCGGCACCAAACCCAGCGTCTACCCCGTGCCGCACAGCCTTGATCTCGTCGGCAAAGCTAGTCGCGGTCTGCGTCGCGGCAAATGCCCACGTCGCCATACCGTCGTCCTGCCGCTGACCAGTACATACCGGACGCGATGGTGGACGCAGCGCCGCAGCACTGTATACATTGCGTGTGGGAAAGTCGAGCCGCTGGCACCACTCGCACAGCACGCCAAACCAATCGCGACGTTCATTGGCCATGCGGCATCGGGAACACACCCATGCGCGCCACATGTCACGCTGCGCGTCGTGCCGTTTAATGTCGTTTGCGTCGCCGTCGATGACAGCCGGAGGTGCCAGGCCGAGCTTGAAGGACTCGGGGAGGATCAGTCGCGTATGCGCTTCAACATCGAAAAGCGGCTCCGCTACTTTCCCTGGCGATAGCGGAGGTAGCATCCCATCTGACCCTCTGTCGGTCGAAAAATCCACACACTGGTCGTTGAGGCAGGCTGCCCATGTTGCGTAGACCTGGACGGACCAGCGATCGCAGGTGCGGCAGTGGACGACCGCGCCATTTTTCGGCAGTCCGGGATCCTCTTGACTGGTTCCCCCGCGACATGTTGTAGGCCCCGAAATGCCTGGCCCGCGCACCGTGACCGCCGGCTTGGGGTTCTCGAGGCCCTTCAAGATGCGTTCGGGGACAGCGCGCTTGTCAGCGTCTTTGGCTTGCCACCACGGCTGGCCCTGATCGCCCTCACACCACTCAAAGCGAAACTTCCAAGCCACGTCTTGGTCTCCGTCCGGTTCCCCTGTGTCCACTCGCTCCGTCCACGCGTCGATGATCCAGAACCACCCCAGACCTAGAACAGCCTTTGGGACATGGAAGGGGGCAATTGCGGATGTGGGAGACAAGGCCACAGCCACAGGCGTCTGCGCCCGCTGGGCCAAAATAAGAGCCTCCACAACTGGCTCCTCCGACAATGTGGTCTGGGGTCCGTCCGCAGCAGGCCCGCTGCCGTTTACACTCTCACTATCGGGAGTTTGCTCGCCACCGCCATTGACCGCACGCTGAAAGTCGTCTGCGATGGTCACAGGACGCGGAGATGCCGGTGGGGCAGCACTTGCCTGCTGTTTTCGGCGCCGTTGCCCTCTGAACGGTCAGTTTGTTCTCTTAAGCAATATCAACTGCAACTCACATTGTCGCGTGAATCGAACCAGCCCTCTTTCCTTCGCCAAAGTAGTCCTTCCCGACAGTGGGCACAGGGGTGCCTTCGAGAATGACGCCGCGTGCTATTCCACTTGGTCCAATGTCCACGCTGGCACCAGTTGTCCTGGTGGGATCGCGGAAGTATGGTGACGCAGCCTGGAGAGCGCGTCGCCGATCCGCCCAGAACGGAGGCAGCCCAACCAGGTCCTTCAATGGTGGCCGCTCGGCGTTGGCCTTGCAGAGCCGGTCGTATGTTAAGTCTGCTTCTGTGCTTGGCACGTCCTCGGGGCGAAGAGGACCGGTTGTTGGTGGTAGAAGCAGAGTAGTCGGGGGACGAGATGGGCGTGCGCGAGCCTTTTTCAGCCCTGTCCCGTCAAAATTTAAGAGGTTGGGGTCGACCTCGTCGGACGCTGAGAGACGACGCTTCTTCTTGACGCGTTTGCCACGCCCCCCTTCGTCGACAACGACAACGTCTGTGCCGTCTTCGGCGGCGTTGCCATGCTCGTCGGCGCTCTCGTCGCTGTCGGCGCGGCCCTTGCCCTTTTCTTTGCTTGTGAAGCGTCTCGCGGGCTCAACGGGAAGTGGTGGCGCGGGACGTAAGTGTTTTAGAGGTCCAAGGACGCAAGTGGCTCCACGCTTCTGACATCTCCCGCACGTCGGGGAGGAACGGTCACAGTGCTGTTGAAGACGCAGACACTCGGTGCACGCGCCTGGCATAAAGTATACGACCTCGTTCGTGCCGGGCACGAGCTTGATCCACACGCTCCCGCAGTCGACGCGACGGTCAAGATCCGTAGGTACGAGTAGAGGGCGTTCAAGGCGGCCCAAGATTGGATCGTTGATGACCGTGGGATCCTTGTCCCGTTTCTCGTTATCCCTGCAAAGAGGGGGATAGACCGCCTCCTGCCCCGTCTTCTCGTCCGTCACAATCAAGGGCTTGTAGCCATCATCCTGCTGATGGATAGCTGTAATAGACGCTGGTGGCTCAGATGGAATGGATCTGCTGTCAGCCTCTGAGCGCAAGCCGTCACACACGATTTGACTATTCCGGCGTCGCCCTCTGCTGTTCCCGGCGTAGCAGTTGCAACAGCTGGCGCAGGACTCTGTACCACCCCGGATGGCGGATCGAAAGGTTTGGGTGTCCGCCCGTTGACCGAGTCGTGCGTGGTCGAGTACTCCATGTTGCCTGGCCTGCGCGGCGGGATTCCGTCCCAGCCGCGACTCACCGATTCGATTTGGAGATAGTCAAGTCGAAAGGAGCTGCGAGTAGGCGTGTATTGTCCCCGCAGCTGTTAGACAGGCGACAATGTCACGCCAGGCAGTCGAAGAGTCTGTCCTGGGTCTCGAGCACGGCTTTATACCATGCGAACGAGCGCGCTGTTGAGGATGTAATTTGGTTTGAAGGGAAAGTGGTCTTCGGTGGACATTTCACGCCAACAAACGTAGCGAACATATACAGTTGAGCCTCACGGAGCCAAAATCCACCACCGTACCACCGTACCACCGTAGGACCGGCCACCGGGTGTACACCCGGTAGAATGACGGTGATCATGTCATGGTGAGCTTCCGCACATGTTTGGGGCGACGCGTCCATAAGAACAATAACAGCGTCTTGCATCGCTCCCCAACACCTCACCATCATCATCAGCATGTTTGGCTCCCGCGACGCTCAGCAGGCAGGATACACGCCTATCGCCGCCGAGCCACGCAGCGACGACCCAGAGAATGACGGCGAGGACGTACCGCTTGCCGCTGCAACCCGCGCGCCCCCCGCCTCGGGTCGTGACGTATACCTGTGCTTCTGGGCTATTGGCGCGGGAGTCCTGTTGCCGTGGAACGGTGCGTCGAACGGCGCTTCACCGACTGACGCGCAGCGCTGATGTGCACCTTCCCACTGCTCATATCACTCGCTCCTGAGGGACGGACGCGTAACAACCTCCCAAGCTATCTCTCAACCACATTCTGCTTCGGCAACCTGTTCTTCCTGGGGTTGGCGCAACGTAATGTCTCTAGAGTGCGTTGAAGTATGCCGCCCCTGCTGGCACTGACGACAGGTATCCCCCGTTAAGCGCTTGCGGTGGTCGCTGTTCCTCTTGTTGGGGTGTGCAGTGGCGATGGCATATCCTTGCCTACCTGTCGTGATGCCGAGCTTGAGCCACGGCTCGCCGCTGTTCATGCCTGTTCTCCTCGGACTGACACTCGTGTTAGCTCTGGCTTGTTCTTTCCTGCAGAGCGGGTGCGTCGCGCTCGCAGCGCTCTGGGGATCCAAGGAGATCATGGCCGTAATGTCTGGCCAGGGCGGTATCGCCGTGCTCGTCTCCAGCGCACAGCTCTTCCTCGCCATTCTGGACTCGTCGCGTGCGAGCACCCCAGAAGACGACAAGGGCTCGACACTTGCGGCGTTTGGACTCTGGGCACTCGGCGCAGGTTGGGCCATTGTCTGCATCGTCGCCCTACGTCACCTCACCGAACATCCCGAGTTCGCCGCCGTCACTGCTCCGCTAGCACTGCGCGACATGGCGGACACTGCCAAGAGCGGTCGTGTCACGCGTGTTGTGGCTCGTAAGAACCTTCGCATTGAGTTTGCCGTCGCGTTTGTCTTTGTCGTCACTCTCGTGAGCAATGTGCATACTTCGCCACTGACCGTAGGCACTGTTTCCACCCATCACCACCACGATCACGTCCGTGGCCGACCCGACGCCCAAATGGCTTCAGCCGGCTATCTTCATTGCGTTCCACTTCCTCCTGTTCAACAGTAGGTCACCATTACTACACATGCTGACTCCCAGTCGGCGATTATACAGGCCGAACGTATCTCCCATCCATTGGCCTCGGGTCGATGACGATCCCGCGCATCGTGCTGTTCTCCCTGGCGCGTCTGCTATTTGTGCCTCTGTTCCTCCTGTGCAACACGCCTGGGCGCGCAAGGGATCACAAAACAGTGTTCCCGGACTTCATCTACTTCATCATCCTGCTGGCTTTCGGCTTGACAAATGGGTGGGTGACTCGACGATCAAAGTTCGCTAACGCACCAGCTGGGTATCAACACTCTGCATGATGTTCGCGTCCTCGACGGACTTGAACCCTGCTATCACAGATGAGGAGAAGGACATTGCCGGCACGCTCGCTGCCTTCTCGCTGGTCTCGGGTCTTGCCATGGGTAGTTTGTGTTCATTCGCAGTCAACTACGCCATTAACGGTAACCCGTTCGGCGGCTGAGCGTGAACTTTGAGCTCTGGATTCATCTGGGTGTTGCGTCTGTGTTTGGGATACTGTCATAATGTAAATGCCTACAATGTATGTCGATTGAATAATGCTGTGCGGTCTATTCCATGGTGTTGTCCTCCTCGTCATCCACGCCGCCCTCCTTGTCGGCTCCCCACTCAGCCTCATGCACAAACTCTTCTTCCTGGTACATCATCTCCTCGTCCTCCTCGGCATATGCGGCTGCGTCCTCCATGATTGTTTGCGCTATGTCCTGTGCGTGCGTCTGCGTGACGTAGGGTTGCAGGTACTCGGGCACCTCGGGCAACAGTGTCGGGGCAATGACATCGTTGAGGATGGTGCTGATCGTCTCGTCGTAAGGCTGCTGCAGGCGGTTCTCGGCTTCCTCAATAATCTAACATCAGCTACCCTCCTGCAGACTTCAGCTTACGAGGTAAAGACCGACATGGCTGTCTGGGGCGAGGTTGCACGCCTGAAGCAGCTCGGCCTTGGTCAAGCCATAATCCTGGAGACCGTCGGCAATGCTCTTGACACTCTCCTCTGTCTGGCGCGCAGTGACGTTAAAGTCGGAGCACAGGTACTGTAGGACTTGATCCTGGATCCAGACGAGGTCCTTGCTGAATCCTCGGCGCGCAGCGTCGTCTTCTTCGCGAACCTCGTCCTCAGTCAAGTCGAGCACTTCTGGCAATTCGGGACCGCCAATCTCGCCATCGCGCTTGTTGAATGGAATCTGCTCGTATGCACGCCGGATGTTCCGGTTCTTCTTGTCGTGCGCAGCCTCCTGCAGCCAGTCATTGTCTTCTTTCAGCGCGAGGAAGTGCTGTAGCACCTCATAGTTGGCAAGGTGTTGCGGGGGGTTGTTCGAGATCTGGGTCAGCTTGTGACACTCAGGACATCTTACCTTCATGGCTCTCGACAACCTCGATGTGGCTCACAACGACAATGACGCCGCCAGTTGAGTGAGTAGCAGATTTCAACAAGCCCTGGTTGCTGGTTGATCGACCTCCACTTGAGTGTCAACTGCGGCCGGTGTGCCACACGCGGCGTTTAACCGCGTGGCAATCTAGTTCCGGGGTGGCCGCCATGCGGGGAAGGTGTGTGTGTGTGAGAGAGTGAGGGAAGGCGTGAAGGACAGAGCCTGGCGGGGGATCCGCCTCCACTTGCGTGTGTTCACTGCGCGCCCACCGACGCGTCCGGCGACGAGCTGCAGCCAGGCGGCCAGGCCCACATCCCGTACATCCCCCCTTAGCACCTAGCCACCTCGTCTCGTCGCATCCATCCTGGCATCTCCCATCCACATCCCAACACCACATCCAGACTCGTCCTCAACACTGCTCCCTCCTCTCCCCTTCACTCCCAACCCCAGCCTGATCCGCTGCCAGAGTAGCGGCCACCTTGCCACCCCCGCCACCGAAAACACGTCGCGCAAAACGACTTGCTTGACGCGATTCTCCCGCCATGGGCAAGAAAGCAGCCGCGGCGGGCGACGGCGGGCCCAACACCATCTACAAGGTTTGTGCCAACCCACCACTCCCCATGCGGGGTGTACAACGTGCTTGTGAACACTGGACGCTGACACGGATGCATGCAGGCTACATACAGGTTCGTTCTTTGCGCAACTTGCCCGACTTTGGCCATTTGTTGTCTTTCGTAATGCTGACCACCGCGCTTCAACACCCACGCACTCGCGTACCTCTTGCATCACATCTACAGTGGCGTGTAAGTACACCAGCGCGGGGCCTTGCCTTCATGTACTCACACTTAGCCCCGTGTACGAGTTTATCTGCCGCAATGTCGCTGTCATGCGCCGGAGGTCTGATGCGTATCTGAACGCCACGCAGATCCTCAAGGTTGCGGGATTCGACAAGCCCCAGCGAACACGCGTCCTCGAACGCGAGGTTCAAAAGGGAGAGCATGAGAAGGTGCAGGGAGGGTATGGCAAATACCAAGGTACGTCGTCGCGGGAGGAGTCGTGGCGAATCCAGGGTTGTGGTCTGACAAACAACAGGGACATGGGTTCCGATTGAGCGCGGTCTTGCCCTCGCCAAGCAGTACAACGTCGAGGATCTCCTCCGACCGATCATCGATTTTGTGCCCAGAGAGTCTGTGTCGCCGCCTCCAGCGCCCAAGCATGCTGTTGCGCCGCCCACGAAGCGAAACAAGGAGCCCAAGCAGAAGGAGGGGTTCGTGCCTATCAAGAGCGCCGGGGTTGGAGCAGATGGACGGCACGTCACTCCGGATTCGGGCGGTGTCTCGCCAGAAGACTCGGACTCGCCGGACGATGCCATGTCTGAATCTGCGACACCGTCGCCGCTTATCGGCACGGCACTTCTCCCACCTCCGGAGGAGCGCGGCCTCGATGGCATGGACATCGACACGTTCGGGATGAATGGCCGCGGCGAGCCATCCCGGAAACGGACAGCGGCCATGATGGACGGAGAAGACGAGTATGAGCAGCTGCGGCGAGCGCGTGGCAACAGTGCCGTGCATACCCCGCCGCCGGGTACACCGCGTGGTTACGCCGGTTTGCAACATCCTCTCACGCAGGACGAGTACAACGACATCATCCTCAACTACTTTGTCTCCGAGTCGACGCAGATCCCTCCTGTGCTCACGTCACCCCCCTACAACTGGGACCCGAACGGCATTATTGATGACGACCACCACACGGCTCTGCACTGGGCTGCCGCGATGGGCCGGACGCGTGTCATCAAGTTGCTCCTGTCCGCCGGCGCGCGGATCTTTGAGAAAAACAACCTCGAGCAGACGCCTCTTATGCGCAGTGTCATGTTTACGAACAACTACGATTTGCGCAAGTTTCCCGAGGTGTTTGAGCTGTTGCATCGGTCCACGCTCAACATTGACAAGCAAAACCGCACCGTCTTCCACCACATTGCCAACCTCGCCCTTATCAAGGGCAAGACGCATGCCGCGCGTTACTACATGGAGGTGATTTTGTCGCGTCTCGCCGACTACCCGCAGGAACTGGCCGACGTCATCAACTTTCAGGATGAAGATGGCGAGACTGCCCTGACATTAGCGGCGCGTGCACGGTCCAAACGCATCGTTAAGGCCCTTCTTGACCACGGCGCCGATCCCAAGATCCGCAACCGTGATTTCAAGTCGGCGGAAGACTACATCTTAGAGGACGAGCGGTTCCGTTCGTCGCCCGACATTATGATGACGCGTGGCGCGCTTCCAGGAGTAGGCACACCACGAAACCCCAACTCGCTCGGCGCTGCCGTGTTCAGCAACTATCACCCTCAGCTGTACACGTCCGAGGCAGCGCGACTCGCGGGTGGGCAGTACCTGCAGGACATCACGCAGCACATGCAGTCGCTGGCGCGGTCGTTTGACGCCGAGCTATCCGCCAAGGAACGCGACATTGTCGAGGCCAAGGCAATGCTCAACAGCATCCATACCGAGGTCAATGACGCTGGGCGGACACTCAACAACCTCAACGAGCAGGCCAAGCCGCTCGAGGGGAAGCAGGGCGAGCTGGATGGTCTCATGGACAAGCTGCGGAACAAGCTCAACGAGGCGATCGCACGGGGTGCGAAGACGTGGCTCGAGAGTGACCAGGGGCGGGAACGCCGGTGGCGTAATGGTGATGACCCAGCGCAGGCAGGCGAAGATTACTCGGACCTCGAGGCGTTGACGGCCTCCCCGGTTGACGCTGCCTCAGCGGCTGCTGAGGAGGACCGGTTGCGAGCGGAGATTGAAGAAAAGCGCAAGCGGCGCGCGGAGCTGGTATCGCGGCTAGTCAAAGCGCAGGCAGAGGTGAGTTGGTTGGGCCAACGTCTAGCGGGTATTATACTCTCCAGGCTTAATTGGTCACATTTTTCATTGCAGCGGCTGACGGCAGACTGGGACGATGGACAAGATGGCTCAGTACCGCCGTCTGGTGGCCGCGGGCTGTGGTGGCGACGTGACACCAAGCGAGATCGACACGCTGGTAGGGCAGCTGCTCGAGACGCTGGAGAACGAGGCCCAGAGCGGGCGGCCGGCCCCACCGTCACAACACACACCGTCGTGGGTCGCGTAATCACTAGTCTGTAGCTCTCTTGTCGTGTCTTGACTCGTAGTGTTGGCATAGCATACTGTATGGACGTTGATTTATTCCGGCTCCCCGATACTAGTGCGTACTTGTATCCTCTGGGGTAATTTTACAGACAGACGTTCATATAACCCCATTCTCTTAATACCATTGTGCTAGCCTGCAGGCATTCGCTAGTGATCCTGCCCAGAGGCAGCTCCAGATATCTATTATGGCAGACGCGCTCAATGCCAGATGTCCTTGGACATTGCGATTTGGGGGTTGGGGTCATTCCGAAAGGGCAGTCGCGCCCATCTGTGCGTCGGCGCGTCATGCCTCCACATTCGCCACCCAGGGGGCAGAAAAAGGGCAAAAGGAAAATGTTGAACGGATCGCAGTTCAGACAACGCCAACCTCTTGATCATGACTTCAGACTGGCCCCTCGCGAGCCTGGAGTGGGTTCCTGACGACGTGTTTAAGCACGTCGTCGACCATTTGGACTACAAGGCGCTGGTGCGGTTGCGCCTTGTGTCGCGGCGGCTTGACGCGCGGGTAAGTCGCATTATTGGGGGTCCAGCTGACAGCAGGTCCGAGACGTTGGCGCGCCGGTGTATCTAGCCTCTCGCCCACTATCCTTTACGACGCTGTATCCGCATGCGTCGCAGTGGGCGCCGTTAGACCTGTTGGCACTGCACGGGCGCATCGAGCACTCGTTGGGCACGCACGCGCTGCACGCCGTCCAGGTCGGGGCACAGTGGCCTCAACGCGCAATCCCGGCACTGGCCTTGAGCGAGGACGCGCTGTTGCTGGGCGTCGGTCCAGATCTGCTACTTCATCCGCTTGTCCCGCGGGGCAGGGGACCGCGGGTGATTGACTCGGCGTGCGTGTTTCCCGTCGCGGCGCGCGCCGGCACAGCGTCAGACATTGTCGGCGTGCACCGTCTCCCTGGTGGATCTGTGGCTGTCGCGCAGTTCGACGGGACGGTACAGCGCCTCGATCTCGGACCGGGCGGAGCACGGAGTACGGCGCATTACATGCACCCTCGCGCCCGCGGCGCGTCCTCTCCCGCAAACATCCACGTCATGGCCGGTGAAGGCGACACGATCCTCGTAGCGAGCACCGCGGCCGCGCGTGTCTTCCGTACCCGCGCGCCATGGGAGACACCGGACCAAACCCAGCTTGGGGTACGTGCGTGGTCCGCGGCGCTCTCGTCTCGGCATGCGTTCCTCGGCGTATCGGGGGGTATACGGACGTACGCGCGCACGTCGTCTGGCCTGCACTTCGAAACGACATTACACGGTCTTCAGCCGGAACATTCCGCGGCGTATGGCCTTGCCCTCGCGCCAGAACGCAGTGCCCATGGACCCCATACCCTTCTTTCGGCATGGTACGACGGCGTGGCGCGCCTACACGACCTGCGCGTCGGCGGCGGCCCCGTGCTGGAGATGACCGACCCGTGGTCCGACAGCGCGCTGTACTCTGCTGCATTCGTTGGCGAGTGGAGCGCGGCAGCAGGCGGCGCGCAGCACGGTACAGTGAGTGTGTGGGACGTACGGTCTCCTTCGGCTGGCTGGTCCCTCTTCTCTCCTGGCGGTCGGGGCTCGCCCGTGTACGCGCTTGAGGGCGAGGGCGGGCGCGTCTGGGGCGTAACGGAGCAGCGCGCGTTCGTGCTCGCTTTCGACGGCGCAGGCGACGGTCCAGACGGTATTGTCCTTCCCCGCGCTCGGCCGCCGCCACCGCGAAAGGGCGTCAAGGAGGTACCGGGGGGTTATACCCGCCGCGGAGGCAGGTTCTCCTGGACTGTCCACTATGGTCGACGCGCGGAAAGGGAGGTTACCATGGGATACCGGCATGGAGATCGCGGTATGGGTCTCTTCGAGACCGAACAGCCAAAGTACGGTGTAGCATAGGGGTCATCATAGATGATTAGATGTATAGACTATATCTGTGTCGTCGCGGATCATCTGGCGAGCACAAGGCTCTTTTGCCTTGCGCAGCGACACTCAAATGAAATGCCGTTAGCACCTGCATTATCGTGGAGTCGTATGAAATTTTCCCAACAACGCCTCAACTGAATGACTGTTCTATCAAGCTTCGACAGTGGGATAGGAGACAACCACGATGTGACATGGCAATGGTTGTGTAACAAAAAGTAGCTCTACACAAATGCAAAACGGGTTTCGCAAAATCCCAAGGTGGCTGCACGCCTCATTCCTCCTTCACCTCCTTCTTCTCGCCAGGCCACTGGGGCACGCCAAACGAAACAGTCTTGACTTCAAGCGTTTCGAGGCAGACGAGTGCGATGGTCCCTGTCTCCGCGAATGATGGCAGCAAGACAATACGCGTAGGGTCGTCGCTTTCGACGATCGAGGTTTCGAACTCGGGCTGGTTGCCGACGACGAGAATGTCTGGGCGATGTTTGACAATGAATGGGTCAATGTCGGGATATGGGTAGATGGAGAGAGTGTCAGGTGCGGTGGGCGCAAGATGGCGCCACTCGAGCATGCGTCGCGCCATCGCCAGCCGCCGCTTTCCGGGGATATACTTAAACACGTCGTCGAGGGCCTGGCCACTACTGCAGAGCATGCTGCGCTCACCGACCTCGAGCCACGTAGGGTTTGTGACGCACTCGAGGCCCTCCGTGTCCTTGCCGCCAAACATGACCTTGGGCATGGGCTGTTGCGGAAGGAGCACGCCGACCGGGTCGTCTGGCCCGGGTACGAGAGTGACAGGGAGCGACGTGGCGAGTAGATCGCGCACCATGGCGCTGAACACCTTTGTCGGGTGCCCGGGGACGTCGCCAGTCTGTACCGCTGCCGTGTGCTTGTTCCACCTGCGCTTCTGCTTTTGTGGCTGCGCGAGCGAGTTGCCCGCCACGACGAGACGCGCTATCCTCGCCCCCTCCAGCTCGTCCTGACCATTAGCTCGTGCGTTGCACCCAAAATACCCACGGAAACGCCACCGACTTCTCCCATCAGCCACTCGACGAGAAGCTGTGCCTTTAGATCGGGCAGTGTGTGTTCGGTGCCGATACTGAGGCCGGACACGAGGGCGACCCAGGTTTTCTCAGACTTTCCGTCGACATCCACGTCCATCGCGTCCTCGGCTTTGGCCTTGCCCTTGTCCTTTGTGCTTTTTGATGGTCCAGCTTCTGGGCGGAATACCGTGGGCAGACCGGCATAACACAAATCCAGGACCTCAAAGTCGCCGTTGCCCGTCTCCATCCCGAGCGCCGCCATAATCACGCCCGTAACAAACCCGCCGCCATCGCGCTCGCGCTCCTTCCGAATCTTCTCGCCTACAAGGCGCACGCGCCCCGACTCGTCCTCGAGATGTACAGCGTCCTGTGCCGAGAAGAACTTGGCGCGCGGTGCGGGCGGTGCAACCCAGTGCTGTGGTCAGTTGACTCCACGTGGTGGTGAACTCACACTCCGCGCAAGCTCTTCCAGCACGTTCGGCTTGAGCGGCATGTCCATGTACACCGTGCCTGCGATGTAGCACAGCTGCCCGCGCTGGAGGTTAAGGATGCGTGGCAGCAACGGCGGGCTACCTGCGTGTCAGCTACACGGCGGCCGCAAGACTGCTCACCCCTAATATGTCCCCAGCGCTCCTTGGCGCGCTCCTCGACAACAGGCCGCAGCTCGACGAGCCGCACAAAGTAGATGTTCGCGTACTGGTGCTTATACGAGCGCTGCGACGAGTCGATAAGGAACGGGGCGCTGAGCTCCGGCAACGTCGAGTATGGGACAACGGGGCGACGCCGTGGGTCGCCCTCCTCAAACGCAATGTCCGTGGCCATGGTCGCGGCGTTGATGCAGCACGTAGCGAGCTGCACGCGTCGTAGTGTTGTGCAGGGCAACAATGTTGGCTCGGACGCGCAAAGTCAGCAGCTTCAGACGCGTCCGATTTGAATGACGGTGTTCACGTTACGTAATTTGCCATGTGGTGACGCGACTGCCTTTGGATGAGGTCAACTGTCAACAAAGCGAGTACACTCAATCGAACATTCAAACCTTTCAACCTTCCCTCGTCGCCGCTGTCTACAACACTCTCTTTCTCTTTTCTTCAAGACACAGCTTAGGAAGAGACAGCGAGCACGCTTCAACGTTCTACGCCCGGCACATGACACTGTCGTCGCACCTCCTCGACCAGATGGCAAGCTTTCGCGAAGGGTCCATGCCTCCGCCGCACATGATGCCGCTCCAGACACCCACCAACGTCCGCACGCCGTACCAAGCCGACTACACGCCGAGCATACTTAACGGTAATGACGGTAGCCAGTTTAGAGCCCACCACGGGATGTCTCCCTGGGGCATGAGCCAGGGGTACATGCCCACGCCGGGACCAGGCCGCTTCACGCCGTTCTCCGAGGAGAAGGTGGCTGCGCTCCAGGTTCGGCTCGCAAAGAAGCTCGGTCCAGAGTACATTACGCAACGACCCGGACCAGGCGGTGGACCAAAGCTGAGGTAAGATACCACGTCTGCTTTATCTGACATACAGTTACGTCGAGGGGTGGAAAGGTAAACATGCCTAGGTGACCGCGTGCAGAGCTTGATGTTGACCTTCTCCGCAGTTGTCAACCTTGCGAACGAGGTGTTTGGCTTTAACGGCTGGTCCTCTTCCATTATTCGGCTGCAGACCGATTTTGTTAGTTGGGTTTTAACTCGGGTACCTGACACCAGCTCGATGTCGACGCAAATGATCGCTGCAAGGTCGGCATCACTGCCATTATCCGCATTACTCTGCAGGATGGGTGCTACCACGAGGACATTGGCTACGGACAAGCAGAGAACGTGCGCGGGAAAGCGACCGCTCTCGAGAAGGTGTGTGCCATTCAGCTTGCGCAGACTTACACCAGGCGCAAAAGGAGGCTGTCACCGACGGCATCAAGCGTGCACTGAAGCACTTTGGCAATGTATTGGGCAACTGCCTCTACGACCGCGACTTTACGAAGGAGGTGCAGAAAATACGTGTTGGGCCGGTGGGTGTGGCAAAGCCTTCCGATACTGACCGATTCTCAGGCAAAGTTCAATGTGGATGACTTGGAGCGCAGGCCAGAGTTCACTCCAAAGGGTGCGCCGCGGGCTGCATCAGCCGTGCCTCAACATGTTTCGGGCAATCCCAAAACACATATGCCACCACCAGCCGCGCCAAGCGTACACAGCGAGCCAGTACGGGCCCGAGAGGAAACACCACTGCGATCAGTGGACGAGACGGCGCCGTCTGACGACGACGACTCGGCGTACGCCTTTCTCGAGACTGAGTTAGAGGGGTTTGACGAGTCCGTGCTGGGTGCACGAGTTACAGGGGATGTGTAGGTGGCGTGCGTCTCGGCGTTATCTGACTATAGGCCAATGCTTGACGCACGGGATGTCAAGCCAAATCCTGCAGCGTCATCAGCAAAAGGTGCGCCGTCGACAAGCGGAGCGCCGGCATACCAGCATCGTCATCGGCCAGAAGCCGAAGCTAGTTCGTCGACGTCGACGTCTGCCGGCTCAGTCACCTCAACCGGAGAAGACGTCGCGCGGCGACGCGTGGGCGGGTTTGTCATGCCCAACGGAGTGATCGGAGTGAGCTAAGCCTGCCGCTTAAAGCTGACGACAGTCCTCCAGCTCGAGCGCATCGGCGAGCGCGGCGGCGATGCGCGCTGCCGCCATCAAAGCGGGTTTCCGGAACAGCTCGACCTCGAGCACCGGCTCACCGCGCATTCCATCGGGCGGCATAGATTCGGTTGCTGCGCGCGCCAGCTCTAATCTGCACTTGCACGGAGCCAGCCTCGACATAGAGAACATGGGGCCAGGAGGGATCGACAACGGGTTTGGGTTTGAGAGTGCGCGCGGTGTGAAACGTGACGGGTGGGTATATATATGGCTGCGGCTACTAACCCGCACAGAAGCTTGTCGCCGACGAAGAATGGGCGGCCACGGCCAGGAGGACCGCGCGCCGCGCTAGGTGACATCGCACTCGACGCCGACGAATGGCAGGCGAAGCGCTCGCGCGTGACATAGGAGACAGCTGGGATTCGGGTGTGTTATTCAAGGCATTGCTAGCATGTTTCTCGTTAGTGTATTGGGGGAGTGTGATGTATGAGTGCGTTTCGTCCGTCGGCGCTTCTCTGCACCCTCCTCGCGCACCCACGGCGATTGCTCATGCTGCATCTCCTACTGTACACCAGTTTTCGCGGGGGCGCTTAAGCCTTCCAGGCCTTCTCGACAAACTCGGTGAGGCCGATGTCGTTGGTGTTGAACTCGTAGAGGCCGTACGCGGCACCGACGGTACCGAAGCGGAGGAGCCAGCGGCACAGGGTGCCGAGGGCGCCAAACTTGCGCTCGTGGACGTAGTCGTCAATGCAGGCCATGAAGCCAATGTACGAGTGGGCGAGGATGGTCAGGCCGAGCGCGCCGTCAAGGAGGGGGTGCGCGGTCGGCGAGGCAACGGCGGCGCCAACGGTCAGAGGGACAAGGCCGGCAGCGAGGAGACGCTCAAAGGCCCAGTGGTACGAGCCGTGGCTCTTGCTGGGCGGGGGGAAGGTGGTCGCATCGTTGACGGTGCCCTTGATAATGGCTGTAGTGTGAGCGGTGCGTCCAGCAGCGCACTTACGGCCTCCGGCAGTGTACTTGAAGCCGGCCGTCTCCTCGGGCGAGATCGTGGCGTCGCGGACTGCGCGCGACGCGTGCACGGCAACGGCACGGGCTGTGGTTAGCGAGGCTTCAACAGCGGTAGCGTAAGGTATGGGGGCGGCGCGAGCGACGCTTCAGCATCCAGCGTGTGTGAAGCTAGGCAAGTGAAGGTGATGCTTGGCTTAGGCGGTAGTCACAGCCCCAGCAGCCTTCGGAATGGATCCGCACAGACGTCGGTGCCCGGGCGACTCACAGGTGTGCAGGGGGCGCACGCCGAGGCCGGCGCGGAGGGAGGCAGTGGTGCGGAGGAAGGACATGGCGTGAGTGGTGGATGCGGCGGCGTCGAGCGAGACGAGAACGACGACGGACGACGAGAGATGTTGCTCCACTGTAGAGCCTGGATGGATGTGACCTGGGACACTGCTGGTTGGTGCGGGACCATCCGCGCTCACTGGCCCCGGCGCACTGGGTGACTTGCTTCACCCCGTGCGGTGGGAGTCGGAATTTGTCGGCCAATCCCTCCGTGGGTGATACAGCCAATCGCACCCCCCGTATTTGCATGTATTTGCGCCAGCTCCTTACATGGGGGGCTTAGATAGCTCTTATTTGTCCGCCCAAAATGTCGGCTTCGTGCGGGCCGGCGGTCCTCTGCTGGTCCAGTGCTTGCGCCATTGTGCTCACCTGCTCTGATATGCCATTGCGGGCTTCACGCACTTTGTACGTCGTTTTCAGCAGCGGAACTGCTTGCCTCTACACGCTCTACACCCAGGGTGATGGTACAAGATGCATAATCCACTCTGACGAGCTGGCCCAACACTCCACGGCCTCCTTGCTCAATCCTCTTCTGGGTCTGGGAGACGCCGGAAGCACGCAACCCACTTGTCGCCGCCGTTCCGCTCGACTTTACGTCCCTCCTCTGTAGCCGTGCGAGCCGCGAGGAGAATGGGGTCGTCCGCCATCTCCTCGGTGGGGATGTACTCGAACAGTGGGTGTTTGCGGAGGTGCATGACCATCCATTCATGCAGGTCTGGCGTTAGCACTTACACGTTTGCCCGAGACCCACCCTTGACGTCTGTGACGGTGTAGACAATGCCGCCTGGACGCAGGACATAGGCGTACTCGGCCAGCAGCGCTGTGGTCACGATCCGCGCCTTTTGTTTACGCGTCTTGAAGTGCGGGTCGGGGAACAAGAAGAAGATCTTGGACAGCTGGCCCTTGGCGAAGAAGTTGGGCATGTGTTTCATGCTGTTTGCCCGGATCACCGATACGTTCTGCATGCCCCCTGCTCGTGCCTCTGCTGACCCCGCAGGTAGCGTCGCCTCGACCTGTCGCGCGTGCGCGATCCGGTCGGCCACGTACTGTGTCACCGACACTCGGATCTCCATCCCTGCGGTCAGCAATGCTTCTAGCAGGTCGCCACGTCGCGTGTGCTTCCAGTCGCGCAAGCTCGAAAGGTTTACGGCTGCTTGAGCTGCTGAGGTACCCGGACGGCCCAGGTTGATACGGGCGCGGCTAAGGTGTATAGTCCTGGCCGAGCGAAAGGATCGTCAGGATCCTTGTCATCCCAGGCAAAAATCACGTCCTACGAGGTAATCACAGGACATGATAGACATCACACCCCACTAGACCTGTGGAAGCTCCGTGCTCTCCAAGGTCGCGAGGGCTCAAAGGATCTCTCAGACGTCCCCGCAAGCTTGAGAAGGTGTCAAGTGCGACAAGAGCGGGCGGCAAGCGGCCATCGTAGACACTCACCAAGCATCAGTGTCTCCGGGAACTGTGGCGCAAGCGCCATGAGCAGCCCGCCAAAGCCGCAGCCGACGTCGGCCCACTCGACCTGCTTGTCGCCCGTGGCGGCGCCAGGCGCAAAGTATTGTGGGTAATGAACGTTCCAGTCCATCTGGGCGGGACTCGCGGGGCTGTGGTCAGGCATTTACCCCTAAAGTAACGCACTAGTCCAGCGAGTGGTCGTTAAAGACGTTGGCATGAGCGCGCTGGCGGTAGAAGCGTTTCTGGCGTCAGCGCGCGCGAGATGCGAGTCGGGTACACACTTGTGGTTCGCGCAGGAGCACTGCGGCCGCAGCCGACGGCCCGGCGTCAACGGCCGTCTCGGCTGTCGTGATTCCCTCGGCCATTTCACCGTGCGTGCGCTTGCTCATGCCGTCGGTGTTGCTGCAAGAATGGATCGTAGCGTCGCCCAAAACGTCGGCGACAACATGTTGATCTTGGGAGTTAAGCAGTTGTCGTTGTCGAAATATTGTATCACGTGACCATTCACGTGGCTTTTTACAGACGAAACGAACAACCCCCTGCGCCTCTCGGCGCAAAGCGTGCGCCCGGATCGCGGCGACTCTTGGCCTTACACATCCCGCCACCGACCATGCTGTTCCGGAGGCTATACTCGTCTCTGTCTACGCGCGCGGCCGCGTGCGATGCCGGCGCGACGGCGTCACACAAGGCGCGTAGCGCAGGTACGCGCGGCCGTGCGCGTCCCGTGCGCGCCGCGCTGCCCAAACGCAAAGACGCCAACGGTTCCGATTCTGCAACTTCTACCTCGACGTCCGCGTCGGCCGCCGCCAGCGAGGGACCGCACGTAGGCCGCGGACGTAAGTTGCGTCGCGGCATTCTCGCGCGCACCGACCTCTCCTCGACGCAGGCGCGGTCCCCTACCGGTGCTGTACCCGGTTTTGAGCCGGTGCAGCTGTATCCTGCGCAGGCGGGCCTGCACCTCGGCCTGACCCCCGCGCATATGCCTCTGCCCCTGGCACTGGGTACGCGCGGCTACACTTCTCGTGATGGTGGCGTGCGTGGTCCGCTGTTCGAGAGGCCTCGTCGCCCGTCGGGGCTCGACGCGCTCTCGGCGCTGCCGGAGGGCGGATCGGGTCTCGGCGAGCACCTCCGTGTCGCGCGCGCATTCGCCCACCCGTCCCTCGCGCACCACCTCGCCCGCGACGGCGCGCCCACCCCCACCGCCTCGTCGTCCATCCTCGACATTCACGCCGACTCTGAGGTTGCTGGCCGCCTCGACGCCGCCGCCTCGTCGCATGCCTCCGCCGCCACGTCTGCGTGGGAGGCCGCTCTCGCCCGCCTTGGTGCTACCGAGACCCCCGCCCCCGCTCCGGAGGTTACGGCTGCTGCTGCTGCTGCTGATCAGGCCAAGCTTGACAGCGCGCTTGCAGGCCTCAATGGCCTCCTGGCGCGTCTCGACACTGGCGCCGACGCAGCCGACGCCGAGCACGTCAACATGGACTCGGTCAAGCGCAAGCGCAAAAAGAAGATGAACAAGCACAAGTACAAGAAGCGGAGAAAGGAAACTCGCGCTCTCCGTAAGCGTCTCGGCAAGTAAGCGGGTGCGAGCGGCGAGCGTGGTCGCGCAGTGGCCAGCGCCTCGCTACCTCACCTGTTTCGTCACTCCACAAGCCACCTAGACACCGGTCACCATATGCATATCATGCGAGCATGCCCCAGTGCGATTGTCTATCTTCTAGTGTATACTCGGGCTCTAGTTTTTCGGGGGAGGAGGGATGGGCAGGTCGCTCTTCATCGCCCACCACTGTGTTGCGATCCCTCGGATGTCCGCCTCGAGGTACGCGCCAGACTTGAACCCGAGGTGCTCGTAGAGTTTTTCCTGCGGTCAGCAAAGGTCGTCGACGCGGGCGACAACTGATCCGACTCTCGGATGAGATATACTACAGCTGTGTGGAACACTCTCAGACGGCGTCTGGCCATGTGCGCAACTCACATTCTTCTCTGTCATTGTCAGGAGCGTCGCAGGCACGCCGTGCTCGTGCGCGCGCTCGACCAAGAAGCGGATCAGCGCCGAGCCGAGGCCCTTGCCCTGCGCCTCGGGCACGACGCCGACATGCGAGATGTAAAAGGTATCAGTGACGCAGCGCGGCCCAAAGGCGGCCTCCTCGACGTCGTGGAAGATATCCTTGAGCTGGGCGTTAGCTTACCGGGGCAGGTGTGAGCGACATACGCGCTGGAGTGCAGCGACGAGCTCTGGGTCGGTCGCGAGTTCCTGCGCTTCCTTCGTGTGTGGTCCGGATGCGTTCGGACTGGCATAAGCACCAACTCTAGCGGGCGCAACTCTACTCACGACTTTCCGTGCTCGATACCAGGCGGCTTGACGAGCATGACGGCCTCCACTGGACCTCCGGGCGTGGAGGAAGCGACGTACGCCTCGAGGTCAATGACGGACGTCGCGACGGATGCGCGGAATCGCGCAGCCTCCAGCGCCTTGTTATCACCGTTGATGGCCTCGGAGATGTGGTCGCCGCCAAACGACACGATCAGCGCCTCGCACGCAGGCTCATAGTCGGGCGACGTGAGAGACGTCACGCGGCGGATATCAGGTGGTGGCCGCTGAGCGGCAGCGGCGCGCGTCATGCTGAAGTAACGCGCTGAACACGGAGGAGGTCGAGCTAAAGGTCGGAATGTAGCTTGCAGTGTTACACTTGCACTTGCACGAAAGATTGGACGCGCAAACATTATTGTTGTTGGCTGGCTGGCTGAAATGTTGGCGAGCAGCCGCTGCGACCCCGCATATATCCTGTCGCTTAACCCGTCTCCGCGGTGGCGTCGGCGTCATCGCTTGCGACCCTTCCTAAGCGCCAAGCGGACCGGCGAAATACCAGGGGAACACCACCACTCCAACAGGCCCGCCATGATGTAAAGCCATATGACAATATGACAACTAGGCACGGCCACGCGTCCTCTGGTTAATCTGATTATGTCTATGCATGGTTCTACAAACCGTGATGGTCTACAGCGGGCAAGAATCCGCGTCTACTGTCCGTCGTGAACGGGAGATTTGGGGGTGTTAGGTCGCCTACTCCTCCGCGGCACTCTTCCTTCTGGCCGCAGAGGCCGCCTTGCGCCGTGGCGCAGTGGGACCAAGTGCGGGGCTCTTGCCGACAGACGATGCACCCGACTTTTTCCGTGGCGCGGCAGCAGCCTGGTCAATGTCCATGTCGCCGTCGCCCTCGTCGTCGTCGTCGGTCCCGAGGTCGTCCTCCTCGCCCTCGAGCATGTCCATCTCGAGGAGGTCCTCGCCGTCGTCTCCGCGCACCTCGTCGCCACCATCGCCCACGCGCAACCGCTGTACCTCGGCACGCAGCTTGTCTATGTACCCGTCGCGCTTGTTCACCTTGTCGTGCAGGCGCACAATGTATTCGTTCGAGAACTTGAGCAGCGCGACCTTGGATACACCGCGATTCGGGTTGTCATCGGGGACAAGCGACGATTTGGGTAGCAAACGCGGTGCGCTCGAGCCCGGGATGGGTTCGCCGGATTCAGGATCCAACGCCTCCGTGTTGATTGGCGGTAGAAGCAGTCGCAGTTCGTCAAAGCCTGCTTTGAGCGAGTCACGCCGTTTTTGTTCCGCCGCCTTGTGCGACGTTCGTCGTGTCTCGGGCTCGTTAGCCGCCGCAGCGGCAGCGGCTGCACCCTTGGTCGCGGCGCGTACGCCGACGCCTGGTGGTCGAATGGCAAGAGCGCGCTTTGCGGCGGCACTCGAGCTGGCTGGCACTAGTCGGCTACCGCGCTTCGGGGCGGGCGGTGACGGCGAAGGTGCGATGGCGGTCGTCGCCTTCTTGGCAGCAGCGCGCTGCGGCACTGGTCCAGGCGCGGGTTGCTGTGGCGACGTGCACTCGGTCTCGTCTGTCTTGCCGAGATTCATGAGGCTTGTGGGCGTCATGGGCACCTTTGGCCGTGCGTTCTGGGACGGAACTGGTGGTGGGGGCATGATTTGGGCGAGGTCGACGGGCGACGGTGTCGATGTGGTCGACGAGCTGCCCGCCTGCTGCTGAAGCTGGTGCGCACCGCGGTTGTCGATTGCCGCAGGCGGCAAGAATCCCATGCCATTCTGCCCGGGCATCTTGAACGCCATTGGCGATGTGGGGACAGAGGTAGACGACGTTTGTCGCCCGTGCGAGCGATGGTTTGTCGGCTTCATCATCGGCGAAGGCCGCGACTTGGATGGCATGGAGCGGTGCGGACCTGTACCGCTTGGCCCAACGGCAGGCGACGAGTGGCCGCCTCCGCTTCCTGGGCTGGGCCCAATGACTGGCGAGCCCTGGTATCCCGTGTGTGTCGCCTCGCCGCTGGATGTTCCGGTATTGTTGCCGTCGATGATACCCTGGAGCGCATGGAGGTACTCTGGATCACCCGAGTCGGCGCCAGACTGTGGAGCCAGTGCCGGCGACAGCGTCTGGTTTGCGCCGCCCGACGACCCGACGGGGTTGAGTGCGGGTGATGACAGATTGGACAATGGGTGCGGTGCGCGCTGCGTCTGCGCATGCATCGCCGGCGACATGTGTTGTGCCGCCGCACGCAGCGCTGCATTTCGGGTCGCGGCTGGCTCAAGCGCTGGCGACGTCAGAGGCGAGAAATAGCCACCTGGCGACGGTGTGCTCACGGAGCCACTCGAATGTGGCCCGCCTCCGCCAGAGCCTGGAGCCAACGACTGTCGTGACTGCGACTGTGGCTGGGTCGGCAGCATGTACGGCGAGCTGCTTGCGGCGGCGACGGCGGCCGCAGTCGCTTGCAGCTGTCGCTGCTGTTCCTGTAACAACGCGAGCTGTTCCTGGAACTGACGCTGCTGCAGCTGCAGCTGCTCGAGGGCTGCCTGGTTCGAGCTGTGGCTGCCGCCCGAGCTTTCGCGCCCGCCCGCGTTGAACGCGACCTGCGCGACGGGCGAGGCATAATTAGACGATGTGTGGTGCGACAGCGCTGGCGACAACAATGGCATGTTGTGGAACTAGTGTCAGACTCTCCTTCCTTTCTTGACCTACATTCTCCTTTCCATCCATCATTGCGCCCAGCTGCATGGGGCTCATGAGATCCATGTGCATCTCGGGAACAATGTCGCCGCTGGGCCCTGAAACGAGTCAGCACGACTTCTTTCGCGAAATGGAGGTGGTGCAGACGCACCAGGCGTGAGAACGCCGTGATGGGCGGCATGCTGCGCCGCCCTGTACCTGCGGTGCAGAATGTCGCCTCCGTGGCTGTCCGACGACTGACCCTGTGAAGAGCTGGCGTTGTCTGGGAGCTGGCCCGAGGTGGAGTTGCCCGGGGGCGACGTGAGGAACATCTGCGCCATGGCGCCGTACGGCGATGTCGGGTTGGTCGCTGCCACGAACGGCGACTGCATGTGGATGGACTCGAGCTGGGGTCAGAATCGGTCAACAGGACAGCCCACCTGGTGCTGCAGGATGCCGGCTTGGATGGCGTCATACGACGCGCCCGACATGTCCATGTTCATAAAGTCGTGGGCGTCGAGCGCGGGCGTGTTGTGGCCCGACTCGTTGGCATGGCGGCTATGCCTCTGGTGCTGTTGATGTTGGTGGTGGTTGCCGCTGCCGCTTCCGGATCCCGAGCCGGACGCGGCCGCATTGTGGTCGACGTCCATGGACGAGTGGTCGCGGCCGTGTGTGCTGCCGTGCGAGTGACGCGGCGTCAGGTGCGGGCGCTGGTGGCCGTGGCCGCTCGACGTGCGCGAGAGGACGTCGAGGGTGATGGGCGACGGGTCGTCCAGGGGACTGTTGGCCTCGGAGTGGGGGTCGTAAGTGTACGTGTGTGCTGTATGTCCTCCGTGTCCGTGAGCGCGCGCAGGCGAAGCGGACGACGCTTGCACGGATGATGTGTCTGCGACGACCGAAGAGCCTACAGACTTTACCGCGGCGTGAAAGTGGGACGGCGAGTGCGAGTGCGTCTCGCCTAGGTCGGACGCGGGCGGCGTGTGGCCGTCGAGGCCAGCAAGCGTGAAAAAGTCGAGCGAGGAGAGGTACGCGGCGTGGTTGGGCGTGGGCGGCGACGCTGCTGCTGCTGGGGGCGGTACGGGAGTTGACGCCGAGGCGTTGGTCTCCATTGGTGGCAATGTGTTTGCGCGCCGTCAGGCCGGGTTAGTCTGGTCCGCGCCGTCGAGCAGCGAGCAGCGAGCGTGCGAGCGTGCGTGGAGGTGACGATGGGGCTCGTCTTGTGGGGATGCGCGGCGTGGTGTATGGTCCAAGATGTGGACCGAGCGCCGCCCAGGGGGCAGGGATGGGCCAAGGCTGGGGGTCGGGGTTTCCTACGGGCAGAGTCGGGGCCACGGTCTGGCGCAGCCGCACTGCGCGGGGCTCGGCCTCGGTTAGTGCAGACGTGTCTCGGCGCGAGGACGCAGCGCTAGAGGAACGACGGACGGCCGCGGTGGTGTCGCGAAAAGTAGAGGTAGTGGCGTGGATGACAAGACGGAGATTGTTGATGCGTTAGAGGCAGAAGGTTGGATACAGATGGGCAAGTTTAGAATCCGCGAGGTGAAAGGTACAGTGGTAATTCGGCCACGGGCACAACACAGTGGGAAATTCGTCCCAGCATTCCACCACCACACGGCAACCACACCCCTCTGGTCCAAAGCCTTCAGCGCAACCTGCATAGCAACATGTATACGGCACCCACAGCCACGCGTGCGGTATGCACTCTGGCGGGCAACGCCGCCATCATGCTTGCTTGTTGACGAGCGTGCGCGGCGCGCGGCCAACGCATCCGCGCTGCGCTGGCAACTTCACACAAGCTCACAGCTAAGACTACTGACTGGACTTTTTTGGCTCAGCTTGGCTCACGCGGCCTCGCAAAGCCTCGCGCGACCCACACTACCTGGCCCGGGGTCGTGTGGACGTGGAAAAATAATTTCTGCGCACCGCATGCCACGGCGTGGTTGGACCATGGCTGGTCGCTCGCGACAGTCTCGGAAACTGAACGCGCTTTGCCGACGAGTCGTCGAGTTAGGAGCTATCACCCAAGCACGACATGCGATATGCACGCAATCGGGCCCTTTGGCCCTTGGGGCCATAGCAAAAGGCGTGGCGCTCCTTACCAGCCGCGGTCAGCCGCCGGAAAGAATGCTCTTTACCCCGCGCTCTACACCCGAGTGTACTGAACGCGCAGCCACTGCCCTCCAGGGATTCCCGAGAATGGGGTTGTCCGGAGTTGTTCCGGCCAGGCGTATCGGCGTGCCACAATTGGACAGCCGCGCGCTTACATGCGCCATACAATGCGCCATACAATGCGCCATGCATGCCACAAGTGCACGTGACGTGCGGCAGGCGCGCGGGCGCGACCGCTCTAGCGCTCAGCTCTGCTCTGCCTCTCGCCGATCTCCCCGAGATATGCCAACTTGCAACCTAAAGCTTATTAGAGCTTATTAGCCTTGAGCCGATCGACGGCCGTTACGGCGCCGGCTGATCAATCGAGCTCATGGGAAAGTGTAGAGGTGTGCTTGTTGCAAAGGAAAATGGCATATGCATACTCTGCCCGACTACGTCGACATTACGCTCGTCGATCTATATATCCAGCCACACCGTGCAGTCGTTACACCGTCGCCTCGCATGTGATCGTACGTAGGGATGTGTGGTCCCCTCTTCGAAAGCCCGCTAGAATAAAGTAACACTGGAGCGTTAATACGGTTCTCCACGGTGGGGTTACGCACAAGTTGGAGGGGAAGTCAGTGCGGCCAGGCATGTTACGCGCCTCGTCGAGGAGCTCGCCCGACCACCAGCCGTCCTCTGGGTGGCTCGTGACGGCGATAATGTCGCCCTCTTGGAAATCAAACTCGACCGAGCTCTGCGCCTGGTAGTCGTATAGCGCGCGCACGTAGAACAGCACCGGCAGGCCATTCGATGCCCACTGACCCGTGGGCACTATGTTCGCCGGCGGCTGGTTCGGCTGTGGGCTCGGCGTGTTACGGTGCGCCTGCTGCTGCTGCTGCTGCTGCTGCTGCTGGTATTGTGGCTGTGCCTGCGGCTGGGGCGACGGCGCGCGGTATGCCTGTTGCTGGGGCGGTGGCGCGTACGCCTGCGGTTGTGGCGACGGCGCGCGGTAGTCGTGCTGCTGGGGCTGTGGCGACGGCACGCGATATCCCTGCTGCTGCGGTTGCTGCTGCTGGCCCTGCTGGGGATACGCACCGTACCCGTTCTGCTGCTGCCGGTAGTCGTACTGCTGAGCGGGAGGATGCTGTTGAGCCGGCGGCGCGCCCTGCTGCGGTGGCTGCATGTACGACTGCGACGGCGACGCGCCATGTCTTGGGTATTGCTGCTGCTGGGGTTGCTGCTGGGGTGGCTGCTGCTGGGCGTACGCTTGCTGTTGTGGGTGCTGAGGTTGGCCTTGCTGAGGCTGGCCATAGTGGCCGTACGCCTGTGGTTGCTGCTGCTGCTGTTGAGGCTGCTGAGGTTGCGCCGGTGGCTGCCCATACTGCGACTGCTGCTGCTGCTGGCCATACTGCGCGGCCTGGGGGTGCGCGCCGTACTGGCCCTGCTGGCTGAACGACGCCTGGCTGTGCGACCGCTGGTGCTGGCTGTACGGGTCAGACTGCTGCTGAGGCTGCTGCTGGCCGTAGTGCTGTTGGCCGCTGTAATTGCTATACACGGAGGAATGGCGCTCCCCGGGCTGCTGGTGCGTCTGGGGCTGCGCAGCCTGCTGGGGCGGCTGTTGTGGTGGCTGCGCTTCGTGCGGCGGTCCACCCTGATGCTGGCGCTGCTGCTCGTACTGGCGTCGGTACTGCTCGGCCATCGAGTCCTGGGCAACGCCGCCGCTGGCGTCGAGGGCGATGCCGAGGTTGGGCTGCCCGAGCACACCACCAGAACCCGAGGGGTTGGGCGACGGTGAGCGGTAGCTGCCTGGCCCTGGCGACGGGCTGCGCGCGGCGTTGCCTGCGCCAATACCCACAAAGCCCTCGCGCGGCTTCTCGTCGTCGCCATGCGAAGGTGGAGGCACGTCAACGACGGACCCCGCCCGCGAGTGCGACGAGTACACCGACGCGGGGCGAGACCGAGAACGCTCGCCAGGGAACGCCTGGTGGTATCGCGGCACAACGTCGTCGGCGATATGCGTCGTCGGCTGCTTTGGCGGCTGCATCATCGCCGGGGACGGCGCACGCGCAGGCTGGCCTGATGGCGATGACGGACGCGACGACGGGTGCGCGCCAACGAGGTTGTCAGCGTAGTTTTGGTAGTTGACGCTGTTACGATTCTGCGACCGGTTCTCAAAGTCGGCCATGGACTTTGCCAGAGCCGCAGCCGTGTGGCCACTGGCAGGGGGAATCAAGCCGCTCTCCATCGACGAACGGCCTTGTGCCGACGTTGGCGCCTGGTACGATGCCTGTGTGCGGTGGCTCGGCGACGGCGACGGCGCGCGCTGTGGTTGAGCTTGTGGCTGGCCAGGCTGCTGCTGCTGCTGCTGAGCAGCTGCGCTTCCAGGACGGTGAATAGATCCGCCAGTGTACAGCGACTCTGGCCTCCGCTGCGATGGCGCACGACGCACGCTGTTTGGTCCAGGCGGGTCGCGGCGGAGCTCGGCAAGAGCGCGCGCCATGGGGTCCTCGTTGTCCTGCACGTCGCGCGCGCTAGGGCTAGGTGGGCCAGCGGCAGATGTAAGGGAGGCAGGAACGGGAGGTGGACCCATGTCGCCGGGTCCAGACGAGGGCGCACCCGAGCCTGCCGCCCCAGCCCCACCTGCCGCAGCGGCGCCGGCAGCTGCAGCTGCAGCCCCTGCAGCCCCCATACCCGGCATAGGTATACCGAACGGCGGCTTGTAGCCCGACGACGGCTCTGACTCGCCCAAGTTCATGCGTTGCATGTCGTCCGTAGGCGCATCGCCCTCCTTGCGGGGCACAGGCGGTGGCACATCACCCTGGGCTGGCGGGATCTGCGGTGCTGACTCGACGTGCGGCGGCAGTCCCTCTGGAGGGACATCTTCAGCTTCTCCCTCGGGCACCTGGCGCGGGACGGGCTGGAGCGGCGGCTTGTCCGACAGGCGGCGGAATCGAGCGACATGCGCTGTCGGCTGTGTGGGGTACTCGCCCATTCCGTAGTTGATAAAGCGAGGTGGATCGGGGATCTGGTCTCCGGTACCCCACCCCTTGACAAAGTACACCATGTCGTTGACGGGTTCGAACATCTCGAGCTTCTCGCGGACACGTTCACAGGACTGTCGTTAGAGCCCTGCGCATCACATGTACTCACGCTGTCGTCCTCGACGCACACTTGCGACACTGCATTGGCGTACGACCAGACAATGTCCTTGGTCAGTACGAGACGCTCCTCCTCGATGTCCTGCACGAGCTGTTGTCAGCTAAGTCACCCAACCCCAAGCTTACATCGCAGAAATTGCGCCACTCGTTCTCCCACTTTTGGGTGGTCTGCTCGAGGACGCTGACAAAGTTGCGGAAGTCCTGCTCCTCACCAACGATGCTGCGACGGGTCTTGTCCATCTTGGCTTCAAGGTCGTCGCGCTCGCGGCCCTGCACGAGCTGCATGTTGGCCGTGTACGAGTTGAGCTTGAGGCAGTCCTTCTCGTAACGTTCGCGGGCCTGGAGCGTGTCAGTGCGCTTCTCTTCTCGGATCCGGCCGCAGCGACGGGCGTACCTTTGCGACATGGCCTTCCTGCAGGCCCTTGTTGCGCCATGACTTTTCAATGCTCGCCTGCTGGCCCTTGCGCAGGTTGGCTAGGCGGTTGCCAAACTCGGTCGTGGGCTGCTCGACCGTCTGATGCAGCTCGGTGCTAAGCTGGAGGTGATACGATGCCTGTGCCGAAGTCTCGGCCTGGATGGTCTGTAGAGACGCCGCGAGATCTCCAATTTCGTCGCCGCCCAGCCGCATTTTCGCCAGCTTTGACAGCTTCTTGGCGTACTCTTCCTCGATAGCTGCCCTGCCCCTGTCAGCATTAGTGTTCGCGCGGAGCGTACCCACCGCTCCTTCCAAAACACTTTCAGCTCGTCGACGGTGCGGGCGGCACCGCGCAGACGAGCCATCACAACCTCATAGCCGCGGTCGCCCTGGCCCCAAAAGGCATTACAAAAGTCGAGTGACGGATCGGTGAGGTCCTCATGCTGCGGACCGCCATTTGCGCCGTGGTACAGGCGCGACAGGGATGTGGATGAATGTGTGCGGTCCGGGGGAGGAGGGGGAGCAGCGCCGGCGCCGTGGGCGGCAGCTGCGGGGTCGGCCATGCTCGTCCACTAGGTGCCAGTGAGCCGGGGGCGGTGTCGCGCAGTCAAGTGCTGTCAAGTGCTAGTTGTTATTGTTGTGAGGTCCGTTTAGAACGAAGCGTGCGTTCAAAGGGGCGCAAGGAGTGGGGCACAGTAGTGAATGCAATGCCGTGCTGTCAATGTTAAGGAGGTTGATGAAGAGAGAGAGTGAAAGTTGATGGAGTACGAGTGGGCTGTCGTCGTGTGGATGGATGTTGCAGCGTGCTGTGGTGTGTGTGTGTGTGTTGGACGAAGCATCAGGGGTTTGAGGGAAAACAGATCTCCTCTCACTCTGGCATGCTGGCAGCTGGCAGCTGGCAGCTCTCCCGCCCCGCCCTTCTGACGTAACAGGTACACTTCTTTAAACAAGACGTCATTGCAGCTCGACTCTCTCTCTCTCTCTTCTGCTACTTCTGGCTCGCTTGTCCGTATGCATTAGAACCGCCTGGACCAGATGTGTGGAGCTTAAAACCGCGTCAACGAGAGCAGGGGTGTTGTTGACTTTCACGGCCGTTTACATGATCCGAAGACAAGAGTCGCGAGAGGCGACGCGCCGCTTTTTTATTTCTGGCTCAAATGCCCTTTAGCATCCCTTTTAGCCTTTGTGCTGCAGTGGCTAACGGGTGCCCATATCCGGGTCAACGCGGGGTCTCCACAACTCGCCTTCGTCGCCAACAGGTACTCACAATTATGAACTGACACCTTTCTCATCCAACAGCCACCACGCATCTCTCAAACTACAAAAGGCGACTTTCAAGGAGGGTCTAGAGACCGCTGACGTCCGCCATGCCCCTCCTCTTTCCGAATCTCCGCGTGCACCAGGTGTTCGGCGGTGAGTCGAGTACTAAGCCCCGAGGTTGACGGCCAGCCAACACCGAGGTTGGGAAGACGCTGCTCACCACGGCGCTCATTCGTTCGAGCGCGGCGGGTATGGCCTCGCAGGGATTGACCAGTGGAAATGGAAAGCGCATTTTCTATCTCAAGCCCGTCAGCACCGGTCCGGAGGAGGAGTCTGATGTCGGGTGAGTCACCTTTTGAGATGTGTGCGATAGGGACTTGTGCGATGCCGTCTACAGGTATGAGTATGGAGTGAGGGAAGGTTGAGGAAGAGATCAAAAGCAAAGAAGGAATTGTTGGAAGTCGTCTCAAGAGCACATTGCACCTCTTTCTTACACATAGATTTGTTCGGCGCCACACAAAGCCATACGAGACGTACATCAGCACAAAGAACCTTTACCAGTACCGCGAGCCGATGTCGCCGCACTTGGCAGCCAAACTCGCGCCGGATCTCGTACGTGACGACGACATCAGTGCTGACAGTAGCCCTTCCCAAAGAGCAACGCCGAGCTCGTCCGCGGCGTTGAGGCTTACGCCGGCGACGTGGTAAAGCAGCTGGGAGGAAAGGACGGACACCTCTTCGTCGAGACCGCAGGCGGTAGGCTTTTCGTGCGTTTATGATCAGCCGCTGACAACAGGCGTCCACTCGCCTGCGCTGCACCCACCATACACGCAGTCCACCTTCCTTCGACCACTCCGCTTGCCCGCCGTCCTCATTGCATCTCCTCACCTGGGCGGTATCTCCACCACGCTGGCGTCGTACGAGTCGCTCCTTTTGCGCGGCTACGACGTCAACGCCGTGCTGTGTCTGCACGACCCATACTACCGCAACGACACGTTCCTGCGCGACTACTTTGCTGACCGAGGGATCGGGTTTTGGGACGTACAGCGTCCACCAGAGAAGCAGGGCACGGTCGAGGAGGACGCCCAGCGGCTCGCGGAGTGGTACGCCCGCGTCGAGCAGGATGTGCAGGAAGAAGGTGGGGGTGGTGTTGGCGGCGCTGTCGACGCACTCGAGGCAAAGCACAAGGAACGTGTGGCGCAAATTCAAGGCATGCCACAACGTACCCTCGACACGGTGTGGTGGCCATTCACCCAACACGGCCTTGTAAGCTGCCCAGTCCTCGTCTAGCTGACATCAGGTAAACAAAAAGGAACAGGTCATGGTGATTGACTCGGCGCACGGCGACCACTTTGACGCGTATTACGCCAAGCGCGACGGCGCCACGCTGACCCAGGATGAGAGCCTCCTGGAGCCCTTCTTTGATGGCGCCGCAAGCTGGTTTACCCAGTCTCACGGACACGCTTCGGAGCCGCTCACTCTCGCCGCGGCCGCCGCCGCAGGACGCTACGGCCACGTCCTCTTCCCGTCCGGCTCGCACAAGCCTGCGCTGGAACTCGCCGAGAAGCTCCGCGACACTGTGGGTCGCGGCTGGGCGGAGCGCGTGTTCTACTCGGACAACGGCAGCACAGGTATTGAAGTGGGTCTCAAGATGGCCCTGCGCGCGAGCGGCAGGCGTTACGGCTGGGAGGGTGAGATTGGCGGTGACGTCGGCGTCATTGGTCTGCGCGGAGGATACCACGGCGACACGATCGGCGCCATGGACGCGACGCCCGCATCTACATTCAACACAGCCGTGGATTGGTAGGTTACGAAGTTCTCTTGCACTAACCGCTTAGGTACAAGGGTCGAGGACACTGGTTCTCGCCGCCAGTTGTGCTCGTCCAGGACGGCATCGCGACGGTGTCGACGACTGCGCCGGATACTTGGACGGACCTTCCGGAGGAGCTCGAGGGCGGCAAAGTACAGTCTGAGGGCTGGTCGCTGTCCTTCCCCTCCTTGCCGGACGTGTATGACCTGACGGCCCGGCGTGAGTCGCCGCTCGCGGCGTACTACCGTCGCCACATCCGGCGCACGCTCGAGCGCCTGGTCAGCGAGGGACGCCAGTTTGGCGCGCTCATCATTGAGCCAACATGTCTCGGAGCGGGAGGCATGGTGTTTGTCGACCCCCTCTTCCAGGCGTGTCTCGTCGACGTCGTGCGCTCGAGCGAGGACCTATTCTCCGGTCAGCCCAACCGCGCAGCGTACAAGGAGGACTTGATCGAGCTGTCCACGCGCGATGCAGCCGAATGGCAGGGTCTCCCCGTAATCTACGACGAGGGTGAGCTTTGACCCTGGCGCAACTGACGACAGTGTTCTCGGGTCTGCACAGGTTCGGGTATCACTCCGCTGCGGCGGTAATGGGCGCGACGCCGGACATTGCAGTGTACGCCAAGATCCTGACGGGCGGCCTTCTCCCGCTATCCGCGACGCTGGCAAGCAAGTCCATCTTCAACGCGTTCCTGTCCGACCGCAAGGTCGACGCGCTCCTACACGGGCACAGCTACACTGCCAACCCGATCGGGTGCGCCGTGGCGCTGAAGGCACTGGACATGATTGAGCGCGCCGAAAAGGCAGACACGTGGGCTGCCCCGCGCGCAGACTGGGGTGTTGAAGCAGACGACGAAGCTGCGCGCTGGTCGTTCTGGCGCCGCGACTTTGTCGATGCCGTCTCGCGCCTCCCGGGCGTTAAAGGATCCATGGCCATGGGCACAGTCCTCTCCATCGAGCTCGAGGACTCCAACGCCGGTAAGCTATGCAGCCCTTCCCAGCTGACATCAGACTACGCGTCGCACACGGCGCAAGCCTTCCTTGATCGCCTGCGCGCGCACCCCGTCGCGGACCCACAGGGCTCTGCGCCGCCGTTCCGTATCCACTCCAGGCCATTGGGTAATGTCGTGTACCTCATGACGTCGCTGTGGACGCCCGGCGCGACCGTGCGCGCCATGGAGGACGTGGTCTTGGACGAGCTGCGCAACAAGTAAAAACAGTTACATGTGTCTATCAAATATGCATGTTAGGTATATCTGGCCGTGCCTACTTTGGTCGGCGGATGACCTCGTCGACTTCACGGCGCGCAAGGCCTGTGGGCGCGCGCCGCGCCAATTCACTATCCGTCAGCCATGCCTGCGTAAAGCCACGTACTCTAGCTTTGCCTTGTCGTTGCGTTCTCTCGCGGCCTCGGCCGCCTTGCCCCACTGTCCGCAGAGAGCGTAAAAATCCGCGCGGTGCTTGGCGTCGCAGCGGGGTACAAACGATGCGGCTTGTGCGGGCTGTGGTGGATTGAGGGAGAGGAGGTGGTTCTGCGCGTAAGTGGCAGTTTTGCATGACAAGTCGACGACACTCACGACGAAGGGCTCGTAGCCGATGGGGCTCTTTTTGCTCTTTGCAAAAGCCTCGAGGCCGTCCCAATTATGCGTAGCGGCCAGCGCCTTGAGTTTGAGCCACCACCAGCGCCGGTCAGGGACTTTCCAGTCGGCACGGACGCGCTCGGCGCGCTTATTGAGACCCTCGACGAGGAGGCGAGATATAAAGGCGGACACGGGCAGACCAGCGAACACGAATTTGTACTCGAGCTCGCGCTCGTACTGGAGCTGAAGGGCGAGGAGGCGCGCCGCGTCGTCGGCCATGCGCGCCTCGAACGCGCGGTCCTTGTGTTCCCCGAAAAACTTGGCCGCGGCTTTAAGGTGTTCTATGCGTTCGTCCGCATGCTGCCGTCAGTCAACGTCACCCCGAGCGTGACTCACCGGCGTCGCCCCCGCCTCGTCCATCTCCAGCGTCGCACTCTCGGTCCGCCGGTCGTCCTGGTAGTAAAAGTCCCGCAGGAGCTGCCGGTCGTTGTCGCGCGCGTAGACCTGAAGTAACCGTACTGCTGGGGCAAGTTGTGGCGCCGCACCGTCGTCGAGGAGCGCGAAAAAGTCGCCCGGCGATAGACTCGCGTGGAGCCGCAGCAGGACGTGGTATACCAGATCTGTGTCGCCGGAATCGACGGCTTTCTCAAGCGCGATCTTGTCCTGCTTCATTTGTAGTAGGAGTGGGACTTGTTCTGCCGCTCTCGGCTCGTGGTCAAGCAGCTACGATCTTAGCTCCCCTCGTCACACGGCCACTCACCATCGTCGCGAGGCGCACCCGCCCTACCTCCCACGCCTTCTTGGCGATCTCGGCATAGCTCACGCCCTTCTCGCCTTCGCGCTCAAACTTGTCCACGATGGCATCGCACATGGCCGCGTCGCCCTCGGCGTCGCGCGGGTCCGTCTTCGACCGCATAATACGCGCCGCCGCCCAGTGTTTCAACACGGGGTCGGGCTTGAGGCCCAGGTGCTGCGAGATGCGTAATGCGAGTAAGTGCTGGTTACGCGTAAGCAGGCGGGTGATGAGTGCTGGCGGCGTCGCAGCGACGTATCTGTAGTCAGCCTGTATCACACTTCAAAGCCCACTCGTCAAAGGTGATCGGAATGCCGATTTCGTAGTATCGCACCGCGTTGAGCACCTTGAGTGTCTGGGCCATGTTGACAAAGTCGTTGGGGTTGTACAGGTCGATAAAGGCGCGTCCGAACTGCGCAGCCTTGAGCAGGCGACGCTGCCAGTGGACGTTCCACTCGTGGCCCGCAGCCTCAATACATGTATCGATTGCGCGGGCGAGGTCGGGGCGGATAGACCGGATAGCTTCGTCGGCCTTGGGCGACTTGCGGTCAAAATGGTCTAGGGCATCGTACAGGACAGCGGCCGGGTGATCTGATCCCGGCTGGAAAACGGCAAGTGATGCGTCTGGCACTTTTTGCAGGAGCTCGCATGTGCCCGAGGAGATGATACGCAGCGCGTCGATCTCGCCGCTGATAATCGCCGCGGGGTGGTAGTCGTACTGGAGGGACGCGCCGCCCGGACCCATGATGACGACGCGAGGGCCCCAGTTGAGGACTACGGCGTTGTCACCGCACCACGCGACGCGGGTGGGAGATGAGGGTCCGTCGGGGGGCGCGAGTGGACCCACGTCCACCTCCGAGAGGTTGCGCGCAAAGTCGGATGATACCACCCACAGCAGACCCGACGCAGTGACGAGTCCGTAGAACCGCCCGTTAGGCGACAGGGCCATGTGCGTAAATGGGCCCCTGGACAAGTGCTGGTCCACCCGCTCGAGCGCGTCAAGCGTCACTACTGTCGATCCCGTGCTCACCGCCACCTCGACGTGTCCGCTCGTCGAGTGTTCGGGCGGCACGATGGCCCATGTATGTGGCGCCTCGATCAGCCCGCTATCCGCCAAATGCGCGATGCGCGGGTTCGTCCATCCCCTCGAGTCAATAAACTGCAGTCCACCAGTGAGAACCACTAGCCCCTCGTCGTACGCCCTCGCGCTCACGATACCGAGGTCGGCCACTTCCGAGCCAAGGGAATGCTGCGTGTAGTCTCCCGGACTGCTCAGGTCGTACAGCCGGTACGTGCCCTCGTCGGAAAGGACTACGAGGTGCGAGCTGGTGAAGTGCATAAGGATGGGTGGTGGCAGTTCCCACTGGCACGTCAGTACACCACAACAATCGCCCGCCTACATTCAATGTCGCGATGAGACGCCCCGACGCGGTGAAGACCTGGATCTTGGGTTTGCCGGGGGTATGTTTCGCCGCGACAAGAATCTTGCGCTCGTCACGCACAATCGCTACGGGTTAGACACCACTGCTGTCGCGCATACCCACCGATTGGACCCCCATTCTTGCCGACAGATACCAAGTAGTCGCTCAGGTCTGGCACCTTCCACGCCATCTGGTACACCTCTTCTTTCCGGTAAAACACATCCTGGATCGTGTCCCACCTGTGCGTCAGCGTGCGTGCCCGCCGCCGCACTCACGTCGCTGTGGGAGCGATGGGGAACGCCATGGTACTCTATGCGTTGCAACAAGAGTAACGCGAGCTTGAGCTCAACGTCATGGACACTGAGGGTACGAAGCCAAGTCACGTGACACTCACCATAACCCCTGATGTTGATGAGATTGCGGACATGGAGATTGCCTCACTCTCCATTCCCGTTGGGTGGCGACACTCTCATCCAGAGGCACAGGTGGCCGCATCATCACGTAGACGCGCGCATTCACTACCACTTCGCCCCCCATCGCACTCTTGCCCCGTGTTGACAGCAACGCCGTTGTCATTTGTCACACAGAGGGCCCCGCAAAACAAGGTCGGAGCGTACACGGTATCTGGGCTGCGCGACACGACTGTCCGCGGCCACCGAACGGGGCGTTTCGCCACTGGGCAAGTCGAGGTGCGCAGTGGCATGGCATAGACTGCTCTCCGGCGCACGCGCACAAGCCCTACCGAGCGAGGAGCAGGCATAATGTGGCTCCCGTCGTTTCTCACGTTTCCCGACTTTCTACCGTACTTGTCGTCCATCTCGCTGCCCGCAAACATCCAGCGCCGGTTCTTGTCGTATGTGCTCAAGCGGGCGCTCGGGCGGTTCTTCGTCGCGAGCGGGTTCGAGGTAGAGCGCATACAGGCACAGCTCTCGCAGGGATGGGTCGAGCTCGAGCGCCTCGAAGTCAATGTTGATGTACGTCTGTATGGACGGCTAGGTACTGACGGCAGGAACTGAACGCGTTCATCCCAGAAGGCTTGCCGCTGGCCGTGACCGCCGGCGAGGTGGCAAAGGTCTCGGCACGCGTTCCCTTCCCGAACCTCTGGTCTGACCCACTATCACTTTCCATTGACTCACTTACGCTCGACGTCACCATCGCATCGCGGGGTTCGAGTAGCGCACGACGGGGCGGGAGCTCCAGCAGTCCCGTCGCGCCGCACCACATCGACCTCGCGAGCTCGGTGACGTCGGCCGCGGACGATTTCGTGCACGACGAACTGGACGCGTTCGAGGGTGCCGAGCTGGACCGTACGATCCGCGAATCGCTCATCCTCAACGACGATGTACCTGGCGCGTTCCCTGCGCTACAGGAGAGCCTCGCAGCGTCGGGGAGCTGGGACGGCGCGCAGGTCGAGAGCACGACTGTGCTGGCGTCGCTGGTCGAGCGTCTCCTCACCCGTCTCCAGTTCAAAGTCCGCAATGTTCGCCTGCGCGTGCGTTACGAGGACACGGACCGCCACGGTGTTCTCGAGCTGCGCCTAGGCGAGGTCCGCTATGCCGACGAGACGCCAGAGACTGTTTCCGGCCCACAACGCACCGTGCGCTCCATCACCCTCTCCACCGTCGGGGTCTACTACCTTCCTTCAGTCCCCCGCGATACGTCAACGACCGGATCTCCCGTAATGAATCTTTCCCGCAAGTGGTCGTCGTCGTCGTCGTCGTCGACCATGTCCTCGTCCGACGACGATGGTGCCGAGTACGACGACATGGTCATGTCCCAGGCCGTCGCCGACCTGCGCATGAGCTCTGTCGCTGATACACGCCCGTCGCTCGGCAGTTTTGCCGATAGTCCTGCTCAAAGGCAGCAAGCTCCGATGGCGCGCTTCCATCCCCATCTCATGGCGGCGTCGACGGCCTCGATGCAGAGCTCAATGGGCGCGGACATGTTCCAGAGCGCCATGAGCACTACGTCGGGGCGTAGCGTGTACCAGAGCTTCACCGACGCGCCAGAGATACCCTCCGAGCCCCAGCCACAAGCACGGTGGGACGAACCGCCCAGTCCCTGGCGGGCCGATCCGCCAGAAGCTGAGTCACCAGAAGCGGCAGAGCCAGTGCCGGAGCCGCTGGCGCCGTCGACGCCGCCACCAGACTCGGCCACGTCACATGGCACGACCCGAACAGCGACGCCGACGGCCGGCAGCGAGCCGGAGGAGACGCTGCTTCTGTCATTCGGCACAGAGGACATTGTCCTGCGGATGACGACGACTCTCAAGGCGCCTGTGTCCCGTGAATGGGCTCACGACCCAAACGCGCCCGTATCGATGCCTAGAGTCGTGGACACGCCGCCACCACCATTACCCTCGGTCGAGGTCGACGTGTCTGTCGGTACTATTGCCGCGGCACTCCTGCCCGCACACACAGCATTTATCCTCAGTCTCGCGCAAGCAGCTCTGGCGAGCTCGTCGACGCCAGCGCCAGCATCCCCAACTGCAGCCGGCCGCATTGAGCACACCGCCCCGCAACCCAAGTTTGATGCCCGCGTGCATGTCAAGGGTCTGTACGTTGCGCTGGTGTACGACTTGTCGAAGGCGTCAGACGAGTACGAGGCCACGTTACCGCAGTTCTTCACGCGGCCGGCGGCAGTGTATCTGCCCACGGGTCACCTGCGGCTCAAACTCGAGAACATCGCAGCGACGTACTCGGTGCCTGCTGGTCCGAAATCGGCCCCACGCAAGCCGCAGGGCGGGAGACGCAAGTCGTCACTGACACCGGTTCGTGCTCCTGTCCTCGACGTGACCGTGGCAGACATATCGCTGTTTGAGTATCTCGCGAGCGCCGACACGAGTGACGACGACGAGCCACCTGGCGGCGCATTCCCCGTGCTCATCTTCGACGCGAATCTTCCTAAACAATACGAAGTGCCACCGGGCGCAGCGTCGAGTCTTCTCTCCAGCCACGCACGCACTCCAGCCAACCTCACGCTGTTCCCCGAATTCGACTCGGTCGACTGGCGTAACGCCGGTGTCCAGAAACGCGGCGGCGAAAAGATCTGGCGCGTGCGTCCGAAGGGTAAAGGCATATTGCGTTCGGCACAGACCACAGCCAGCCCTGAACCGTCCACAAGCGCCGTCGCGATCCACAAGGAGCTCAGCGATAGCGAACGTAAGTGCCACTTTGAGAGTCTGGTTGCTGATACGCCAGCGGCGTCGGTCGAGCTCCTGCCCGTACGCATGTTCCTTGACCTGTCGTTGGTTGAGCGTCTTCTTCCCCTGCTGCGTTTCCTCGCGCCCGTCGTACAGTCGTCTGCGAGCGGAAGCGCCGCTGCGTCAACTCCCACTGCTGGACAGCCGACAGGTGGACCGCGGCCGTTGCCGTCCCTGCGCATGGCGGATCACGAATCGGGAGGTCCGCATCGGCGCAACTCGGTGACACCCCCGCAGCAGCTCATCAAGCTGCGCTGTCCCATGATCCGCCTCGACATTCGCTGTCCCGCGCCATTGAATCGGCGTGGGTCTTGGGGCGACGGCGCCCACCTGCGATCTGGTATTGTGACACTCGACATTCATGGTTTGAGCGTCAACATTGCGCAGGATCGCCCCACAGTCCCGCGTCTTCAGTCAGGAAGCGACGCCTTTGCACCGCACAAGGGGGGTATTAACATTGAATGGCACAAGATCGTTCTTCTCTTCAGCCGCGTTCCAGAGAAGCGCTCGTCAGCGTTTCTTGTCATTGGCCCGCTGGCACCCGAACCAGGTGACGACGAGGGCGTCCTCCTACCGTCTGTTAACGTCCATTCGGAGCTTGCGCCCATCACAGGCGTCAAGACGCAGTCGGTCACGTGCCGCATTCCGTCCGTACAGGCCAAGATCCGCCAGCCGACCGTCGAGGGACTCCAGTTCTTCGCGGACGACATGACGCACTGGCTCGACGGCGCGTTCGGCGACGGGTCGACGCCCAGACCCCGCGACGACCTAAAGATGATTGGCAGCCGTTTCTTCGGGTCCAAGGCGTCGTCGTCTGCGTCCAGCTCGACCGACTATGACGATGACGACGACCTTGGCGCAGCGACACTGTTCCGCGTAGCTATCAGCGAAGTCGAGATTGCGCTGCTCGTGCCCAAGGTCAAGGGCGTACATGAGGACGACGCGGGCGCGTCTGAACGAATCCTCTCGCTCTGTGCGTCAGACATGAACCTCAAACTCGAGTCCAACGCCACAAATAAACAGGAGACGTCTGTTACGCTCTCGGCCATGGACGCGGACCTCTTCCATGTTGCTGAACCTGGTGCAGAGCCCAGTCGGCTCTTTGGCCGCACAACGCCTCTGACGCTCACGACGCATACCCAGCCACTCTTCAACCTCCGCTTCTCGTCCATCACACACCAGGATCGCACCAAGGAGACGGGTGTGCGCGTGACAGCCAGCGTGTGCACGCTGTTTGTCACCAAGGACCTAGAGTGGGTGCACGACTTAGCGTTGTACGCCAAGACACCCGAGGGCGTGTTCGAGGACGTCGTGCCCAGTGAAGTCACGCGCATTGCTTTGACGCTGTTCGACTGCTCCGTGCACGTTGCCGCGCCGACTATGCCTGGGGCTCTACTCGTGGTAGTCACGGCCGTGGAGGCTCGCACTGCCCTTGAGAGCGACTCGGACGACACGACCGTCGATATTGGCGTGTCGGGCTTGAACCTCCTCGCAATTGACGACCGCACTGCAGCCACCCCGCTGCAGATGGGCTACGCCGTGTCCCTGGACGCATGGAAGCGGTCAGGATACGCGCCGCTTGCCGAGCTCGTCAACCTCGACGCGCAGGTCCTGCGTACTGCCGTACCTGACACCACGCTGTTTGACATTGCTCGCAGCCAGGTGCGCGTCACTGCGTGTGCCGACTCGCTCGCGACGCTCGGCGCGCTAGCCGGCGACCTGTCCAAGCTCGGACCGCCCAAACCAGCGCCACCGCCTGACGCCAAGGTGCGCCGACCCACCGCGCTCGACCAGTCGATCGACGTCTTTGCGTCTGTCGATCTGCAGGCGTTCGGCCAAGCCCCCGACATTGTCGCCGGTGCAGACATGATTGACGACGACCTCCCGACCAACCTCGACTATCTCGACCACGCAGCGGGTGCAAAGGGTCCCACGTTAGACCGCCACACGGGCGAGTCGCTTCGATCGTGGGAGACGCCAGACGAAGCGCCGCATATCCAGAACGACCTTGGCGGAGGCACCGTTAAGCTTCTCATGACGGAGCCCTTTGAGAGCGATGGAGATTACTGGAACACCCTTCCTGTGCTCAAAGACGGGGCCGAGTGGGTACTGAGTTGTGCTTGGGCTGACGCCAGAACACGTATGGGCAAGCTGCGTGTACGTGTGCAGGACTGCGCGGTGACAGTGCTCCTGCATGACGGGTACGACTGGCAGAAGACGCGCAAGGCGATCGAGGATGAGATCAAGGAGATGCGCCGACGCCTTGAGAAGATCAAGCAGTTGTTGGCGTCGGGCCAGAAGGCCGACGCGAGTATCGACAACACAAGCTCTGTGCTCTTCAACTCGGTGTACATTGGCTTTGAGGGGCGCGAGGACATGGATTCCACACAGCTCATGGCGGCGATTGACGAGGAGCTGGATGACCTTGTTACTGTCGCCGACACGGACACGGCGAGTAGCTGGCAGACGTTCCCTGATGCCGCTGCTGTGCCACACGCTGGGGGCTCGGCGCCGCCAAAACGGTCTCATGTGCGGCTACGCGGCAAGCGGCTGACGCGCTCGAAGCGTGCGCAAGTCGAGTTTTCCGTCGACGGCCTGCGCGCCGACATTGACGTGTACAGCAGCGACGACGAGACAGCGTCGCGCGTGCACGTGACGGCGCGCGGTTTCGAGATTCTCGACCACATCAAGACTTCGACGTGGAAAAAGTTCCTGACGGAGATGAAAGCCGACTCGCGCGGTAACGTGCGCGAGACGGACGCCGACATGCTCCGTCTTGAAATCGTCAATGTCCGCCCCAACCTCCCCTCGACCGACGAGGAGATCCGCGTCCGTGCAAAGATCCTGCCCCTCCGCCTACATGTCGACCAGGACGCGCTCGATTTCCTCAAGCACTTTTTCAGCTTTACCCCGCCTGGCGCCGAGGTCGTCGTCGATCCGCAGCCCAAGCCGGAGCCCTTCTTCCGTGAGCTCACTCTTTAGTTCCTGCAGCTGACGCCAGAACACGTCGAAATCTTCCCGGTCGAGCTCAAACTCGACTACAAGCCCAAGCGCGTCGACTACTCTGCGCTGAGGGCCGGACGTACCATCGAGCTCATGAACTTTTTCCACTTTGAGGGCGCGGAAATGACCCTGCGGCACGTGACGTTGTCGGGCATCACGGGCTCGGCGCGACTGTCAACCATGCTGCAGGATATATGGACGCCAGACGTCAAGTCAAACCAGCTGGCAGACGTGATCTCTGGCGTGTCGCCCATCCGCTCCGTCGTCAACGTCGGCTCGGGCGTCGCGGACCTCATCCTCTTGCCGATTGAGCAATACCGGAAAGACGGACGTGTAGCGCGTGGAGTGCAGCGGGGTACCAATTCGTTTGTGCGCTCGACTGCGCTCGAGATGATGAAGCTCGGGGCGCGCCTCGCGACGGGCACGCAGGTGGTGCTAGAGCGCGCGGAGGGTGTGCTGGGCAACAAGGTGTGCGACAGCGTCGTGCTCGAAGCGACGTCGGGCACGTCGCCTGCGTCACCGCGCCGCGGCCGACCGGACGCGGGCTCGGGCTCGTCCGACGACGAAGGCGAAGTCACGGCCCAACAGAGCAGGTACCGCAACCAGCCTAACGACGTGCGCGAGGGTGTCCAGGCCGCGTACGCGAGTCTGCAGTCCAACATGACGTCGGCGGCACAGACGATCCTCGCCGTGCCGATGGAGGTGTACGAGCGGTCGGGCGACGACGGGCCGCTCAAGACGGTCGTGCGCGCCGTGCCTATTGCCGTGCTCAAGCCTATGATCGGCGCGTCAGAGGCAGTCAGCAAGACTCTATGGGGATTGCGTAACAGTCTCGACCCAGAGTCACGCCGCGAGATCGGCGACAAGTACAAGTAGGCCGGCGATATTAGTTTACAAGGCATGTTCTACAGTATGTGTATGTACAGTATGGTTGTGTGAAACCCGCCGGAGCGTTTCAGAAGTAGTGTTACCATTTCCAGGGCCGCGAGGGCCGTTAACCTGGCGCCTGCGCCGCATCTCAATGCCGACCGGCCGGCGCAGACCCGTGTTATATCTATCGTTAGACTGCCCCTAAAAGCGGAGCCCAACGGCGCCGGCATGGCGTGGGGGATAGCGTGAACAGATAGCGTAGCGTGGACAGGGCTGTGAATCGCAGCGGTATGCTTGTTGCCATGCAACCGCGGGGCGTACGGTGCTGATGATCATGTTGGTCGAGGTGGGGGAACGTGTCCACTACCGCCGGATCAGGTGGGCACGAGATGCACGAGACCTGATGCGCGATTTAATCTCGTCGCGTACGTGCGCTCATGTGTTTCTCACATGCAATATGTGAATCACCGCGCGGCGCTGTTCCATCACGTGCATCATAGATACATCAATCATGGACATATGCACACGCACTCATATGTTATGGACACTCAATGGCAATCTACAACTATACGGGGGCCCTATGTAGACCATAGGGCCAAGCCACCATCAAGCCGCCATCATGTGATCTGCAATTGCCACTAGCGGGGAGATTGTCGCCGGCAAGAACGAGGTGAGGGCGAGGGCGAGGGCGAGGGCGAGGGCGAGGGCGAGGGCGAGGGCGAGAGCAGTGCCTCTGCGGTCGATTCGACAATCGACGACACCGACGACGGCAGGAGCTTGTGTCGCGTCTTGTTCTGATGTCCGAAACCAGCCAAGACTGGGCCAGCCCCGACGCGTCGATGCGCAGCCCTCCGACCGACACAGAGGGGGTCAACACACGCCCCTAGATGCTCATGATGTCGGCGTTGTGAGAGAGAGGATAGAGTGGGGGAGACTGGAGACTGGAGACTGGAGACTATTGTGAGACTTCCAAGTGCCACACTCGCAATTGCCGCGCATCATTGCAGGGGCGCTGGGCAAGGGGTGCATTCAGGGCTCAAGTTTCAGGGAAGTGAGGACTACCTTGCACCGTACAGTAGTGTGCCTGAAAGACTATCCACCCAAAGTATGGGATCTAACGTGTTACCCCCACTTTATCACCTCCAGTGCCCTCTTTCTTTGTGTTCCCCCCTTTTGCCTGGCAGAGGAGAGTCCAGTCCAGACAGAGCCAACCACCGTGTACAGTGCACATACCTCACTCACTCACCCAGGCCAGCGAGTGCCTCTCTCACCTTCCCCTCTCCCCCTGTGCCCACCACCCACCACCCACACACTCCACCACTTGATCACCACCAACCAACCAGACCTCACTCTCCGACAACACCACACTGCTACTCTTAATCAAACGACATCTCTCCCTCTCCGCTCTCCGACACATCGCCGAGAGCTACGTCCTACTCCGTGCTCCGTGCCCTCCGCAGCAGCGCCCTCACGCACGCACCTACGCCCACGCCTAACACACCTACACCTACACCCACACCCCACCCCCACTCACCACCCCTCTGTCGGCGTCACACGCGCGCCCTCAACCAACACATCCCAACCAACCCCTCGCCAACGCCGACGCGTCCAACTCGACGCCCGCATTCTTTGTCGGCGTAGGCTACCCGACGTACAGGTACGTTCCTCTTGTTCCCCCCCATTCCCCTCCCTCCGACACACACCCAAACGACCACACACACACAAGCACGCACACGCACTTCCCCCTCGTCACATGGGCTCTCGCGAGTCACGGCCTGGTTAGGCTCGCCGTCATGCCGCACTCGGGCTGGCACTCCACCATGGCCTCCACCACCATCATCACTGGCGCATCCATGCGATGGAGGGGCACACACACCTCGAGGATTGTGCAATGCACAGATGCCGCAGCGTTGTTTGACGCGGTGCGAGGTCCGGAAACTGCGTCAGCGTGTGTCCCAGTCCATTCCTTGGAAGCCGAGTGGGTGGGGGCGGGGCTAGGCGAGGGGGCCAACGGGGGGCCGCACACCTCTCTCCCTCCCTCTCTGTGCAGAGACCCAGGCCGAGACTGTGCAGCGGCACGCCGTCGCCCATTACACACGCACACACACCCCTCCGAATCACTTGATCCGCATCACCGCGCCGTCATCCATCTCCATTGTCGCACTGTTTCCTGGCGTTTCCTTGACCCTCCACCTCGCGTTTGACTGGCGCTGACATTGATCGTGTTCCCCCTCTGACCCCACCACCCACCTCACCCACCCAACTTGTCCAACCCCCCCTTCCTTGGCCACCTGACCTCACAATCGGGATCCACACCTACACCTTGCACTCTCTCCCACCCACTTTCAACTCCTCTCTGTTCGGCCCACACTACCTTGCACCAACCTACTCTCTCCCTCTCTCCGTTACTCTTGTGAAACCCACCTCCCTCTTGACGTCGCGCGCGTAATCCGCCTCCAACGCTGCACCGCCCTTCACCTGGCCACGCGTCGTCGTTAAACCTGTCAACCCCCCACCGCGCCGCCGCCCCACGAACGGATCGCGCACCGAACTCTGCTGCTGGGCGTCCATTCCGCACACTACCTTGGCCATCCAGAAGCTCACACTCGTTCCACCATGAGCAACCTCGTTAACGGGGTCAAGGTGTCCGGTAAGCTCCATCCCTGCTCCTCCTCGCACTCGGAGCACACTCCCGAGTGCGGGGCGGGCCCCCTGGCGACCCCAAGCTGACATGTCCGCAGCCGATGACCCGAACCGTGTGGTGACGGTGACGGCGCACGAAGGAAAGTCGGGCCAAGAGATGACCATCACGTACACAAACTACAAGGTCGTCGGCAACGGAAGCTTTGGCGTCGTGTTTGCCGCCAAGATGTTGCGTAAGTGGCGTCGGCACAGCCCGAAATAGGGCTATTGCTCACGAAGCAGCGACAAAGCTGGCCGATGGAACAGAGGTCCCAGAACAGGAGATTGCGATCAAGAAGGTGTTGCAGGACAAGCGATTCAAGAACCGTGAGCTCCAGATCATGCGACTTGTCTCCCACCCAAACGTCGTCGATCTCAAGGCCTTCTTCTACTCGAACGGCGACAAGGCGAGTTGAACGCCGGCGCGCCGCGTGGCCCGGATCTCTCACACGTTACAGCTGCTGACTCCACAGAAGAAGGACGAGGTGTATCTCAACTTGGTGCTCGAGTTTGTCCCGGAGACGGTGTACCGTTCGCTGCGCTACTACACAAAGCTCAAGCAAGCGGTCCCACCTCTCCAGGTTAAACTCTACATGTACCAGCTCCTCCGGTCCCTCGCCTACATCCACTCGGTCGGCATCTGCCACCGTGACATCAAGCCGCAGAACTTGCTCCTCAACCCTAACACTGGCGTCTTGAAGCTGTGCGACTTTGGTTCGGCAAAGATCCTGGTGGCTGGTGAACCAAACGTCTCGTACATCTGCTCGCGCTACTACCGCGCACCAGAGCTCATCTTTGGCGCCACCAACTACACCACCAACATTGACATCTGGTCCACAGGCTGTGTCATGGCCGAGCTCATGCTCGGTCAGCCCCTCTTCCCCGGAGAGTCTGGCATCGACCAGCTCGTCGAGATTATCAAGGTCCTCGGCACGCCTACCCGCGACCAGATCAAGACGATGAACCCGAACGTGAGTTGCTCAAGCGTCTGCTGCAGTATTGACCCCCAGTACATGGAGCACAAGTTCCCTCAGATCAAGCCACACCCATTCACGAAAGTGTTCCGTCCTCGCACCACCCCCGACGCCATCGACCTCATCTCCAACCTCCTCCAGTACACTCCCACCGCCCGACTCACGTAAGTTCAACTCCATCAGATATGGATGCTCACACGTCAGCGCGCCCCAGGCACTTGTGCACCAGTTCTTTGACGAACTGCGACAGGAGGGAACACGTCTGCCGAACGGCAAGGAGATGCCCGCACTGTTCAACTTTACGCGGGAGGAGCTCTCGACGAGGCCCGACCTTATCCACCAGCTGGTGCCCAAACACGCCCAGGCGGACCTGCGCGCGCAGGGGATTGACGTCGACGACTTTGTCCCCATCCCTCTGGAGCAGCTGCGCATCAGCCTGGACTAGTCGCTTCTGGTCGCGTGTGCGTGTGTGTGTTTGTGTGCTCCACCGCGGAGCTCTGATACCCTCCCTCCGACTCAGCATCGCCGGCCCACCTGTCATGTTCCCCTCTCGACCCACCCTCGCGCCTTCTCTACTACAAGCCATCTCCTAGCTACCGACGCCGCTGTCGTCGTCTGTTTCCGTAATTTGCTACCTCTTTCCTTCCTTCCTCGTTCCCTTTCTACACATGTGCAATCGCCCTTTTCCGTCTCGTCAGTCTGGTGGCTCAACCTATGTGGGCCGCTGGGCACTGGTACCATGTTCCTTGACGGAACGGGTATCATGCGCGAGACGTGGAGATGTGCTGCTCCGAGGAAGGCGAAAGGCGGCGAGAGAGCGGGTTCCCTGTACGAATTGGATGAATGCATTGACTACAAGAGTGCTGCAACGGCTTAGCAGCTGCTAGGCCGTCGTCTGAGGCTGAGAGGTGATGCGGGACGTTATATGCTATGATGCGAGGTGGAGGCGGCACTACCGAGGGTTGAGTGCCAACCAGATGTTGGGTTATTCAAACGCTCTAGAAAATCTAGACCAGACGCTGCGAGGACGCCTGTGCTGGAGGAACAGGCGCGCCGCGCTCCTGCGCCTCGAGTCTCCGCGCGAGTCCCTTCTGCGCCTCGTACTCGTCCAGGCGCAACTGGCGCTCTCTAGCGCGCTGGTCCGCCGTCTGTGCCTCGAGCAGCTGCGGTGGCGGGGACACGACGCAGGTCGCGCAGTCGTCGTCGATGACGGCCGCGGGCTGAGCGACCTTTTTCAGCGCCGCCTCGGCCTTTTCCCGCACGCGCGCCTCGTCACGGATAACTCCGAGGTACATGGTCTGGCGTCAGCGGGAAGTTGCGGAAATTGGGGAAGCGTCTGACAGTGCACGCCGTGTGCTGCCGCACACGCGCACACTGCGTCGCTCGTGTACCCACCTCTGACTCGCGCTGCTGCATCCAGTGAACGCCGTAAATGATGCCCGCGGTGAGGGCCAGGCTTGACCCAAAGAAGATCTTGGACGCGCGCGACATTGTCGTGGTCGTGACGAGTAGTTGAAGGCGATGTGGTAGATTCAGAAAGCATACGCCGCGAAGTCTTGGCCGTACTGTGGAAAAAGTCGGATCACCGTTGGGGTGGGATTATCCGGGTCATCTAATCCAAAGCTAATGCATTAGCCCGACGTCCTAATCGCAGGGAACATCATGTGATCTCTGACACAACGCGTAACGCGAGCCAGGGACGGGGAGGTGTGTGGAACCAAACGACGTGCGGACCGAGGATGCTGGCTGTAACACACAAGCATCAAGTGGTGGCCACTCAATCATCGCTCGTTCCATCGCAGCATTCACAACACTCCCTTTTCTAGCCCCAACGCACATTTGCAGTGCGCGGGACTACCACTTGCACGCACGCTCGTCGGCTCGGCGCCGCTCCCACAACACTGGCGGCCCAGTCCCGCATCTCTCGCCCTTTGGGCCGACCGACACATAGCATAGTCGACGACGGCCGCAGTCACCATGTCGTCCGGTAACAATATCAAGGTATGCCGCTTCCGCTGCCGCCTTCGTAAAGTGCTGACGCCAGGTCGTGTGTCGGTTTCGTCCGATGAACCGCATGGAAGTCGACAACAAGTCGGAACGATGTGTCGGAATCACGGACGACGACCTCACGGTCATGATGAAGAACGGGCAGTCGCTCGGTATGTCGCACGAGAGGGGCGCAGCTGACTCCAGCCGGACCAGAGAAAGATGGTGCGACAGTTAAATGTCTGTGTTAGCTGACGACAGGGTTCACGTTCGACCGTGTGTTCGACGAGCAGACGCGCCAGGAGGATATCTTCGACTTTGGCGTCAAGTCCATCGTGGAGGGTGAGCGTCCGACACGACGACGAGCTGACATGCAGATGTCATGACTGGCTTCAACGGCACGCTGTTCTGTTATGGCCAGACGGGCTCGGGTAAAACGTTCAGTAAGTGATACCTGAGCGAACAACGCTAACCTCTAGCCATGATGGTTTGTTGCATGGAGACCACCACGTACTGACCACAGGGTGCCGATATTGAGAACACTGAGCTCAAGGGTATGATCCCCCGCATCACCGAGCAGATCTTTGCCTCGATCCTTTCGGCCGATAGCAATATCGAATACACCGTCAAGGTCAGCTACATGGAAATCTACATGGAGCGGATCAAAGACCTTCTTGCCCGTGAGCTCGCGCCCAAGGAGTACAACTAACCCAGCAGCGCGCAACGACAACCTGTCTATCCACGAGGACAAGGCGCGCGGCGTCTACGTCAAGGGCCTGACGGACGTCTACGTTGGCTCCGAGGAGGAGGTGTACAATGTCATGAAGGCCGGTGGTGCTAGCCGAGCGGTATCGTCGACCAACATGAACGCCGAGTCGTCGCGTTCCCACTCCATCTTCGTTATTGGTGTGCACCAGCGGAACACCGAGACGGGCAGCCAGAAGGCCGGTAACCTCTACCTTGTCGACTTGGCGGGTTCCGAGAAGGTCGGCAAGACCGGCGCGTCCGGCCAGACGCTCGAGGAGGCCAAGAAGATTAACAAGAGTTTGTCGGCGCTAGGCATGGTTATCAACTCGCTCACGGATGGAAAGGTGTGTGGCGTAAAGAAACGGCGCTGACACACAGTCAACGCACATTCCATACCGCGACTCCAAGCTTACTCGTATTCTGCAAGAGTCGCTGGGTGGTAACTCGCGAACAACCCTGATTATCAACTGCTCTCCTGCTTCGTACAATGAGCCCGAGACGCTGTCAACGCTGCGATTTGGTATGCGTGCCAAATCGATCAAGAACAAGGCTAGGGTCAACGTCGAGCTGTCGCCTGCCGAGCTCAAGGCCATGCTCAAAAAGACCACTGCCGAGCTCGCCGTGGCGCGCGAGTACGCTGCGATGCTCGAGGAGGAAATCAAGGTCTGGCGCTCGGGCGGCAAGGTGGATCAGGACAAGTGGACGCCAGCCATGACCGACCGCGCTCCCAATGCAAGCAGTCTCGCGGCTGCGCGCAAGATTGCCGCTGCAAGCCCCACACCGACATCGGTGTCTGCTGGCGACGGCAGTCGGCCCGATACGCCCAGTGCCTTTGGCGTTCCTCTCGAGAAGGACGAGAAGGAGGAGTTCCTGCGCCGCGAGAACGAGCTCAGTGACCAGCTCGCCGAGAAGGAGAGCGCGCTGGCCGCGCGCGAGAAGGTCCTCAACGAGCTCAAGGAGGAAGTCGCATACCTCAAGGAGCAGGAGGCCTCGCTCCTGAAGGAGAACAAGTCGATGACGAGCGATATCTCCGAGCTGCGCATTCTCTCTGCACGTCTCGAGACGGAGTCCAAGGACGCGTCCATCACGCTGGATACGTACAAGGACAAGATGGCTGAGCTGCAGCGGGAGATCGAGGAGCACAAGGTGGAAATCGAGGAGAGAAAGAAGGTCCAGTCTCGCGAAAAGGAGGAAGAGAAAGAGAAGCGCAAGCAGGACATGCTCAACGACATGATGGCCAAGATCGACTTGGGCAACGCCAACCTCGACGCCGCAGGCGAGGCCATCCGCGTTCGTCTCAAGGAACTCGAGGACGCAGAGAGCAAGGGCGCAGCCAAGGAATCTGTGCCTGCCGACCTCACCAAGCTCATGCGTACCCACCTCGCCGAGACGCAAGACACGCTCCGGGGCATGCAGGAACGTCTGCGCCTCAGCCAAGACGACGTCGAGCTCCAGGCCAAGCGTCGCGCAGATATCGAGAAGCTTCTTGAGGACCGCCACCGCGAGTACGAGGATCTCCTGAGTAGGTGCTATACAATGGCGTTGCTGACGTTTCCAGCCCAGAGTGCGCAGGGAATCGACGTTGCCGACGTCAAGGCACGCCTCGAGACCAAGTTTGCCGCGCAGGAAGAGCTGCTCAAGGGCGAGATCGGCGCACTTAACGAGCGCAACGAAAAGTCCGCGCTCGACATTCGCCGGCTGCAGAGCACGGTCGACTCGTACAAACTGTCCAACGAGGAGCTCAACCGTGCCGTCGAGACGGCGTCTGCAGGCAACCAGGACGGCGAGAAGTTTGCCACTGCCACGCGCGAGCTCGAGCGCCAGCGCAAGCAGTACGACATTCAGCATGCCGAGTTTGAGGTGGTGCGCAAGAGCCTCATGAAGGACCTGCAGAACCGCTGCGAAAAGGTCGTTGAGCTCGAGATGCAGCTAGACGAGGTGCGCGAGCAATACAAGGTGATCGCGCGGTCTGCCAACTCGCGCGCGCAGCAGCGCAAGCTCGAGTTCCTCGAGCACAACCTGGACGCGTTAAACCAGGTGCAGAAGCAGCTGGTGGAGCAGAACACGCAGCTCAAGAAGGAGGTCGGTGTGGCCGAGCGCAAGCTCATTACGCGCAACGAGCGGATCCAGAACCTCGAGCAGCTACTTAACGACGCCGATGCGCGCCTCGCGCAGAAGAACCAGCGTTACGAGCAGCAGATCGAGCAGTTCCGCAACCGTCTCGCGGACATGCAGGCGCGGGAACAGTCGTCGTTCAACCACGCGCGCATTGCCAAGCCACTGCGCGGCGGCGGCGGCGGTGGCGGCGGCGGCATGGGTGGTGGGCCAGTACTCGTTGGAGGCCAGGGCCCCGTCGCGCCCGCCAACCCCTTTGCCAACCCACTCACGCGCGTCCAGGCTGACCAGAGCCCGGCGAGCGCCAAGCGCCAGTCATGGTTCTTCTCGCCGTCACGATAGACCATGCCCTCAATTCTAGACTAGACGCATGATTGTAGTAGCTGCATGAACATGGATGTACACCCCAGGACAATTGTACAACACGACACGGGTTTTCGTCAGGTCTGTCTATGCCACTTCCCAGCCTAGGGCGCCCTCGCCCCAGTCGCCTGTACCGTCCGCGTCGATGGCGCGCACGACCACACCCGCCCAAAGACGCACGAGCCGCCGTTCCTCCTCGCCGACCCAGACACGCCCGTCGCCACGACCGAGCCACCACCCGTCCCTGCCCGCTCCCCAGTCGTCCCGGGGTTCGGGCCGCGACGTCGCCGCAGCAGCAGCGAGGAGGTCGCCTAGTGGAGGGGGTGAGCCGCGGTCGAGCGTCGCCGCTGCGGCGGGACGCGCGAGGCTTTCAGAGTCCACGCCGAGTAGTCGCGCCAGCGCGCCGTGCCGCGCCGGGGGCGTCGGCAGCGAGTCAATCGCTTCGAGTACTTTGACAAGCACGGGCGATTCCAGAACATCACGTAGGTCCTCCGACGTCGCTATGGTCAGTTTCGTTCACTCAAGGGCTCACCGATACGTTCTAGCTCGGAATGGCGCAGTGGCTTGGGATCGTCACGACGGAGCGGGTCGCTGAAGACCATCGGGTCGGGCTCGGGCGGCCACTTGAGCGACGTAAGGGGACGTAATGGTTTCTTCTCCTCGGTCGACAGTGCCCCGTCTCCCGCGTCTGGGTCGCGCGCTGATGGCGATTTGGCATCGTCCTCGGCCTCTTCCTTAATATCGTTCTCAGGCTCGAGTGACGGCGCAGGCGCGGCTGCCGCTGCCGCCGCGGACCCCTCACATGTCTCTGTCCATCAGCACTGAGCTTACACCCAATCTCACCCTTGTGCGCCTTATAACAAGCCACGGAGCAACTGCCGTCAGTACCCGTCCATAACCCGTACGCACTATCGCACGGGACACGCCGAGCAGCGATATTTCGAGACCTGACCGCACACGGCGCACGGCACGGTCTTTGGCGGCATCGCGAGTGGACACTGGAGAGGTTGGAACAGTGCCGGTGGAGGCCAAAACAAATCCTCACCTGCCAGCGGCTGCGCCAGCCGAAAACATCCACGCCGTTTGCTTCCGTCCATTCACTCTGGTCCACTCAGGCCCGCGAGCTCTGAGAAAGGACAAAACATAAACGTCGAGATAAAGTCTTGTCGTCACTACACCCTCACCAGAGTATCATGAGCTACAACGGCTTTGGCGGCGGACCGCGCGGATACGGCGGAGGAGGGGGATATGGCGGAGGGGGCTATGGCGGTGGAGGGTATGGCGGTGGAGGATACGGCGGAGGAGGGTACGGCGGCGGCGGCGGCTATGGCGGTCGTGGACGACGAAGTGAGTTCTGGTGATGTGAGGGGTGGAGCTCACGGCAGACGACCGGGGCCGCGGCGGTGCGCGCGGTGGTGGTGGCAGGACGGCGCCCGAGACGACGGCTGTGCGCATGAGGAAGATGATTTTCAAGTACGCCGACGACGAGGTGAGTTGTTGTCGTCTGGGACGGAAGGCTTATGGGAACAGGAGTTCGACCCGATCGAGGACCCGCCGCGCCTAGCCAAGGTGCTCCGGCGCAGCTACCGCGAGGGCATGCAGGGCGTATTCGAGGGGTTCCGGTACAGCATCACCGAGACGCCGTTCAAGGCGCACCACTACGTCACGCTGCTCCTGCACCTGTCTTACGTGCCGCCTGCTGGCGAAGGCGAGGAGGACTCGGCGGCGCCTGCCGACGGCGCCGAGAGCGAGGAGCCGCAGACGGGCGAAAAGCGCAAGGGTGCGCCGGACGAGGAGACGCCTTGCGGCCGCGAGATTCTCGAAGAGCTCGACCGTATCTTCCGCGCAGCCGTCGAGGCGCGCGAGTGGCTCGACGCACGTCTACTTGTGAGTCGCGTACCCCAACTCTCTGCTTACGACCCAGCTCCAGTTTCTCTCCCTTTGCGTCCCCGCCGGCCTCGTCGACCCCCGCTCCATGGTCGATGTCTACAAGGGGCTCCTGACCGTGCTTAACGAGGTCGGCGGCGGCGGCGACCGCGCCGAGCGTGCCGCCCGCGCCGTCGGCGAAGGCCTCTTCAGGGTGAGCTGATGCGCCGCCCATCATAAGCTCACACCAGTCTGCGCATGCGCTCGCACCTTCCTTCCCCGAGGACCTCGAGGGACTTATCGGCAGCATGGAGATGTTTGTTCTTGGACGCCGGGGTAACCGCGCGCTCATCAACCCTCTTGCCCCAATCCTTCCAGCTGGCCAGGAACCAGAGCCTTACGCGGATGTAAGCTGGCACTTGTTTGCGAAAGCTAACATCAGCCTCTGGCAGACCTCATGTCTGCGCTGCACGAGCTGCGCACCGCCGACTGGGCGGCGCCGGCCGTACTTCCCCGGCCCTTCGAGAACGCCGTGTTCCCCGAGGGCGCGACGTTCCCCGAGCCCCTTGCGATTGGGTCCGTCAGCGTCCCACCAGAAATGTACGACGTCGACGAGGAGAACCCCCAGGACACTGAGGGACGCACCGGCGGCCTGCGCCTCTTCAGCGAGGACATTGTGCCACTGCCCAACACCGTGCTTGGCTGGACACTGCGCAGCCTCATTGTCGACGTTGTCAACATTTTCGAGGTCAACCGCAAGGAGTGCGCGCGTTTCCTGCTGTCGCTCCCGCGCTACGTTGCGCCTGGCACGTTCAAGGCCGAGGACTCGGAGTCGACGTATTCGCTCGAGTCGATGGTCGTGTCTACCATCCTGTCGACGCTCTGCACGCTCCCCCACGCCCCGCAGCGCCCGCTGTGCTACGGCTCGATCATCACTGAATTGTGCAAGCTCAGCCCTAACACGATAGCGCCGCCTGTTGGTCGCGCTGTGCGCCGCATCTTCAACCAGCTCGGCGAGGACGGCCTCGACATTGAGGTGTCGCGCCGCATCTCGGACTGGTTCGCCATCCACCTGAGCAACTTTGGCTTCCAGTGGATGTGGAAGGAGTGGGTACCAGACCTCGAGCTGCCGGCCGCGCACCCGCGGAGGGCGTTCATGCGCCGGGCCGTCGAGCTCGAGGTGCGCCTTGCGTACCACGACCGGATTCTCCAGACACTCCCCGAGCCCATGCTTGCCAAGGGCGCTGGCGTCGTGAGCGAGGAAGCTCCCGACCCGGTGTGGCAGTACGGCGAGGACAGCAACACGTTGCACGCCGAGGCCGTGCAGCTGCTCAAGATGCTCAAAGGCAAGGCCCCCTCGGCAGAGATCAAGGACTACATCAACGACCTGCCCGGCGCAAAGTCGGAGGACGGCGACTCGCTCTCTGCGCCCGTGCTACAGATGGTCGCCGAGACTATTCTCAAGCTCGGAGACCGGTCCTTCTCGCATTTCCTGAACGCGACCGAACGCTACCTGGAGGTCTTGCGCTACATTACGTCCGACTATGCGTCGCGGCGTGTTGTGCTCGACGCTATCCAGTCGTTCTGGCGCCGCTCGAGCCAGATGCGGTTGATCACTATCGACAAGTACCTGCAGTACAGTATCCTGGAGCCGCTGGACGTGGTGGACTGGGTCTTCGCCGATGACGTCGCGTCGGGCGACGACACAGGGGACGGGTGGACGGACGTGGACAAGTGGGAGCTGCTGCGCATGACGCTCGACAAGGTAGTTGGACGTGTAGTGGCTGTTCGCCGGCGCCTGCGTGCAGTGGACAAGGCGGACGAGGTTGCGCGTGCGCGCCGAGCAGCGGATAGGTTGGAGCGCGGCGAGGGCGTGGGAATGGACGACGACGAGGACGACCAGCCGGTGGACCGCTCGCGCGAGGCGCAGGACGCCCAGGCGTCCCTCGACATTCAGACCAACCGGCTTGAGCGGATCCTGCAGGCCGTCGTGCGGCGCTTCGCCACCGAGCTCCTGCCGTGGGCCTACGGCGGTGAAGGCATGGGTCTCAAGGCAGTTCTGGCGCTGCTTGATGGCGGCGAGGTCGGCGCGTGGCCCATGCGTGCGCGCTGGGGATGGTGGCGCGAGCTCGTACGCAGGTACGCACCGCACATTGAGCCGCTCGCGGACGCGATCGAGACCAACGTCTTTGCGTCACTCCCCGACCGCGAGGGCGACGACTCTCTCGACGCGCGCGCAGAGACCATGGTCAGGCGTGTCTGGGCCGACGCTCTCGGCCGGGAATAGCGTCGCGTGGGGCGCAAGAAAACGTCTAGTGAGACGACCTACTGGTAGTAGCTAGCAACCAAAACCAAAATATCTGCATCTCGTGTGTGTCAAGGAGGGTGCCAGAGTGCGGGTGTCACATTGTCTGGTGGGCTCAGGCCCAAAAAGAAGCCCTGGCCAGCGCTGCGGGCTGCAAAAGATAATTTCTCCGCCAGGGAGTTGAACCCTGCTCTTTCGCGAAATATCCCTCGTTATGAGAGGCGAATATACTAACCGATATACTAGCGAAGATATACAAGCTTGTGCTTGTCGATGGAAGTGGGCGCGGGCCAGTTTGGTTATGTACCTTTGGTGCAATCGTCAATGTTGTCGTGGCGACGAGAACGAGTGTTTTGATGATGCACAGGAGGGTTTGGATGGCGAGATAAGCCTTGGCAGAGTCGAGATGGTGGGCAGATAGCGTGCATTCAATAGGAGTGTCTCTCGCTAGCTCTTGTCTCACTCTAGATACATGCTAGATGTCTCAGAGACGGCAAATCACGTGATGTTGTTTCACTTGATGTATTTCTTGTTCCTCTCACCCAAACGCGTCCGACCCACATATTTGGCGCGGCGGCGGCCAACTCTCACACGCATCTTGACAACAACAATACCTTTCTCGCAGTGCCAATCACGGCACGACTCGTGCTAACGGCAGAGACTTGAGCGGCATTTTGTCTACAGCGGCGAGAACGCGAGGGGCCTTGCTTGTCTCCATCTTGAGCTAGACACGAGTGAGAACATTAGTCCGAGTTGGTCGCCGGATCAGCGCGAAGCTTTGCACGCCAGATCACACACACAGACGCGCGCGCGCGCGCACCGGGGCCATGCCAAAGGACCCTTCGGGCCACTACAAGGGCAACAACTATGACCCGGAGTATGCGCGCAAGAAGTGGCGTAAGAACCAGTGGGGAGGGGGCGGGCACCACCAGCCGGCGGTGCCGATGCCGGCGGCGGCCATGATGCCGTACGACATGGGCATGATGCCTTATCCGCCGCGCATGATGCCTGGTCCACCGCCGCCGGGGATGGGTCTGCCATATGGCGACGAGATCGATACACGCAGCGCACAGAGCTTCCGTGCCGGCCCGACGACGGTGGGAAGGCGAGACCCATACACGAGGCAGCAGACGGGTGACTACACCCTCTCTGCGTCAGCACCACCTTTTCACCCGGCCGCGGGCGTATACTCGCCTTCCCAACCCATCTCCCGGTCCATGAGACCGAGCTCGTACTCGGACGCGGACATGGGCTCGCCTACGCCAGCAACAGCGCCAGCCGCGCCAGCGCCACCCAAGGACGCGCCGCCACCGCCCACACCAAAACCCACTCATCTTCCTTCTCCTGAGACTGCACCTCCCCCTCCTCCTCCGCAACCTTCCTCGGTCACTGCGGCCGCGCCCGCGCCATCCACGGGCGAGTTGGGCTCGCTTGAGCGTCTCAAGCTGTTCAAGGCACAGGTCGAGGCGACGCGACGAAGTAAGCTCGCCGCGGCGGAGAAACAGCCCGAACCGGCCGTCGCGGCAGAGCTCTTTCTTCTCTCCGCCGCGGGCGCCCAACTGAATGGTACTTCTGCGCCTACAGAGCAGGCGTCGGCCTCTGTTCCTGCCCCAGAACCCGAACCCGAGGCTGGTCCGTCGCGACCGACTGCTGTCGCCACCGCGCCGGCCAGTCCCATAGCGTCAGCGCCGACGCCAACAGCACCCGCGATCGCCGTCGAGGAAGGCGAGATCCCCGACGCGCGCGAGATGCGCCAGCAGGCGCTGCGCGAGAAGCTGCGTCTCAAGATCGCCCAGAAGGCAGCGATGGGAGAGAGCTCAGCTGCGGCTTTGCCTTTGACACCGCAGGCTACAGGAGGATCGCCCAAACCAGATGTCGTCGCTGGCGATGTTCCTCCTCCTCGAGCCGACAGCCGCACTGAGAACCGCCGTGCGGATATCCCTCCCGGGCTATCATTTGCCGATGCGGCACGTCAGCGATTTGCCAGTCGCGCAGAGGCGCGCCAGCGCCGCGTGGCTAATGGCCGTGCTTATCCCCGCGAGCGCGACAGTGACCTGCGCCATGACTCGCTCGCGTCCTCCCGTAACCCCTCTCCCATCCGTCGCTCCCCACCACCCCAACCTCGAGACTACCGACCCCCGTCACCGCGCGACGAGCGCGAGCTATCCATGCTTTCCGAGCCGCAGCGACGCCGCGGCAGCTCCCCTGACTCCTCCGCCAACCGACGTCCTTCAAACGCGCCGTATACCGAGCTCGCCGCGACGTGCGTGCCGTCCCTCGAATCTGCTAACCCAATTAGCACTACTGCCGGCGCTCACGAGCGCGAGCGTGACGTGCTCGCCATGCCACCCCCAGACCATTTTCCACAGTCAGCTGACCCTGTTACCCGCAGCGCAACGACTGCGCCAACACCGGCCAACACCATGGAAGCCTGGGCACTGAGCCAGGTTCAGTTACTGAAACAGCAGCAGGAGGGGATTGCGAGACAGATTGCCGAGATGGAGAAGCTTCTCAAGTCGGGTGTCCTGCGTCCAGCGCCGGTAGCTGTACCGCAGACGCCCGTGTCAGTGCCACCCTACCAAACGCAATTCCAGTCGGCAACGAGACAGAGTGTGTCGCCTGTACGGACAGGGTATCGGACGCCGCGAGAGCGTGACGACGGTCTCTCGCAGCCGAGTCGGGAGCAGTCGCCGTACTCGGCTGCCACTGCGTCGCAGGCAGGCATGTATCGTGACGAAGTGGGAGAGCGGGTTCGTGAGCGTGTACGGTCGTCGCCGTCGTATGGGCCGCCATACGGTCCAAAGGATTATGATGTTGGAGAGTACCGCACAAAGCCACCACACAAGCACAGTTTCGGCAAGGCGCCGCCGTACTACAAGGCGCACCACAAGCCGTACTACAAGCCTTATAACAAGTCGCGTCCGTACGACGAGTATGACCGCGCGCCGCGTTACGTCGCCTCAGCGGGCACACGCCTGGAACGTACCCCGTCGGCTGACCGGCCGGCGTTCAAGCCGTACGACGCGGGTTTCCGCTACTAAGGCGTAGGTGCATGTTTGTAGCGGCACATGAGCGCAAGTGTCAATGTGAATGAATCAGTGCAGCCCACGCGTGAGACTATGTTCTGCATATTCTAGTTAGCCCTCGTGCACAAGCCCGAGGTTGACAATGACCCCCGTCGCGGCCTTTTCGGCGGCCTTGCGCGAGTCGGCGCCCTCGGCGACCTGCGACTGCACAAAGTGCGCCTTGATCTCACGCGCGCGCGCAATCTGCCGTCAGCGGGGTCGTGGTTTGTCGGGCGCTGCGCGGGATGGTGCGTCACATCTGCAGTCGCCGCTCTGTGGCGGATAACGCAGCGAGAAGAAAGAGCAGGGGTGCGGTTCAACAAGGAACGAGGGTCGTTCGCGTTGACCGGGGTGTGTTCCTACATCGCTCCTGCGGTCGCCCGTACTCTCTTTCGTCGCCGCAACAGCGCACTGCGACAACACGGCAAACCGGCGAGCGGCGCTTACGCCCTTGTCCCTCGGATCTCGGTCGCACGTCTGCTCGTGCCCGTCGATACCGCTGCCCGATAGCCCGATCGCTCATTCGCTCCATCCGCGCGCTCGCGCGGGCGCGCGCGCGCCCGTCTCGCACTCACCTCCTTCGTGCGGTGCAAGCACTCGAGGTAGTCCTCCTTCTGCGCGACGCATTGGGACGTCTCGTCCGCGCCGGCGTAGCACTGGCATCAGTCTAGCCCCCACCGAAGCTCACCTTCATGAACGACACAAACGCCTCGTGGCACCGCGAGCGTCCTCCGTGATAACCGAAACCCGACTACTGTTAGCCCCAAGTCCGTTCGTGGCTGTCGCGGCCGCCGCGGGGGTACGCCGCGCCGCACTCACCATCGTGTAGTCGTCGTCGTCGTTGGTGGATAGGTGGTCGGATTCGAGCGCCGACACATCCGCCCATGCCTGTTGGCTGCGACTCCGACAGCGGCGCAGCGTATCACAATTGCTCCCGGACCACCCAAGGTAATTTGGTCAATGCCACGTCAAGCAGACCACGTGGGGTTTGTCCCGCCCACCCACATATCGGGTGGCCGGCGACATTCCCGCGGCCGGCCTGGGCCAACTGGTAGCTGGTTTCCTTGGCAGCGGTCATGTGCGGCGCCATCCACAACGAGCTCAGCATCACACTCTACCCCCTCGACAACAATGCGGCCAATACGCTCTCTGTTGGCGGCGGCGGCGCTCGTCCCCGTCCTCTGTGCGCCGCACGATGCCCAGTCGCCGTTCTCTGCCGGCGCCGGCGCAGATCTACCCGCCGACTTGCCCCCATCGCACCTTGCGTCTCCCCCGGAGACGGCCGATGACAACATCCACAACCTCCCCCGTCCTCACATGCAGTCGTACCACGACGACAGGGTATGGCGGGTTGACTGGTCGAGCTTGGACGACGAGCGCCGCGCAGCCCTGTACGCTGAGTTTGAGGTGAGTCCGAGTCGCTCGTCGGCGCCGCCGCAAGCGGTGTTTGGCTACGGCGGGCGAACCCACGTTTATGCCGAGGCTGCCAACCAGCGCCCTCGCCGACACATCCACTAACGCTCAGAAAGCAGGAGATATCTGGAAAGCGACGCCGAAGCACATTGACGTACGGTTGTCGGATGACGTTGTGCGGCAACGGCGCGACCTCATGCCGCCGGATGTAGAGGCGACCATGCTCATTGCCGACTTGCAAAACCTCGTCGACCTGTCATTTGCCGTGCCCAAGCACAGAGACGGTGAGGGGTCACCCTTTTCCAACGACAATGGATACGTGTACGTGCGGAGCGGCTTTGACGACCCGCCAAGCGACCTCCCCGACGGCGGGTGGAACGTATCCTCCCTCGCGACCAAGTTTCACGATGCTTTCCAGCCCATCGACGCAATGTACCGGTTCTGCGAGGCGCTCGAGGAGATGTTCCCCGAGATTGTCCACAGTATCGAGATTGGCCGTAGCGCAGAGGGCCGCCCCATCCGCGCATGGCAGGCGAACATCCCCGTCAATGGCCAGACGCCCGACGACGAGTTTATCGTGATCAGCGGTCAGCACGCGCGCGAGGTGAGCAGCACGACATGCATACTTGGTAGCAGTCTTACTGACGCCGTCTCTAGTGGGTCGGACCTGCGTCCGCACTGTACGCCTTTCACAGCCTGCTGCTCGACGGCAGCTCCCGCCCCAAGTCGCTCGCGGCCAAGGTCCTCCGCGGCTATGTCGTCACCGTCATCCCCAACATCAACCCGGACGGATACACGTATTCGCGCGAGCACAGCCGCATGTGGCGTAAGAACCGCCAGGACGTCGGCGGTCTCCTCTGCAAGGGTGAGTCTGCCCCCGCATGTACTTGACTAACTCGTAGGCATCGACCTCAACACCAACTGGGGCTACGAGTTCCAGCCATCGCGCCTGGCGTGTTCCGAGTCGTACTCTGGCCAGCGGCCGTTCGAGGCGCCCGAAACGGCGGCGGTCGCAAACTACATCGTGAACGGCACGAACCCCGACGGCGGGCGTCGTGAGCGGCGCGTGCGCACGTTTGTCGATCTGCACAGCTACGGCCAGTTGTGTAAGCTACCGTTGTGCGTGCCCAGCTGACACCAGTCATGTTCCCGTACTCGTTCTCGTGCAGCTCGTTCCCGCCCGACGCAGAGAACTTGATGGAGGCCGGGTTAGTTGTGGCCAAGGCGATCCGGATGATTGGCGGACCAGCGTACCAGACGGGCCAGGCGTGCCAGAGCACACAGCGGTACGCGGGCGACGCGTCAGACTTTACGTACGGCAACGCGTCGGTGCGCTGGTCGTACTCTGCCGAACTGCGCGACACGGGCACGTACGGCTTCATGTTACCGCCCTTCCTCATCCGCCCCACGGGTATCGACGTCACGGCCGGCCTCGCTGCCCTCGCGTGGTTCATATACGACACCGAGATCGACCCGTAACCCCCCAGACTGGACACAATAGAAAAGAAGAAGAAGTAGTAGTTTGTTTGTTGTTGCTCTCGAGATTAGCACTACCCTATGCGAGAATATTGCTTGTCCGGAGCCTGGGGAGGTGGACTTCCGCGATCTCGCTGCCGCAATGACACGTGATGTTGACGCACTGGCTGCACCGGCACAATACAACACCGACAGTGTGCCATTTGCTTGGACCGAAGGGCGTTCACCGAGAGTTGGCATGCTCTCCACTCCTGCCACTCCTCTGGTCAGCTACTGGCAGGTGGCGTCATGGACCTTCTATGCATTTGCCCACCGAGGCGTCGCACGACACCTCCCGCTGCCGCCAGGTACACCGCCGTTACGGGCATGCGGGCAACATTGAACCGCCGAAACAATCATGTGATGGTACTTTGTGACGTTTGTTTGCTGCCCACAAGTGGAGGCAGAGAATTATGCCAACGAGCGACAAGTGTCAGTGTTCTGTTGCGGGACCCAGGAAAGGTTAAACAAATATACCATATTATCCCAACTGTACAATACTGTCTACTTTATGTATGCGGCCAGCGCAATTACGAAGTGCGCGCGACACCCTTGTCGCCGTAGAGGAATTTGGCGAGAAGAATGACGCCGAGGGCAGTGCCACAGAATGCCGTGGTAAGGGAGAAGCCCATGACGTACTTTGGCGCCGAGGTCTCTGGCCAGAAGAAGGAGCCGTAGACGGACGCGAGGTTACCGAAACCGTTGATGAGGGCGATGCAGACGGCACGCTTCTCACGGCCGTCGAACATGGTGACCATCCACGAGAGGAAGACGGGGACGGCAGTCCAGATACCGCCACCGCCGAAGCAGAGGAAGGCGTACTTGACCTTCTTGTTGGGGACGGCGGCGATGATGACGAACGAGACGGTGGCGAGGAGAGCAGCGCCGGCAGTGACGAGGGCCTTCTGGCGAGTGCGGTCGGCGACCACACCGAGCGAGACGGAAATGACGAGGGCGGCGGCGTAGATCGGCACAGTCATGAACTGCTTCATGCGGCCCTCGTAGCCGAGCGAAGCCATGAGCGTTGGGAAGAAGTACGAGATGGTGCCGACCATGTTGAGGAGGTTGTAGATGATGACAAAGACCCATGTCTTGGGGTCCTTGACGGCCGCCTTGAACGCCTGCCAGTGGCCCATGTGGGGCTCGTCGCCGTCGGTGGCGCGCGAGTCGGCCAGAAGGCGAGTGACGGCGAGGTGCTTCTCCTCCTCGGTGAGCCAGCCAGTCGTGGTCGGGTAGTTGGGCAGGATGAAGAAAGCAATGCAGGCGACGGCGACGGTAATGAGGCCCTCAATGACGAAGAGCCACTGCCAGCCGCGAGTGTGGCCGAGACCCTCCATGCCCTCGATAATGCCACCGGCGAGCAGACCGCCAAAGGCACCGGCAATCAGGGACGCGGTGTAGAAAAGCGCGATACGCTTGGAAAGCTCAGCAGGCTTGTACCAGCACGACATGAGGAGCATGACACCGGGGAAGAAGCCGGCCTCGACAAGACCCAGGACAAAGCGGAAAGCGGTCATGCCGCCAATGTTGTGTACGCCCTTGACGCCAACGGACATGGCACCCCAGATAAACATGATTGTTGGGAGGAAAATCGAGGGGCGCGAGCGCGCAAGCATCATGTTGGAGGGCACCTCCCAGAGCAGGTAACCGACGAAGAAGATGGAGAGCACGAGCGAGTAGCCCGATTTGCCCAGGTTGAGGTCCTTCTCCATACCGCCAACTTTGGCGTTACCAATGTTGGTACGGTCAAGCTACCGTCAGCATTGTCCAACTAAAGTATCCACAATCGCCACTCACGTAGTTGAGAATGTACATGAGCCAGAGCATGGGGAGGAGGTGCACGTCGATTTTGCGGACGAGCTTCTTCTCCGCGGGTGTGTCGGGGACGTAGTGGGCGATCTCGTTCTCGACGTCAGCCGGCAGACCATCGTGGTGGTCAAGCTCGTGCTTGTGTGTCGAGTCGGTCTCGAGCGTGTTGGCAGCCGCCTTCATGGTAAATTGATTTCTGGATGTGGGGGATGTGGGGCTGGCCAGATACCAACATGGGCACGTCTTTTATAAACGCGCTGCTCTCGTCAAGACCTTGCAGTTTACTCCTGCCTGGCCGGGCATGTAATGTGCCGCTGGGTAAACAGCCAGCGGCGCATCATACTCCCGCCTGCGTGTCGGGTTTCTTGCCGTTACCGTAGGCAAAGAGTTTACCTCGCCATTGGCGCGGTTGGCACTTGTCACTCGCCATCAAGCGGCAGTTGACGGTAATGGATCCGGGGCTGTCCGGGGAAGTGATCCGGGCACCCAGGGGGTCCAGGGGAGCTAGATGCACCTCGAGAACGGCCCAGGCCGCTTACCAACAAAGTCGCCGTGCCGCGGTTGTCCGTGTTGAAGCGCTGTGGCCGCTGTGGTCGCCATTGTGTGTTCAGGCAATGAGTTCTAGTGTCCGTCCCCGAACACCACCCCAGAGGGGCCCTCCGCGGCTCAGGGCGGAGAGATTCAGAGTCCTGTTCGGACCTAAGGCCCCACCATTTCCTGAGCGCCTCAGCCGTCCACAGCCGCAACCTTGCATCCTTGCCCAACTTTGCCCGCAGCTGCATACTACCCTGCTGCCCCAATACGCGCTCTGGTGCACACGAGCTCGCGAGACTGGTGCCATTCTCATGCTGTTGGCACATCACATGGACGTTCCTGAGCGACATCCATGATCACCTGCGTGTTTACCCCTGCCTTCTGGGCATCTCGGCATGTCAAAAAATACAACCTCCCTGCCAAGGCCGCGATATACCGCGATGTGCCACAAAGAGCCCACCAAACTAGTACCAATGGCCGAAAACGCCCACCAGCGCCACCCCGACCGGACATTGGCGCACGACCAGCGATGTAAGTGGCGCGCGCGTATGTGGGAGTGCATTCCACGGGTGGATGGGCAGTGGCCTGACTCCAGATACCGTCTCCACCGCTCCACTTGTTGTTTCAGCGACAAAGTGGCCCCAGTGGCGACTGTACCGAAGTTACGGACCAAGCCTTGCTTTGTTCGGAGCATCATTACAGCGGCCTCTCCACAGCCTCGCCAAAGTCGTAGAATACATAAGCGTGTCGATGCAACCGCGGCTGTCACTGAGACAGCCTCTGCCGGTGCCGCCGCAAAGACTGCATGGAAACTGGACGGACATTCTACAGGCATGCAGCTGCATGCGCTGCATGTGGCCTATGCATTATGTTCCGCGCGTCCGTGGAGAGACACTCCGGCCACGGGAATACCACTTCCCAACTCGCGCATCCTCCCTTGCCTTCGGCCGTTCGGCAATACCGCGGCCATGTGGCGTCCACCTCCCCAGATCCAAGTCCAAATCTTTCCCACTCCACGGCCCCAAGGCGCGTCGACTGTCGCGGCACGACACGCTTCAGCATGGTCCTGGGCGGTTCTGGGCGGCCCATGGCTGCTGATGCATTGACTGGGCGATGGCGTCGCTCTAGTCACACTCCGGCAACGTGTACGACTGTCGATAGAGTTTATCGCCCATTGGTGTGCCATTGCCGCCGGCTCGGGGGCCTGGCGCCGGCCGCTTCTAGACTGTAAGTTGCTAGGCTGCACATAGGTTGCGCCGGGGCCGACTAGTCAGTCAGCCTAGATGCGTTCACGTCGCGACCGTGCCTGCGGAGACATCGTGCGGGGTCGCGCTAGTTTAGACACGACCACTCCGCGCGCGCACGTCAACGGTCATGGCACGTTTGGCGGTGTGTACGCTCCGCTCACCCCACGACTGCTGCCTCGGACGTTTGGCACCCAAAGCCCCCCAACGATCCTCGTTGTCGACGGGGACGGAATTGGTCTCCGTACGCCGTCGCGAGCCGACATCCAGTATTGATCGACGAGCTCGCGATGTCTTAGCCCCGTCAACTGCCGCGATAAGCGGTTCGGCGCGGCCTGTGGCGGCGGTGCGGTATGCCTTGCTGAATCCTATCGACTTTTGGCTTGGTCACCAACGTAAAGTGGCAGCAGCAAGAAACCCCATTGGAGAGGCGTTGGGGCACATCTTGTGTTCTTGCTGGAATGCTGAGCTTTGTGGCGCTGCCGTACTAATTTATCACATCACTTTGTCTAGGTGGTAGGCGATCATGTTAATGTGTTTATTCTCGCTATGATCGCATCAACTTAGTCAAGATTGCATGCCCCCACGCACTGCGTTGATTCTGGCATTAGGACATGTTTAATCATGGAAACCAAGAAAGAGGCTTGCTGTTTGTGTGGTACTTGCCCAAATAAAGATGGGAGGCAGGATTCAGTCATGATGGATGATAGTCGCGCGGTTGAGCAACGCAGTACCGATCTTCACCATCTCTCCCTCCCTCTCTGATCGCCCCCAATAGCTACTGCATCAACACTGCTACTACCGACGTTACATTAAATACTGTAGGTAGTGTCCTGTGTGTTGCCGAAGGTCCAGCCCCATGCACGACGCCGACTACATCCCCCGTTGCCTGGAACATCCCATTCAGCAGACATGCCAGAGTTGATATCCAGCAAGCTTGGTCCGCGCGTGTGCTAAAGTACTGTACATTGCACGTCCAAAAAAGTGTTTGCATCGACATGTCACGTCCATCTCATCGAAACGATCAATCCATGGCCATCTCACTTCCTTGAAGACTCCACTTACACAATGGTTGCCAAAAACCAGGACGCCCCTCTGGGTTTACCAAACAGAGGAAGGCCTGTCGAGACGGGGTGGACAGCCAGTGCTCGCTCGCCCTCGCAGTGCGGTCGCGTTTTAGTCATGACAACTCTCTGACGTCCCATGGCACGCGAACGACCTCGAACACAATGCCGACCCCTCGTCCAATTCTGCGTCTTTCACTTTGCACTATCTGAGCATCCACGTCTGCAGGATGACCAATCTGCCAGCGCGTGTACAAGGTCAATGGTGAGGAGGGAGTGCGTTCGCTCATCGAGGCCGTCAAGCAAGGCTCATTAAGAGGAGCTTGGACAGTGGGCAACGAGGTATTTCATCAGCGAGTCGTCGTTACCAGTGCCATGCGAACGGACAATGCATTCTATATCGTACTATACAAGTGTGACTCTTTTGTCACTACCACCACAGGGCACTACGCCACACCAAACTTGGCCTTGATCTCGTCGGCGCCCTCAGGCAATCCGTCAAAGCAGGTAACCATGCGCGGATCGGCGCGGAACACGAGGATGACAGGCTCTTGCGTGAGTGTCGCGTCAGCGGCATCGGTATCTGCGTCACCGCCGCCGCCGTCGACGGACGCAGTGACGGAACGCGCGTGGGACGGGGCAGGAGACGGGTGGACCTGGCGTCAGCGTGTTCGCGTAGAGGAGGGCCACAGGGGCATTGTTTGAAAGACCGCCAGTAGAGTACAGCACGGGGCTTCCCCTTCCCTACAGCACCTAACTCTTGAGCACTCACAGTCGGCGCAGGCGAGTAGAAATCACGGCGCGGCGACTCTGCAATCAGTCCAAGTTCCTATCACAGTCGCTCACCTATCCCGCCCATGGTCCCCTTGACGGCGGGCAGAGGCTGTGGGCGGCGCGCCAGGGTCGACGCCGTGGGAGAGACGGGCGTGCGCGGCTCTGACGCTTGTGTCGGCGCTGTCGTAGAGCGCGAACGGCGGTCGTCGTCGGCTGCGCGGGACATTGTTGTTGTTGTGGTTGAGCGAATCTGGACGTACTCGCGAATTGCAAGTGGAGGCTGTTAGGAAATAGGAATAGCAACTGCTGAATACTCCGGACGGTAATCGCATTAGAAACAGGGGAGTATTGGCTTGGGTGCATCAACGGGCGGGGACAAGAGCGGATATCCAGACATGCCAGACATCCACCACCTTTCATTTTGGTCCCGCCGTGTCTCCGGAACTCCGGACCTGGGCACCCCAGGCACGACGTTGGCATCCAGCCTCCGGCCCCGCTGCTCCGTTTGGGTTGGATGCCGGCTGTAGCCTTGCCGCCACCAGTCGACAACAAAATCCACACCACAACGGTACGTCATTGGTCTCTGCACCACTTTCTCCAACCCTCCCTCTCTCCCGTTTTGCCGAACGGGGACAAGCGTGTTACAGGTATGAACACACTCTCAGAGACGACGGATAAACGCATGCATGCGCACCATCGACTTAGTGTTGCTCTCTCACTCTCAGCTAATTAAATCACTGTCCCATCGCCACACCGTAACACACGCCAGCGACAGTAACAGTACACACCACCATGCCGATCCTGGAGAAGCTCAAGAAGGCGTTCATCCCGCCGAATCCAAATACGATGATGAATGCGCCACCGGGTGTCACGAGGCCCAAAGCCTGGATGGACATCGCCATTGATCAGAAGCCCATGGGCCGCATCGAGTTTGGTAAGTACATGGATGGCGAGGCGGGGTGTATCCTGTGTGCGGCGGTTGTGACCGCCGCCGTCGAAGGTGCCGATGGCGTCCCCATGGGGCGCCATGACACCCTGATCGACGCGGGTGGCAACTGCACAAGTATCAGTGGCAGGCATGACTGACCATTGCAGAGCTCTTCAGCGACGTTGTGCCCCAGACAGCGGAGAACTTCCGGCAGCTCTGCACCGGCGAGCATGCGCTCGAGGGCGAGACGGCGTGCTACAAGGGAACCATCTTCCACCGTGTGTGAGTGTTTCGTGGGCGGTCGAGTGGCGGCAGGGCATATGGTGGAGCAACGAGCCGACCGCGCCAGTGTGTTGGAGTGATCGAAGCGAAGCGCACCATCGTAGTGCGTTTAGAGTGGTTGCTAACGCTTAGCGTGCCCGGCTTTGTCGCGCAGGGTGGCGACATTGTCAAGGGGGACGGCACAGGCATGTACTCGATCTTCGGCGGTCCCTTCCCGGACGAGGCCTTTGCGTTTCCGCACATCAAGGGTGGTCTTCTGAGCATGGTAAGTGGAAAATGGGTAAACTGAGCTAACCTTAGGCCAACACGGGTCCCAACACGAATGGGTGCCAGTTCTTCATTACGCTCGCGCCCGCCGACTTTTTGGACGGCAAGCACGTCGTGTTTGGCCGCGTGATTGGCGATGGCATGAAGGTTGTCAAGGCCATTGAGGGCAACCCGACAGGCGCGAACGACCGGCCTGTCAAGGCGGTCCACATTATTGACTGTGGAGCTGACCCCGCACCTGGCACGGCCGCCAAGGCTGACGCTGCGGGCGCCCCGGTCGACGACAAGACCACGCCCGAGGCAGAAGTCGGCGCAGACCCCAGCACCACAGCCACGCTTACCAGTGCTGCCCCCGCCGCTCACAACTTTGAGGGTACCGGTCCACCCGTCCCGGACGCTAGCACCGGTGCTACGCCCCACACCGGCGCCAACGGCAACGGCGTGGGTGTTGGCTCCGGCGCGGGTGTTGGCAATGGCACAGGTGTTGGTGCTGGCACCGGTGTCGGTACGGGCGCGGGTGTTGGCACTGGCGCGGGCGTTGGCACTGGCGCGGGCGTTGGCACTGGCGCGGGCGTTGGCACTGGCACAGGCGTTGGCACTGGCACGGGCGTCGGCACTGGCACGGGCGTCGGCTCTGGCACGGGCGTCGGCTCTGGCACAGGTGCGGGCGTCGGCCCTGGCGCGGGCACTGGCGTCGCTGCCGCTGGGGCAGCTGCCGCGGGCGCAGCTGCTGCGGGTGGCGCGCGCGCGCACCACACGCACCACCGTGACGATCTCAACAGCGAGGGGCGTACGGACGCCGCCGCAAGGGGAGGCTACTCTGGCGGTGCCAACTTTGAGCATGCCATCTCGACGACGTCGACGGACGGTGGCTACATGGGTGGTTCGGCGGTATCCCCGTCCGTCTCGCCGATCAACAGCAAGGCGACTGCCGCGCCAATGTCTATTGGCGGTGGTGGTGCCGGTGCCGTGCCCAAGAAGAAACACCGCGGGAGCTCGTTCGCCGGAGCAGGCGCCGACTTTGCCGCGCCGAGTCTCCGCGACAACGTCGGAGGCGACATTATGGCTCGCAGCCCCGAACACCGTACCGGCACGAGCCCGCGTACGGGTAAGAGCCCGCACACGGGCTCGAGCTTCAAACAGGCCGCGACAGGCCTGTACCGCCGTCTGTCGCGCTCGCACGATAACGCCGCGGGGGGCGTGGCCACTAGCCCGTCGGCTAATATGGGCGGACCACTCACCCAGGCGACGTCGCCCCGTGAGACCCACCTCCACTCGGCCGTACACGACTTTGCGCACCACGACCCCGTCGACGGCCGCGCCATCGATAACGCCGACCGACCCCAGCTGTCCACCTCACCTGTTGCCACCAAGACCGTCGACTAAGTGTAACGTAGCTTTGTAAGAGGAAAGCGGGGGTTGCCGGAAATGTCGGTCGGGGCCAAAGCAACTACCGTCGGCCCGCCTCCGTCGCGAACGGGAGCTAAACGGAGAGATCTTATCTCAAAATGTATACAACCCATTGTCTACTGCTGTGCACATTGGCTTCAGACGGCGGAGCAGGCACACTTACAAGCTGATGCAAAACCCCTCTCCGAGTGAACCCGCGAGAGACCGAAACTTGACATATAACAAATCCATAGATGCTGTGCTGACTGTATTACAATGGCGGTTCCGGCGTAGTGGAAACGCGCTAATGGCGGGAAAGAGGGGACACTGAAAAACCAAGAGTCTAGACAAGGAGAACACCAACAGCGGCACCGACGAGCGCCGTGAACATGGCCGGGACGAGAGCGCCGGCCCCGTTGAAGGGAGTCGTCGACACGCCCGAGCCGCCGCTGGTCTCACCGCTGGGACTGGCATCGGTGTGGGAAGCGGGCTCAACGTTGTTGCTGGGTGCAGGGACGCCGTTCATCTTGGCAGCTGCCTCAAAGGGCGCGTTGCCGTTCGAGTCATAGTAGTCGAGCAGGATAATGTTGGGGTTGCGGCCGTAAAGCATGTCACAGTTGCCAACGTGGAAGCCAATCGAACCGGGACCGTCGGCGGCGTTGGTCTCGTTGAGCTTGGCACGGTCAGGCAGGAAGACGTCCTGGCCGAACAGGCTGGTCTTCGCATCGAGGAAGTGGTTGATCATGTACATCATCGAGTTGGGCTGGCCGTTGCTGCGGTTGACTGCGCAACCCCATTCCTGGTCAATGACGTCTGACAATTAGCACACTATTGAAATGGGGTCTGCTAGTCCGCAGGCTAGCTCAACTCACTGTAGGCGTCCTCCCACATGTTGGAGAACTCGTCGATAATGTACGGCACCGAGTCAAAGTCGGCCGTGTTGTCCATGAACACGACGAGGTTGGTGTTGGCGTCAATCATGCTGCCAAGCGTTGGCCAGCCGTTGATGTCGGTGGTCGCCTGCTGCGGCTTGAACGCGACCTTGTCGGCGCCAGCGCCTTCAAAGGCTTTTGCGTACTCGGTCGCGGCAAGGTTATTAATGTTGACAATGACAAGGGTGACAACTGCACTGTCAGATCACGCACACGTTCGAGTCCGACTCACCTTCGCCCTTGTTGCTGTTGAGCCAGTCGACGACCTTCTTGAGGTAGTCTTCCAGCGAGCCGCCATCCTGGAACGCCTGTGACAGTCAGCAAACGCAGATCATTGCGGTGCCTCGCGACAGCGCTTGGCAGTGCAGTTGTGTGTGCACAGTCAAACTCACGCAGTCGGTGTGGCACAGCTCGATTGTGCCCCCCTTGTTGTGAGCCTGCACCTGGAGCGCGCGGACGCCATCGTTCTATGCATGTGGTCAGCATGGTCTCGCGCGTATGCATGCAGGTGTCTGCTGCGTTTGTTTGCTGACGCGCACGGTCGCGCATGGCCGCCGGTGGCCGCGTGTGCCCGCGACATCTCGGCCGGTTTGCCCTATTGGGAACTATAGCCAGGTGGGTCGAAAACTCGACGCCACCAAAACAGTGCGCGGCGCGTGATGGAAAACTCACCAGCTGTCCGGTCACGTCCTTGCCTTGGTTGTTGACTGCCGCAGTGCCGACAGAGTACGAGTCGTGCGCGCCAATGTAGGTTACGTTGGAGTACTTGCGTTCGCAGAGCGAGGCGTCGCCGTTGCAGCTGGACGCGGCGAGCGCCGTTGCCGCCAGAGACGACATCAGGGCAATGGTCGAAACGAGACGCATGGTGTAGAGAGAGGGGTAAAAGGAGGGTAAAGAGTCCTAGAACGCTCGCAGCCAAGTCTTAAGAATGGACAGCTGCAAGGCGGTACGCGATGAAGAGACGGAAGAGAGTTGTCAAAAGAGTAAAGACGGTGTATGTATTGCCGTGGCCAAAAGATGTTGTGACTGACTGAGTAATGGAACCGAGCGACTGTTCTGTAACTTAGGGAATGGACGTCCTGAAAGTCGATGTGCGACTGCGCAGCTGATCCAATGGCGGAAGCGAAACGGACCCAGGGAAAGTAGAGTAGGAGTCGTACGCTTCAAGAAGTGATCCGAGAAAGAGTGCTTATTACAGAAAGTGAGTGAGCGGGGCGATGGCGATGCTTTGGGATCTTCAAGCTTAAGACACGACGAGGTTGGGCGCTCAAGGCGATGAAGAGATGAGCGGTTGCAAGAGTGGGACGAGAGAGTGAATGTGTGTTTTGTGTGAGCGTGTCTCGGGGACTGAATGGCACAGTGGGCGCCTCAAAATGGCTTGGTATATTGGGGCTGTTGGGCTAAGCGGCCCAGCTTTGGCTTGGGTGCTTTGGTTTGGGTGGAGTTTGAAAGGGGCGCGCAGGCGGGTCTTTGCGTGCTTTGCGTCCGAGCTTGAGACCTTGTGGGCTGCGGACTGCGGCGATGATGGTGATCCAAGCTGGCTTGTTGGAATGTTACAAGCTGGGGCGGTGGTCCCGGTGTAGGATGTACGTGCTGTGCCAAGATCGTTCTGAGCGAGCAGGAAGCGAGTGGAGACGTCGACAAGAGAGAACGAACAGACCCATGCATCGCTTCAAGCAGTAGCAGTCCACCTGCCACCAGAGGGGATAGCATCAACAAACATCATCGTGTCGTTGTCATGGCTTGTGTGTGGTGGCCGTGGCTTGGTTGCGGCTGGGAGGGGCGCGACCAACAGTGCAACAGGCAGGCCAACAGACTCAAAGTGGTGACGCCACAAGAATTGCTTAGCTCGTTGGACGCGCAGCAAACGGCTTAACCGCCCAGGCGCGCAGGCAAGGCGGAGAGGAGGCGTACAGCGGGAAGGACTACGCGTCTCGCGTCTCGCGCTCTCCAGCTTTTCACCCCCTCTCGGCTGTAAAACCTGTTTGTGCGTACCTTTGATGCCAACCCCAATTTACCTCTGGTTCCCTCCCTCAAGCCCCTTCGATTTCAGGGTCCAGGCAAATAACCTTGTGCCACCACTCCTTCCACTTTGAGGACGGGCTTCCCGTCAAAAACGGGTGTGTATAGGTGCAAAACCTTTGTTGATGCAGCTTGAACCTCCTTGACACATCTCAGGAAAAACCACGCTAGTCGCATGCAAAACTCGCGTGACGTTCTAGACTCTTTTTTGGTTCCGTGTTGACGTGTTAGTAGCAGTCCCTAAATCCCCATAACGACGGTCCGAGGAGCAAAGCTGATTGGAATGCTCATGGGCCCGTTCCCCACTCTGTTCGCCAATTGGCTCCACAAAGTCATTACAATGTCGTCATACTTTATTAGAGCAATTAGGGAGTAAATACAATGCACGTTTAACAACGTGTAATGGCCCTATAGCCCCATAAGTATGACACGTTCGTCCTGCTTTGGGCCTAGGCATTGGGCTGACGCGCCTGGCAAACTAGGCACGTCGCACGATATGCCTCTTGCACGAGCCGAGACAAACCACACTTGCACTACCTGGTGTACGACGTGTGCCATTTGGGAACAAAGCCAAAACCAGACGGCACATGGCACCTCTGTATGGTGGAGGGGTGACCCTAATGGACATGTGATCATTTTCTATATACCTCTTTCAACACTTTTTGCCCCATCACAACAACAACGCGACGTCAACACACTGCCACACCACTCCGCCGCGCCACTCGTCATTAACACCACCTCACAGCCCCCCGTGACACTCGCTGTTACACGCATCTCGTCACCACTTGCAACCAACAAACAACCACACATAAACATCTCGTCTATTTGCCACCCACAACACCCACAACACTTTACTCGACACCACACACATCCTCGCAACACGCGCTAGACCTCCACATCGCCACCTAACCAAAGGGTACCAGCTCGAACACGATCCGTTCCGAGCTGGTTGCCTCGCCACCCCACAACACCACTCTCACATTGGTCTCGGTGCACTTAATATCCAGGCTAGCCTGCATCAACCCGGCATGCCCGCTACCCTCTCGCCCTTCCGATATATCCAGGTGGCGCGCTACCTGCTGCAATGGTGGATAGACGCAGCCCCGGGGTTTGCTGCGCGTCGCAAAGCAGCCCAGGACCGCGCCGCCCAGCTCATTTACGCGCCCCGGTTGCGGGGAGGCCGCATGATGGCAGCTGCTGCAGCCACCGCGCAGGCATCGGACGGCAACGAGAGCCCCCGCGCAAGGAGAGCAGCGCGTCAGGCTGGTACCAGCGTTGACGTCGTCGACGAGCCCTCCAACCAAAACCCCGACCTTGAGCAAATGTTACCACGCCCCGACGCACAACCAGACCTCCGTTATCCCCCAGAGAACACCGAGATATACAGACTCATGAACGATGACCGCGCTTTCATCCCCGGCGAAATGCAGGCGCCGCGCGAGATCATTGTGCTTTGCCATGGTAAGAGCGGGGTTTTTCGTCAACGTGCTCACCATCCCAGGCTTGTATGGATTCTCTACAGCAACGCCCATTCCCCTCTTCCCATCGCTCAAGCTGCACTACTGGGCGTCGGTTCTCGAAGTCCTCCGTGACCGCATGGGCGCAAAGGTTGTCGTCGTCGGTGTCAAGGGGTGAGTTGGACACGTTTTCGGACTTTTTCCACACACACATGTTCCGTGCCTGGGGGGTCATTGAGCTTACATTCCCACAGCACTGGCTCGATCCAAGAACGCGCCGAGCAGATGCACAAGTTTCTCAAGAACTACCTGCCGCGCGGCGTCGGCGTCAACTTTGTGGCGCACAGCATGGGCGGCCTCGATTGCAGGCACCTCATTTCGACGATCCAGCCAACCGAGTACAAGCCGCTTAGCTTGACCACGATCGCGACGCCTCACCACGGCTCGCCGTTCATGGACTGGTGCGCAGCCAACATTGGCGTGGGATCCAAGAGTCTCGGAGGGCACATGGCGGCAAAGCTCCCGTTTACCATGAAGTCACCTCTGCTATCTGGAGGAGGCGACCCGCCAAGTGACGCCATTTCGTCGTTTACTTCGGCACTCACCAGCTACCTCCTCAACATCTTTGACTCACCAGCCTATTACAACCTCCGTACCGATTATCTCCGAAACTACTTCAACCCCGCAACGCCCGACGACCCGAACGTCAAGTACCTCTCTGTGGCTGGCCGCATTCCCAAAATGTCTGTCCTGCATCCATTGTGGTTCCCCAAGCTGGTGCTCGACAGCGCGGCCGAACGGGGATATCCTGTGGGCGAGACGGCGCCGGGGGAGAGTTACGAGGGGAACGACGGCCTTGTGTCTGTGGCATCGGCCAAGTGGGGCGAGTTCATGGGCGTCGTCGACGGGTGTCATCACTGGGACTTGCGTGGTGAAGGCGGTTTGTGGCCCCAAACGAGCGCGCTCAAGCTGTCTACGGAGGGCAACGTTGCGCTTGGACTGGAACAGCCAGACCCTTGTGTTGCCCAGGCCTCCGACAAGAAGGGCCCCGGTGCCAAGCGCGACGAGCAGCTGGATCCAGCACAGCACAAGCGCGACTTGGCCACAGCGCGCCTCATGGCGCCGACCAAGTCTACGTCAGGTGAAGGCAGCAGCGGCTGGGACCTCGCGACTGTGGGCGAGCTCGTCGACTGGGTCGGTGACCTCTTCCCAGGCGACAAGAAGGAGGACGAGCGTACATCGCAACTTGCCGACGCGCAGAAAGAGATGGAGTACAAGAAGGGTGGCTCGGACGCGACTGCGCGCGCAAAGAAGATTGTGCGTGACAAGTTTGACCTCTCGCGGTTCTACGGCGGCCTCATGCTGCGGTTACGCGAAGAAGGGTTGTAAGTTAGACGCGTAGAATCATAGCAATAGCAGGAGGAGTAGACACCATACGGATTTAGCATAGTTGTTAGCATGCAACTCGACATTGGCATTGGCGTTTGCATCGGCATCGGCGGCGGCGCTCGTAACGGCCTCTTGACGGCTGCCACTGCACCACGACTTACTGAGGGCTGGAGCCGTCGGCCTCTTTTGTTTTGGCCCTGCACTTCATAACGAGTCTGTGCTGTCCAGCCTCAGGCTCTGCAACGGTTTGGGACGGCGGCGAAATGCACCCAAGTCAGAAGTCACACTCCATTGGTGTCTGCGAGCGTGTCTCCATCTCGTCGCCGAGATCAAGGGGAAACGAGGCTGAAAGGATGCCGGAGGTTTGCCGAGATCCGGGATCACTCTCCCACGGTGACTCAGTGTCGTCACACCTCGCCGGTTCGAGCGCTACTGTAGTTGCATGACGCGGCGATGAGCGTCCCGCCACCCATCACTCCATTGACCATGAAGCGTGCCGACCCGCCCAGCGGGCCCGGCATCTGTGCGATGCGTGGCTCGTGTGGCCGCGCAACGATGTTTGGCGCCGAGCTCCCGTGCCCCGATTCGGATCCGGCCAACAAGGTGTGTCTCGTGATGGCGGACGTGTTGGTGTTGTGCGATTGGGGGGTGTGACACCTTTCTAAGGGGGTGGCATGGCTAACGGCCAAGACAACGAGCAAGATGCGCGACCTGTTGACCAACGTGTGCGGCCCCGCGTACGACCTCCCATCGCATGTGTGCTGTACCGAGGACCAAGTGGAGACACTTGGTGCGCAGCTGAACCAGGCTGCGCCGCTCATTGCCGCGTGCCCAGCATGTATCAACAACTTTCGCGCGTTCTACTGCGACTTTACGTGTAGTCCGGACCAGAGCACGTTCCTCACCGTGACCAAGACACAGAAGACGACTGACGGGCGCACGGCGGTCAAGAGTGTGGATTATGGCGTGTCGGACGAGTTTGCGACGGGGTTCTTTGACTCGTGCAAGAGTGTCCAGTTTGGCGCGACCAACGGTTTTGCCATGGACTTGATTGGTGGTGGGGCCAAGAACGCATCGGCGTTTCTCAAATACATGGGTGACGAGCGGCCAGGGCTTGGCTCGCCGTTCCAGATCAACTATCCAGACAGGGGCAACGACACGGCATACGACCGCACGCCCCTGTCGTGCGCCGACAGCGCGATCGACGCGCGATGCGCGTGTGCGGATTGCCCCTCCGTTTGCCCATCTTTGCCCTACGTGCCCCCACCAGGCGGGGACACGTGCCGCGTCGGCAAAGTCAGCTGCTTGACGTTCTCGCTGCTGCTCGTGTACGGCCTCATCTTGGCTGGTGGACTTGTGTACTATGCCACCCAGACATTCCTGCGCGCCAGGAGGCGGCGGTACGAGCGAGTCCAGCTTACCGACCCTCCCCTGTCACCCACCACAACGGCAACGGGACTCGAGGGCCTCGTGGGCCGCAGTCGCAACTCTGTAGGCGGCGACTCGGACTCTGGCCCAAGCGGCAGCATACATTTCCGTCTTGGCCGCGGCGCATCGCTTCTCGACCCGATGGAGCACCTCCAGCCCAAACAGAGCCAGGTGAACGCCGTCTTACGCAGATTATTCTACCGCCTTGGACTTGGGTGCGCAACGTACCCGTTCACGACGTTTGCAATCGCCGCTGTCGTCATTGGATTGTTGAATGCCGGTTGGTCCTGGTTCTCCGTTGAGACAGACCCCGTTCGCCTGTGGGTGTCGCCTTCGAGCGAGGCAGCGGCGCAAAAGGCTTTCTTTGACGACAACTTTGGACCGTTCTACCGCAACGAGCAGATCTTCATCACCGCCGATGACGGCCGGCCCGTGACGTACGACACGCTTGACTGGTGGCTCCAGACCGAACGGCAGATCAAGGCGCTCAAGTCGCCGGACGGGTACACCCTCAGCGACGTGTGCTTTGCTCCTTCTGGTCCGCACACGCCGTGTGTCGTCCAATCTGTCTCGGCGTGGCTCGGCGACGACATGGAAGAGTGGGGCGATGACTGGGCCAAGCGTATCAACGAGTGCGCTGGGCGTCCGAGCGAGTGCTTGCCAGACTTTGGACAGCCCATCGACCCCAAACTCGTACTTGGCGGCGCGAATGGGCATTGGCTCCAGGCCCAGGCTCTTGTCGTCACCTACGTCGTTACCAACTACAACGAGGACGACAAGCGCATCGTACACGCCGAAGATTGGGAACGCACCCTCGAGTCGTTCCTGTCCAACCTCGACGTGCCTGAGGGCATCCACATGTCGTTCTCCACCGGCGTATCCCTCGAGGAGCAGCTTAACCGCAGCACCAACACGGACGTCAAGATTGTTGTTCTCTCCTACCTCGTCATGTTCCTGTACATCTCCCTTGCTCTCGGTGGCGGCCGCGTACCCCAGAAGGAGATTGGACGCATGTTCACGCGCTTGGGCGCCGAGCTGCAGAAGCTCGGGATGAAGCTTGGCATCACCAAGACGCCACCGTCGCCAGCGGCAATGGAACCGTCGCTGTCCCCAGTGCCGACGATCCTGCTCGTAAACTCCAAGTTCACCCTCGGCCTTTTTGGAATTGCCATCGTGCTTATCGCGGTCACGTCGTCCGTTGGCCTATTCTCCTTCCTTGGCGTGCGCGTCACCCTCATTATTGCCGAAGTCATTCCGTTCCTCGTCTTGGCCGTTGGCGTTGACAACGTCTTCATCCTTGTACACGAGCTGGACCGGCAGAACGCCTTACACGCTGCTCCTGACCAGCCACCGGCGATCGACAGTGACGACGAGGACGACGACGAGTTCCCGCGCTCGCCTTCAACGCTCACGCCGGAGGAGCGAGTAGCGCGTGCTGTTGCGCGCATGGGCCCCTCGATCCTGCTCTCGAGCGCAACCGAGGTCGTCGCGTTTGCTCTCGGCGCCCTTGTCCCCATGCCTGCCGTCCGCAACTTTGCCATCTACGCTGCTGGAAGCGTGCTCATAGGTGCCATGCTTCAGGTAACAGTGTTCGTCAGTGCCATGGTACTGGACCTGAAGCGATCCGAGGCAGGCCGCATGGACATTATCCCGTGCATCCCCCTGCGCGGCAAGATTCGCCTTGACGATGGCGTGGCATCCGAGGGAGTCATCCACAAGTTTATCCGCCGCATCTACGCGCCGTTCATCCTCAAGCCCGAGGTCAAACACGGTGTCTTGGCTGCTTTTGGTGCTCTGCTTCTGGTTGCCGTTGTTGGTATCCAGCGGATCCAATTGGGCCTGGACCAACGCCTCGCCCTCCCCGCCGACTCATACCTCGTCCCCTACTTCAATGACCTCGACAGGTACCTCGATGTCGGTCCGCCGGTGTACTTTGTCGTCGACGGCGGCGACACGCGCGAACGCGAGGGGCAGCAAGAGTTGTGTGGAAGGTTTACGACGTGCATGGAGCTGTCGGTTTCCAACACTCTCGAGGCGGAGCGGAAGCGGCCGAACACGAGCTTCATCGCCAACCCCCCCGCTGCGTGGATTGACGACTTTTTGCAGTGGACCAACCCGGCGTTCGACTCGTGCTGCCGCGTCCGCCGACGCGACCCGTCAGTTTTCTGCCGTGCGCGTGACTCGGACCGACTCTGCCGCCCCTGCTTCGAGGGACACGAGTGGGAGACAACAATGGCTGGCCTGCCCGTAGGCGACGAGTTTGCACGATACCTCAACCAGTGGCTACAAAGCCCTGCTGACGACTCGTGCCCCCTCGGCGGTCTGCAGGGGTATTCGTCGGCCGTGAAGCGTGCCGACAACGACACAGTTGTGAGCGCGTCGCACTTCCGGACGTTCCACACACCACTCCGCACCCAGGACGATTTCATCAACGCGCTCGCGTCTGCACGCCGCATCTCGGGAGACATGTCAGAGAGCACGGGTCTGCGCGTGTTCCCGTACTCGCTCTTCTACGTCTTCTTTGACCAGTACAGCTACATCCGGCGCATGACGGTTGAAGTGTTGGCGCTGGGCATGGCGGCGGTCATGGCAATCACATCGACGCTGCTGGGATCGTGGCGCACAGGCGCGACCGTGACAGTGACGTGTATGCTCTCCGTGCTCAACGTCATGGGCGTGATGGGCTTCTGGCATATCTCGCTCAACGCCATTTCCCTCGTCAACCTGGTGATCTCGCTCGGCATTGCCGTCGAGTTTTGCTCGCACCTCGCGCGCGCGTTCATGGGCGCTGGTGCCGGCCTGCTGTACGACAAGGCCGACGGGCGCCGGGAACGCGACGAGCGCGTATACACCGCTCTTGTCGATGTGGGCCCCAGCATCTTCTCGGGCATCACCCTCACCAAGCTGGCGGGTATCTCTGTTCTGGCGCTCACGCGCTCCAAGCTTCTCGAGACGTACTACTTCCGCATGTGGCTCAGCCTCATCATTGTCGGCGCGCTGCACGGTCTCGTGCTCCTGCCCGTACTCCTGAGCTACGTCGGCGGACCGGGGTACGCGCTCGAGGACACCGACGAGGACTGGGTCACAAGCCAGATGCGGCGTCCCATGAACTACGAGAGCGCGCCGTTTGCCGACGACGACTCGATGCTGAGCGACTAGTGGCATCGACTTCCTACATCGATACAGTGGTATAGATATGTATACTTTGCTTATGTTGCCGTGTTCAAAAGTCCGTTGAGGGCTGCCGCGGTGTCTTCGGGGTCGCCCGCGCCGCCGACTCCAAAACGTCTGATCCGCACTATCTGAATCAGCCGTCTTGATGGATCATGGGAGTGGTGGTGTGCTGAGGTGGTGTGCTGGCCCGTGGCGAGCGGTGTGAGGCACTGCAGGAATAGGCCGCAGCAACACACTTAGGGGCTTAAAGGGAAGCAAAGTGGGGAGCTGTCTCACAGCGCTATTCATGACGACATGAGATGGTGGCACCGTGCGGCGACAAAAGACGCCGCGACGCCGAGAAGTGCGTTTTCCAGTGCCTGCGTTCTATTCGTAGACACGCCAAGCTTTGGCAATTTACAGGATCCTGTTCTCGGATTCGGCCGTCGTTGTGCCGTGTCTCAAGCCGACAACGCGGACACCTTTTGCAAAAGCCTGAGTGCTGATTGCCGCTAGTCTCCACTTGTTTCCATGCTCCTCTCACCCCGCGGGTCCCCTTACTCATGTCACTGGCTTATCGCCGGGCGGCGCCGGCACGGCTGTGTCCTGACAACGAGTCGGCACGACCTCGGCCGCAGTGGTGGGCTATGATGGACACTGGATATACTAAAGACCGTGCCAGTCACCGTTGTCCAAGACGCGCCCGTGTAACCTTGACCCCCAGCCCACATCCATTTCAGACTGGCTCTGGCTACTCATCTGGGACAGCAAGCCGCGATATCCAGAATCATGGCAGCTCGTGATCGGAGCGACATCGTGCCCGTGGAGCCTCGTGCGACGGCCGACGAAGAGAAATATCCCGGCAACGAGGAATGGCTTGAGGCGCAAGACACCGAGCCCATCGACCCCAAAGCCGAGCGCAGACTGCTGTGGAAGCTCGACGCGCTCATCATCCCCTTCACAGCCATGCTGTACATTTCTGCGACGTGAGTTTGGCCGCATCATCGGTTTACTGACTGGTCCACAGGCTCGACCGGAGCAACATGGGCAACGCGAAACTGCAAGGGCTGCTGGACATATTCGGCGACGACGCAGACCGCAAGTTCTCCATTGGTCTGATGACATTCTACGCCGTCTACACCGTAAGTGAGGCCATCACTCTCGTCACTGACCCGGCTAGGTCCTCAACGTCCCCGGTAACATTGTCAGCTCGATCCTCCCGCCACAGCGCGTGCTGGGCTTTGGAGCGTTTGTGTGGAGCACTGCGTCAGCCGCGCAGGCGGGCGCCCACAGTTTTGGCGCTATCGTCACATGCCGCGTCTTCATCGCTGTCGGAGAGGCATGCTTCGGCGCCTCGGTGCCACTGTACTACAACTTGTGGTACCGCCGTGACGAGATCTCGGTGCGCATCGCACTCTACGCCGGTGCCGGTTCGCTTGCTGGCGCGTTTGGTGGCCTCATCGCCTACGGCGTATCGTTTATCAAGTCGCACGTAGATACGTGGCGCATCCTCTTCCTCATCGAGGGTTTACCGGGTATTCTCCTCGCGGTGGTCATCTTCTTCTGCCTCCCTGGCACGCCTGAGAGGTCAAAATGTAAGCGGCTTGTGGATCATGCGCTGACTCACAGACCTCACGCCGGCCGAACGGGAGCTCGTACGTCGTCGCTTGGCGGACAAGGGCGTTTCCACCAAGCATACCTTTGACAAGTCGGCGTTCCGCGCAGTGTTCGGCACGCACACGACGTATCTCAACTGTGTGATTTATCTGTCGCTCAACCTGGCACTGGGCTCTGTGTCAGGGTTTCTGCCCACGATTATCAAGTCGTTGGGATACAGCAACTCGCGCGCACAGCTGTTCACTGTGCCGCCATATGCATTTGCGTTTGTGGGCACGGTAGCGTGTGCATACCTGTCTGACAAGATGCGCATGCGCGGCCCGTTCGTGGTGCTGCTCAACGTCCTCTCAGCGACGGGCTTTGCCATCCTCATCGGCGTGCCTCACACGCAGGGCCCGCGGTACTTTGCGACGTTCCTTGTGGTTCTGGGCGCCTTCGGTCTGCTCCCCATCATGCTGTCGTGGGCGAGTAACACGGCCGGCTCGCACTCGGCGTCGGCCATCCGCCTCGGGTTCATGAACGCTGTCGGCCAGTGCTTCTCCATCCTCGCCTCGTTCATGTTTCCCGCCAAGGAGGGCCCACGCTGGCTCAAGGGCATGGGCCTCAACCTCGGATTCAACCTCCTCGCTATCATCACTGCCATCTACCTCTCCTGCTACTACGCGCGGCAGAACCGTCTGCGCGACGCCGCCGAGGCCGCTGGCGAGACGGCCGAAATCCCCACAGAGACAAAGGGCGACGTCGAGGTGCCTGTCAACTTGCACCACCGCGCTCCGGGTTTCCGTTTCTATATCTAAGAGGGCGTGGGTTCTGTCAGGAGGGTTTGGGTATGGATCGGGGTTGTAGGTCGTTGTACACCATAGTCTGGTATGCTCCAGAGACAAAACGTGTGTGCAGTTAGACACACTCGACATGCACAGTGATCGCAAAGTGCACATGTGCATACAAGCTCATGGTTGTGCCACCGCCAGTTAGGTTGAGGATGCCGCCTCCACCGCCGGCTAACGGTTAAAGGCCGTTTCGGATATGCCAAGCGAGTCGGCGCTGGTTCTGCGGGGCAGAAAGCCAGGGTAGTGACACGCACAGGCGAGCCCCCCCCCCCCGAGCTGCGCGCCTGCACGTCGCACGCCACTGGACCTGGCTGGCCTCACTACCGTGCACGCGCGCACGCAGTGGGGCCGCGCCGCCGTCCTGCCCACATTACACCTCCGTCCAACTACCCCGTCGACATTTCTCCCCTCTGCCGCCCTGATACCCGGGCCAAAACAACCAATCTGCCTCCACCTCCACACCTTTGCTTCGGCCCGGTGATTACCGTTTCCTACCCCACACCACCGGGTGGTTTGGCCGCCAAATGACTGGACGGTGATTGTTGGCTGTTGGAGTGAGGTCAGCAAGCAGCCACCACTATCCGATTTTCCTTCCTCAACTCTTACCATTCTCCCTCGCCGATACCTATCCCAACTACAAACTCGTCATTATGCCAAAGGAGATTGACGGCGCCGAAGTCGCCAAGCACGACAGCCGCGAGAAGGTGAGCTCAAAGTCTCTGGCCAAGCTGACCACAGGGCGTCTGGATCGTCGTCCACGGTGGGCGCATTTCGCCAAGCGCAGACTAACAAACAGGTAACGTGTACGATGTCACCGACTTCCTAGACGTAAGCCAAATCCCCTCCGATGAGATTACTGACGCCCAGGAACACCCCGGTACGCCGTGCACGCACGGACGCGAGCTTACCCCCAGGTGGCGCCGAAATTATCCTCAAGTACGCCGGCAAGGACGCGACGGAGGAGTATGATGTGGGTGTGTCTGACGAAGACGGGTACTGACCTTCCTCAGCCTATCCACCCTCCCGACGCGATCAAGGAGAACCTCGGTGGGCTGTCTCTCTAGTCTCGAAGCTGACGGCAGAGCCCGACAAGCAGCTTGGTCCCGTTAAGCCGGGCACGTTAGCCGCCCCCGAGCCCGAGCCGCAGCCGGCGCCGCCCGCTTCGAAGCAGGCTCAGCTGTCTGGCGGTGTTGTCGCCCAGGACGACGAGCCATACGTCAAGCCCAGCCTTGACCAGATCCTGTCGCTGCACGACTTTGAGGCCGTTGCTCGCATGACCATGTCGCGCCGTGGGTGGAACTACTACTCGTCTGGCGCCGACGACGAAATTACTATGCGCGAGAACTACAATGCGTACCAGAGGTGAGTCAGCCAGGGAAGGTGAGCACTGATGAACCCAGGGTGTGGTTCCGCCCCCGCGTGCTCCGCGACGTCAGCAAGGTCGACTACTCGACCAAGATTCTCGGGTTCGACTCGACCATGCCCGTGTACCTCACTGCCACTGCGCTGGGCAAGCTGGGCCACCCCGAGGGCGAAATCTGCCTTACCAAGGCCGCGCACGAGCACGGCGTTATCCAGATGATCCCCACGCTCGCGTCGTGCGGCTTCGACGAGATGGTCGACGCTGCCCAGCCAGGCCAGGTTCAGTTCCTCCAGCTCTACGTCAACTCGGACCGTGCGCGCACGCGCAAGATAATCAAGCACGCCGCGGAGCGTGGTGTCAAGGCGCTGTTCATCACCGTCGACGCGCCGCAGCTTGGCCGTCGCGAGAAGGTGCGCCGAGAACCAAGGGAATGGTATCGCTAATCTCTAGGACATGCGCACCAAGTTTGAGGGCAACGCCTCTGCGCACCAGACCACCGGCGGCGACAAGGTGCAGCGTGACTCTGGCGCCGCCCGCGCCATCTCCAGCTTCATCGACCCTGGTCTCAGCTGGAAGGACATTCCCGAGCTGCGCGAGGCCGCGGGCAGCATGAAGATCCTCCTCAAGGGCGTGCAGTGCTGGGAGGACGCGGTTGCTGCCGCCGAAGCCGGTGTTGACGGCGTTGTGCTCTCCAACCACGGGTGAGGTTAGGTCTCCTGTCGGTGCTAACCCCTCAGCGGTCGCCAGCTCGACTTTGCCCCTGCTGCCATCACGATCCTTCCCGAGGTTGTGCAGCAGCTCAACCAGCGCGGGCTGCTGTACCGCCCTGACGGCACGCGCTTCGAGGTCATGATTGATGGCGGTGTTCGCCGTGCCACTGACGTGCTCAAGGCCGTCGCCCTCGGCGCCACCGCTGTGGGTATTGGCCGTCCCATGATCTACGCCATGAGCGTTGCTGGCACTGAGGGTGTGTCGCGCGCCCTCCAGATTCTCAAGGACGAGTTTGAGATGAACATGCGTCTGATCGGCGCGCCTACCCTCGCCGACCTCAACCCCTCCATGGTCGACACGAGCGCGCTCAAGCAGCCCAACGTCGGCCCCACCGCGTACCGCATCAACTGTGAGTTGTTACACCTTCGGCATATTCTAACACCCAGACGAGCAGATTTTCCCTGCCGGTACCAAGGCCAAGCTCTAAGTGTAGACCACCTGTTGTTTTCTGTTGGGAATGTGGATTATGCAATTGTTACATGTGAAAGTGGGGATAGGGCTATGTGAAGCGGATCAGCATCATGGTCCACACAAACAGGAGGACGACGACAACGATGATGCCAATGGTCATGCACGTCGTGCCGCGGCCCTTCCGGGACACCTTGGACAGCTGGCCCTTTGACGTCTTGGTCGTCTCGAGGTTTTCTGTTGTCAGCTGCGCATCTCTAGACAGCTCACTCTCAAGAAGGCCGGTTGACGACTCGAGGAGGGTCTTTTCCTCCTCGAGCGAGCTGGAGAAGTGAAGGGCGTTGCGCTTAAGCTGGCGCGACATCTGGGGTTAGGCAAACCAGTTCGGTGGCCACTCACGTCGGCGAGCTGGCCCCCGAGTTCCTCGTGCAGCTGGGAAGTACCGATGACGGGACCCTTGTTGCTGCCCATGAGACGCTGGCGCATTCCCGCTTCGTCCATGGGATCGTCGGGTTTGGCGGTACGCTGCGTCTTGAGCGGGAGAAGCCCTGCTTCGCCGCCAGCGTCGTCCTCGCGGCGACGTTTAGCAAAGTAGTCGTCCGTGCTGAAGTGCGAGGAGTGTGGAGATTGGGCCAGAGCCGGCGCAGATGGGGCTTTCTCGGCCAGAGGCGATGGTGGGGCAGGAGGTACGCGCGCAGCGACGACAGGTGACTGGGGTTTGGGCGGCGGCGACGCAAGGTCAGGCGGCAACGACGCATCGTCCGTGTCCCCCAGCTCGAGCTTGGCCGGCACGGCCTCGTCAAGCAAGGCAGGCGCTGCGGCGGCCGCAGGGGCGACAGTGGGTATGTCGAGAAGCGGCAGGGATACTGTTGGCGCTGGGGCCGCCGTGCGCCGCGCGCCGTCCTGCACAGTGACTTCTACGCGGGACAGGATACGTTCCAGGTCCGCGAGGGCTGCGGTCGTCGTCGACGCCCTGTTGTCAGCTAAGCCCGATTGAGAAAGCTCACTGCTCGTTTCCATCGCGCAGCGCGCCGAGAAGCGCACGCGCATAGAGGACCGTCTGGCGTCAGCTTCGCATCTTTGCGGAAGCTCACCTCCCACGTCTTCTGGACTTCGACCCAGGACGTCCCGCCCGTCCGCGCGTCGAGTGATCGGACCAGTCGCGTGAGGTTGATCAGGCCGTGTCGGCTCTCTGCTGCCGTCTGCGCGCTCGCCACCACTGCCGGGCTCGGGTCCATAGAAAGTAGTGACAGCGCCGTCACTGATGGCGCGGGCGGCATAGCGACTGCTGCCATGGTGCGTGCGCGAGGATGGGCAATGGCAAGAGCAGATGCCGTCGCTATGCTCGATGCTGGTGCACCTCGGTGGAGGCTAGGCATGACGTGTGGAGCCACGGTGGAATCGCCGCGGCGATTCACGCCACCCTTCTCCAGGCGATGTTGATGCACATCCCCGCCGCCATATCGCGCACACTCCACTCGTCCACCGCCGCCGACTTCCATCGTTACACCCCATACAGCGCTTTTGCGCACATTACGCTATCCGAAACCGGCGTTATTCGCGCCTACGAGCCCGTCTGGCGCGTTTTCCGCGTACGAATCCGACCCACTACGCGCGAGGTATGGCCACCCGCCGCTGAGCGTACATTTCGCCTGTCACAGAAGTGGAGGTAGTCCACTGACATGTCTCGGCGCGCGAACCGGCCGTCAAACGCGCCCGGGGACGTCGGCGACGCCTCAGCGCAGGCAAGTGCGCCCAGTATGGGTGCTGCCCCGCGGACGCGCACGCTGCGTACGCGTGCGTCGGACGCGAACCGTGCACCACCCCCGACTTCGGCGGACGGAGTGTCGTCTAGCGCCGCCGGCGCGGCCGCGACGCGGTCAAAACCCGGCGGTCGCGTCATCACTGCCGACGAGATGGACCGGATCATGTTCAAGCTCAGCTCGGAGGGAACGGCTGCACGGCGCGACGAGGTTGTGCGCGAGCGCGAGGCTGAACTCCGCGTCGTCATGGACCAGCACGACATGGCCGTAAAGGAAAAGTTCCACCTCGAGCGGTACGTCAGTATCCTCGAGGGGTGGGACCCGGCCGAGGCGCGAGTGGATAACTCGCCCGTGTTTCTTGACGTGAGTTTGCATGCACGAGGAGTAGTTGCTTATTTGCCGCAGTACAAGAACGCCAACCACAGCCTCCTCGACCTCGTTGCGGCAAACTCGGCGCGCTCGTCACCCGCCGCTGGGCCATCGCGTAGAAGCTATGGTCCGTCGCGAACTACCAGACGACAGCTGCATGTCCGCTCCGAGGCGCTCGGTATAGCGAATGGCGACAAGAAGGCGGCCAAGGCCAAGGCGCCCGAGGTCGAGACGACACCTAGTAAAGGCAAGGGCAAGGAACGCGCCGTCAGCGAGGCCAAGGAGCGCGAGACGGCTTCGCCGGTAGTAGAGACCAAGCGGGGTCGCAGGTCACAAGCGGCGGAGATGCCACCACCGCCGGCGCCGAAGGGCAAGAAGTCGCGGCGGGCGACAATAGCCGAGTCGGAGGAACCCGACGAGCCAGAGGTGGAGACGCCGGTGAAGGGCAAGAAACGGGGACGACAGAGCATGCCGAACCTGCCAGCGGCGAAGAAAGCGCGGGCTGTCCGCGGCGCCAAGGCGCCGAGTGCGTCGCCAGCGTCGCCGGCCTCGTCCCCTGCGCCGACACCTGCCCGCTCTCCTTCGCCGGTCGCGACGCCTGCGCCGCTCCCGTCGCTAGCGCACCTCCCCTTTCCACCACCGCCAGTGCGGCCTGCGCCGAAGCGCACGCGCCACGGAAAGTTCGTGTACACAGACCCTGGTCAGCGGCCGCCACCGCCAAAATTCGGTGGACAGCTCGAACCGCTCCTCGAGTCGTATCTTCACATCGAGGATGCGGGGCCGGTAGTCGACATGGCGGCGCTGGAGGCGCGCGCAGCGCGTGAGGGATACGTGCGTAACCGTGTCAACTACCTGCAGCACCAGGGTCGCCTTTTGCGTCTGCTGGACGAGGAGGACGAGGGCCCGCCACAGCCCAAAGAGCGCGACAGGAGCCACCAGCGTAAAGCGCCTGTGGGGCCGCCAGCGCGACAGACAGATTACCGCGACAGCCTGCTCGCGCACATGGTCCAAGTCCGTAACGCCATGATTGCCGAGGCAAAGGCCAAGCCCGTGTACTGCAAGCGCATCGCGCGCATGGTACAGATGTACTGGGAACACCTTGCGAACAAGGATGAGCGGGAGCGTGTGGCTGCCGAGCGCGAGCTCAAGCGCAAAGCCAAAGAGGTCGTCAAGGCGATGCGCAAGCGCTGGGGCTTGGCTATTAAGGTAGGTTGTAAGACGTGCGATGTGTCGCTGACGGGGCCAGATTGTCCGCGCCAAAGTCCTTGCGGCGCAGAAACTCGAGCAGGACCGTCTGGGCAAGGAACATCTCCAGAACATGCTCCAGCGCAGCACCGGTCTCCTTGAAGCGCAGCGCGACGATATTGTCGGGCGCAGTGCCAGTGCCGAGGCTGAGGGCGACTCGGACGCCGGTTCGGACGCCACGGACGATGTGTCTGCTGCGGAGGACAGCGAGGAGGAGGGCGACGGGGGCGGCGACGAAGGACAGGACGACGAGGAAGGGGAGGAAGAACAGGGCGACGGCGAAGGGGACAGGCTCGCACCGACAGAGAGACAATCTCCCGAAGTCGCGGCGAAAGCGGAGCCTGGGCAAGCCGAAGTGTCCGATGCCAATATGGCTGACGAGGACCGCGCTGTCGGGTCAGTCGACGCCGCTGACGGGGCCGAGCAAACCGTCGAAGACGCCGCTGAGGACGAGGGGCCCGCCGAGGATGCGTCCCAGGCAGACTCGGACGAACGTTCGGAGGCTGACGAGGACCTTTCCGACAGCGAAAGCGCCGACGAAGACGCCATCGACTTACGTATCCTTTTAGACGAGAATGTTGAGCCAGAGCCCGCCGCCGGCGACGACGAACCTGAGGAGGACCAGGCATCGGCGAAACCCATCGTCGCTGACGGAGCGGCGGAAGAACCGACAGAAACGGCTGTCGACGATGCCGCCCCAGCGGGTGCCGCGGCACAGGCAGACGAAACCGAGTCGCCGGTTGTGAAGCCCACGGCGTCCGCCGAACCCTCCTCCGAGCCTTCCGCTGAGCCCTCCGCCGACGCCGCCAACGAGCCGGCGCATTCCTTACAAGCAGCCGACGAGAGCACTGTTGTGGCCGAACGGACCGAGATTGTGCCATCGCCTACACCAGGCGAGCCACTGCGACCCCGATCGCGGCGTATGGCGCGGAAACGCGCCCTGGCCAACGTCGACACGCCCGACCCAGACGCCAACGACGCCGAGTTCGCCGCCGCGGACGACCTGGATCAGGAGGACGAGCAGCTAGATGTCGAGATGAACAACGCCGCCGCGGACGACTCGGACGACGAGAACGCCGGTCTGCTGGCCGACGCCGATCTCCCCATTGAGGAGCTCATGAAGCGATACGGGTATCCCGTGCCTGCGGCGTCTGACGCCGAAGTGAACGGCGCCAACGGTGCCGCCGCGTCGTCGGCGCCCAACGACCAGTCCCTCACTGACGCCGCCCTTGACGGCACCAAGCGCGAGTCTCCCCCCCTCATTATTGAGGGCAAGCGCCAACGACGCGCGCGTACTGTTTGGACACCGCCTGACGACCAGCCGCAACACCTTCCGTCGCGGCCGAAAAAACCTAAGGTCGAGGTCGTCGAGCCCGAGGCTGACGTCGACATGGAGCCGACTCCTGAGCTGTCGAGCGAAGAGGAGACGGACGACGAGGATGAGGGCGAGGAAGAAGAGGAGGAGCAGGAGGAGGAGCCAGAGGATCCTAATGCGCCCCGCCTCAAACCGCCTTTCCTCCTCCGGGGTACTCTGCGCCCGTACCAGCATGCCGGCTTGGAATGGCTCGCGAGTCTGTACGCCAACAACATGAACGGCATCCTCGCTGACGAGATGGGTCTTGGGTGAGCTTTCCGTCTTCGAAGATGAGCTGACGTCAGTAAAACCATCCAGACCATTGCGCTGCTTGGCCACCTTGCGTGCGACCTCGGTGTATGGGGACCGCATCTCATCATTGTCCCGACATCTGTCATTCTCAACTGGGAGATGGAGTTCAAGCGCTTTCTCCCCGGCATGAAGGTGCTAACGTATTACGGCAACCAGAAGGAGCGCAAGGAGAAGCGTGTCGGCTGGAACACGGAGAATGCGTGGCAAGTGTGTATCACGAGCTACCAGATCGTGCTTGCGGACCAGCACATATTCCGGCGCAAGAACTGGGTGTACATGATCCTTGACGAGGCGCACAACATCAAGAACTTTCGCTCGCAGCGATGGCAGACGCTGTTGGGGTTCAAGACGCAGCGACGCTTGCTCCTCACTGGCACGCCGCTGCAGAACAACCTCATGGAGCTGTGGAGTCTGCTCTACTTCCTCATGCCGAATGGTATCACCGCGGATGCGACTGCTGTTGTTGGGTTTGCGAACCACAAAGAGTTCATGGAGTGGTTTTCCAGTAAGCATATAGGGTTGGAGTAGGCGACTGACAACAGACCCAATGGACAAGGCTGTCGAGTCGGGAGAAACGATGGACGAGGAGACAGTCGAGACGGTCAACAAGCTGCACACGCTTCTGCGGCCATTCATCCTGCGCCGTCTCAAGTCCGAGGTCGAGACCCAGCTTCCTGGCAAATTTGAGCACGTCGTGTACTGCCGTCTGTCCAAGCGTCAGCGATTCCTCTACGACGAGTTCATGTCGCGCGCGTCCACGCGCGAGGCCCTCTCGAGCGGCGGATACCTCGGCGTGGTCAACATTCTCATGCAACTACGCAAAGTGTGCAACCACCCGGACCTGTTTGAGGTGCGGCCCGTGCGCACATCGTTTGCAATGGACAAGGGTGTGACGAGCGACTTTGAGCCGACGGACCTGCTGGTGCGCAAACGCCTTCTCGAGACTCGGGACGAGCTCGATCTCGCGTCCATGAAGCTGTTGGTGACTGGGCGAGAGGGCGAGTCGGGCTGGGTCGCGGCTATGCGGTCCAAGCTCGACGCAAGCGACAAGCTGCCGCACGCGATCGAGCCAGCCAAGAAACAGCGCGTGTACCCGCCCAAGCCGGATGCACGCACCCCCGCCGGCTGGGCAAAGTACCGTGCATTCAAGGAACACGAGCAGAGCGTCGCGCGCTGGCGCGCCCTGCGTGATGTGAACCGGCGACGATGCCAGACCGGGCCAATCTACGGCATCACGACCCTCGAGATGCTCCGTGACCTCCCGCGCCTGCTCCTGCCCGCCGACTTTGACCAGCGCCGCCCTATCGACAAGTACGGCGAGCACCTTCCTCCTGCGGCACAGATGGTCCACTCGTTTGTCGACCGTCTGCAGCGCGTCACGCCGGTCATTGACCGCTTCGCCGTCATACCTCCCAACGCCGTTGCGCGCGATGTGGCGGGACACGCGCTGCCAGGCGTCGACCCGCTCGACCCGCAGCTCCTCGAGCCGGGCTTTGACTCGCTCCATCTCCCCACTGTCAAACTGCAGATTGCGTTCCCCGACGCGTCGCTGCTCCAGTACGACTGCGGCAAGCTGCAGAAGCTCGCCGAGATGCTGCGCGACCTCAAGGCGGGCGGACACCGCGTGCTCATCTTCACGCAGATGACGCGCGTGCTGGACATTCTCGAGATCTTCCTCTCATACAATGGCCACCGGTACCTGCGTCTCGACGGCTCGACCAAGATTGAGGACCGCCAGGTGATCACGGAACGGTTCAATTCCGACTCGCGCATCTTCTGCTTTATTGCCAGCTCGCGGTCGGGTGGTGTGGGCATCAACCTCACTGGCGCCGACACGGTCTTCTTCTACGACTCGGACTGGAACCCGTCCATGGACAGGCAGTGCATGGACCGCGCGCACCGTATTGGCCAGACACGCGAAGTGCACATCTACCGCTTCGTGTCGAGCCACACGGTCGAGGAGAACATGCTGAAAAAGGCCAACCAGAAACGACTCCTCGATCGCGTCGTGATCCAGGAAGGCGGGTTTACCACCGACTTTTTCGGCAAGATGGACTGGCGCGACATGCTTGACGACGACATGCGTGCTGAGGCCGGGGCTGGCGGTGCGGGAGTAGAGGATGGCGAGGGCGAGGACAGGATAGAGGACGTGGCGGTCGAGCCCGAGCCAGAGGCAGAGGACGCGGCGGCGCACGCCGAGCATTTCGGGCAGGAACGCGAGTTTGCCGCTGCGCTCGCCGAGGTCGAGGACGAGGAGGACGCGGCGGCGGCGCGCGTAGCTCAGGGCGAGGGCGAGATGGACTTTGCCGAGTTTGACGACGACAAGCGGGGCGCGGGCGCTGGCTCTGGCGCAGGCGGTGCCACGCCAGCGAGCGGTAAGGAGAAACGCGGCGCTCGTGCGACGTCAACCTCGGCGCCGCCACGCGCTTCCGCCGTGCCGTCCCGCCTCGAGAGCGCCAGCGCCGCCGGCACACCTTCCGCGCCCGACATCGCGGACGACGCCGACGCCGACGACTACGAGTACGACTACGACGAGGACGAACCCGGCGCTGTCGACGAGTACATGCTCCGCTTTGTCGAGTGGGACTGGGACCACTTCTCGCAGCTGTAGCGCGCCACCGGCTCTTGTCCGACCAGCTCTTGCGCGACAAGCTCTTTAATTTGTACTCTCTGTCATGTATCAGTATCTTGCATTGTCTGGCGCGTCTTGCTCTGATTTCCGCCTGGTGTCTGCGGTATCGACTTTGCCACCCAAATGGCGAATTTTGCTTCCGCTCGAGATGTTGGCTTTCATTTCGTCGAGAATGAACTCCGTTGTTTTTGCTTGCTCACCATCAACACACACACTCTAAAAGCACATCCGAGTGCATCTTAGCAGCGCGCTTGACCTATCTCGTCAGTACGAGGAACGAGCGGCAGGATGCAGAACAAGCCCGAGCAGGACAGGAACCAGGAGGCGACGGTGTACCTCGTACGTCAACTTGGCGCTGTCGGTGCTGACGAACAGGGCAACCTCGATGAGCGGTGTACGGACGCGTTGATATGGGAGCTTATGCTGTGAGTGGATGTTGGTGCGTAGCTGACGATCAGGCAAGCAGGTCCAGTGTGTGAGTCGAGTGGGCTGTGCGTGACGAGGACGAGACACTGACCTGTAGCCAACGTGTTCCTTCCCAAGGACCGGATTTCCATGGCGCACCAGGGTTTCGGGTTCTGCGAGTTTTTGAGCGAGGACGACGCCGACTATGCCGTCAAGATCATGAACCAGATCAAGCTATTCGGCAAGCCTATCCGGGTCAACAAGGCGAGCTACGACAAGAAACAGATCGACGTCGGCGCCAACCTCTTTATCGGTAACATCGGCAAGGACGTGAGCGAGCAGGAGCTGTACGACACGTTCAGCCGATTCGGCGCGATTGCAGAGCAGCCAAAGGTGGGTCTAGTCTGTGTTACTCAAGCTGACGACAGATTGCGCGGGACCCGTCGACGGGCGAGTCAAAGTCGTTCGGGTTTATCAGTTTCCACGACTTTGATGCGGCCGACCAGGCCATCGAGAATATGAACGGCCAGTTCCTCGGCGGCAAACAGGTCTCGGTGCAGTACGCGTTCAAAAAGGACGGAAAGGGCGAGAGGCACGGTACGCAGGCGGAACGTGTGCTCGCCTCACAGGCAAAGAAACACTCGCTCATCCCCGGCGGCGGCGGCGGGACCGGCGGCGGATACGCTCTCAGCTGTGAGCCCAACGTTACAGGCCATACGCTTACTCCAGCTTACGCTACGCCCGGCGTGTCCACGCCCACGGCGCCATCAGCGCCTCCTCCACCCGTACCCGCGGGCTTTGCGCCTTCCAACGTCGTCGGCGCACCCCCACCTCCCCCCGCCAGCGCAGGCTACGACGCCAGCGCATACGCTCAGCAAGCATACCCCGGCTACGAGGGGTACGCGGGCTACGACTACTCGCAGTACGCCGCCAACGGGCAGTACGCGCAGTACCCCGGTTACGACCAGAGCGCGCAGCAGGGTGGGGCGCCGCCACCGCCGCCGCCCATCCGCATGGGCTTCAACCAGTAAGCCTGCGGAAGGGGACAGGAGTATGTGTATGGAAGAAGGGGAGCAATATAGAGGTATCGTACCTCCTGCACGCATGGAGCGATGCAATGCATGTAATGGCTATGTGATGCGGAGTGGTGGTGCAGTGGGAAATGCAGTAATACAGTACTAGGAAGCGAGCTTGAAGTTGGTCTTGGGGATGGGCCACTGCTCGATATGGTCAAGAACAACGCTGACGTCGTCGCCGACGTCAAACTTGTCGGCGACGTCGCGGGAGGGGAGCTGGAGGTCGGCCGGACTGCCGAGGGCAGGGACGACGATGGGGAGGCGCCACGCGCCAGCAGCGCAGACGGGCAGACCCTTGACGCGTGCATGCAGGGGTCCAGCGAGGTCAACGGGCGTGTCGTCGGCGTGGAAGAGGTATCCGGGCGGCAGAGGGCCAGTGGCGCGCTGCCGGAACAGGCCAGCGCGCCAGTACGACTCGGCGGTACGTTGTGCAGCGCGGTCGCGGCGCTGGCCGTAATCTGCGCGCTTGACGAGGGGAAGCATGGCGTCGTGGTCGAGCAGGCGCTCGCCGCCGCTCACGCCGGCGTCAGAGGCTAGCGCGGCCTTGATCTGCCAGTGGGCTAGCATGTCGTCGTACCGCCTCAGCGGGGACGTGGCGCGGACGTATGCGTCGCCTGGCGCGTCAAGGCCCATGATCCAGTGCGGCATGGGCCGCGTGCGCGTTTCGGTGCGCGAAAAGAGTATATGTGCCCGGTCGGCAGTGTACGCGTCGATAAAGCCCGTTCCAGGCTCGCGCAGACCAAGGAGCTTGTCGACGGTAAGGGATGCAGGCGTCCGCGACGTGTTCATAAACGCCCCGCTGCCGCGGAACGCAGCGGCTATCCCCCGCTCGCCGCAGAACCACGCCGCAACCCTGTTCGCTAGCACCATGTACTCGGCCACCATCGTCTGGCTGCTCGTGTACGTCGTCCCCTCCGACACGCTGAACGCGTACTGGATTTCGTCGTTCGAGCGGGGGTTCCATACTTCCGGCCGGGAGGGGAGCGCCGCGCGGTTAAAGATGTTGGAGGGGACGCGGGGTGTGTTGAGGACTTCGAGGGACGACGACGGGAGTGTCCATTCAAAACCGGCGGTAGCGTACCGCTTCGCTCGCAGCGCGACGGAGAGGTCGAGGAGTGTCTGCAGCTCGGCGGCGTGCTCGGCGCCAAGGGCCGTGTGCTTGTCTGGCGGTGGAGACGCGAGCTGGTCGTGCGCGAGGCTGCCAAAGGGGTGGTTGCGGCGCGCCACGTCAATGTTGAGAGCCTTGTTGACGCTGTCGTACGTCGTGACCACCGCGTTCTTGGAGAATCCCATCCCGATCTTGTGGTCGAGGATGTTGCCCTCCTTGTCAACGCGCGCGGAGAACACCATAACTGCCTGGCCGCGACCCTCTGACCCCGCCCCGAGTGACAGCTTGCCGCCGCCCAGCGTCGGAGGCAGCATCGGCACAGAGCCTTCAGGCAGATAGTACGATGTGCCCATGTAGCTCGCGGCAGTGGAGATGGGCCCGTCGCGCTCGACGTACCGCGTCGGGTCGGCGACGTACACGTGGACCCAGTACTGGCCGTCACCTGCGTCCTCGATGGCCACTCCGTCGTCGAGCTCCCTGGCCATGGCGTCGTCAATAACGTAAACGCGATGAGACAAGTCGGAGCGCAGTGGGTCGAGTGCGGCGTCAGCAGGCGTGGGATCGTCCGCTGGTCCAAATGACGCCGGAGCGACAAACCCGCCCATCGCGCCCGCTCGCGCGGCACTGTCGTTGAGCTTGGAGGTAAGGCTCGAGTCGAATGCGGGGAGAATGCCAAAGTCGTGTAGCAGACTCGCGAGCATGTTCAGGTCCACCTTGCCGTCTGCACCCAGGTCGAACCACTTGGCAATACCCGCCGCGAGGCTCTCGGCGTGCAGAAACTGGGTGGACCGGCGCTCAGCCAACGCAAGGGCTAGAACGTGGAGAAGATCGAGATCTGTGTCTGTCCAACTGGGCAGCGCGGCGCGGTCAACGTCGTTGGCCTTGAGCAGCTCGGCGACGCGCTTGGCCTTGTCGACAAACGCGACGAGCGCGGGATCAGACGTCTGTACGATACGCTCAACCTCGCGCAGTCTCCGCCGGTCCTCTTGCGAGCGCACGAGGAACGTGCCCGTCTCGTACATCATGAGGTCGTCGGCGAGGAAGAGGTCCGAGCGCTGCATGAGCAGCTGGTGCGCCGCGAATGCCGGCAGCGTGTGAGGCCGTACCGTGACGTGCTTGGAAGAGCCCTCAGTGTTTTCGTTGTTGAGGAGATACTCGGCTGCTTCGGCCGCCGTGATGGAGCCACGGAGGTTGGGGTCGTCGGGCACGAACGCGTCCCACAGCGCCTCGATACCGCCACCACGGCCAGAGGTGAGCGTGCCGCCAAGTAGTCGCGACTGCATGCGTTCCGTCTCGCGCTGGACACGACGTAGGAGCGCAGCGACCTTGCGCCGCGCAGCCATGAGCTCGCGCGCCTTGTCCGTGCCGATCAGCTGCGCCTCGTTCCCATTTTCGTCTGCCCCCAGACCAATGTCCTCGCCGTTCGCCCACATCGTCAACAGGTCTGGGTGCCATACCTTGTCCACCAGGTCTGCGGGCACCAAAGACTGCGGCATGACGAATTGAACGTCGTTAAGGCCCACAGGCCAAATCTCGCCCGTGCTCCGCAAAAGCAGCAGCCGCTCTTTCAGTCCGACCGTGATCGGCGCCAGGATCAGTCCAATGGCAGCAAAGCCCGTTCTGAGCGTCAGTTAAGCCCAGGCGAAGCACAACTCACCGTCGCACCTCTACGACGCGTCCGGCCTCTAGTCCCGGTACTTCCTCCGCAAAACCCACCGAGCCGCGCTCGCTTTCGGACAGTCCATCGGAGAAGAAGGCCATGCGGTCGAGACTTGGTCCGCTCTCGCCAGTGACAAAGTCGATGGTCGGTCGAGCGGGCTTGGCGTTTCGCGACGGGGTGCGCGATTCAGAGCTGCCAGACTGGCCACGGGGGGGCTGAGCCGCATCAGGCTGTGGGACGGCCTTTGGCAGGTTCTGCCTGAGCTCGCCGAGCGATGGCCGCGTTTCGCTGTCTCGCGACCGCTTCTTTGCCGGCTTGGAACTCGTACCGCCGCTGCCCGACGGAAAAGCCCTCAATGAAGAGGTAGCGAGCCGTCTTGGCGCGCATCGTGACAGGCTGCCGCGCGGTATGCCTACTTGTGGCCTCATGATGTTGTTGGTGGTGTCGCCGGCGCACGCCGGCCACGACGACCAGAAAATCGCAACTGCTCAAGCGGCGAGCGGAGATGAGAGTGCAGTCCGTAAAGCCCAAAATGCATCACGTGACAGCCGTTATGCACGTGATTATCTTTGAACTGTATTTTGGCCATTTGACTTCCAGTTGAGGCTGTAATGCTGAAATAGGACGCCGCAGACGCCGCAACGCGCAATGGACACTGCCTTACGACGCTCCCGGAGAATAAGATGCAGAGCATTCCGAGCAAGGTTTCGTAGGCTGCCTGATTGAATTGTGGCCCGCCATATCATGCCTTTAGCTCGTACGTCAAAGCGAATATGAGCCGAAGCTGTGCAACGGCTACGTTGACCTGGAAATAGAAGATTGGGACGACTTGGCCGCTGAGAAGTTTGCGTTTGGGCACTTGGGCCCAACATTCGACTTGGCGGTGAGGGTCGAGACGGATGCTCGGGTGGCGTTTGGTGGCCCGAGACACAACTCCTGCGGGCAGCCCACGCGATTGACGCTCTGGTCATTAGGCATACCCGTCGGGACGTCGACTCCCTCTTGGCTCTCCCCGCTGCTGATCTTCACAGCCACCTTTCTGTCTTGTTTTGTTTTTTGCGAGGGGCGGGTCATTATATACATGTGACGTGACCTATGGCACAGGAGGGCTGGCAGCATGGCTAAATTACACAAAAGGTATGGATACTGCGTGGTTGGTAGTGGTGGTGTGGGATTCAGAATTGTCCAAACAACAATGCGATGTGGGTGGTTGTCTATGTCGAGTCTAATGGTTAAAGTGCTGTTTTGTGGGCGGTGCAAGTGTGAGAGGTGACGTTGGCATGTAGGCCCATGGAATTCCGCGGCCCCCTTGTGCTTGTGCGAATGTGCTTGTGCGGAGGCCAGGAATAGAGTTGCCCGGGATGTCGGCACGAGAACTAGAGCACAGACACGAGGGCTGTGACGAGGAGCGCGCCCGCACCGAGCGAGAGTGCGGCAGGCGTAGACGAGCGAGAACGAGCATTCGAGGTATCCGCGTTGGCGCCGTTGCCTGCGCCGCCACCACCGCCTCCCACGTTGTGGGTGTCCTCGCCGGTCTTGTAGCCGATGGGGGCGTACCAAGTCGCGTTATAGGCAGTGCCGTTTGTGGCCTGGGTATCGCATACCTGGAGAAAAGTCTGTGGAGGGCGTCAGCGGCGTCGCAAACCTGATAGAGGGCTGGACGGCGGAAGAAGGGAAAGAGCTCCGGTCTGAACGGAAGGGATTGTGCTTCCGAATGAACCCCGTGCGGCTCAAACTTGATTCCCATTTCGCTAGCGAGCTTCTTTGCTTCTACGCTGCCGCGGCAGCGTTCACACTCACCGACAGGTCGCGTTTGATGTCGTTGGGTGTGGTGGAGCACGACTGGCACGTCGTGCCGACGTCCTTCATCGTGGCGTTGCCATACTCCTGGCCGTCCTTGTTCTGGCCGGTGCAGAGGCACGCCGCGAACGCATTCGAATACTCCGGGCCCTTGGTGTGTGCTGCATGTTAGCTTGGCGTTCGTGCGACGCAACTGGCTGTGGAGCGGCTGTGGAGGACTCACGAGACGTGCCGTACTGGCCATAACAAGTTTCAACGACCTCGGACCACCTGCCACAAGCTTTAGAGCAGGGCGTGTCGGCGTTGGAGACGGCGGCGAACGCCGACTGGGCGGCAAGGAGGAGCGAGACGAACATCTGCGCAGCGACCATCGTGGGGCGGGTCGAGCGTTTCTCGAGCTCGTGCGTGAAGGAGGTGGTTGTGTACAGGAGACCTGGCTGGAGGAACGATAGACCAACGCGAGAGTGACTTGTCGGGTCGTCGTTCTCTGCCTTTCGAGGCGCGTCTAGAATGGAAAGCAAGTGAACAAGAATGTCAAGTAGTGAAGCAGTGTTAAGAGGCAACCAGAAGCGGTTGTAAATAGTGGTGGTGCGTGTTGAGTGTGGATCTGTGCGACGGTGTGGGCGTGCGAACGCGGTTGCCTGTGATCTTCAGACTTGGCGCGCGCTGCACCTTTACTTTGCACCTGTGCACCTTTGCATCTCGCACCTTGGCTACAAGCTAGACATGGGAGGCGATTAGGCAACCATGCAACCAGGAAACGGGCCACGGGCCACAGGCCACAGGCGTGCGCTCGGTGGATCTGTGGCTTACGCCGGGCCGCCAGATTAACCACAACGCCTAGCTGCGGGGGAGGCGAACACAGGGCAGGCAGCCGGGCAGAGAGGGAGCGCACATTGCCTGTCCCAAAATCATGCTCGTCGTCGGGTGTCGACGAGGCAACCCAGGCAACTGGAGTGCACAACGACGGCCGACTGTGGGCAGGCAGGCAGGCAGGCAGGCAGGCAGGCAGGCAGCTGAAGGCAGACAGCAGTAGGCAGGGTTTGCGCGGGTCTGCGGGGCAAGTGGCGCGGATCCGCACACCCGCAGAGGGCAAGGGCGGGGAGGCAACGGCGGACCGGCGGAGGCTGTCATCGGGGGCTAGTTGGTGGCCCGGTGGTGTGCGTGGTGTGAGCGCGAGCGAGATGGCTCGGGAAAGGTTGAGCCAGGTTTCGAGCTATCGTTCCCGAGAGCCAATGCCAATGTACCTGATCGCCCTAGGTTGCGCGCCGTTGTCCTCCTCGGTCCCATTGCATCCTTCTCGTTACCTTTACGGAGTCAACATCCCAGGCACATTACAGTAGCTCCCACATGCCTACCGGGATCAGCGCACAAGACCCAAGGAACACGTTCAAAACGACGACAGGAATATTCAGCCATTAGGTTACCGTCCCGAACGTCCCTGCCAAATAACCAAGACGGACCAGGGTGCGGAAGAGCGGAGTCCCCCACGGCTGAACGCCGCGCCCGGCCACCCGGCTTGGATCCCTGTACAACTGTGGGTGAACGTACTCTCTCCCGCGACAAGAACAACTAGCAACTTTCACACAACCCGCGCGTGTCTACAGCATGTCCCAGCTCACGACGTCCCTGAGCCCCTGCTGTCACAATGCTGTCACAGTCGCCCACTAACTATCCTTGGCGGCATCGTTCACGAAAAAGGACCACCACTAACCTTGTCTGCGCTTTGCGTAGCATAGCCTTTGACTAGCACGCGTAGTTGACAGTGGGCATGGCGCGTTGGGCGAGCATGTGGAGTGCGCGGCTCCAAGTAGGATCCGCTGGAGCAGCTGGAGTCGCGCGATCCGTCCTCAGGGAAGCACATGCTTCGGCGGCTTTCAGCTGTCGCCTCGAGTCCGTCCCACACCAAGATTACGTTGTTACGTTGTGTAAGCGGCCCAGTCGATGCCAAGCTGTGTGCGTTTCGGACATTTTGAGCTGGGCGGCGGCGCGGCTGGGGGCGCTCGTACGCTCAAACGATCAAGCCCGCTTCATCGCCGCGTGGTGGCGAATGCGGGGGCGTGGGGGCGCGGGGAGGCAGCCGGCGCGCGCGCCTACACTGCGTAGCTCCTGGGCTGCTTCTAAAGCCTCTTGAGCGGGGTAGGCTGAGAACGATACCGACCCACGGAAACGGGCCGTAATAGGGTTGGAGGTAACCCAATGCAACTAACTGAACCTGCACTGCAAAGCAAAGCAAAGCCACCGCCACGGCAGCGATAGGCGCAGTCCGAGGCGTAAATGTGTGGTGTGTAACCTCAACCTGCATGTCAAGGCGCCTGCGCGCGTGCACACGCGCACTCATAAAGTCTAACATGCTAAACATGTGCTCTCCATGTGATCACTGGCCAGGGCCAAGGACGCACGATGCACGATCCCGCCCGACATTAAAAGTAGCCATGTACTGTACTGTAATATACCAGGTCCACAGGAGTCGTTCAATGTCCGCTCTCCCGTGTTTCTCGGTATACCATTCCAATCACCCACCCCAAAATGAATACGTGAATACGTTGCTATGGCAGCGCACATGGTGTTCCCGTCGTTGCGCAGGTCGGCCAGGAGGGAGTTGCGCGTTCACGACGGTGTCAGATGGGAGTGTTCCGTGACCCTGGAGATTGCGAGTTTGAGATTCAAACTTCACATCGCACACGCGCCAGGAAGGCGCAGCGGAGGGACACCGTGTAGCGCTGAGCTCGCGCGAGCTAGCTGCGACGCAGTCGCGTGCTCGTTTCGAAGCGTGCGTGTGTCAGACGACACCTTCCATTTCCCCTGCACGAATCCTGAAGTCCCCGATTGGCTTCTGCGCACGACTGCGTGCTGCGTGCTCAAGCTTGCAGTGGAATTTAGCTCCGTGGCAACGCGCCTAACGCGTTCGTTCCAACGCTCCTTGTCGTCCGCCGCGTCGCGTGCCAGACAGACGGTCTGCAAGCTAGCACGGGTTTCTACTGCGCAAGCTGCAGCAAGCTGTGCACGCAACACACAAATCGGGCGCAAATTGCGCAGATAGATCAACGCCGCCACTGGCCGAAGTCCATCAAGGCAACTGACTGCCGAAGTCCATCAAGGCAACTGACTACCTTCGGCCGTTGATTTTTTACGGTGTCGTGGCAGGAGCGTCTCAATCGCCATTCAGAGAATGCAGGAATGAAGTCATTTCCGCTGTAAACGGTACCTACTCGTACTCGGTGGCGTGGGTGTCATCGGTGTCGACCTGGGCGCCGTCGTCACTACCGGCGGGGCCAGCTCGTACACGCTCTTGTTCATCCTCCTGCTTCCTCTCGCCGTCGCCGTCGCACGGCAGCTATCGGCGCAGCGCTTCGAGAAGTGCCCCTCCCACAATGTTCTCTGACGCTTGCCCTTGGCCGGAGGCTTCGTGGAAAGAACAGCGTCCGCAAGTTTAGAAGACATGGAGGAGGGGTGTTGCCCTCGTGGTTTGCGCTTGGCTGGACCCGTCGTGGTGAGTAAAACCTGTGCCTGTATGGAAGACATGGAGTTGGAACTCGCATGAGGCATGCGGGTTTGGGTCAACCGGCGGCCCTCGCATGCGGGTCCCACAGCCACCATGTCTTCAATGCATCTTTCACGCCCTGCACAGTGGGCGCGAAATGTCGACCAGTAACAGGAATATGATCTGGAGCAGGTCACTTGACGGAAGTCGGTCTGTAAGTTGGATTGTGGCTGCTGCACAGAACAGTGTCAGTACAGTTTAATCCTCTTGGCGACGACATCGCCTTCAAAAATGGTGCGTCAACGATCCACAAATTTGTAGGACTGCGTCGCTGCGTCACAGCAACAGCCACGTTCTCATGCCTGCTCCTGAACTGCCCAATGGACCGCTCAAGCCAAGACGCGGTGTGCCTTTAGTCCCCGATCAGCCGGAGAATGATCTCCAATAGCCGTGTAAGGTTGTGCACCAAGAGACCCCGGGTGAGAATTACGAGACGATGCAAGACATGCCGGATTGAGCTTCGTGACGAGCCGAAAGCCGATTAGAGAGGAGCAGTGACCGCCCAACTGTGAATCAGGCCAAGCAGACAATGTGGCATGGCCACAAAGAACACGTTCGTCACATCCGGATATCGCAGACTTCAAGGACGCATCGGAGGGATGACGGGATGCATCTTGTGGATGACGGGATGCACACTGCGCTCGCCGACGTCACGAAGTGGTCATCGACACGGCTGCTCTTGGCGATAGCTGGAAGATCTCGCGGCTGAACGAGGCGAATGGTCGCATGTAAAAGTATGATCATTCGCCAACGTACGAGGCTTCCCCTCGCTATCGCCAAGTGATCTCTCGGCTATGTGCTCGCGATATCCGGACTGTATCTGCACGTCATGCCATATGCCGGTAGCGCCTGCAGTCCGTCATCAACAGTGTCCAGCCCTCCATCGCCACCACTCGTCATTTGTCGGCACCGCCTTGTCATTCGCCGCTCTCACGCGAGCTCGGCGTTCTCGGGCGCCACACCGACGGCGCAGGGAGATCTTGCAGATCTGACGTCGTTTCTTCTCCTCCCGCCACTAGCATGGTGGCTGGGCACAACAATACGGAGCCAGTGATGCCGAGTGTGGAGCTCGGTAGAGCCTGGCCGACGACTGCGGTGCCTCTATTTTGAAGAAGGCCTTTTATGCCGAATGCCCTGCAGGCGCCGTGCAACACGGTGTTTTTGATCCCCTGATAAGCGGATCCAGGTGGGCCAGTGTGCCTCTGACAATGCTGCGCAGGGAGTGGCCAGACCATTTCGGGTGTAATACGTGATAGCGTCCGTAGCGCCGTAGCGCCTTCGGTCCGCAGCATTCTGGTGTCGATTGCGAACGACGCGCCTCAAATGCGACAAACGCGGCCATGACAAAAATGATGACATCGTCACTTGCCACCTGTAACGCGCGAGGAGGGTGTGAACGGGGAGGCGGGACAGTTTAGAACGGGGTGGAGCGCGTGCGCACGCTGTGCGAATAGTCGGCCGAGGGCGGAGCCGGAAGTGCACGCGTTTCCGTGCAAACTTCTGCCGTCTTGCTCGGGCCTCAAAGTAGTCGTCGTGACTTGCCAGTCAGCGTCTGGGACCCATGTCGTGCCTTTGTCGGCGGGCGGCGTCATCGTGTGCATGTCAACGAGTGAAAGACCAGCCTTGCCCCGGTGCCAACTCCACTTCGCCGTCGACCCGCTCCGTACACGACTCCACATTTACGGAAGAACGTGCGTGCGTCCCGATATCCATGACCCATCAAAAGGTCTAAAACGGGGTGAGCCGAGCAGACTGTGAGGGGGATTTGTCGGCAAAATGCCGAGGGCCAAGTCGTGTGACGGCGACGCCAAGATATCAGCGAGCGGAGTAACCGGATAAAAATGCCTCTTTTCTACATCCATATCCAGAGTGTATATTCAGGAGGGCTACAGAGGGTGGCGGTCGTTGAGAGGCGTGGATGTAGCAGTGTCAAAGCACCTGAACATGCGCTACAAGGTAAGCGAAGGTGGTTAGCATGGCATGTTGGGCGTCAGGCCGTGGTACATACCGACTGGCAACGGCACCAGGCGGTATGTGGGGTGAGTGTGCGTGGTCCAAAGGGTCAAGGAATGACGCTAATGGGCGCGTCTGGACGCACACACTTGTTGTCTTGCCCCGGCGCTTCCCCCCCCCCCCCCCTCCCCTCTTGCGGCTCTCAATAGAGACTGAGGAAAGCGAAAGGGCCAACGGCGTAACCCAAAATACCCCCCAGGACTTGTAGTTCGGTCCACTGACAGTTGTCGCAAAAGCATATGATGTAATGCTTGCTTAAACAGAGCTACACAGTGCAGAAGGGTCAAAGACAAAATGACGTCAGATTGCAGTCTGGACGGACCACCGCCCCAGGGTCAGGGAGCAGACAAGTCGCAACATATGCACATGCCATTCCAACCTGTGCTCCGAAAGGTAGTGTGACCGTCTGTGGACGAGTGCAGCAAGTTTACAGGTTTGCAGGATTCCACAGTGGCCCCCGGACCTGTTGCGTGTAAAACAATCCGACCTCTGGCCCTCTCCTCCGTCGCCGCTCCTTGTTCAATCACGTTGGCTGTAATGTGCCGTTGCGTGCGGCTCCCATTCTCATCATTAGCCCTTGGACAATCTGTTGACAGGGTCTCGTCGGAACAAACGAGCGCAAGCTAACAACAAGCAAACAGTCAGCCTCAAGAGCAGCAGCGTCCCACGGCCGTTACAGGAAGTCACAGGGTCCGCACCCTTCTTCACACTTAATAATCAAAGCACCAGGCGTGATTTCACCACGCGTTTTGTACAGGGGTAATCGGCAGCCCCGCTGCAGCTAGCTGCAAACGGAGCAACGACGATTACCACAATGAGACAAATATTGCCACCAGGGGCAAGGGATGCTCGAGTCTTGCTGACAGCGACAAGTTGAGAGTTATTCCGACGAGGGTGAACACGGCGAAAACGGCACACGAAGCGAGACTGGTATCTACGGAATGTAGAACGGGCATGCAAAGGCGCCCACTTGTGTCTCTTTTTTGGCACGCTCCTTAGGTCTCATGTCTGGGCCTTTGATAATTATTGATTGAGGAGGTAACAAAGTGTGCTGTCGGTGCGTCGGTGAAGAGCTTACTCAGCTGTGGTGGGTTGGTTCCCTTTGCTTCGCCGCGCGCCGACAATTTGCACGAGTTTCTTGGCCATGACGGTCGATGAGGTTACGGTGGCGGCGTCGTCGTCCAAGGAGAGTGTGGACCCTGTGTCGGGGGAGAGAAGGGGCGGGGGGTCGTGGTGGTGCAATGCTGGTGCCTTTTCCGCACCCCAACCGTTGAATCCTGCAGACATCCTGTGTCCGCTCCGGGCTCACGGGCAAGTCGACAGGGAGTGCGCGCGAAAGGGGACCGGGGTACCCTCTATGATGGATGCATGCATGCACCCCGCGCACAACGTGTTGTCTGGGCGTGAGAGCTTTAGAGCTTTATCCGCAAAAGGCACAAGGAGTGACGAGCTCCCAACATATGCACACCACACGACACTCAATCGGAAGCTCGCCGCCCTCTGAAAGAGACACACAAGTACCTGCGGCCCGTACACGCACGCGCATCACAACTGCAACTGTCATCATCACGACTGCTTGTTGCCTCTGGTGCCACCACGACCACGCCCACGGCCACCACTACGCAAAGCGACTCTCATTCCACCCGAAAAACCCTCTTCCAACGAAACGCCCCCCCCCGGGCTCTTCTTCTTGTTCTCCTCCTTTGGCTCAGTCGCCCTCCACCACCAACCACTTAGCTCACCCAAATAGACCCAAACCTCACTTTCCCCTCTTCGCAAAACCTCTTTTGCCTCTTTCTCGTTCCTTTCTGTTGCGTCAGCAAATCCCACCTCTCCTCTCATATATACACACTCACACTTTAATCTCAAAGACATCTCCTCGACACACACACACAACGCTCTCGACGCTGCACACAACTCAAGACTAGGTCCCCACCGTCGCTCAAAGGGCCTGCATTCGACTTGGTAAATCGATTCCCTGCAGCGCAGACCGGCTTGTACCTCCAATCGCGGTCCTACAGCACACATTCTGTGGAATCACATTCGTGTCACTCTCCCCCTCCCCCTTCCTTCAACCATCACACCACTCCCTCGAGTGACCAAACCCCGCTCAAGCCGGGGTGTGTATACACAACTCGACACCACTTGACACACGCATCCCCGCCACTCATCATTTCTTTGTACCACACCGCTCTCACTCTGTAACAATCAACAGGCGCCGTGCAGAGCCAACGCGTCACTGTTTGACGCCACTTTTTGCTTCTACACCGTCGTTGGGAAGGTCAACCCCCACACATCGGTTCTCACCCCACTCGGCCCATCCTTCGACACCGTCGCGTGCCTTCTCCGAACGGCTTAACAACGGCACTGGGTCAGAATTGACCCTCACTCTCCACGAAGCAAGAGATTCGGGGCAGATCAGCTGTTTTGGCGGGGGGTATTATGCTTCTGGCGGCTTGATTCCGCTCATATCGCCCCGTTCCTTACACCACTGCACTTTAAAAGCCTGCTCGGGCTTGCTTAGTGCCGAGCTCTGACGCTAGACGGGCTTTGCAACTGTGAATGCCTCTTGCGTTCTTGTCAGGACTTGGTGTGTGATACGTAACTGGCGTGAGTATTGTGTGTGTTGTGCGTGTGTGTCAGCACCGTGCTGGTTACACCTCGACCCCAGTGCTCTCACATGCGAAGCGCACCCCTCAGTGTTGCCGTCAACGACGAGCTCCTCCCGAGTGCGCCTGCAAACATTGGCGATACGTCCTACCGATCCGTGACGCAACAGTACTCGCCTGATAGCGATAGCAAGGACGCGAAGGACGAGGCTTTGAATGGCATCCGCAGATCACACGCTCCACCGCCGTTGCCCAATTTTCCACCAAAGGGCGACATGTTATCCTCCACCTCGGTTCCGACAACAAACTCGCTGTCGCCATCCAACACTCCCCCGTTTGCCACCAAGCCATCTTCCTCCTCTTCATCGGCGTCGAGCTCCATCATTCAGCCCGCATCAGCCTCTCACTCGCCCTGGCACGCGCTGGCGGCCACCGGCGGCGCCATGACGCCATCCGTCGAAGTCCCTTCCCTGCAGCCCCGCGGCAGCCCACAGCTCGGCCGCCCCTTTGAAAGGCTCAACCTGGGTAACACTTGGAGCGCGTCCAACCTTTGCGATGACTCTCCAGCCAAGAGTCCATCGCCCCCGTCCCAGCAGCAGGCGTCGCGGCCTACCTTTGCTGGCGGCGTGATTGCAGGCGGTGGCGTTGTACCTCGGCAGTTAAATGCGTCATCATCATCATCGTTTGCACAGCGCCGACCAATGTCGTTGAACCTGGGCTCGCCGTTCGGCGGCAGCCAACCAGTGGCCAACTCCAGTCCTCTCGCCGGACCGTCGTCGTCCAAGGTCAAGCCCCTGCCTCCCAACGCAGTCGGCGGCATGCTGGCTTCCAGCTCTACCTTGGTCCTGGACATCCGGCCCCCATCGTCCTACCGCGAATCACATATCCGCAACGCCCATTCGACCCCGATCCCATCAACATTGCTCCGACGCAAGGGCTTTGGGCTCTCCAAGCTGTGCGACATGCTCACCGCGCCATCGCGTGAAGCCGTGTCGCAGTGGCGCGACAAGGCCGACATTGTTATCGTGGACCAGGATAGCACAACTGCGTCAGACGGTTCAGTTCTCCATGGTCTCACCAGCAAGTTTGAACGCGAGGGTTTCACAGGCAAGCTGTGGTTCATTGCTGGTGGTCAGACGGCAGTTGAGGCCGACGATAGTGTGGACATGGTCAGCGATGAGTCTGAAGAGGCCAAGCCAACCAACGAACCGGAAGAGGGCACGACGTTAGGCCGTCTACCCAGACTTGCATTCCAGCAAGGTAAGCCTCGTCTTCTGTAATGCAAACTAATCCTTCAAGCGTCCACGAAGAACCCCAACCCGATGCCGCTCACCGCCGCGCCCGCGTTCCGCAACGGGAACACGTTGTTTGCCTTTGGCTCGGCGCCCGTCACCGCCCAGCGCCATTCGCGGAGTAACGAAGCGTCTGGAGGTGCCCGTCTTCAGCCCGCCAACCCATTCTTTGACAACATTCGCCAGAACATGGAGCTGTCCCAGGGTGTGACGGAGCGGATACCGCTGTCTCTACCGGAGAACATGAAAAGACGCGCCAGCGACCTTCCAAAGTTCCTCCAAGATCTGGCCAAGATGGACGACAGCCAGACCCAAGAGGTACTGGCTGACCAGTTCTATCGCATCGAGCTTGGCGAGCAGAAACGGCTGCAGTCAGTCATGGATATCCTCACCAAGGGAAGTTGCGCCCCAGACTCGTCGAAGCCACAGGCCGTAGCGGACTGCGATACTATCCGCACGGCGGACGCGATCGAGGAGTTGCTCGCGGGCAACACGGAGGAGAACGGTTACTACCCGTTCTCCATCACGGCCGGCGTGGAGCGCGGCACAAAGAACCGGTACAAGAACATTTGGCCATACGACTACTCGCGCGTACGCCTTGGAACACCTTGCGACGACAATTCGGACTACATCAATGCCTCCTTTGTGCAGCCGCGTGGCACAGCACGGAGGTACATTGCGACGCAGGGCCCACTGGACGCGACGTACCGGGACTTTTGGACTTTGATCTGGGAGCAGAACGTCCGCGTCATTGTCATGCTTACCAAGCAATTCGAAGGTGGCTTGCTGAAGTGCGGCAACTACTGGCAGGAGCAGCAGTACGGCAGTCTCCACCTCCGCCTCGTCTCTCATGTTGGAGGGGAGGACGCTGGAGACGTAGGCCAAGCTACAGGGTTCGACTTTGGTGTCGCCGCCAACGCTCCGTCGTCTGGCGAAAAGGGCAGCATTAAGCGTACCTTCCATCTCTGGCACGACGACGACCCAAAGCCGCCTCGAGTGATCACCCAGATCCAATGCGTCGACTGGCCCGACTATGACGTGCCCGAAACACCCAATGTCCTCATCAACCTTATCAAGGATGTCGACCGCGCAGTCAACGAGACAGGTCTTGTTGGCTGTGGCGAGGATCGCTGCCAGTTCCCGCCGGTCCTCGTACACTGCTCGGCAGGTGTCGGACGCACCGGTAGCTACATTCTGGTGGACGCTATTGCCGATGGACTCCGCCGCGAGTTTGTTCATGGTCGTGACGATGCGCATCAAAAGTCGTCATCTTCAGGGTCAACCGGAGAATCGACGTCTTCCGCGGCGCTCAGCAGCCCCCGGACGTCACTTATTGTGCCAGAGGCTTTGCAGACCACGGAACCGCGTCGCAAGTCGACCACGGACGTCGGGAAGATGGACCTAGACGCTAAGGGCGATGGCGGTGACGCGGACGTCCCGCCACGGGCGCACACCTGGCAGGGAGGCGCCGAACGGGAAAAGCCACGGCCCATCACCCAGAGCCACCGTCCGCACAAGCCGTCGACGCCACTGAGTGCAATGGAGGAGCCCATCCTTGAGGTGCTGCAGGGGATGCGGGTCCAGCGCATGAGTTTGGTGCAAAGTCTTCGCCAGTACGTTTTCGTTCACCGTGCCATCATCGCGTATTACCTCGAGATGAGCGACGACTATTCCCGCCAAAGCTCGGTGGCGAGCTCGGACCTGACGTCGTCTCATTCGCGCACGTCCATCAGCACACGCCCGACGTCGACGGCGACGTCGATCGACGACGAGTCGCACTTCAAGCGCAAGCCCTCGGCCACGGACCTGCGTCCCGAGATGGACGTGCGTCTCCAGAGCCTCGCCAATGTACATTTGGCGGAAGGTGCAGCCGGTGCGGTCAACCTCGTCAAGCGCGCAAGCTTCAAGAAGCGCCGTGGACACAACGACGAAAGGGGCAACCTCCAGAGTGTGCCCGCCGACACGACTGTGAGCGCGACGCCTCCCATGTCCCCTTCCGCGACGCCCCTCGGCCAAAGACGTTCGCCCCAGATGCCCCGCAGAGCCGATCTCGGCGCCCAGCGCCGATAAACTATTCGGCCGTTCCTGTCTGCGTTTCTTGCATTCATCCATCCCGGACCATGCCACATCATTCCACACATCACACTTCGAGCACCCCCACCCCAGGACTCTCCCATCCACTTACGCTTAGACACCGCGCCCGACGGTACCGTCTACACCCCATAGCATTGGGCATTGAATTAGGGCTGATGTATTAGTTTTTGCAAGTGCGTAGGTGGAGTTGTTGCGTTTTGAAGGACTGAGGATGGGCGTGGGCTTCGTAATTCTTTGGGCCTCTAGCCACAGTACTCTGGACTTGCAGTCGATCACTAGGGCACATCTCGGATCTGTGAACTCGTCACTGCCGACCGAGGCAAGAGGTTCGGCAGTGTCTCAGGAAGACGATCAGAAGCAGCCAACGCTCCGCTGCGATGCCAACCATCATTGAGCAGAGACGTTTTACTAACCGCATCACGTCCAACCCCATGTCCAACCCGTACCGTCTTCTCGACGGGGCTGGGGTATGGTCTGCGCACCCGACGTGGCGGCACCGGTACGACTTTGTGACAGCGTCTCCGCCAGGGGGGAGGGTAATCTCGCGGCACACGGCAGCGGTATCGTACCTGGAAGCGGCGGGGGCCACGGGCACGCAGGCACTGTACATTACGCATGTGCACTGGCGCTCCCGGAGCGGGGTCCGGCGAAGCGTGCGTAGTGCGCAGAGGTTTGGGCTGACGGCAGGTGACCCGCGGCGAGCTCGTGGCGGCGCTGCACGTCCTGTGTGGGCGGTACGAGTTCGTTGAGGGAGTGACGCTGAGCCGCCACGGCCGACGACTACGTTCCTCTCCGCCCGATCCGGCCGACACTGCGTCGTACGCAGCATGGAACGACCTCATGGCGGTAGTGAATGAAGTGCAGGCGCCAGCGTACTGGTTTGCAGCGGCTTACGGGCAGCAACTCTCCCTGCTCTCTGATGCCGAGATGGCGCGTACGCCCCCCACAGCGTGGTCGCCATCCCCGCACCACGGCCACCTCGGCGACCTCATCAGCGGAACAGCCTCCCTTCACTGGTCCCGCTTTGACCGCGACGGCGCCGGCACCATTACGGATTTCGGGTGGGACGTTGCGCGCAGAACTCTCAATGCCCGGATTCCCCTACCTGCCCCCCATGTCGCCCAGGTCCTCGCTGCCAAAGCTAGGCTCGAGGCGTGGGCTGCCGCCCAGCTGCCCTCTTATGTTGAGTCTGAGGCGAACAAGGGCGACAAGTAGGCGACAAATGGCTCTGACATGTCCGCCAATGTGCCATTTACCCTCCATGTGCTTCAGTTGTACTGTCTATTTGACTTGCCTCACAATAGGAATAATCTATGTACAGTACAGTGCGCAGTATCCATGCAAATGCCACTTTACCGTCCCTGCGTGGTCACAACGACCTGCAAGTAGGTGGAGTAGAGAAGAGAGCATATGCTGCTCGCAAGACGATGGAGGATCCAGTGCTGCGCTCGCAAGACATAACCCCTAGATGCACGCCGCATGGGACGCCCGCATTCCGTCGTGGTTGTGGGATACGCATCCACGGGATTCCGCTGTCTATGAGTGTACCAGAGAGCATGGTCCGACAGCGAGATGTGAGACATCCGAGTCGATTGTGGGCATGTGGTTGGAGGCTGAATAACTGGGGAGGGGTCCGCGCCGAACCACAAGCGCCACAACAACCACCACCGTCTCATCTCCCAACTACTACTAATCACCCAAAATGCCCATCACGACGGCGCTCCGCAAGGAGCACGACGCGCAGTGGACGGCGGCTATCACGCACAAGTTCGTCACAGACTTGTGGAAGGGCACGATCCCCGACTCGGCGATGGGCGTGTACCTCGCGCAGGACTACCTGTTCGTGGACGCCTTCGTGGCGCTGATGGGCGCGGCGGTGAGCCACAGCGACTCGCCCAGCGCGCGCATGAAGATTGCGCGCCAGCTGGGCTTCATCACGAACGAGGAGGACGGGTACTTCCTGCGCGCCCTCGAGCGTTTGCAGCAGAATCACCAAGCGGCCAAGCCGCTGCCCCCGACGCAAGGCTTTATCGAGCTCATGAACGCAGCGCGCGCCGACTATGCTTCCGCACTCACCGTCCTTCTCGTCGCCGAATGGTTGTACCTCGACTGGGCGACTGTGGGGCGCGAGAACACCCAAACGCCCGCCGACTGGCTCCACGCCGAGTGGATCGAGCTGCATCGCGGTGACGCGTTTGAGGTCTGGGTCCAGCTCCTCAAGGACGAGCTAGACCGTGTCGCTGAGCAGGGAGGCGCCGAGACGCGCGCCCGTATCGAGGACATGTTCGGCCGCGCTGTCGCCCTAGAGCTCGCATTCTTCCAGGCGACGTACCCATAGCTGTATGCAGAGTGTCTCATACCAAACTGTTCATCACATTGCTGCAATTGCGACCCAAATCCCAGCATGTCTTTGCTGGCCCTTTGCTGGCCAGCCAAGCCGGCCCAGTGACGCATCGAATTTACTCCCGCTGCACCGTCAACCATCGTCTGTGCATAACTAGCTGCATCCAACCTTTTACCTTTTGTCCAACGCAAACACCACAGAGCCCGGCATGTCGTCGTCGGACACGCTGCAGTTCGATGCGGCGTTCAAGAAGGTGCCGGGTACGCTGTCGCTGACCAAGACGCACATTGCGTGGAATGCGACCACGGCCGGGGCAATGGACCGACAGCAGCAGTCGCTGAACCGCGTGACGAGTGGGTGTTGGGCTGGGCGGTGACGCTGACGCCGCAAGAGATGCTTGCGAGCAAGGACGACGCAGCGCACGTCTCTCTCAAGCTGCTCTTCAAGGACAATGTACCCAACGGCGGGCTGCTGTTCAAGTTTACCGGCGCGTCCAAGAAGAGCGATCGGCAGGCGGTACAGGACCGCCTTGTACCGTTTGTGAGCGCGAACAAGGAGGACGGTGGGGGCGGAGCAGCAACGCCTGGTGGCGCAGGTGCTGCAGTCGGAGTAGCGGCGACTTCTGCTGCTGCCGGCGCTGTGGCGTCGGGCGCGTCGTCCCCTGCTGTGGGGAGCACGCCGGGCACACCTGGTACGCCCGCGAGCGTTGCGCGCAAGCGCAAGGCAGACGAGGGGCCGGCAGGGGACGCGGCAGCGCGTCGACGGATGAACACCCTGCGTGAGCGCGTGCTGCGCAAGGACGCGACGCTCAAGCTGCTCCACCGTGAACTGGTGATGGGCAAGCGGATCACGGAAGACGAGTTTTGGGACGGGCGCGAGGCGCTGCTCAAAGCCGAGGCAATGGTCTACGACCAGCTGCCTGGGCGCGCGTCGCGGCTCATCGACGACCGGCACATGAAGGAGGACAAGGGCGGCGTGCGAGGCGGCACGGGCGTGGGCGTCAAAAAGACCGAGGCAGGCCCCACTGTCCTCAACCTCAACGCCGACATTGTGCGGGACATTTTCGAAGAGTTTCCCGTCGTCGAGCACGCCTATGCTGTCAACGTACCGAAAATCAGCGAGACAGACTTTTGGCGCCGATACTTTGAGTCCACACTCTGGGAACGCCACCGCGCCAGTGCGCGCAAGTCGACCCTCGACGAGAACGCCGGCAAAAAGGACCCAATCTTTGATGTGTATCTCGAGGATCCCGACTGGGGTGGGTTACAAAGCGCATGACGGCAGCTAACCGCAGACACTGAGCCGAGGAAGAAGCTCCCTGACGCGGTGGAGAAATACCTCGACCTCGCAGCGACGGAGGAGGACCACGGCGAGAACGCCATTGTGCGCGACGTCACGATGCAGGCGGGCAAGGGCCGCGATGCGCTGCCGCTTATCCGTCGCTTCAACAATCACTCCGAACGGCTGGTACAGGGCGGGCGCAAGGGCGGCGCTGAAGGAGCGGGTGTGGCCGAGTCGGGCAACAGCACACCGGGCGCCGGCGGCGACAAGGGCTCGTCTATCCCCATGGTCGCCGACGACCTGTACAACCAGATCGACTTTGAGGATCTGCACGCGCCCGCGGCGCCGGCTGTGATTCCGCTCGAGGTACAGGACGCGGTCGATGACGATAAAGCGGGCAAGGGCCCGCGCGGGATTGTGCCGGGCAAGAGCGACGGGGAGTTGCTGCAGCTCGCCGACGCCGAGGCGACAGCGCTGCGGGGTTGGCGCGCTGATTTCGGCTCTGTGTGTATGGCCAACCCTGCCAACCCCACCGCGAGCGAGAAGGACGCCGCGGGGGCGTACGACACGTTCACGTTCCAGCGCGACGCGCAGTTCGTCGCCCAGCGCGTAGTTCGCGACATGCACATTGCGGCGAACACGGAGGATGCCGTCTATCGTGAGTTGTTCTTCCCTGATGTTAAGCTGACAGCAGCACCGCTGCCGGACAAGCTCATGGCCGAGATGCGGTCGTGCCATGCGGCGGCCGCCGAGTTTCTGCGGCAGTACTGGGCCGCGACGCTGCCGCCTGCGCCGGGTACGCTGGCCACGACGCAGTCGGCGCAGGCACGCGCCGCTCGCGCGTCCAAAATGGCTCGATACCTCGAAGGTACTCAGGGCAAAGTCAATGCCATTGTCACGACGGCTGAGATTGTCAAGGCCGACCCTGAGCGCGTGCGCGCGGCCATGGCACCGACGCTCGGCGCCGTCGACGTCGTCCTCCGCCGCGAGAAGGCGCGTGCCGCCAAGCCAGCGGCGTAGCTTAGGCGTCCGTCCAACTCCTAATCATATCTACCAGGTCAACGTCGTATGTTAGCATGTATCAGTAGTGTGTTTGACGAGTTGTAAGACTGTAGCGTCCCACGGCGCGTGGCCGAATCCAGTGTTAGGCAGGAAGTTGCAAAGTCGAAGTTAAGCTCATGGACGAGAAGCTCAAGAAGCTAGCGAGAGTCTAGCAGCATTTCTACAGCGAATTGAATGTGAAGATGCATGGCGGTCGGGATTGGCATTGAACTGGAGTTGTCGCGTCTCCAAACACACGTTTCAAACCTTCCTCAGCCCGGACGTCCTTCTGAAGTAGGCAGCCGTTGAGAACGGCACCCAGATGTTCGTGGCGTTCCGACGGAACCTGCCACTCTTTGCCATGTCACGCCCCCACACGTCAGGAAGCCAACATTGCGAGTGCAGGGTGCAAAGTTCTGAAGGTGCCTACGGCGATCACCAAAGGCACAGTGTGCAACGGAATACTGCCATCGCCCATATGCAAACTCGGTCGAAGGACGGTTAGTATCTATGAACGCCCAAGCAGCTCTATGCCACTATGTGTATCATCTCATCAAACAAGCAACGGACGTAGCGCCCGCTGCAAAATATTAAACATAAGAAAAGAGGTTCGTATGCGTGTATGTTGACGCTTTTGCCAAGTGTATCTGGATGTCGTGTGGTGTGTTTGTCTTCTGATGCGTGCGTGCGTGCGTGCGTGCGTGCGTGCGTGCATGCGTGCGTTACAACTGGGGTAGTCTAGACACGCGCTTAGGCGAAGACGGCGGCCGCGACGGCAGCAGCGGCAACGGCAACGCCGGCAGGGATAGCGCGGGACGCCGACGAGCCCTGCTCGCTCGACTGGGATGGGTTGGCGGCCGAGGTCTTGGACGCGGCGTTCTCGGTGAGCGACGACGCCTTGGACTCGAGGCCGCTGGCAACGCTGCTGGCGCCCGAAGCGGCACCGGAGGCAGCAGAGGCGGCACCCGAGGTGGCCGAGCCGGCGGCGCCAGACGCGCCCGACATGGCAGAGCCGGCAGCACCCGAGGCGCCGGACGCGAGTGAGCCAGCGCCCGACGTGGCGGAGCCAGCGGCGCCAGACGCACCCGACATGGCCGAGCCGCCAGCGCCAGACGCGCCCGACATGGCAGAGCCAGCAGCGCCAGACGCACCAGAGGCGGCAGAGCCAGCAGCGCCCGTCGCGCCCGAGGCCGCAGAGCCAGCACCCGAGGTGGCAGAGGCGGCGGCGCCCGACGCGCCAGAGGCCGCAGAGCCAGTGGCACCAGTGGCATTGGCGCCAGTCTGCTGGCCACCCTGGTCACCACCACCGTTGCCGGCACCGCCGCCGACAACACCACCACCGGTGCCGCCCTGGCCCTGGTCGCCGCCGTTGCCATTCTGGCCGTCACCGCCGCCCTGGCCGTTCTGACCGCCCTGGCCACCCTGGCCACCCTGACCGTTCTGGCCGTCGCCGCCGCCCTGGCCGTTCTGGCCGTCGCCGCCACCCTGGCCGTTCTGGCCGTCGCCGCCACCCTGGCCGTTCTGGCCGCTGCCGCCCTGGTTGTTGTCACCGCCGTTGTTGTTGTCGCCGCCGTTGTTGTTGTTGCCACCGCCGTTACCGCCGCCACACTTGGCGTCGGCAGCGTTCACGGCAGCCTGCCAGGCGTCGCCCTGCGTTGTCAGTCACGTGCTCGAAGTCAACGAGAAGTGGGTCGATGGAGGGTGTGAACGGGAATGCGCGCCCTACTCCGGAGTGGAGCCAAGAAGTAGATGACGTCAATGGCCCCGAGAGGTCCGACCGGAACCTATTTCTGAAAATTTCGGAGCCAAAAGTGACGCAGTGGCGCACGTGGTGCGGCTACAAGCGGCCAATCCGGCCAATCCAGGCACAGCAAAAGGATCAATCAGGCTCTTTTGTGGCGCTTCTGGCACTGTTGCACACCCAGTTGCCGGCGGTATGCCTCTGCTCGTGACGCTATGCCCACAGCCACTGGCCACAGCGCCGGATCAACCACATGCGTAACTGCTTGTGCAGGCAGGCCCACAAAGTGGAGCGGAGCGGGGGCACGGGGCGGATCAGTGCTGCTCAAACGCAGAGATCCGTGGCCCGTGCCGGTCCGTGCCGTGGAGAAAACAGGTGTGGATTGTCACGGCGGTCGCGATGGGAGACAAAGACGCAAGGTTGCCGCGGAGGCTGGAGATGTACTCACGTCGCAAGCGTGCCAGATGCAGTCGTAGATGGAGCCGCAGTCCTGCGAAGAGCAGTGCGAGGCGCAGCCGTCCTGGCGACGGGCGAGCTCAGCGTCCTGGTTGTCAGTAAAACAGTCTTGTTGGAAGAAGTGGCCGTCGCGGGCGACACCAAGCGAGTGTTGTCGGCTGGTTGACGCGGACGCGAACGAGCGGCGAACGACTTACGGGCATAGCCGCGACGAGGGGGAGAAGAGCGAGGAGGTAGGCAGAACGCATTGTGAGATGGATTATACGTGTAGTGAGGAGACTGCTGTTGAGCAAGTATTAATGAAAGAGAGGGAGGTTGCGATGCAAGACAGAAAAAGAGAAGAGTTAAAAGACGATTGTCGAGTGTGGCAAGTCTTTAAACATGTGGGCAGCAGAGATCCAATCCGTCAATCCATTCGGCATGCTGCATGCTGTCGCTGCGGAGCTAGAGCATTGACAGGGCGTGGTCCTCTGCTAACTTTGGCAGCCAACAGAACCAGAGGCGCAGTCGCTGTGCTCTCCTCCCTCAACCCTCTTACTAGCTACGACTGCAGAAACCAAGAGGAATGCTACACCAGATTGCGGATCAGGGTTGACTCGTTTTTTTTTTTCTCCTGTTACTGACTTGACCTGGGTCAGAGGAGTAACAAGGTTGTCCGAGGCTGAAGCAAAGACCGAGGCAGAGGGGGAGCGGCAGTGGCTGCGCCCCCGCGCCCCAGCGGGGTCGGCAGGCGGGCCGAGGGGCGCAAGCGGCGCAAGCGGCGCGGAGAGATGTGTCAGAGGGACAAGAGTGTAAGAGTGATCGGTGTGTGTGTGGTGACGGTTTTGGATGTGATCAGCATCAGAGACGAGATCAACTGTTTACCCTGAGTTTGTTCAGGTCCCTGAGTTACTTTTCACCCCTGTGTTACCCTATTCTTGCTGTCCAAACGCCTTAATGAAACTCAGGGAAGGCAGAATTACTCTCTTGCTATACTCTTTTTTTTCAGTTACGACGACAAAACCGACCGCTCTGCTCGACGTCACGCTGACATTTGCACGTATCATTGTCAAGCTCAGGCCCCGACCGGGCCCTCTCGGATTCAGCTCCCCTCTCCCCTCTTGGCATCAGAACGCACAGTAGTAGTCCAGGCAACCAGCGACACACACTCCAACAGACAAACCACCCAGACGCTGACACTTCCGTCATTCCGAGAGGCGGCTGCACGGTTTCGCCTTCTGGCAGATCTCGTCAGACGAGCGCGTCATGCAAACATGCAACAAAGACAAGCCTTGCTTGGCAACCCAGCAATGTCGTTGACTAAATTTGGCGCCATACCTCACTGTCTCTCGCAGCCATATGGCAGTGCCAAGACGCCCTCTTGATACCGTTACCTCGCCGGTACCTCGTCATTTTTCTCTTACCTTCGGTAGTGTTCATTCACACTAGGAGAATAACGAGGAGAATAAGGGCAGCAGCACGAGGTGGTGGCCGAGGTGTGCCAGGTAAAGTGGCCTGACGATTTGGACATGTCGGCCTGGAGCACAGTTGACCGGGGATTTTGGGTGTAACGCTAAGACACATACATACGTTTACAGGGGACGGTTGTGGGGAATGCTTGCCCTGATCTTGGAAGTGAGCAACCGCAAAGACGATATTAGGAACAGGTATAACCCCCCAAAGAGGCATGTGGCGCAAACCTCTTGTGTGTAATCAATACAGAACAGAACAGCCCTCGCTGTAGTGGCCATGACGACAACAAGTGACGCAGGACGCATGACGCAGCATGGTCCTGGGACCTGTGTCTACCGAGACTCCTGAGCTGTATGTACCCAGCGGGGTCCTGCCAAGTAAGTATCGCCAGCGAGCCCGACGAGTGCCTCTGTCCCTGCCGAACAATCCCTGGAGGTAGAGGTACAGGTACGAGGTGTGCAAGACAGAGACAGAAGATATGGAATGTCGCTGTAGCACGTGGATTCAACTATGGTCCAAAGTCGAAGCGGTGGTCTGCGCAGCAGGTAATTCAGATCCAGCCAAGCCGTCCACGCTGAAATGACAAGCGACCCGTGGCGTGGAGATTGGCCGGCGAGTAGGTCCAGGACGTGGTAAGCGACATAGCACCGCCTCGAGAGCGTTTAGGTTGGCGTTAGCGGCCGCAGTTGCCACCAAGTTTGTTTACCTGTTTACACTGGCAGTAGCATACAGTTCGCTCCAGCCATGTCATTCAGACTTGCAGACGTTCAGGATAGATTGGAGTGGGGCGAGGGCAAGTAGCATTTATTTTGGCTCGTTTCAAGACGCGTCGCGTCCCTGCCTCAAACTCCGAACTGGGGTTATGGTTGTACACATGCCCAAGTATTTTGGGCTCGCGAGCTGCTCGGACTTCTTTGGGCGCTGGGCGCGTTGAAGGCCCAGATCCGCAAGGGACGGACGTGTCAGATACCAGACCAGACTCTACGTAAAGGATACACACGTGAACGACATCCCGAGCTTCCCGACGCGCCAAAGTCGCAATAAGCGTCGCGCCGCGACCGGGATCGTGTCCTGCGCCACGCTGGAACGCGTCTGCGGCAGTAGCGGTACGTCCCGGCGTGTTTCATACATCTCAGGCCCAAGTACACGGGGGGATCTCAGTCATGCCTGGGACTGTCACCCGGCGACGGGCGCGACTTGTTGCCCTTGGGGTGTCAGCATGCCCCGTCTCTAAGCGAAGGGGACGTGCACTGCGCACGCTGATCCAAGGTCGAGCTGCTGGTCAAATCCTCGTATCGCGCTGTTCGCGCTCATCCGAAGCAGGCTTGCCGATCTGTGCCGTCGTTGGAGTGTCCATCTGGCCTAAGTCACATCTCGGGTGATCACCGCCGACTACGCTCCACACAAGCCTATTCCTGCTGCGGGATCAGCACGAACGAAGCACAAAAGCACTACAAAGCGTCAGCATAATAACAGCGTCAGGGTTGCACGGCGTCAGGAGGCGCAAGCGCCACCGACGCTCGGCTCAATGCAAGGCAATGCATGTCTATCGATCATCCGTATGTATTACTCGCGTGGTGCGACTACTACTGTGTCTTCTTCTCCTCGACGACGTCCTTGAGCTCGGGAAGCGCCTGAGCGGCCTTCTCCTTTTCCTCGAGGGCACGGCGCTTTTCGCGACGCTCACGACCACGAGTGACGAGCTCTGCCGGCTCGAGCTCGGCAAAGAGATACTTGCACGCCGTCTCGACGATGGCGCAGCCGACAAAGTCGGCGACCATGACGGCCGTAAGTACCGTGCGGAAAGACCACTTCATGTCGACAAGCTGGAGCCAGCTGTTGAACTCGGGCATAATGTCCAGTGCACCGCTGTACGCGACGGCGCTCGCGCCAAGGAGACCATAGTACAGCGGGCGGTTCTCCTTGATGCCCTCGCGGAAGGGCCGGCCCTGGAAGTTGAGCACAAAGGTGGACACCTGCTGCGACAGGCCCAGCAGGTAGATGGCCGTGTTGAGCAGCGTCGGCTCAAACTTCTTGTCGAGGTCAATCTCGCCGCGGTCCTCGAGGCTCTTGGCCAGGTCGGTGATGTACAGCAGCGCCGCAATGTGCACGGCAAACTGCAGCAGGACCGACAGGAGCACGTAAAAGTTGAAAATGTTGCCAAGGGGACGCTCGCGCGAGAGCTTGTCGACGGGCTTGGCGCGCGAAATGCACAGGAAGCACACGCTCATGAGCATGCCCGTGATCGTCACCTGGTAGTCGCCAAACTTGATGCCGTCGAGGTACTGCACCGAGAGCGAGTAGGCGGTGATGAGGCAGTTGAGCGCGAGAATCTTGTACATCTGGATCGTGGCGACGAGCGTGCAGCGGCCCTGGCGGATAATGTTGGTGATGGCAGCGACGTTGGACAGCTTGGAGGTGAACGGCGCCGCGCACGAGGCGTCACCCAGCTTGATCTGCGGCACCTCGGTGCCGTCGTCCATGTCGGCAAGCTTGTTGGTGATCGTGCCGAGGTCAAACTTTTCCATGGGGTTCTTGGCCTTGGCCGACTGGTGCTCAGCCGCGACCTTCTCCTGCGTCGTGACGAGCTCGGGGAAGGCCTCGCGGAGCGCGGGCGGCACAGGCGGCGGGGGCTGGTTGAAGCGCGCAGAAATGCGGCACTGCTGCTCGTACACCTTCTTGAGACGCTCCATGCGCTGGTGCTCGCCAATCTTCTTGAGGTCGTCCTCGGTACCGTCGAGCAGAGCGACACCGACGTGCGCCTGCTTGAGTGCGCCGACGTCGTTGGTGCCATCGCCAGCCATAAGAGTCGTGTAGCCGAGGTCACGCAGCGTCGAGACAATGTACTCTTTCTGCGAGGGCGAGACACGCGCGTACACCCATGTGTGCGTCACGAGGTCGTTCCAGGACGGGCGGTGCTCAAACGCCTTGACGGCGGCGCCAGTGATGCAAATGTCGTAGTCACGGAGAATGTCCTTGTCCAGCGGCTGCGTCGGGTCGACCGGGATAATCTTGGTCTCCTCGACGTTGCGCCAAACAAGCTCATCGGTCGCGCCCTCCTTGAGGTCAAGGATCATGACGTCGCGGTCGACGATCTCGACGTCGCGCGCGACGTGCGCGGCCGTGAGCGGGTTGTCACCAGTGATCATGATGCAGCGGTGCGACGAGTCGGCAAGCATCTTGAGCGTCTCGACGGCGTCAGGCTTGAGCGGGCAGTGGAACACGAGGAAACCGGCAAACTCGAGACCGCTCTCGACGGCGTCGCGGGAAATGTGGTTGATCTCGTTGGGCTGAATCTTCATGTCCTTGACGCCGAGCGCGAGGACACGCGAGCCGCGACGGGTGTAGTAGCGGTACGTCTCCTCGTAGAACGGCGGCACGGTCTTGTACATGGACTTGAGTGTCTCGGGGGCACCCTTGACAGCGGCAATCCACTTGCGGCCAGACGCATCCGTGACGGAAGACACGGTCGACATGCGCTTGAGCGCCGAAGAGAACTGGAAGCGGCGACGAATGTTGATGACGTACTTGTGCGGCGCGTCCTTGGAGTTGGGCGACACGTTGTCGCCCTTGGACACCTTCCAGTCCAAGGCCTGCAGGGTCGTCTTCTCCATCGGGTCACCGACAATGGTGCCGTCGTCAAGCAGAACCAAGGCGTGGGCGGCAGCGAGAGCCAGGGTTGTGTCCTTGTTGGTCTCGGTGACGGGGACAAGGTGGCGAGGGTCGGCGGCATCAACACCGCAGACACCCTCAACAACAAGGTCCTCGCCAGTGATGGTACCGGTCTTGTCAAAGCAGCACACATCCACACGGCCCGCAAACGGAATGCGGAAGGGCTCGGTGCAGAAGATGGCAAACTTTTGGAGGGCAACAAGCGACGCGTTGACGGCGAGCGACAGCTCCATCGGAAGCTCGGGGGGCACGACCGACGTGATGATGAGCACGCAGTCGAGCAGGAGCTTGCCCTTGGCGAGTCCGCGCTCGAGACCCTTGATCCAAACGTAAGCCGACGCGGCAATGGCGAAAATGAGCAGGAAGAGAATGAAGAGGAAGCTTTCAAAGTTGTTGGCCGACACGCGCTCAGTCGAGAAGATCATGGTGCGGACAAGCTGGCCCTGGGTTGTGCCGAAACCAGTGCGAAGGACGATCGCGAGACAGCCGCCGTCAGGAGTCTGGATGCCGCCCTCGCCGGCCTTCTCGACCTGGAGCGCCTTGGTACCAGAGAACAGGACGTTGTTGCGGTCGGCGCCGTTAATGTCAAGGCGGTCGGTAGGCTCGCGCAGCTCGACGCTCTCCTTGAGGAGCGGAGTCGACTCGCCCGAGAGCATGGCCTCGTTGACAATACACGTGCCGCGGAGCAGGAGGAGGTCGCAGGGGATGCCAGAGTCGGGCTTGGTACGGAGGATGCTGACGACATCACCGGGGACAAGCTCGGACGAGATGACCTCGACCCACTTGCCGTCACGTAGGACCTGGACGGGGTACGGGGTGATGCTCATGGTGCGGAACTCTGTAAGGGTGCGTACGCGCTGGAAGACGACGGTGCACTCGAACACGACGAGCATGAACGCGGTGAACAGCGAGTAGTACCAGTACTCGTCGAGCATCCAGAGCGCGACACAGAACATCTGGAACACGAAGAAGGGGGCGACGGCGTGCTCGGCGAACAGCTCGACAAACTTGGGAATGGGGATGTGGCACTCGTTCGGGCCGTACGTCGCCTTGAGGACGTCGAGGTCGGGGGCCGTCGACTTGGCCGCCTTGGCCGGTGCATGAGTCAGGATGCCATGCGAGTCCTGGAACACGCGCAGCTCGGGCTTCTCGTCGCACGGGTACGGAATGGGGGTAAAGCACTTGCGGTCGTCCTGGTATACGTACGTGTCGCGCTGGTACACGAACGAGTACGTCGGCTTGGAGTGGCCCGGCGTTGTCTTCTTGTCGAGAGGGACCATCTCGCCGTGTCCGCGGCCCTTCTTGGGCACAACGCGGACAACCGATGCATCGTCAAAGGAGAATGCCTGTTATGAGCGTCACTTCTACTTGATCAAACTTACCGTCTTGTAGCAAACCTTGGCGCGGACGGCGTTGCTCCAGCGGGTGGTGAGGAAGCTCAGTGCGTGGCCGCCAAAGAGGAGGACACAGTAAATGAACGTCCACTCTTCCGACTTGATCCAGTCGTCGTAGCGGTAGTGGTACGCATAGTAAAAGAGCGGGTAGAGAGCTGGAGGTGTATGAGCAGGTCGCCGGTGGTGTTAAGCTTACTGAGCCAGAACAAGCCGTAGATGCGCCACTGGATGGGTATGGGGTTTTGCAGTGCGATCCACTCAATCTCGCCTGACGAGATGTTGGGCCTGGACGCCCTGAGGTGTTAGTGCATGTTCGCTGATGGGCTCTACTCACTTCCAGTCCGGCGCGGGCATGGTTGACGACTTCGACTGTGTTAGAGTCGATGTGTGCAGAGATGAGATGCAATGTCAAAGAGTTGCTGACGCGGTTGTCGTGGAGATTGATATTTTGGCAGCGGCCGAGGTCAAACAGAGTTTATCGGGCCACCGGGCCATGCAGCCTCACCGGGGACACGCGTCTTGCCCCACACGGCCCACACACGGAGATCGGGGTTGTACCCCATCTCCCCCCGCACAAGACAAAGTCAACCTACGTGTCACCACTGCGCCCGCTGCGTCAGCGCTGCCACATTGCCATATACGCAAGAATAATCCCGAGGTTTCCCACGATGGTTAACTTTTATGCTGAGTGGAGGGCTGAACACGGTGGGTGGAGTGATGTGGGCCCGAGTGATGGGATTTTGGTGGATGGCTGTAATGACGCACTGACCCGTCGTGACAACAAACCATTAGTAAATGACATTACAAGTGCATTAGCCTTTTTCCTAACTGCGCCAGGAACAGAGGTACCAGCCCTCAATTGCCTCGACTCTCGACGGCCCCCACGCTCGCCTCCACGCCTCCACGTTAGAAAGACAACCTCGACGCTCAACGCTTGACGCCATCATTATCTGTCAAACTCGAGCTCGCTCGCTTCAAACCTTTGACTCTTCCACCTTGTCACCCTCTGTTATCTGCACTCGGCCCTCCACCGACAATCGACTGCAGCCGACATGAACATTTTCCGCTTTTTGGGTGAGTAGATGCGACGAGCCAGCAGGATGCGGCGTGCGTGTCGATCGCAACAAGCTCTGGCACTATGGATCACGCGAACAAAGTAGCGTGCCCGGGGCGGTCTCTGCTGATGGGACTCTTCGTGATGATGGCTTTGGCTGACCACACTACAGCCGACTTGTCGCACCTGGCGTCCATCTTCATCTTGTTGCACAAGATCCAGACGACGCGGTCATGTAGAGGCATTTCGTTCAAGAGCCAGGCGCTGTACCTCGCCGTCTTCGTGACACGCTACCTGGACCTGTTCACAAACTTTGTGAGCGTGTACAACACGCTCATGAAGATCTTCTTTATCGGCTCGTCGGCCTACATCCTGTACCTCATGCGCTTCCGCTTCCGGCCCACGCAAGACCCAGCGCTCGACACGTTCAACGTAGCCTACATCCTCGGCCCCTGCGCGTTCCTCGCACTCATCTCGGCCTTTAACCGCGACCTCAAGCACACCTCGTTCTTCATGGAGTTTACCTGGGTCTTCTCTATCTGGCTCGAGAGCGTGGCCATCCTCCCTCAGCTCTTCATGATGCAGCGTACCGGCGAGGCAGAGACAATCACCACCCACTACCTTGCAGCCCTCGGTCTCTACCGCGCCCTCTACATCCCCAACTGGATCTACCGGTGGGCTACCATTTAGGTTCTCTAGCTGACCCCAGCGCCTTCTTCGAGGTTCCTCCCTACTTTGACCCGGTCGCGTTCATCGCGGGTGTCATCCAGACCGTCATCTATGCCGACTTTGGCTACATTGTGAGTAGACGCCGAAGGCCGGTGGGACGCTCGACCGCTTTGCTCTCGCGGGTACTTTGGCTAACCCCAGTACGTCACCAAGGTGCTCCGCGGACAAAAGTTCGAGCTGCCCGCCTAAGAGCCACCTTACGCGGCGAGGAGGCATCGCGGCGGCCTGGACGTGGTCGCCGCGTCCTCTTAACGCCTATCACGACGCATGAATGCCATCACAGCGGCGGCGGGGTTTGGCAGTGCAGCTGCGGCACCGCCGTCCATCTCATAGAAGCAAATGCATGGAACGACATGTATTATGGCACAGGGGCATGAATGCAAACAAAGAGGAAAAGCATGTGACCGCAAAGGCGCGCGCTACAGTACAGATGAGGGAATGTGAGTCCGTGAGAGGCCAAAAGCAGGGTCTATGCGGATTCCGCGGCGGGGAAGGCATTGAAGAGCTCGAGCAGCTCCGAGTTGCCTGATGCGAGCTTGGAGAGGATGTCCTGAAGATGCCCGCTGGCCATGTCGCCGCCATTGTTCTCGCCAGTACTGCCCTTGGCAGCTACGTGCTTGTCGTCGGCGGTAACCTCGTTACGCAGCCCAGACTGCGCAGGCGACGGCTTGTGGTCGCTATCTGCGCGCGGGGAGGGGTCGAGCGGCGAGCCCGAGGGGCTGGAGAAGAGCAGTGCCGAGTGGGGAAGGTTACTGGGTAATGCGGGCGGCGAGCTGGGCGGGAGCTGGGAAAAGTCAAACGGCGTGGGCGACGACTCGAACTGGCCAAAGGACGAAGTACGCTTAAAGAGCTCGGAGAAGATGTCGTCCTCGGACCGCTCGGCACCGTCACTCGTCGGTGCCGTCTCCTTGGTACCGTTCCGCACAGCCGACGACACACCAAGTATTTCGGCCGACGACGTTGCGCCCTGCGCAGGCGAGTTGCCCGGGGCAGCCGGCGCGTCCTCGCCTCCGCCCGGCGCCATGGCGAACCCGTCGACGTTGAAGAATGCCGACAGGTCCTCCTGCCACTGCTGGGAATTTGACTCGTTGGCGCCCGTTCCGTCGTCGCTGAGCGGCATGGCGAGGCTCTGTACCCGCCCGGTCTTGTCCGGCCTCGAGGTGCTGGCACTGGCGTCGGAACGTACTGAGCCTGGATCCGCCGCAGGTGTCGTGGACTCCTCCTGCCACACTCCGGGTGAGCTCGCGGCATTGGACGTCTCGTTGCGGAGCGCACGCGTCGCATACGTCGAGGCGCGTACGGGCGAAGTCTGCGGCGCGGCCTTGGCGCGGGTGACGGGAGCCTTGGCTCGGGTTGCGCGGCGGCTGTTGACGATCCGCGCCGAATCCTTCTCCGCAACCTGCGTCAATGTTCGGCGGAAGCCAGACTTGTCCTTGTCGCTGTTGTTGTTGTTGTTCGCCGCAGCCTTGCCACGTCCCCGTCGCCCTCCGTTCTCGTCGTTCGACCACATGGATGGCGGACGCGGCTCGAGTCGTTTCTGGTAGTACAGGCCGCAGGCGTTGCACACGCGCACACTCTCGCCGCCTGCCTCTTGCTGCTGGCGCCACACTGAGCTCTTCGTCGTGCCGCAGTTGGCGCACTTGAGGACAGTGGGCGGTGGTGCGTACGACGGCGCAGACATCTCTGATCGAGGAGCAAAGCCCACGCGAGCGCGCTTGGACTTTTCCTCCTCCTCTTCGGCCTCGCGGGCGCGCTTCTCTGCCACAAGCTGCGCGCCGTGGCTGCCTGCGAGCTTCTCGAGAAACTTGAGGACATCGGGTGTGAGAACGCTGCGCCCCTCGGCCGTCATCTGACCAAGCGCATTTGTCACCTGTTCAGAAAGATCGCTGTGGTGTGACGTGGATGGCTGGTTCGGGTCCAGACTGGAGAGCCGGGAACGTTCCGACGCTGGGACGTTGCGCTTCTTGCTCGTGGCAGCTTTACGTCTTGATGGTCCGCCGGGCGACGACGCAGCTGCGCGGGGGATGGGACGTGGTGGGGCCAACGACGAGGCGGTGCGTGCGGCAGGGAAGGATGGGATGCGAGAGATGGACGACGGGCGCGGGGCAGGTGCGGGTTCTGGCGAGTCGGCGATATCGTCCTCCTCAACCTCGAGGATGCCCGTAACCACACCGCTCTCGACAGCATGGTGTAATGGGCCAGGGAAGGCAGCGGCGGCAGCGAGGCTGGACTTCAGGCCGACGGAGATCTCGATACCCCACGCCTCGGTCTCGTCGTTGTCCGTTCGGCTCGCGTTCGCAGCGACGAGCGCCTCAAGGGCACTCATGCCGCCCTTGGGCGACGACGGCGCGACAGTCAGAAATTCTGGCCGGCGCACGAGTCGGCCAGTGATGAGGTTCTTGCCGACATTGGGCTCGGCGAGGGCCCAGCTGACCAGGCCGCGCCCAGCCCACACCTCGTGCCCTGCGCGCGCAGACGTACGGGGATGCGGCGTGGCGCGCGAACGGCGCAAGTACGTCTCGCGCGGGTCGAGGATGTACAGCGAGTGGTCTGGCGTGCCCGGGTGCGAGGGATGCAACTCAGGGCTGGGGCAGTCAGCGCTGCTGCAGGTTTCTCAATGCGGAGCGGGTGGTAGGAGCCATGGGATGCCTTGCCTGGGTGTACATAGAACTCGGACACCCATCGGCATGCCATCTGCCGTCGCTCGTTGCATGGCTGGACAATATGCGCCCGCCCCGCGGCCGTACGCGCACGACGCGTACTCACCTCGCAGTAACGATACCCTGTACGACCGCCTTGAGGTAGATGGCGCCCCACGTCTCGTCGTCGGCGTCACCTTTGCTCGATCCTGCTTTTGGATGAACGTAGACCTGCTGCGGGGTGGCGAAGAGCGTGGAGAAGGTTTGAGAGCTAGACTGGAGGTGGTACGAGACTTGAACTGCGAGGCAAGGTGAGCTCCTGAGTGGTGTGGGGGGATGGGATGGACATACCTGGCAGCGAGTGGATGCGGCCAGCGTCAAGCGGAGCCACCATGGCAGTCGTTATCTACGCGACGGGCAAGTCCAGGCGGGCTGTTGGTAATGGTGGTTGGTGTTGTGGAGAGAGGATGAGGGAGGTGGTAAGGAGAGAGGGAAGGAAGGTTGGATGGAGTAGGGCGGAGAGGAAGCGATGGGTGATCGAGGATGGTCGTGTGAATGGCAGATCTGCGGTGCTGCCGCTGACGACGATGCCTTTGGTGTTGTTACAAGATACGCGTCTTGAAGATGACAAGAGATGGACGTGTTCGTGATGATGAACATGAACGACGCGGTCGTGATCAAGGACACAGGACACCGACACCAACCAACTCGCCGTCGTCACCGCCCAAACCGACTTGTTTGGTACATTTTAGACAGATCCTTAACACTACTCACGTGAACCTTCACCCTGGATCCCTCACCGTAGAAAAGAAAGTCGCGTCCTGCCAGGTCCTGGATGCAGTAAACGGAAGCATTTGTCCTGTGTCCCTGGGGGCGAGGACACAAACACCCCCATACAAAACACACACACGCCAATGTCCGTGTGGTGAGCACCGCGCTGCTCCTGACTTGTTTGGTGGCGTTCACTGGAGCATTGACCAGTCTAGGTCTCGTCGTGACTCCTGAACGGGCCACTCGCCGAGTAGCATCAATGCCGTGTGTATCAATCAAACCTCGAGTGATACAGCGATACTAATACATGCACACCGGCATCACCACCGTGTGCAGTCTATGAACAATCAAGCCATACCAATAATGAAAGGTGCCGCTCACTTTCTCCGCTCGAGCTTCCACTTCCACATCTTCTCCTGCCACTTTTTCCGTTCTCCATTACGGTCCTCTGGTGCACTCTCGTCCCCGACGTAGCCCGCGTCACGTACGCGCCGCGCAGACCCTTTGCCCATGAGATCCTTTTGCCGCGTGATACGTGCCTCGGCCAGCCGCAACTGACGTACGCGACCGAGAAGCGCCGAGAGCGTGGCCAGCATCTCAAGGCGGTGTGCCTGTCGTCAGCTCTGCTTCACCAGAAACAAAGCTCACCCTCGCGTCCTCCTCGTCCACCTTGGCTTCAGCCTCTGGTTCGGGCGCAGTCGTCTTCTTCTTCCGCCGCTTTGGCGCTTCGGGCTCGACCCAGCCCAAGTCCACCGTCTCCTCCTCCTTCACTGCCTCCGCAGCCTTCTCTTTCTCCATGCCATATCCCTCAACTGAACGTCAGCTACGCCAAACGGGGTCGAGCTCACACTCCGCCTTGTCGTCGACAAACACCACGTGGCCTGTCGCGGGCTCGGCACGGGCCCTTCCCTTGCCCTTCGTGCTCTTTGACGCCGCGGCGCTGGGGTCGACAACGACGCCCATCTCCGCGAGTTTCTCCACCTCGGCGAGCTCCTGCGCCGCACCCCACTCGTCCGAACTTGAGCCTCCTTGGGCAGTAACTTCAAGCTGGGCACGCAGGCGAGCAATTTTCTGACTCGTCAGCACTTCACTCCCACACGCAGCCTACCTTGTCGTCCTGCGCAATCTGCATCTTGATGTACCCCAGGTCCTGGGTCTTGAGGAGCTTGACGACGTCGACGGACAGAGCCTCGTTACCGCGGTCCTGGACGTGCACGCCCCCGTCCGTCTTGCCCTTGACCATGCCCCAGTAGAACTCATCCTTGTTGCGGAACGCCGCCTTCTCGCGCAGTTTCTTGATCCGGTCCTTCTTCGACTTGTAGTCGCGCGCGCGGTGTACATAGTCCTTGTGCTTCTCGAGCAGACCGAGCTTTTGACGCTGCAGCGGCTGCGCCCGCTCGCGGTGGTTCCGCCGCGACATCAGGTCTGTCGTTAGTAAACACTCTACACCGTCGCACCTACTCTTCCGCGCCGAGTTGACCATGCTGGGCGATTGTTGCTCGTCGTGGGTAGGTCAGATGCAGCAAGTGATGCTGCTCTGTGGGTGGCAATTCGACCAGTCTTCAGCGGCTCGCAACTTTTGACCTCGGTGGAGGTCGCGTGGCTTTGGTTCCGTCGGCCGTGTGGCCGTGTAATTTCGGGGGTGAGCCAATGTCCGTTTTGGGTTTGGGTCGAGACACCTCGGTAGGCCCCAAGAACGCTGCGCCGAATGCCCGACACGCACCTCGCGCTTCTCGTTTGACGACCTCGACTTTGACCACTTGCTCATCGCACTCACTGGCAGCACCACCAGTTTCCGTCTCTACGGCAGCACCGGCCCACGCCGCCGACCCCCTCCCCCGTCAACCTCCCTTCCCACCTTCGCCGCGCCATGGCCTCCCGAGGCGCGGCCGCGCTGCTGCCGTCGCGGCTCTCGGCCGTGATGCTGCCCAGCGCGGGCCATGCTGCACCTCCTAGGCTAGCGGTGCTGTCCCGGCGCGCTACGCCGTTGAGACAGCATCGGTCCGCCTGTATGCCGTCTGTTCTTCGCGCGTTTTCCTCGGCCCACCTCTCTCGACCATGTCCGTCTCTACCCGCTTTCCGACCACTGCTCCAGACCCGGTTCCAGTCTACCACTCCTCCTCCGGTACCCAAGCCCGAGCCCAAGAAAGACAAGGCCGAGGCGCCCAAGGATGACAAGGAGAAGGCTCCCGTCCCCGTTGTGCCACCCGGTCTGCTGCCTGTCAAGACCAAGGCCGACTCGGCGTCGGTCATGAAAATGCTCTCCCTCGCCAAGCCGCAATGGAAACTGCTTACCGTTGGCGTGTCCTGTCTCGTCCTCTCCACTGGCGTGTCTCTCGCGGTTCCGTACATCATCGGCAAGATTATCGACTTTTTCGCACCGGGTTCAAAGGAGGTACTCCTGTTCGGCCTGCCTCTCGAGCAAGCGGCTATCGGTCTTGGCGTGGTTCTTCTCCTCGGGGCGCTGGCCAACTCGGGCCGTAGCATCTGTCTACGTCTTGCCGGCCAGCGCACCGTGGCTCAGATCCGCAACAAGACCTACCGCCAGTACCTCGCATTACCGCCTTCTCACATCGAAACGGCCGGTGTCGGTGACGCGCTCTCGCGTCTTGGCCAGGATTCGTCGATCGTCGGCCAGTCGCTCAGCGAGAACCTCGGTGAGGGTCTCAAGGCTGTCATGGGTGCTGTCGTCGGTGTCGGCGCAATGTACCTAATCTCGCCAAAGCTCTGCGCCGTCATGCTCCTCCTGTTCCCACCCATCTCCATCGGCTCATACTTTTACGGACGGTACATTCGCAAGCTCTCGCTCAAGACCCAGGAAGCGCTTGGTAACATGTCCAAGCTCGCCGAGGAGCGTCTGTCAGCACACCGCACAGTGACTGCTTCAAACACGCAGCCCTCCGAGCGCGCGCTTTTTGCAGGCAAAGTGTCGGACGTGTTCAACCTCCAGAAAAAGGAGACGTACGCCAACGGTCTCTTCCAGGGCGCAAACGAGGTCGCTGGCGACTTTGCCATGATCGGTCTGCTCATCTACGGCGGTATGCTTGTCCAGCGCGGCGAGGTGTCTGTGGGTGACATGACGACGTCGCTCATCTATGTCAACTGGATAGAATGGAGTCTGAACAGTACGTCGGAGATAAACGGGCTGGTAGCTGACACCGAGCGCTCGCGGGTTTCTTTACTGGTCTTATGCGTGGTGTGGGCGCGTCCCAGCGTATTATATCGCTACACGCCCTCCCGTCGCCCGTGCCCCTCTCGGTTGGTTCCAAGATAGCCACGGGCGACGCGGGCCCGATCGAGCTGCGCGAGGTTGCCTTTGCGTACCCATCCCGCCCCGACGTCAAGGTCCTCAACGGCGTCAACCTCCGGATTGATCAGGGCGAGCAGGTCGCGCTCGTAGGCGGCAGTGGCAGTGGCAAGTCGTCCATCCAGCTGCTGCTGCTGCGCTTCTACGACCCTACCGGCGGCCAGGTCATGTTTGGCAACAAGGACATTCGCGAGTTTGAGCCCGAGTCGTGGCGCAAGCGCATCGGGTACGTCCCGCAGGACCCGATCCTGTTTGGCGGCACAATCGAGGACAACATCAAGTATGGCCACGCGGACGCGACGCACGAAGACGTTGTCATGGCCGCGCAGATTGCCCACTGTGACTTCATAGATCGCCTGCCGGAGGGCTACAGCACGATCATCACCAAGGCGTCGTTGTCTGGTGGCCAGCGCCAGCGGATTGCCATTGCGCGTGCGCTCGTGGGCAGGCCCTCTGTGTTGCTCATGGACGAGGCGACGAGTGCTCTCGACTCCGAGTCGGAACGTGCCGTCAACGCCGCCCTTGAGCGCCTCTTCACTGACACGGACATTACGGTTATCCTCATCGCGCACCGCCTGTCGTCCATCGCGCAGGCCGACCGCGTCGTCTACCTCGAGGGCGGCCGTATCATGGAGGACGGGTCGTACGACGACCTCATTACGCGCCCGCACGGCCGTTTCCGCAAGATGGTCAAGGGCCAGATGGCCAAGATTAGCGACCCCGTCGAGTCGGAGGAAGAGATTCAGCAGTCAGAGGCCAAGGATCCCCAGCCGTCCGGCGAGCCAGCGATTTCCGTACAGAACCCCGCAGTCATCAAGGGCCAGCGCCGCGGCCTGCACACCAGCGCACGCCGGTACTCGTCCGAAGCCGACGTTCCCCAGCCGCCCAAGGAGTTTCGCACTGTGTGGGGTGCGGCCAACGGCCCTGCCCGTCCACTCGCCGACCTGGACATGCCTGTACCCCCTGCCCCAGCCGCACCGCTCACGGCGTACAAGCCTCTGCCGCCCATGACGCCCGCACGTCTCCTCAAGGTCTACGCCCAGCTGTCGAAACGCAACCTGTCGATCCTCATGACGCTTACCGCCACGACTGGCTTTGCGCTTTCGCCGCTGCCGCTGTCTCTCCCCGTCCTCGCAGCGTTGACCGCCGGCACGTTCCTCACGTCCGCCGCGGCCAACACGTTTAACCAGATTCTCGAGGTACCCCTGGACGCGCAGACGCCGCGCACGCGCGTCCGCCCCCTCGTCGCGCGGCGCGTTACGCCGTTCCACGCCGCGATGTTTGGCGCGACCTGCACGGCCCTTGGCGGCTCCATCCTCTGGTTTGGCTGTAACCCCACCACGGCAATCCTCGGTATCGGCAACCTGCTGCTGTACACGGGCGTGTACACGCCCATGAAGCGTTTCAGTGTCGCCAACACGTGGGTTGGTGCTGTGGTCGGCGCGATCACGCCGCTCATGGGCTGGACCGCGACGGGGGGTTCGCTGTGGCCGACCGCCCAGCAGCCGCTTGTGTTCCACCTGCCGTTTGTCGACACGCTGCCCGACCTCCCTAACCCGCTCACGGCGTGGATGCTTGGTGTACTCCTCTTTTCATGGCAGTTTCCCCACTTCAACGCCCTCTCGTACATGATCCGCCCGTTCTACGCTTTGTCTGGATATCCGATGCTGTCAGTGCTTTCACCGCGCCTCAACGCGCTCGTGAGCCTGCGGCACGCGCTTCTCCTCGTACCCATCTGTGCGGCCATGGCGCCTCTGTCGGGCTGCGTCGACTGGTCGTTCGCACTCACCTCGGCCGTGCCAAACATGTACTTTGTCAAGACGGCGTGGGACTTTTACCGGCGCACCAACGAAAAGACGGCCAAGCGCGTGTTCTTCGTGTCGCTGTGGTACCTCCCCGCCGTGCTTGGGCTTATGCTCGTGCACAAGAACTTTGCAAAGTGGCTTGCGGAGGAGACCGAGTGGGAGAACAGCGACGAGGGTAAGGAGGAAATCCGCCAGATCGAGGAGGCAAGAGGCCGCGTCCTCAAGCCCCACACAAAGGCGGCCATCGCTGCTGCTGCGGCCCAGTAGGCGCGGGCGGGCGCGCAGGCCCAAGAACACTAGACATATCTGTACAACTAGCACTAGCACATGGCATTACATCCCCGGCTGCGAGTGAGCGAGTGAGCTAGCAGGCGAGCGGCAGTGAGAAGGGACGTGTGTTTCGTTCTAGATATCGATTTCATTTCGCCGGTGTGAGGATTGCCGGCGGCGCGTTTTGGGTGGTTAGTTGCCACCGTAAAACCAAACAATTCGGCATTCCGGGCACCTTTGCGTTTGCATCCAACACACCACCCACACTACCTCACGCCTGCGACGCGCCAACGTATCCAATCTGCACCGTCAAGCGAGGATACCTCCCCTTGCCTTGCGGGCGTGGACGCCGTTGCGCGCGCCCGCGAGGCGACGCGTCGTGCGCGTCGCGTGCGCCAGCGACGCCCGACATGAGCTACACACCTCTGCCACGACCGCGGGACCGTCGTCTGCCGTAGCGACCGCGACAGAGTACGACGACGGCGAAGCGTATGATGCCGTAGTGGCAGAACATGCGTTTGCGTCACTGCGGCGTCCGGCCGCGGCGACGCAGCCAAGGACAGTCGAGGAGTGGATGCCGCTACATGACAGGGACTTTGTGCCTGATCCCGAGCACGACGGCGACGGCGACGGCGACGGCCACGAAGCGGTTATGGAGGGTGGCTTGCGCGCGCCTTTGCCCCCCGCGCCGGAAGCGCCGAGCTACGACGCAGCACTGAAGAAACCGCGCCGGCGGCGACGGGGAGTTGACGCGCCCACGGCGCCGATCGCACCCGGTGCCGTGCTGGGACTCGACTCGCCGCGGTGGGACTGGCGCGCGCGCGCGCTGAGCCGCACCCCACACGCGCCGGGACGGTGGTGGTTCCCCGACGCATGGCGCGTCCGATCCCCGCCGCCGATGAGCAAGCTTAGCGAGGTACAGCCCCTGTGGCCCGAAGTACAGCGATACAACGACCAGTAAGTATGGTTTTGTCCTTGTGCTTACGCAGCTTTACGCCTCTCCTCCGCGCCGAGCGCGACGAGGCCGAACGCCAGTTTTACCAGCGGCTCAAGGACTGGACGCACGAGCGCCTCCGTCGCGAGGGATACATGCTCGACGGGCTGAGCGCGGACGCCAAGCGGCAGCCCAAGACCAAAGTCGACGGGCGCGTTGTGACGTTTTACCTGGGCGAGAGACGATCTCTCGGCTCGCACCAGTTTGAGTGAGCTGGTCGGTTGATGTAGTAGCTCACGCCAGACCCGGCCAGACCGTACTTCTTAGTCGTACCGATCCCCTGGTCGACGCCGTGCCCGACCCGAAAACGCCGAATGACCCGCTCAAGGGCACAGTGTTTAGTAATGGCAAGAACGCGGTTCGCGTCGTATTTCCCTCCGTCCCCGACGGCCTCGAGACGGGCGTTTGGCGTATCGATATTGGCCTCAACCTCTTCTCGTTCAGACGCCAGGAGGAAGCGCTCGCGCGGCTCAACCTCGATCCGGCACAACAGGACGCCGCGGACGCCACAGCGGCGTCGCCTGCCCCGGTCGCTCGCGCCAAGTCGGCAGAGGACGAGGCGTTGGATGCCGTGCAACGCACCAGAACGCCCGAACAGCGTATCCTCACGGGCACCGGCCTGCGTGATCTGCTCCTCCGTCGGTTCCAGACCGACTACACGCCGCCTACTCCGGGCCCGCGCGGCGTCGACAACGCCGCCGACGACGTCGGGTCCGCCACGCTCGAGATGAAGCCTTCTGACATGGAGGCTGCGCTCAGCCCCTCGCCACACGACAGCACCGCGCCACGCGGTATTCTCGGCCAGAACAAGCTCATAGACAGCTGGACGCGCCGATATCGTACCCCTGAGGGACGGACGCCCCTTGTCGTCGAGGGTGACCCGGACATACCCCTCAACGCGAGCCAGACGCGCGCCATCGCCATGATGCTGAGTGAACGCCTGAGTCTCGTCCAGGGCGTGAGTTGAAGTCCTTGAGCTAGATAACTGACACCAGCCTCCAGGAACAGGCAAGACGCGCGTCATCGTCGAGACGATCAAGCTGCTCAAGGTGGGCGAGGTTTGCGTGGGCGTCGCTGACGACAGCAACACTGGCAGGTACCCCACCCGATCCTCGTGTGCGCGCACACCAACGTCGCGGTGGATAACCTTCTCGATGGCTTGCGCGCGCAGGGCCTCAAGCCCCTGCGGTTCGGCACAGCGACGCGCGTCCCCGAGTCCCTACAGGATCTGACGTTTGAGGCGCAGCTCGAGAAACACCCCCTATGGAGATACCACGAGCGCCTGCGGCGCGAGCGTGAGGAGCTGCTTTCGGAGATCGCGGATGGCGGCATGGCCAGTGGGTGGAGGCAAGGGTGCCAGGCTGACGAGTCAAGAGCCGCAGGGCGACTCTCGGCAGAAACAGGCTAACGCGCTCAACCGGCGCATCTTTATGCTCCGCAGACGTATCCAGTTCGAGGTCCTCGCCGACGCCGACGTTGTGTGTACCACGTGTCTCTCGGCGACGTCCAAGCTTCTTGACGCAATCGACTTTCCGCTCGTGTTCCTCGACGAGGCGAGCATGGCGACCGAGCCGCTCTCGCTCGTGCCGCTCACCAAGGGGGTGCGCTACACCTAACTGTCTGTAGCTGACTCCAGTCGGCGCAGGTTGCGATCATCGGCGACCACAAGCAGCTGCCGCCTGTCATCGTCAGCGACGAGGCGCAGGCGGGCGGCCTCGCGACGAGCATGTTTGAGCGTCTCATCCACGAGAAGCGTGAGTAAGGCGTCTCGCACGTAGCTGACAACAGACATTCCCTCCATCATGCTGGACACGCAGTACCGCATGCACCCGGCCATATCGACGTTTTCGAGCCGAGCGTTCTACAACGGCGAGTTGCGGGACGGCACGGTGGGGCCAGAGGGGAGTGTACGCTCTGGGCTGGAGCCGCCAGAGACTGCTTTTCTTTTGCGCGACGGTGCAGGCGCGCCGCTAAACGTCACCTTTCTCAATCACGACTACCCCGAGTCGCCCGAGAACAGGAGTATCGCGAACTATCACGAGGCGGGGCGGGTTTGCGACATAGTAGCGGACCTGCTGCACCACAACCCGGGTCTGCGCGGCGCGGACATAGGCGTGATAGCGCCGTACGCGGCGCAGATCCGCGTGATATCAGAGTATCTGTATGGGGACGCGGACCGTGCCGCGGCGTTCCATGCGTGGCTTGGGCCCGAGCGCGCAGCCCAAGTGGGCGATATAGAGGTACGCACGGTGGACGGGTTCGAGGGACGCGAGAAGGACGTGGTCATCTTCTCCACCACGCGGAGTAACGCTGCGGGGTATATTGGGTTTCTGGCCGACTGGCGCCGTCTTAACGTTGGTCTCACGCGCGCCAAGAGGGTGAGTCCTAGCGTGGGTTATAGCTGACGACCAGGCCCTTATCATGCTCGGCTCGGCGCGCACGCTCACGCACGCGCGTGTAGGCGAGTACGCCTCGGCCGCGCTGCCCCGCGATGGCGCGCGCGTGTGGCACACACTCATGACTCACCTCGCGGACCGCGGTATGGTCATGGACGACCCGGCGTAGTAGGCGCAGTGTATTCATATCCTGCATAGATACCATGCATCATCTCAACTGTGGGGGCAGGGCCAAGACACCCCAAGAGGTACGGCTTGGTCAAACATTAATATACAGTGCATGCGGGGTATGCCGATGGCGGTATCTCGGCGTGACAATTTTAGATCTAGATTCTGGTGGGAGGAGAAGAGGGCACGGACGGCCGCGAGTCCAGCGGGGCTGGGAGGAGGGGGGAAGAGGCAGGCGTGATTGCGCAGCGACGCGCGCGGGACGCGCGCGCGCCTAGTTTTCCTGCTTGATCGCGTCGGGGTTACGGAACAGCTGCTTGCAGTGGATACACAGGTAAAAGAGGGTCATGTTGGTGGTATGCCGCTTGGCCTGGTCCTGGTAGAACACGGCACCGCGCTGCCCGCAGTGCCGGCAGACAATGTCGCTCGTGCGCTGCAGCGTCGGGTCCGTCTCGAGGTCCTTGATCTCGCCGGCTTGTTCACTAGGCGTCAGCAGACGTAGAGGTTAGAGGTGGGTGCGGAGTGGCGGATCGGGCGAACACTGCGTACGAGCACAATGCCCGCTCGACGTCTTCTTGTTGTTGCCACTGGCCGACGAGGCTCTGGTACGCCGCCGCATCCCCGCACTCGGCGCGCACACCCAGCGCAACACGACTCACCGCGCAACAGTCAACAAGTCATTCTTGTACACGCACGGCGCCCACCCTTCTTCGGGCACGGCCTTCTCGGCGTAGTGGCAGTTCCGGCACTGGTACAGGAGTTCGCGCGAGACGTTGTCCGACTAACGTCAGCTTTTAACATGTTAAGGGGCGTACGCGGGGATACAGCAGGTTGTTACTGGCGTCAGCTGCAGTCATGACAGTGTTGGCTCACCACTCGCCGCAGAACTTGAGCGTCGGCGACGGCATCGTGCCTCCTATTTGTGGATTGTTGATCAGCAAGAGGTGTTGTCAGTTCGTTCATCGTTGTTCGACATTTGGATGTGGCGTAACGGGAGGTCGAATAAGCGGGGTTGGGCCTTCGCGTGGTCAACGTGGTGGCCGTCGTGGCCGTGGTTGCCACCGGTGATATTTGGTTCCGCCAGCATCACTCCACTCCTTACTGCCACTGATACTGCCGTTAACATCTCGTTGCACTCGACTTCCCTTCGCATCGAGATTGTTCGCGCACACACGCACGCTCCAATATCGCACGTTTCTCGCTGGAACAGCCGGCTACACAGCCCGGCGCCAAGAATGGCTGGGCACGTCGAGCATTGTGCGGCGGCGCGCGTGCGGCCATTAATCGCGCAACTGGCGCTGACGGCGTCAACGCGTTAAACGCGCGCGCGCATGTTCGACGTTGCACGACACAGGCGGCGACGGCCGCCACGTGCCCCCAAACTCACCGAGCTACTAATATCAACGCACGTTGTTATGTTGGGGCTGCTAACTGTTGATTGTTCCTGGTGTGCTTGCCTCACTGATTGTTCCTGGTGTGCTGGTGGCGCCTGGGCATGGGCGGATTGTGGCTGAGTCACACTCACCTGATCGTGGCTCGGCGCGTCTCGGATCGTGCGTCTCGGGCAAGGCACTGGTCATGTGGGGAGCACATTAGCATTAGGCATAACGCGCCCGCCGTGTCTGACCGCTCGGCGCGTACAAAGGTCGTCGTGCCTCCGACGCCTCCGACGCCGCCGTCCCCGCCGCCACCGCACGAGCGGTCTTTCAACACCAGAGCCAAGCCACCGCACGGACCGCCCCGACGTCACCCTCATTGCATGAGGGCACATGACCTTGGTCTCTGTCCTGCTCTCTTGGCCCGACGGAGGTCGGAGATGGCGCTCACCGCGGGGCCACCACAGAGGACCCCACGGGTCCTGTGCGGCCGTATCTCTTGATAGCTCTTCCTTCCTCGTCGTGCCCGTGGCCGAGGGACCGTGCGCGCGCCGTCGCACGCCGAGGTTTCACCCACGGGCAAACACCAGGCTTTTTTCGGACCCGCTGCGCTGCGCTGCGTCCCTATTTACGCATTGTTCTCCCCAGCGTCCACCCGATACACATGGGGTGTCGCGAAAGCAAGGTCGCACGCACAGACGACGCGCGGGCGGGCGCGTCAATTGTTGGGTCGGCCGAGAATCCGGTGAAGAGACGTCGTCGGTCTTCTAGGCGTCCTCCTCACGCTGGCGCGATGCGATGGAGCTCTGAGGCTGTGCCTTGGCGTTGGCGCTCACTCGGGCCAACAGGCGACTGGCGCGCGTGCCGTCTTAAAAGGGTAACGTCGTTTCGCGATCCCAAGCTTATCCCCACGACACTGACCACTACGACGCTCGCGACTCACTCTTCTCGGCATCGTTCGCCATGTTGTCTTCGCTGCTCACGCTCGCGGCGGCCACACTCAGCGCGGTTGCTGTACTTGCCTTGGCGTCGCCGCGAGCCTCCGTTGCCATCAGCAAGCGCGGCCAGCCCACATCCGTTGAGTACGCCGCGAACCTAGAACCACCTGACCTCCAGGCTGAAAGCCACGTCCTTCGGCGGCCACATTGGCCTTGACCTCATCCTGTAGTAAGGCCACCGACCACGTCCTCTTCTGACTGCAGTGACGCGCGCAGTCTTGCCAATCAGGGCAGGGACCCCGAGGCGGTGGTCTTTGCGGCGCTCAACTTTACGCACATGGAAATGCAACTTGCGACCTCGTGTCCGAACTGCACGGGCTTTCTGCCGGTGTACCGACCAAACGCTGCCACAAGCGTGCAGCAGCTTAACCCGCCCTACGAGGGGTTTAACAAGGGCTCGATCACAGCTGTGTTCCAAGAAAACATGGCCGTCGGCGGCTACACGGTGGAAAAGCAAGACTTTGGCGGTGTCTACTTTGAAAGCACCAAAGTGCGACCATACCTCTCGGGCGTCATTGGCGTGGGGTTTGAGCCCGCACGGCCATACCTCAGGGCAAGCCAGGACCCCAACCAGTCATTCATGCACCGGTTGGCGAGTCAGTGGCCCGAACAAGTGTTTGGACTGTATATCCAAAAAGCCATGATGACTCGGGGGCTTTCGGCGCCGTTCGAGGGCACATCGCCGATGGGCGAAATCACCTTTGGGTATGTGCGCTTGCGGACGTTGTCGTGCTGACACCACAGCGGGCTGAACGAGTCGTACATGGACGGTCCGATGAAATGGTACGACCTGGACGGCGAGGCGTGGCGCCTCCCCATTGACGGCATCAAGGTCAACGGCAAGAGCCTTAACATTTCAGAGCTCTCTCCCGTCCAGGAAACTGGGGACAGTGAACCACCCAAGCGCGCAATCTACATGAACCCCAGCAAGCGTAGTCTGGCGGGGCTGCCCGCGAACATCCTGGCCGCCATGATGGCCGAGATCCCTGGTACTACGCTGCAGTCGTATGGCTGGACGGTGCCATGTAACGCCACGTTCACCACGACGTTTACACTTGGCGACGTCGATTACGATGTCTTGGGTCCCGAAGCAATCTTCTATATCGCTACGGGTCGGGTTGGGCCCAAGCTCGACAACAACACAGAATGCCGCACTGCGGTTCTGGAAGTACCCGATGGCGAGTCAGCCCATCTCGGCCGTCTGTTCTTCGCCAGCGTCTACTCGGCGTTCAGGCTTGACAACCCCCGAATCGGACTGGCCCCGCTCAAGCAAGGCTTCCCGGTCGTTGACAGCCGAGATCCAGAGGGGGTCGTGTCGTGGGACAAGATTGCCAGGAAGGACCGCCCAAGGAATGCGTCCGGCGGCGCTCCGGCCGTCGCACCCGTCGCGCTGGCCGCGGCATTCTTCTTCTTCATATTGCTCTAGCCTTCACTTTACATCCCGCACCGTCTCTTGGGCCTTCATGTTCTATAGTGGTCTTCGCACCAGTTGTCCTACTCCCGTTGTCACCTCGTTTCCTGTCTCAGCAGCACATGTGCATGCAGCACATAGCCATCGGTCGAGGCACGAGCTGTTGATATTTCCCAGGAAGTGAAGGCGGCACGGAGTGCTTCAGATCCATGTTCTGGCCGGCCACCTTAGCTAGACGCCGGTCAAGTGATAGAGGAGTGGCTTGGCTGATTTGCGCCTCACCGCAGAGGCCGGGGGGTCCGAGGATCACGGGCGCCAAATGTTTCCACAGCTTCTACGCACTGGACATTGGACGAGTCGCGTGCCTGTGGCTCGCGATGGCTCGCGCCACACGAGTGGAGATGGCGGTGAGATGCGGGTAAACACCAGGCAGAGAGTGGGGCGAGGTGCGCTGAACCACAAGGATCTGCATTCCCCACCACCTGGGTCGGCCACCTTGGTTGGTGAGTCCTGAGGCCCGAGTGCGGATGCATCCACGTCGGGCGGATCTGTCCCGAAACAAGGAGTTCCGCTGTGAGCCGGGACGCCTCCTCCGTGCGTTGTGCACCTCCACAACGAGCGCGCGCTACAATCCAGAACGTCGCGCTGCGGATCGCACGCACACACAGTGAGTGCACTACTAGTGCTCTGAAGAATTTGTTTATCGCCAAACCTTGTCCTTGAGCACGCGTCATAGACAACCATTCAGCGTCCGCGAATTGGCTTTACGCCGGCCTAATGAGGCGGCTGTCTCCCTGGCGAGGCGCGAGTCTTGTTGTTCTCGGCGTTTTGTGGCACTTTGCACTCCGCCCCCCGCTTCCTGCCCGCGCGCCCGCCTTCGCTGGTCGTGTGCACACGACTAGCACGACTCTCTTTCTCACACTCGTCAGCGTCGCGGACGAGAACGGGGCACACTAGGCAGATTAGTACCCGGCACTAAAAGCTGATTAGTGTTTTGGTGCTCCGAAGGATCCACCTGTGCCTGGATACCGGAATCAGACGAGCAGCGGCGTGTGGATTGTGACGATTCTAGCGACTAGCGAGAGGGTGTTCGGGCCGCGGACGCGAGTTGCGCAAGACTCGGTATTCTCCTCGTCTCTGGCGTGAACGCCAGAAACAGTTGCAAGGTGATGAGCGGAGAGAGACGACATGGTGGTGTTGACCCAGAAAATGGTGGCGCTCAATGTCTAAATTGTTCCCTTTTGCGTTTTGCCCTGAAGTCTGACGAGAGTGCATCACACTGTCTGTGTATCTCCGTTGGCAACTTCCGTGTTGTGTGTCTGCTCGCTCCCGCCGACCCTGGCTAGAGCTCTCCTCTCTCCCGAGAGTGCATGCACGAGACACAGGCCCAGAGCTAGCAGAGCTCTCAGGGGCGTGCATACAACACCCCCGAAGCGCCGCCGCTGGGTTTACCGCATAGTCCGAGAACGGCAGGAGCGACATGTTGTGGTACGGTAGAGCGGGATGGGCAAATGAGCCGGGGTATTGGCCTCCCACACCCACATTACCGTTGTTTCTGCCGATCACCGCGCCGTGAACATTTACGCACCTCTTCTCTCTCGTTGTCTGTCGTGACTTTATTCTCCCTGCTCCACCATCTCATTGCACACGCCCACACGCGCGCACATCTCAGCCTCGCACGCCCACTTGCACCCCCCCTTGAATCCCCAGCCAAGCGCTCACGGCAGGCGACATGGCGTTCGGCCTGCCCCTGCCGCGGCGCTCGCTCACGTTGCTGGGCATGATAGCTACGTTTGTGCTCTTCCTGCACACGTTTGCTCCAGCAGCGTTGCCGCCAGTCCTCACACCGAGTTATCCGCATCACGAGCCGGACGCTGCGCTGTGGTCGTTGGCGAAATGGACGCCGCCAGTGTTGAACAAGAACCGCCCCGGCGCGCCGCCCATCGAGTTTGACGAAGACGGCATGTGCTACTTTGTGTCTGTCGTCGACGCTCTGTCGCCCACGGAAAAGGACATTGCGCTTAATCTCAGGCTTGTCGAGTCGTCGCCCGGCATCGTCGGGATCAACAACAACACGGGCGACCCAGCTGCAGACGGCGCACACCCCATCCTCGGCCTGCTCGCCGAGGGGGAGCGCAAGTGGAACGCCCTCTACGCGCGCCAGAGCCGCACCATCGAACAAGCTTACAACGCCTACGTGACTAAATGGGGCCGCAAGCCTCCAAAGGGCTTTGACGACTGGTGGCACTTTGCGACCGACCGTGACGTGCTCATGATCGACGAGTACGACGTGTGCGTGTTACCTTGCGAGCGGGGACTAACGGCAGTATTATGGAGTCGCTCTTGCCGTTCTACGGCCTGTCGGTCGAAGAGCTAAAAAAGCGCAATGCCGACGTCGAGCACGTGCCTGAGACGTACACGCTCATTGTGCTCAACGGCAAGGTCGAGATGCAGTGGAACGACCCGTACGCGCGCGACAAGTGGCGCTCGTCGCGGAACCGCGCCGACGGCCAGGTCAACCTCATGGACGACTTTTTGCATCTCATGCCCGACATTCGCGCGACGTTTTCCATCCACGACCAGCCGTCCATCATGATGAATCACGACCGGTTGCGCGAGCTGCGCGCGGCCGCCAAGGCGCACAAAATTCTCGACAAGACGCCCGAGCCAGACTCGCAAAAGTTCAACGTCCTCGAGGCATGTCCCCGCGACTCGCCCTTAGTCAAGCTCAAGACCGACCAGTGTGAGTTGCACCAGAAAAGACGTCGGCTCACAATACAGCGTCCGCCGATACGTTCATCTCGCGCCAGGCGCTCGCCATGGACCCGTGCCAGCACCCGTCTCTGCTCGACAACCACGGCATGTTCCTCGAGGAGCGCGTGGGGCCTGACGCGCACCCACCAGCGCACACCGCGCTGCTACCCATCTTCTCCCAGGCGCGCACTGTGCTGAACAGCGATATCCCCGCGACACCCGCGCACATCGAGGGCGACGCGGACGACATGGTCGGGTTTGTGCCGGCGTGGAGCGGCAAGAGCGGCAAAGTGTATTGGCGCGGCGCGTCGACTGGTATGGGCCACAACAAGAAGACAGGGACGAGGTGGCGTCAGAGCCACCGCGAAAGGCTGCACCACCTGGCCAACGACGCGTCGGGCGGGGAACAGGACGTGCTCGTCGCCGTGGGCAGCACGGGCAAGAGCAAGATGGAGCGGTACGCGCTGTCCAAGCTGGGCGAGTACTACACCGACGTCAAGCTTGCCGGTCCGCCAGTGCAGTGCGACATGCACGACGGGTCATGTGACGAGATGCGCGAGGAGATTGATTTTGCGCCAAAGGACCCCAAAGACACGGCCAACAAGTACAAGTACGTGCTCGACACGGACGGGAACGGGTGGAGCCAGCGGTTCGCGCGCCTCATGCGCACAAACAGCCTTACCATCAAGGCGACGCTCTTCCCCGAGTGGAACTCAGCGGTCCTTCCCGAATGGTACGCGTACGTGCCCACTAAAATCGACTACTCGGACCTGTACTCGATTCTCGCGTTCTTCCGTGGTACACCCTCTGGGCGCGGGTCGCACGACGAGGTTGCGCGCCGGATCGCCCATAACGGCCAGTGCTGGATCGAGCGAAGTAAGTCACGTTCTGCGGCGTATGGCTGACCTTAGCGTGGCGCAGGGAAGACCTCCAAGTGTACATGTTCCGCATGTACCTCGAGTGGGCCCGTCTGCTGTCTCCCGACCGGGATACGGGCAAAATGGTGCGTCCACAATGACGGAGTGGAAGGCTGACCAGCAGGACTTTGAACTCCAGGACTGGCACCGCGACCCGCCACCGTCGCATAATGGGCCCGACGAAGTCGCCTCGGAGCTAGCCATGCCTGGCATCGACTCGTAATCCCCCACAGACACACTCACGCGGCCGATGCAGCCGCCTTGTACTATCTCTACTCTTGTCTTTCTACTAGCATTATCTCGGACATTGGTCGGGCAACCGCTCGAATGCAACGCATGACATACAGGATCCTATGAGACGTACAGAAACTAATAAGAGGACAAGCGCGACAGCGCCGTCAAAGGAAAGAGGTATCAACAAACACGGCGACTAGGCCGCAATTGGACTGGCGAACGGGTGTGTGGAACAATGTTGACTGACAAGCCCTTGCAGCCTTACTCCTCGACGCCCATGACCTTGACCAGGCCAAAGGCTGCGCCGGCGGCAAAGCCACCGACAAGGGTCATGCTGACGGCACCCCAGAGGTAGCCACCGTAACCGCCGGTAGCGCCGGTGAAGTAGGTCTTGACGCCGCCGAAGATGAAGAGGATGATGCCGGTGATGATGACGGACCAGAGGAGGCCGAGCTCGGCTGAGTCGGTGAGCATGTAGGGGATGAGGGGGATGAGGCCGCCAAAGAAGTACGACAGGCCGATAGTGAGGGCCGAGACCCAGAGACGGGAGCGGGGAACCTCCTCCATGCCCTCGCCAAACTTGAGGAGGAAGGCGGTGAGGCCGACGTTGGGGTCACGCTTCTCGTCGACGACGGCCGATTCCTCGTCGTCCGCAACCGTGTCAACGCCCTCGATACCGGTGGGGCACGCGTCGTTCTCGACCTCGAGGAGGTCCTCGGCGACAAGACGCGACAGGGCCTCCTTGACGCCAAGGGGACCGAGAATGTTGTGAACCTCGCGCTCCATCTCGCCGTCGCACGAACGCAGGACACGCGCGTGCGTCTGCTTGCGCAGGTAGTGGAAGTGGTCGAGCTCAGCCTGGGACGCGAGGAAACCGCCCAGACCCATCGAGATGGCGCCGGCGCACAGTTCGGCGAAACCACCAGTCACGACTAGCGCCGAGTTGCCAAGCGACGACAGTCCCGCCGTCAGCGCGAACGGCACCGTCAGGCCATCCGAAAGACCGATAATCCTGCTGTCAGCTTGCTCTGCCATATAAGATTGCCACTTACACGTCGCGGACGATCTCGGGGGGAATCAGGTGACGCTCGTCCTCGCCCTTGAGCTCCTTGCCTGATCACGTCAGCCACGAGCAAACAAAACATAAGGTTGAGCCGATCCGACACGGAGTATGTGTCCTCACCGACTCCCACGCCAACACTTACAGCACTGGCCGCCGGTGTGGCCGACGCCGCACTTGGTGCCGAGGGGCTCCTCGCCCTCGAGCAGGTCCTCGACGCGGTTGCGGCGGGCGCTGCGGTCCGACGAGTGCGAGTTGCGGCGCTCAATGGGCCAGAGGTTGTCGGCCGCACCGTTGCCCTTCTTGCCGCGGTTGAGGGGCACTGCGGCGCCGCTGGCCGAAGGCGCCGACAGGCTCTCGCCACCGTTGTTGTCTGTCGCGCGCGACGACGCGCCACCGCAGCAGCCAGGTCCGCCCTTGCCGCCGCAGCAGCCCGACTTCTTGCCGATAAGAGGGGTACGCTCGTTGTCCTTGCCGGCCATGCTGCGTATGAGTATGAGTTTAGATACGACTGTGTAAGGAGTGTGAGGAGAAAACAAGTGAAAAGAGAGAGTGTCAAACAAAAAGATAAAGTGTGTTGCTGGTGGGGTTGCTGAGCGATACGGCGTACAGTGACGTGACTCACCCCCAGCCAGTGCACATCGCCATCGGCCCCCTGGGGGGCGTGGGCATCTGTGAGCGGGTGCGCGGGGCGAGAGCGGCGTCTTGCGCTGTTGGTGACAAGACGGAACTAAAAATTAATTAGATTGGTAGTGGTTTGAAAATCCCTGTCGTGCCTGGGAATTGTCGAACACACCAGACGTAACGCTCATGAGAAATACAATGGTTGTAATTGGTCTATGCACCCCACTTGAGAATGTGCCACTGCGCTGGGATCACCAAGTGGCGCACATAACCCAACTAAACCCTTACTAACAGCCGTGCGCCGCGATCTCTACCGTGTCCAGTCGCCATCGGTGTCGCTGCGACCATGTGGGTAAACGGAACATCTCTCACGCTGTCGCAATGAAGTGCGACGCGTTGTAATGAGTCGCGTCTGGTTGGCTGCAGTGGCCTTGACACGGTACCGTGTTCCCACTTGTCGTGGGTACTGGGAACGCAAAGAGTTGGCCGTACCGCAATGGACGGACCGCCTGGGGCCAAACATGGAACATCCAGGTGGTGCCAAGCCTGACGAGTAGCAGCCCTGCGTTTCGCAAAGCTTGTTTACTGACTGGCCTTATCAGCGGTAAGGCGAAAAACTCTGCACTGCACTGCTCGTTCGCGTCCGCGTCCACATGCAAGGGTGCATGTACAGGGAAGCTGCTTTGAATATATCCAGCTGGGCCAGTACACGGCGCGGTCCCATAGCAAGGTCTTGCCGTTGCTCCCCGGCATATTCTGAACATTCCCCATACGCATCAATGATTCTTGTACCCCTTGCAGGACGCGTCTTTACGCGGTGTGACGGGTGACAGAGAGACCAACGGACGACAGTTTTTTGTTGTTGACGTCCATTGTGATGTTTGGGCCAGTCTGACACCGTCGTACCTGCCTGCCCCTAACCCCTCCAGTACCACAGCTCTGCTAGCTGAGCCTACTTAGTGATACATTCGCTAGAACTCAACGCTCGCGTCGGTTTTGCCTGCAGTGCCAACAATTCCAAGCAGACTGCGCGGCGAGAGCAGCGAATAGTCACCCAGGGTGGTGTTTACATCAGACAGCCTGACCCAGCGCGCGCCGATGGCCAGACTGATCAATTGCTTACCGATCTCAAAGATATCGTCGCCGGTCTGCGTCGTCGCATGACCGGCTGTCCGCGGACGCGGCTTTGATTCCCAACTCTCACAGGCACCAAACGACCCTCGACTCTCCGAGCCGCGTACCATGCTCGTCGCTGCTCGCTAATACTGGAACGGCCAGTGTGGAGGCTCTGGCGGCAAAGTGGAGGTCACGCCGACGATGAAGACGTAAGGCCGGCGGTCAAACGACCAAACCGGGCCAGGAACCCTGGACACGCGACGCGGCTGGCCAAAACCATGATCTACATCCCACTGAAAATAGAGACGCATCACCGAACATGGTCTCGAATTTTTGAGCAATACGTCAGAGATTGCGCTTCACGTCATCTGGAACGGCCTTCGCTAGCGTCATGACCTCTAGGCCACCATCGGCTTGGACTGCGGCGTGGTCTCGTCACCGAGCAGTGGAGCAGACCGAAGTACATATAAGATGCAGCGCTGGAAGTCTGAAAGAGGCGACAAAAGCTTAAACGACGCAATCTAGCACCACTAAACTACCCCTTCGACCCCACCACCCTCTTAAACTCCAACACAATGACCAACGACACTTTCTGGTCCTGGGCCGGCAGCGACCCGAGCGCCTGCAAGGGTAACCTCGAGTACAAGGAGGTTCCAGCCAAGCCATGGGCCGACGACGACGTTGAGGGTGAGTGACAGCGTAACGTAGTCGCCTTGTCCAGTGCTTACACTCTCAGTCAAGGTGCTCTACTGTGGCCTCTGCGGCTCGGACACGACCATGCTTTCTGGCGATTTCGAGCCGGTCGGCAAGGACCACGTCTGTGGCCACGAAATTGTCGGCGAGGTAATCGAGGCCGGTTCCAAAGTCGAGAACGTCAAGGTCGGCGACATGGTTGGCATTGGCGCGCAGTGCGACTCGTGCCGCGAGTGCGAGTGGTGCAAGTCGAGTGAGAACTCTAGTGTGAGACCTTGACTGACAACAGACGATGAGCAGTACTGTGCCCAGGCGACCATGACTTTCGGCGCGCAGTTTGCGCCATACCACCGCGACGAGGCAAAGGGACAGATGGCTCGCGGCGGGTTTGCGAAGCGTTGGCGCGGACCGGCGCGGTACTGTGCCAAGGTGCCAGACGGGATTGACCTGTCGACCGTGGGCCCGCTGTTCTGTGGCGGCCTCACTGTCTACTCCCCACTTCGCCGCCACGGCGCCGGTACCACCGCGAAGCGCGTCGGCGTGATTGGTATCGGCGGTCTCGGCCACATGGCCGTCATGCTCGCCAAGGCCATGGGTGCCGAGGTTACGGCCATCTCGCGTAGCGAGAGCAAGAAGGAGGACGCCAAGAAGCTTGGAGCGGACAAGTACATCGCCACGGGTGACAATCTTGGCGAGGCCGTCAAGGCCCACGCTCGTTCGCTTGACCTCATCATCTGCACCATCAGTAAGTGCTCCATCGTTGCTGCTTTATGGCCTGTACTGACACAATTCAGACCCTAAGGATCTGCCGGTCACCGAGTACATGACCTTGTTGCGCCCTACAGGCCTCTTTGTGCCGCTCGGCATGATCCCTAAGCCCGTGGAGCTGTCTCTCATGCCCTTGATTGCCAGTGAGTGTATCTGAATAACATTGCAAAGGCCGTCTGGCTGACACGTAGGCGGAACTGGTGTCGTTGGCTCGGCCATTGGATCGCAGAAGGAGATGAGCGAGCTGCTTGAGCTTGCCGCCAAGAACAAGATCAGCCCATGGGTACAGAAGTACAACATGGACGACATCAACCAGTGCATCAAGGACTTCAACGCGGGCAAGCCCAAGTTCCGCTTCGTCCTTGTCAACACCGACAACGGCGGCAAGATGTAAAAGCTGTTTTCATACATTGTAGAATAGTCCAATTGCAGTCATTTGCCCTTTATGAAACATTACATGTGCTGCGATTTGACGATTGAATGATCGCTAGCTCTTGCTTTAATGTCAGACGACCAACGCCAGTCCCATGGCAGCAGCCACAGCGAGCGTTGAAAGAAGAGCACGGGGCGCTGCAGCCGAGACATGCAGACCGCGGTCCCGTACGTCCAGGACAGGCAGCCCGTCCTTCAGTTGCGCAAAACCCACTGATGGGGGGTCAAAACGGAAGGCGGAATATGCACTCGCAAAGAATCCTGCTCCAAGGGTACTGTTGGGAGTCCCGCGCAAAGCGTGCGGTGTGGGTGTTTAGCTGGCTCACGCTCTCGATTCGATAGCTGAGAGCTTGCAACGGTATTCCTTGTCCTTTGTGCTTTTCTTGAAATACCCCAGACTGTCGTTGCCTGAAACTGTGAAATCCTTGCCGCTCAAGGTGAATGTGAACTCGTACTTCCCATCGCAAGGCACTTCAGCCATACCGTCGGTTGGTTCCACACCAAGCTCCCGTTGAATGTTTGCAATAAGGCCATTAGGTAGTGGGACCATGATTCGACTGTTAGGGTCAAGATAGATCCCAGCGGCGCTGCTGTTGCCAACGCTTGTATCATTGGCCTCGCTGGAGTTTGCCGAGCTGGTGACGTTGTTGTTTTCGGAGTTCAATGGGCCAATCAAGGACATGTCGAGATCCTTGCCATTGAACTTGATGGCATCCACTTGTATTTTCCAGGCGTAGGGGGTCGAGTTGACCCAGTGGAAGTCTCCTTCATAATATGCGTCATTGGTTCCACTGCCGTGTCAGCCATATTCTCAGTCTCTGGGTACTGAGAACCACCCCTCAGCGGTTTTGTACTCACCCAAACGTAACTTCTCCTTCGTCAATGAACGCTTCGGACCTTGAGATGCCGATGTCATCCCTTCGAAGTCGTTTTTGAATATAAAGTCCAAGTACAGGCTGCGGCCATTGAGAAGACATTTGGCTCAGCAACGACTTGTTGAAGTCACGAGTGGGTGTCTCTCCGAGACCAAACCCCAGGTAGCCGGTAGCCGGCATATTATCTGTTCGACTGTCTGAGAGGTCTGTAGTATCAGTAAGCCTTTTGATAAAAGTACTTGGCGCCTGACGTACATAACAATTGATTGTCGACAGTCTGTCCGCCGACTGACACAGTGTCTCGAACGAGTATCTTCTCTTTAGCCCACACTATCAACCTCTCGCGCTCTTCCGAGGAGAGGTTCGCCGGCTGTGCCGACGACGAGTTGGATTTAATGTATTGAGGAACTCCATGAATACAATGGAAACTGCTGCTTTCATCTTGAACCTGTTGACAGCCCGTATAGAGTTGGGTGACTGCTTGCGTCGCGTCGAGGAACAGAACGGCGTTTTGTGGTGGAGTCCTTTCGTCAGCATGTTAAGAGCCATGCCTGCAGTCTTACCCTATAGAGACGTTCACACCAAGACTTTGCGTCATCCAACTTGCAACGAGACTGAGGTTAGCAGAAGTTATTACCGCTCGCAGACGCGGAGAACTGCCCAAGCTTCAGCTCAACTCACGGCTGTTGTACCACATCGTCACGCTCGACGATGTGTCGCTGGAGTTTGTAATGCTGTGGCTGCAGAGAGGGTGCGCTAGCCTGTGGCTCGGCCACTGCCCAAACTGACAGCCCCGCTGATGCCACGGTTACGATGGCGGTGAGTATCGCAAGCATGTTTGAGCCTGGTGGGTGTGCGCATCCATCAGCTGAGCCGTGCCCGACTTATGTACTGCAGGTCACACTTGCTGCTGCGGCAGTGAATGGTCCGCACGACAACCGCCAACAGCCTCCTCGCCATACAGTACGGTTGAGCGGCGGTAAGTGTGTGTGCTCCACATGCTGGCGTATGCTTGTTCCCTGCAACCTTGTCTTCGTCGTGAAGGATGCAGTACCCGCGTCGCACTACACTCGGGGCCCATTAAAACAGCCAACATCCCGTACCGCCCACCAGTTACAGCATTCATGTCGGTGCCTATGCCCTTGAAGCCTGCACCCGCACAAGCATTAGGGCAACACACACGTACCAATTGTCATCTCCGACGGAACCGCCAGGCGGCAGAGTGGTATCGTTGCATTGCATTGACCCTTTCGAACATTGTTGTGAACTCTGTGCCTCGCGGGCCTCTCGGGCCGGCGTAGAGGGAATAGAACTCACGGGCCGGCGTGACGTGCCTAGCAGTTCATTAGGTACAGTGACAGAAGCAGTGACTTGCGCAATTGCGTAGCATCATCACATTAGCACTACGACGCTGCTCAAGCTCTCGGGCGCTACAGCAGGTGGACCCATGGACGAATGACGCGAGGTGGGCAGCGAGGCGGACATTTCCTGTACAATCCTGTAGTGCCACACTGGCTATCCGCACTGCCTCGCAAGCGCCACTTGACGACGCGACTTTAGAGTCTTATCACTATTCCAGCACCAATCGAATTTTCCGAGCTTGCACATGCTCCATCCGGAAGCGATATCGGTTCCCGCCGGGCCGAGACCTCAAGTGAAGACGGGCGTCTGTCGTATCACGGACCAGCAAGCCGTTCTTTACCTCGGCCATGCTAAAAGAGGTATGAACGCCGCCGAGCTGGTTGCCGAAGGCCAAGGGCATTTGCGCTTTCGAGTGCACGAATCTCGTCGCTCTCCTCCGAGCCGGCGGGAAGTGGGCAACACATCCTCTCCAACAAAGACATAGTCGACATCATTAAACGCAAAGGTAGACTTATCTCGGTGTCAGGCGATAGCTGGTCGTTACCCTGCCCGGTCATGGGTTTCCGGGGTCAAAGTTCTCGCCGATGGCCGTGCCGCTACGATCACCTCGGTCGACCGGAAGATATGCAAACGTGCTCTTGTCAAGCATAATTTCCATTCCTCGGGTTCTCGGGCGACAGGTTGTGCGGCACGTCGCCAAACGCATCGTTGATACAGGGCTGGGGATCGAACTCCTTCAGGCTAAAAATGACAATCGCTTGTCGTTGCGCTGACCTTGAGCCCATCGACCTGCACATCCAACTCATTGACCGACTTGAGCCACTTCAGTTCCCCGTCGTGATACCCGAGGTTGGTTCCACCAAGCGAGGTCCCCCCTTCCTCAGAGTACAGTATCTATCTGGGTAGCCATTGTCAGAGGCATCGGCCCGCATTTTTGTAGCTAGTGACCGTTTCGTTATCCGCGACGCTTTGGCCGGGACACTCTAGAACAAGTCCATCTCGGCCAATTGTTGTAACCCCGCCAGCGTCGTCGGCTCCGGACGATTTCTGCAGATTCACCTAAAGATACTGTAGCACGAACAAACACAACGGAAAGCGCGACACACACTTCACCGATTTCTATTGACCAGAAGACGAGCTAACCTTACATTAAGTTTACGAGGCTCAAGTTCAACAGACTTTACTCCTAAAGATACACATGGCCAATTACTGTACAGTACTGTTTTGCTACAGCATCGCGAAGAGAGTGACCAGACAGGCCAAAACTGTGGGCCACCCGGGCTGCAGATCTAACGCACCATTTTCGTTATATTGCGTGCCATGTTCTTCCTGGTCAGTCGTGTCTAGAACGGAAAGCCCCTCCTTGAGCTTTGCAAAGCCGATTTGTCGTGGCTCGAGGCGATACGCCGAATACACCGTGGCAAGAAACATGGCGCCGAGCGTTCTGGGCAATTAGATCTTACGTCCACTGAGTTGCTTACATTTCATTGCTCCTAAACCCCTGCGACAGGGCAGCAGTGCACGTTTCGTTTGACCCCCACTGAATCGTGTCGTTACCCGAAAGGCTGTAATCCACACCGTCCAGCGTGAAAGTCATGTTTAATCCCTGGTCGCACGGCGGGCGGATGGGATCGTCGCGATTGATCTTGTAAATTGCTCCAAGGTCCTGGGCAATTTCTTTCAGTAGCTCGCTGGGGAGCGAAGCGACTCCATCCGTGTTGAGGTCAACGCTGGCGCCGCGAGGGCCGGAGGGATTAAAGGGGAAGCTAAAGCCCGTCTCCATGTCGCCTTTCATCTCGTTATCATACCCCGCAACCCTACTCAGGTTGTAGTTCTTGCCGTTTACCTGGAAAGCGTCGAGCCGGACGCGGCAGGCATTGGACGAGCTGTTCATCCAGCGCATGTCGCCATTATAATATGAGGAGTTTGTGCCACTCGCGCATCAGCTAGGTCCGTGTCCGCGCAAACATACCCAAAAGTCACCTCGCCCACATTGACGTACTGCTCGCGGAAAGATCCGTACCGATAGTTACGGTGCTTGAGCAGCCTGCGCACAGCGTATATACCGAAGACGGGCTCTGGCCACTGAGCGGATAGCTGGTCCACCAGCGTCATGTTGTTTGTGCCGTTGAGGCCTGGTTCAGGATAATACGGTGCAAGGCCCAAGATTGGTCCGTCCGTGGGAGACACCGTCATCCCATCTGTCCCATTAGCAAGAGCATATGAGTACTGTAGCAAGACCGACAAAAGGGGCGACTCTTGAGCGCGTCCCCGCACAACCGAACATTGTCGTGCACCACCTGCTTAATGTTCTCCACGTGCCGTTCGATTGAACCCCACGGGCGGGTCTGCGCCTCTGTAAGATTGATGATTCGTACGCTGGACGAGTCGTCTGTCTTGAACAACGGTACCGTCAACATATCTTTGTCCTCGTCATTGTCGCTGCCCGGTTCCAGTGTCAGAACTCGCAAGCTCGGCTTCACATGGTCCAGTGCGACGAAAACCCGTTGTGGTGGCGTCCTGGCGTCAACACATTGCTGCAACAGGGTACATGCCCAATGAAAATGTTGATGCCCAGGCTTTGGGTGACCCACGGGGCTATGAGCCTGATCATGAGTCAGTAGAGCTACACAAACAGTTCTTACGGAGTACTGAACGGTTCTGACCGCTTATGAGGCGGTGGTTGTACTTCGGCTGCAACCAGAGATACGACGGCGGCAACAATCGTCAGCCAGGTGAACATATTGAGGGTCGATGTCAGCCATTCGGCTGAGCTGCATATCCTACAGTAAATATATGCACACCCCGAGCCCCCGCGTCAGTGAGTATGCCCTTAAAGTACAGCCTCAGCATCGGCCGCAATCAGAATCCCCAAAGTATCGTCACATGGGCCAGGTGATCGCGCAAATGCAATCCTCGATTTGCAGCCTTGCCGAGCCGGCGCCGCATTTGTCTCGCACCTCGGAGATAATCCTCAAACATCCTCACGACCTGCACAGCTGCTGATACGCCATGTACTGTACGATACGGTATCGTACGTCATGGCAGTGGCCCTGAGTGAGACACTCGAGGCGCCTAGCATCTGTACCAGTCACAAGCGGCCCGACACTCGCCCGCCCCGCTTTGCCAGGCATATCTCGGCAGGGAATAGGGAATGGAATGCAAAGCAAGACTACTCTACGTTCTCGGAGGATGCAGATACTGTATGTACAGTACAAGGACGTGGGCATTTCGACGGAGCGATCAGCCGCGGCTGGATGCCGTGGCGGTGCATCTAAGTCTTCCACTCTGGCCTGCGTTTTCCAAAGAACGCCGCAATACCTTCCTTTGCGTCCTCTGCGCGTGCGTGGAGCGCCATGACGCGCCCCGCCCACTGCGCGGCCTCGGCGTACCCGTCGCCGCCAGACCCCGTGATACCGTTTTGGGTCCAGTAAGCCCACTTGCCAAGCGCCAGCGGCTGGCCTGCAGTCTCGGTAGCGAGTTTGTCGATGACTTGGGCGGTCCGCGCCTCGAACGCGCGGCCGTTGACGTCGGTGCTCTCCTCCCACTGCGACACAGGCACGATGTCAATCGTGCCCTGCCCGTTGGCGTCGGCGGCCGAGATGGTGTCCGCCGTCGCGAGCATGCGGTACGTCAGGCCCAGTCCGAGACGCCGAGAAATCGCCGTCGACGGAGACGTGCATGGCAGACCGATCGAGGCGCCAGGTAAGCGGAACTGAGTGTTGCCCAGCGTGATGGGGTAGTCGGCGGTCATGGCCAGTTGGAACCCAGCGGCGGTCGCTAGTCCCTGTATGGGACACACGACGGGCGCGGGCGATTGTCGGATCAGCCGCATCACCTCGGCACACAGCGCAAACGTCTCCTTGACCTCGTCATGTGGCAGTGCGGCCAATTCTTTCAAGTCGTGTCCCGAGGAAAACACCGGTCCTTCGGAACGCAGTACGATGACGTTGGGAAGCTTGGCCCGCTCGGCGCGCCACTCCGCGCCGTCCAGCAGCCACTGGTACTCCTTTTCGCCCGCCTCGAGCTTGTCAAGAATCGCTGGGTCGAACGGGGGTAGCGTCAACAGCCGTCCAGAGGCGCCCGTCAGGTGTGTCTCGAGCTGGCTCTTGAGGTCGCGGAGGACGGCCAGGGACAGCGCGTTTCGCTTCGCCGGGTTGTTGATCAACAAGTACGCCGCTTTCACGGGAAGTTGCGGAAGGCCCATCCTTTGTCAGACACAAGCGCACGAGGCTCCTCACTGTCGCGTCGAGAGTCGAAAGTGTAACGACGGCGAGCGCGCAGACCTTCGCGACCTCTACTTGACCTGCTCAAGCCCACTTCAGCCTGATCTCGGCTAACTGCCGGCCGGCCGGATCGGCATTCCGGCAACATGGGGTCCCCGCGCCTCGCACTAGCTCCCACACCAGTTGTCGTCATGATGAACAGTAGTGCACAAAGGCATACGGGTCCGTTTCTCACTTTCTCATCTTCTTTTATCTCGTCTGCGTATACTGTGTACGCTGTGTATAGTCTCTCCGTCGCCACCATGCCTGCTATTCCTCCTGGATCTCTTGTCCTTGTCACCGGCGCGTCCGGCTTCATTGGCGCGTGAGTGTCCCAGCGCACGGACCCTTTCTCTCGCTTGACTTGGCGAGCCGACATCGGCTGGCACGGCTAACGACAGGCAAACCGCGAAAGCCTTCCTGGATAATGGCTACCCCGTGCGTGGCACAGTCAGGTCGGCGTCCAAGGGAGAGTACCTCCGCGACCTGTTCAAAGACAGCAAGGTGCCGTTCGAGTACGTTATTGTGGAAGACATCGCCGAGGTGGGTACATGTGGCGGTCGGCACTGAAAGCAGAACGGTGCGTTTGACGAGGCCGTAAAGGAAGTCGTCGGAGTCGCGCACACCGCGAGGTAAGCTATTGCTTGCTGTGTAGCTGACCTCAGCCCGTTCCACTATGATGTTAAGGATCCGGAAGAGTTCATCCGTCCCGCTGTGAATGGTACTCTGGGCGTGCTCAGGAGTATCAAGAAGAACAAGTACGCCTAGAGAGGAGCAAGTCTAACGTCAGCCCCGGTGTCAAGCGTGTCGTCATTACTAGGTAGGCGAAGCCACGGACCCGCTGACACCAGCTCATGCGCGGCGATCATGGACACTGCTGCCCCGACTCCCAATGTGTACGTCTTGTCTCACCTCTCTATATTTTAGCTGACGCCCAGCCGCACGGAAAAGGGTATGACGGCGTTCGCCACCTTGACTCACCACAGACTGGAACGAGACCAGTATCCGCAACGTTGAGGAGAAAGGCCGCCGCGCCGAGGCGCTTGACAAGTACCGAGGTGAGCTTAGCTTATTCCTCTGTTAGCTGACATCAGCGAGCAAGACCCTCGCAGAGCGGGCGCTTTGGAAGTTCATTGCCGATGAGAAACCCAACTTTGATGCTGTGGCAATCAACCCGCCTATGGTGCGTCTGTTAGAGCGTACCATCTGACAACAGGTGTATGGCCCAATTATCCAGCAAGTATCGAAGCGGGCCGACCTCAACACCTCGAATGGTTCGCTAAGGCGATTGGCATTTGCTGACCAAAGGCACCATTCTCGAATGGTTCACGAGCTGCAAGCAGGCGGACGAGATCCCGCCGAAGGCAACTACCAACTGGGTGGATGTTCGGGACGGTGGGTGCTTAAGACGTACTCTTGTCTAACGACAGTCGCGCTGGCGCATGTGCGCGCTCTTACTGTCCCCGAAGCAGGCGGCGAGCGCTTCATCGTCGGCAACGGTCCCAGCTCGCCAAACGACTACGTTCTGGTGCGTCCCCCCTAATATTGAACGCTAACACATAGAGCTTTGAGCGCCACTTTCCCGAGCGTAGCACGTATCCCAAGGGCGATGAGTCCAAGGTCGAGAGCATCAACGCCAGCAGCAACCGCTACGACGGCAGCAAAGCTGAACGTGTGCTTGGCATCAAGTACCACGACATTGACACGACCGTTCATGACACGGTCGAGAGTCTAATCTCGCGCCTGGGCATCTAAACCAGGCAATGTAACACATGCAGTGTAGCTCTGTCTATGTACATCGTAGAATGACTTATGCATTGTAGCGTTATCATCGCTGCCTTGACATGCATGGAGGAGTGGGGCGGGTTCCCCGTGACGGCGGATCTGGGGCCTCGGGGGTTTCGGCGTGCCCAGCCAGCGGGGGCGAGCGCGAGAGCCAAGCCATCCCGCACCTACCGCCAACTCGAGGCGTGGAGGCAAGGTCCGCCGTGTCGTTAGCCTTTGCCGCTTGTCGTTGTCTTTTCCACCATTAACCACTTCCCGACGCTCGCTACTTGTCAGCAATTGCGCCGCGCCGTACACCCGCAGATCTCGCGTCACGATTTAATCTGTGTGCATTGAGACTTGCGACGTGCCCGCTGTTCCCGACATCGACAATCGTCACCTGACCTCGCGCTAGACTGCCTGAATCAAGTTGCCAGCCAAATCCCCCACCCTACCACATTGGGCCGGATGCCCTCTCCCAGTTTGCGGCTTTGAAACTGCCACCTCACGACTCTACCTCCTCGTTCGCCAGTAGTCTCGGCACCAGCTTGCAACGTGCGTTTGGCGGCCTAGCGACCCAGCCAACAGCACTCCGTCTCTCCGACGACGCCGACGACGACCGCGAAGCGCTGCTCCACCACGCCGGCTCACGCTCAGAGTTTATCCCTCTCGAGCCGCTTTCCAGCCGCCAAAGCCAACGTCCTTCTTATCAGCACACCCATCTCCCCTCGTGGTCCTGGCAGAGCGACCGCCTCGCACGGTCCGGCGACAACATGAAGTTTGGGTAAGTCGTGCGACATGGTGTGGACGTGGTGTGTGTGATGGATGCAGCGACGGAGCGCATCTTAACTAGTGCCTCTCCTACCGTCCGATGCCAAGCGCACGTGCATCCAGCTGATACGCAGAACGCTCCTCGAGCTCAACTCCAATGTCGAGTGGTGGGACCACTACGTCGAGTAAGACCTCTCTCCCCCCGGAAGCTGACAGCAGCTATGACCAGCTCAAGAAGCTGTTCCCATCAGTGCCCCTTGATCCGACATACCTTGCGACGCAGCAGCACGCGGAATCGGGCAGCCTGCTTCCAACCCAGCGCGATCAGTCGAAATGGGCTACGCCCGACGAGTTCAAAGCCGCACTCGACAGGGAACGCACCAAGGTCGCGACCTTCTACGAGAACAAGTATGCCGAGCTGCGGGACGCGACGGATCTCGTCGAAGGCGAGGTGACGAGCATCGAGGATCGCGAGCTGCAGGACGACACGGCGATCCCTGAGGAAGACGAGGATGGCGAGGGCGCCGACGAGTTTGACGGGCTCATGGGCGCGCCGAGCCCCACTAGACCGTTCAAGAAGCGTGGCTCGATCTTTGGCCGCCTGCCCAAACTCGGGAGGAGATCCAGCGTTACAGCCGAGTCGGCAGACGTCTTCCAGTCGTCGCTGCCAGCCGACGTACGTACGAGCCAGTCGCGCCAGCGCTCGCGCAGCATCGCTGGTCCCACGGCGTCAGGTAGCAGTGCCATTGAAGAAGAGCCGCCCTCGCCCACTTCGCCCCGCTCGCGCTACCGTACCCGCGCCCTGAGTGACCTTTCGTCCGCCGACGACCACTACGAGCGTCGCGGCTCCAACAGCTCGGTGTCGACCGGCGTCGCATGGCGCGCCAGTCGCCGTCACCACCGCCTCGGCCTCACGCCCATCGACCCGTCGACGTACCCCGAGTGGCTGCAGGACGAGATCCACAAGGCTGGCAACGACCCCGAGTCGGCCACCGGCCCTGACCACGTGTACTATGCGTGGAAGGGCAGCTCGGACTACGCGACGGTCCTGCGTATCGGCATGAAGAAGCGTATCTCGGCGTTGTGGCTCGACCTGTACGCGCTCAAGCAGTACGTCGACCTCAACTTTACGGCGTTCTCCAAGATCCTGAAAAAGTACGACAAGAACACCAACTCCAAGTTGAAAAAGTCGTACATGAACGACTCGGTCCTCACGACGTTCCCGTGGACGGACGAGGCCAAGGCCGAGCTCGACCTGCTCCTCAGCAAGGTGCTGTTCCTGTACCGCCGCGTAGTCGTGGGCGGGGACGAGGAGCTGGCCAAGGAGCAGTTGCGCGCGCAACTGCGCGAGCGTATCGTCGTCGATCGCGAGACCGTGTGGTCGCAGATGGTCGGCGACCGCCGGGGCGGCATCTTCCGCTCCGTCGAGCCCGAGGCCGAACTTCCAGCGTTCGCGACGCGTAGATACCGCCTCCGCACGCGTTTCGGCAACCTCCACTGGCCAAGCTGGCTGTCAAAGAACGGCATGATCTTCCTCTTTGCCCTGTTCCTCATGGCCGCTATTGTGGTTATTCAGCCGTTCGATAGAGTCGAGGAGAGCAACTGCCTTGCCATGCTCGTGTTCTGTACCGTGCTTTGGGCGACCGAGGCGATCCCTCTGTTCGTCACTTCGCTGGCCGTGCCCTTCCTCGTCGTCATCCTCCGCGTCCTCCGTTCCGACGACGACGACGACTCGCGTCTCCCGGCGTCCGACGCTACAAAGTACATCTTCTCGCAAATGTTCTCCCCAACCATCATGCTCCTCATCGGCGGCTTCACCATTGCCGCTGGCCTGTCGCGCACGCGTATCGACCACATGACCGCCAGCCGCATCCTCAATGCCGCCGGATCCAACCCGAGCTTTGTGCTGCTCGTGCTCATGTTCGTCGCGACCTTTGCGAGCATGTGGATCTCCAACGTCGCTGCGCCGACGCTGTGCTACGCGCTCGTCCGCCCCATCCTTGACGAGCTGCCGCCCAAGTCTGTCTTCTCCAGGTGTCTCATCGTGAGTTTCCCGTGTAGTTGCTCTGCTCATGCTAGCTCGCCATTGCGCTTGCATCCAACATTGGTGGCCAGGCGTCGCCCATTTCGTCGCCGCAAAACCTCATTGCGCTCGGCAGCATGTCGCCAGAACTCACGTGGCTGCAGTGGTTTGCCATCTCGATCCCCGTGTGTCTCGTGTCGGTCCTCATCATTTGGGCCTTCCTGCACTACAACTACCGCTGGGAGAGCGACCTTCGTATCCCCAAGATGCGCAAGAACACGGACAGCCTGACGGGCAAGCACTACTATGTGCTCCTCGTCACGGCACTCACCATTGCGCTGTGGTGTATCGAGAAGAACATCGAGACGACTGTCGGCGACATGGGCATCATTGCCATTATTCCCCTGCTCGCCTTCTTCGGAACGGGTATTCTCCGCAAGGAGGACTTCCACGACTTCCAGTGGCCGATCGTCTTCCTCGCCATGGGTGGTATTGCGCTCGGCAAGGCAGTGCTCTCCAGTGGCCTGCTCGAGTCGATGGGCCGTGCGCTTGAGCGCCTCGTCGAGGGCATGAGCCTGTACTCGATCCTCGTCATCTTCAGCTTCATCTCTCTCATCATCGCCACTTTGTAAGCAGCAATCTCTGACTACCTGTTAACCCGCAGCATTTCGCACACGATCGCGGCCGTGCTCCTCGTGCCCATCGCTGAGCGTATCGGCACCGCGCTCGCCGACCCACACCCGCGTCTCCTCATCATGGCGACGGCTCTCATCTGTTCGGCGGGTATGGGTCTCCCCGTCTCGGGTTTCCCGAACATGACTGCGTGAGTAAACGGTGTAGCTTCTCGTGCTGACGTTGCAGAATTACACAGGAGAACAAGCTTGGACACCGGTTCATCAACGCCAACGACTTCCTCAAGAACGGTATTCCCGCGTCCATCCTCGCGTGCTTTGTCATCGTCACCATCGGCTACGCCATCATGCGGACACTCGGTCTGTAGCGCGTGTCTCGCCCACTACCGCCACTACCCCGGGCTTGTTTGGATCTCGTAGTACACATAGCCCAGAATGCATGCTTATTGCCGTACAGTACCAGTACACAGTAGAATTAGGAGGAGAGGTCGACAACCGAGTCAGTGAGCATCGTCCAGGCCTCGAGCCAGCGCACGCCCATGTCCGTGCTGTTGTCGTCGCCGCCCTCGGCGGCGAGAATCTCGTCGACGGCGTTACGAACTTCACACGGATGCACGGCCCACACGTTCGTCCCAGTGATAGGGTGTTCCTGCATTTGGAGAAGTGGGAACGGCTGGCCGGGGAGGAGGAGCGCGTCGGCGCGCGCGTGCGGCTCGGTATCGGTCGGCAGGTCGCGACGGAGGATACGAGACGCGACGTCTTTAAGGGGCACAGGTGCGCCAGCTGTCCATCAGCACCAAGTCTCCATCCAGCTTGACTCACTCTCGTCCCATACAGAGAAACACAGCATCGGTACGCGATAACTCGCGCTCCACACTACGCTGAACTCGGCCTCAATCGTACGCGCGCGCCGCGGGAGATGTACTGCCCCTTCATCCTCCTCTTCCTCCATCTCACCCTCGTCCTCGCCCCCACTCCCCTCGTCGTTCGCGACGAACACACCGCGGCGCACCATGTATCCCGCCTCACCGCGAAACTTGCGTCAGCAGCGCACCGCACTGTTCGCCTTACTTTGTCTGACCTCACGCGCCATTCCCACCCTGCGTTCGTACGTTGCGGACCGACACCACCGCGCGTCGCAGCCGCGTACTTGTCCACAAAGGCACGCGCGGCCGCGTCAAACGCTGCTTGCGTCGGGAACGGCTCCCCATCCATGCCCGATTCGTCTACCGTGAGTTTTAGTCCTATAGCAATGCATGCAATGTGGATTGGATGATAACGGCGCACGGCCGGCACGGCACAAACGGAAGAGAAAAAGGATATAGCGCGGAGATAGATATGTGTGTGTGTGTGCAACTCTACTGACCGCCCTTCTTCTTGCCCTTCTTCTTCTTCTTCGGCTTGGAAGGTGCGTCAGACGCGGATGCGTTCTTGCTTGCGTCGGCTTTGCTGTCGGGCTTGTCCGCGCCGTCGGCCTTGCTCGTGTCCGCCTTGCTCGAGTCCGCCTTGTTCGAGTCGACCTTGCCCGAATCGTCCTTGCTCCCGTCGTTGTTCGCCGCCGAGTCGGCCGCGCTCTCGGCCGTGCTGTTCGTCTCACCCGTGTCGGTCGCCTCGGTGATAGTCACGTCGACAAGGTGGCCAGTAGGCACGCCGTCTCCGTTGCTGGTACCGTTGCTGGCCAACGCGTCCTCGACAATCTGAGCAATGTCTTCAGGCTCCACAATCTCAGTCGCGTTGGCATCCACCTTTGGATGTCCAGCTGGAGCGTAGTGTATTTGCTGATCGCTGTCACCTGGCGCGACGACCGTGATGTCGACGACTCTGGGCTTGGGAGAGTTGGTAACGTTGAGACGGTCCGAGCTCTCGGGATCGCCCGAAAGAGGTGCCTCCGAGATCTGCACCAGCATGCCCTCGCGTGATTTGGGCGCCGGCGACTGGTTGCGTGTCTCCTGTCCCTGTGCATCAGTATTCCGCTTGTGCGCCGTGCTCACGGAAGGCCGGCGGCTCATCGCGTTTATGACGCGCTGGCGCTCAATAATGCCGCCTGATGTCAGTCAAGAGGATGTCAAGCGGGACGTACGCATAATGGCCGCGGTCGCCTTGCGCTGTGCCTTGCGCTTCGAGTGGTTGTCCTGGTAGCGATCTGTTTCGTCGATCTGCCGTTAGCTCAAACTCATCGAGAGCAGCAGCTCACGATTTCCTCGCCGATGATTCTTGGAGTGTCAGCATTAGTCACATGATGATACGTACTCCTCGATGAGGTCTTCCACTGCCTGTTAGCTTTGTCTGCCGTTGTAACTCACGGGAAAGAACACCAAGTGCACCACCACGACGGCCTGGCGTCTCGCTGATGAGCAGAAGATGGGCGCGGCCGGTCTGGAAGTAGTCGAGCGCCTGGAAGCAGTTGAGGTCGGGCTTGGCTTCGGGCAGTGGCAGAAGCGGGAACTTGGAGACAGGGCGCTCGTCGTCGGGGTTGTAGGTGATAAGCTAGCGTAAGCATAAAAGGGTACAACTGTCAACCCACCCTCTTCACAAGGAGCATGCCGATGAAGTTGTCCGGTTGGCCCGCCTCGTGCACCGGAATGCGGGAGAAGCCAGATATCAAGATCTGGTCAATCACGTCGTGGTCAAGGACCTTGTCAACGGACAGCGTGAGGCAGTCCTCGATAGGCGTCATGATCTCGTTGACCTTGCGCTCGTTGAGCGACAGCACGCCATTGAGAATGTGGATCTGGAGTGAGCTACTACTCAGAGAAATCCAGCTCACCTCATCATCGCGCAGAGGCTCTTCACCCTCACGGTGGAACTGAAGGAAACTCTTGAGCTCGGCCTTCTTGTAGCTGGGCGTCAGCGCAAAACGACTCAACACACTCACGTATGTCCCATGTCGTGACCGAGGATCCAGTCAAGGAGCTTTGCGATGGGCCAAGCGATGGGGGCGAACAGAATCATCATAGCGTGCACCATAGGCGCGCACGCTCCACCGATCTGAAGACCATACCGCACACACACCTGCCGTGTTAGAAGGCGAGCACAGAAGCCGAAATGCAGGTGAGCCCACTCACAGCCTGTGGGATGACTTCGCCAAAGATGACAATCAATATGGTCGACACGATAACGGCGTTCAGACCACCACCAAGCACGGGGTCGAGGAAGACTGGGAGCGATTCGTTGACGATCTGTGTGGGGATTAGAAGCTGATCTCAAAGGGTAATCTGGGGCCCTCTCGACTCATGACTCACGACGTTGCTCAGGAGCAGGACGACAAGAACCCAGTGACGACCCTTGCTAAGCAGACGAAGAACTTTTGATGCCGACTTGCGTTCGCTTGGATCAGACGAGGACGTTGCGAGGACACGGAGGTTGAGGTCGTCGGAACCCATGAGTGCAAGCGTCAAACTAGCAAGGCTGTCAGCACCAGAAACGCGGGGTAGGCGCCACCACAAGTCAGGGGTTACTCACCCTGCAAACACGCCACCAAGGAGGACGAATACCATGGCCATGATCGCTTTGAGCATGAACTCTGGCGAGTCCTCTGGCAGCTCCTCGTCGTCACCGCCGCCGTGCCCCATGACTATCTGCATGTCACGCTTGGCATAGTTGCTGTAAAAGGCAGCGGGAACGAGGTGGAGAAGTTTGGAGAGGGATACCGCGAGGGGCACGGTCGACGCCGCTGTGCGTCGAAATGCGACCGGGGGCATTGGCGGTGTATGAGGTTTAAAGTGGGAAGGATGCAAACAAGCAATAGACGATGTGTCGATGTCGACTAGGTGTCCACGTTTACGGGGCGATGGAAGTGCCGGTTGGACGGCAAATTCTTGGACCCAGCGAGGCCAAGCCCTTGTCTAAACTTGGCTGAGACACAGGATGTGCGCAGTGAGGGATTTTGCCAAGTGTCCGTGTAGGTGTATTATACGTTGGTCGCGAGATAGACACAGAAATACCGCAGTTGAAGATGTGTTTGGAAGGATGGAGAGATGGACGTGGGTAGAAAAACGAATGGGAAGAGGTTGTTGTCGACGGAGCGAGGATCGCACTCACACACCACACACACACACGGACAACATTGTGTGGGCCGGGGTAGAAATAACTATGGGCGGTGGTTGTGGGATGGACCTTCCCTCTGCATTCCCTGGTCCCGCCCGCTCTTTGCCGCCTTGGGCAATCCAATATCGTCATTACCCCGACTTCCCTTAATCCCCCTTTGTTCAGCGTATGATATTAAGGTATTAGGGGGATATCATTACAACTCTGTCGTACTGTCGTCATAATGGAAGCTTCCGGAGACACTCGTATGAGCATGCGGACAGCGTCGTCGACGGGCCCTGAATGCGCTCGCGCTTAGCGCCTCGGGCCTGGAGCAAACCACTGTGATCTACACGCCGAGCTGCGCATCACCTGGTGCTCATAGTCAAAAGGGTATTGAACACTGAGTCGACGATAGAGCCTTATCCTAATGGGCATTTTGAAGGGCGTATGATAACCAACCCCGACCTTCTTCGATCTGTTGCCGCAAGCTGCGTCTCTACGCTTGTTCCAGCGCGGTCTTTCTGATTTCTACCTTCCCTCTCGACATGGCCGTATTGACCTTCTCTCGCCTATCTCTCTAGCATCGCACCATATGCTAACATGCTAACGCTGCCTCCTCGTTTCTCATTCTTCCATCTACCTACTCCTATTCGCCTTCATCGCGCATCGTCGTAGCAGTCTTTCGTACCCCGTCACTCATCCTTATCAGCCTCGAACAGCCTTACCTCCTACTGACCTGTCCAGCTCATGACCAAGTCTGTCCTCTCTAATACCTCATGAGGTTAATGTAGATAGTCCTTCCAACGCTTTGTCACTTTAGCACTCAACCGCCGACATTACCATCCTCACCGGCGTGGAAAGCACATGTACGATGGCTCACGTCGACGTCTCCATCTCTAATCCACCCATCACCATCCCACCACCTCAAACCTTATCAAATGTCCCGGCCTTTCCCAACCTCAAAGTCAAGGCGGCAGCGCGAATCGCGCTTCCCTCCGACCTCGTACCGCCGCGAGTGGTCCCCAAGGCGGTAGAGAAGGCGATCAAGGTGATCGTGCCGACAGGAGGCAAGGTGACAATCTCATGGACGATTGACACTGGCGTGCTGGAACAGATCGAGCCTCTGCCATTCGGTACCCAGCCAGCGCTGGAGGACTGTATCGGCAGCTGGCTCATTACGGTGGGCCCAAAGTCATGCGCTAGCTGATTATAAGAACACCGATCGTCTGGGTCTCAGCGACCTACAATGGGTGGTGGATGACGAAGGAACCACGATACCCACCAAACTCATCGCCACACCCAACGCGGCCGTACCGTCGCTCTCGCCGATCACCAGTGGTCTGATCAACCCCGACGAGCCCGTGGCCGTACTCGAGGCGTTTGACATCTCCGTCCGCTGGATGATGCCCCGGCAGACGAAGAAGCGCAAGGCGGAGGAGGACGCCAATGATCATGAGGATGTGACGAATGAACCGCAGCCTGCAGAGGGCGGTTCCCAAACTGATCAGCCCTTCCGTGATCCGCGAGAGCCACACACTCCGGTAACGGGTTCACCGGATCCAGGCGATGTCAAGCGGCGAGCACTGGAACAGATTGGCGATGCAATGCAAAAGGTCATGCGCAATGAAATGATACGGTGAGTTGCGCCGCTGCAAGCATCGCTGACTCTAGTCGGTTCCCATTCGTCTTTGACGCCGACTTTCTAGACGTCCGCTCCGGCAAGCGTCCCCAAGCTGACAGCAGTATCACAGTCGCCTTACGCCCCCCGCTTCCCTCCTCACAGCCTTTCGGAACTTTGCCTATACCGCGTCCCAACATCGGCCGGGCTTTGTGGCCATGTGTGGCGCCGTGCTGGGTAAACTAGAAAGCTCGCAGAACAGGCTCCTTAAGCAACGCGTACAGAGCGTCTCGGCACTTCCTTCCTCAAAACGAAAAGGGCCTCGTAAGCGGCATAAGGCAGATGGGTCGAGCCAGTCCTCGTCAGATTCGCAGCAACAGAGCCAGCGCGTCGCAGAAGAGGCTGAGGCTGAGGCGCAACAGGCCGCGGTGTTTGAGCGTGCAGAGTCGTACCTCAACAAGGTGCGGGACGCTCGAAATGCCCAGCAAGTTACGTCCCGCGTCAAACTTGGAAACATCCTCACGGAGAGCCTGGCGACGGTCGGCTTCCTTAAGTGGACAGAGTCGAGGCGGGGATGTATCATGGTGAGCCTGCTTGCGCCTTTGACAGCTGACACCAGATGGAGTGTCCGGAAGTCGACTACTTCCAAGGTCCCATTACAAGCAGTCACGACGCTTGCCCTGAGGAGTCTCTAGAAGAAGTCGGCTATGAGTGCTGGGAGGAGCTGCCGTCGTATCCATGGCTGCTGGCACACGAGGGCAACGACGAGAACGACGACCTCGACGATGATCCCGATTTTCCCGAGGAATTCAATTTCGAAGAAGAGTATGAACTGGAGGATTCGCCACATGATACTCCAGCCTTAAATTATGGTTATTCCACGGGCGTCTCCGATTATGCCTTCCCAAGCCCGGGTTACGCGAACGACCTTCCGTTTGACATGAACAATCTCGCCATTCAAGACTGTCCACCAGCTCCTCGTAGCAGTCTTGGCTTGGCCCGTTTTCAAGTGGGCGACGTGGCCCCCGTTCACCACGTTGTGGGTAGGGCTCATGACTGCGACGACGAGCTGGAAGGTGACATCTTGTGGGACAATCAGTCCGACGACGGCGACTGCGAGCTTAACGTCTGGACCGCTGCACAAGAAGGAGCCGGGTCCCCCTCTGTTCCCGTCACTGATCGGGACATGGAAGTTAAACATCCCAAGGGAAAGCCAAATTGCCACAAAGGTGCAGCTTCCGTGAGCCCTAGGTCAACAGTCTCCAACTACGCCACATCCTTTTTCTATGGACCTGGGGCCAACGGCGAGATACGTTCGTACGACGCTGGGCCGTGTGCTGTTCTCAGCCAGGCAATGGACGTAGGGGACGGTTTCGGACATGGTCACAGGTCGCCACTTTCCTACCACGGACATGAAGATGAGGAAGACGATCTCGACGCAGATTTCCTCGACGAGTCGCAAGGTGACTTCGTTTGCAAGCCGACGACGGCAAACCCATGGCCGCAGCACGGCGCCCTCGAGTTTGAGGACCGATCCCAAGCTCAAGACGCGCCCTTTCGTGTCCTAGCCAGCTCCACCGGCCCCACCGCACCCGACCCGCCTCATGACTGTTCTTGGGACGAGGACACAGAAGACTACGCGGCCGAGGTGCCGTTTGGCTACGTCGACCCTGGTGCCGAGATCGAGGACCAGCTCGACGACGACCTGGAAGGACTCACATACCAACATTGTGACGACAACGTACCATTCCATTGTGATGATGTCGGCCATCTCGACGCCAGCCTGGACCATGCCCTTTATCATGGTCTTGAAGGCTGCTGTCTTACCGGCGTGGACGACGATCTCGAGGACGGCGGCGATAACGATTTCGAGCTCGACCCGATGGCGCCCGCCACGGCAGAGGGGTGGTCGCATAGAGAAGCGCCAGGGTACGGGTCGTCGGAGCAGTATGATCCGGCCTCCCAGTTTGACGGACATAAAGAGCAGCTGTACGCCGCTGCCGATGCGAGAGCCGATGTCGTTTCCGATGGCCTCGGCGCCGCTCACCGGAACAATTGTCATGGCGATTGGTATCACTCAAACGAGCTACAAACCACAATGAATCGCCATTCCGAGGACAACTTGAACGATGGACTCGGTGGCAGCCTACATAACCCTCTTGACGACGACCTAGATGATGGCTTGGAAGATGGAAACTGGCACGAGAGTGCCCCCAGCCACGCCCGCAAAGATCAACTGTCCGCGTTCTGGACGCCCGACGACAACAGCGAGTTTCGCCACTCATCACGAGCGTCCCATCGCGGGCGGCGCTTTGATCCCAACGACGGCTTATCATCCGAGGTAGCCGGAGACTACATTACTGAAGTGCTCGAGCACGCGAGTGGAAGTTACCATGACGAAGCCCTGGTCGACCCAGACGGGCTAGACGACTATTACGACGATGGTGTCGAGGAGCTGCTTCCCCTCGACGGCGAGGAGGTGTATGACAGCGATTTCGAGAATGACGGCTTTACCCACAACATGGCCGACAACGGCGACGATAACGATTGGGACAACGATCTGGAAAGCGATCTGGACGGGCCGATCGACGCCATGAGCGTCGCACCCCTCCTAGGTGGCGACGGCACAGCATTTCACGGTTATGACAATGACGACGAGCATGGCGAACTCGCCCACGACCACGACTTTGATCTCTAACTCGAAGCACACGATGACGCCGCCCGGTTACACTACCATTCGCCTTACCACGAAGCCGGATACGAGACACTTGTCAACACGTTTAAGATAACCGGCCTCCATGCGCCTGTCTTCACGCCTCACTGAGGCCCGATAACTGCCATACATACAGTAGCTAATCGTACATGATCACGTCCGTTCCACGTCTAATGGTACACCGGCAGCATTGTGATGGAGGAGTTCGCTGCGCTCGCCTCTGTCTTCGCTGGGACGTTCCGAGCGCTGGTCAGTGGATTCGACGACGCACTGGACGACGCCGAGCATGACATCGGGCACGTCGTTCTCGCCGTCGGCGGCGGCCTCCCATGATGCAGGGTTATGATAGGGCATGGCGACGAGTACGCCGACACGGACGTCTGCTCCGGGCGCTGGCGGCTCAGCCACCGCCGGCGTCTGCATCTTTGTCGCGTCCTGAGTTTCTGCTGTTGCTCCTCCATGCGCCGCAGCGTGTTCACGGTCCCTGTCCTCGCGCACCTGTCTTCGGCGGGGAACCATGTCGCGCAGCGTCGCGGCAAACTCGGCGCGTAACGACGGCATAACGGGGATAGGAGGGGGCGTGCGGGGCCGTTCATCGCCTGGGGGCTTGAGTGTAACGAGCGAGACGGGCTGGGTTTAGCAAAGTCGTGGGGACGGAGGGAGTGCTTACAGTGAGGCTGGACCAGTCTGCGTGTGGCGTGGGCTCGGACGCGCGTGCTTTACCGCTCAGGCCCTTCTCGTCGCTTGCCAGGAGGAGCGCCGCCTCGTCTTCCCGCTTGATCTCGTTCTCCCATAACAACGGCATTGGCCCCAGCTCGCGCCGCTTCGTGCGTACCGGCCGCGGAACGTAGGGCAGGAACGCACTCTCGTACTGCGGCAGAACCGTGTCGCCGCGCGCTGCGGCCGCGGCCAGCATGCGCTGATACCGCCGCCGCACGTACACTGCGCGCGAGAGGAGGCAGACAGCCACAACAAGAAGGACTATCACCGTCGCGAGGAACGTGAAGATATACATGCGGGTGCTGCGGTTAGCAGAGTCAGGCAACTAGGGAGCCTGGGGGGTAGTGGACAGCCGCATGGCTGACAACGCAAGAGTTACTGTCCGTCCTGCGCATAACGACTCAGGGCCAGGGCCGACCACATTCGTCGTAGGGCAGCCTCTGTCCAAGCCCAACGCACAAACTCACGAGCCATTTGCGAGTGTGCCGGGGGCACCCTGCCAAGTCACCTCTGACGTCGCGGACGTGGCCACCGAGTCGGCGGTAGCGAGGGAGGCGTAGGCGTGTGTATGGGTCGGCGTCGGCTGGACTGCGGGTCCATTATCGCGGGGCCCGAATGCGCTCCTCATCGCCATCGGCAAGACGGGCTGCGCCGTCGCCATTGCGGGTGGGCGAGGTTGTGGTGAGTTTGAGCGGGTCGAAGCGAGGGTGGGGATCGGTTGGACTCAAGCGTGGGAGAGGCGTAAGGTGTAGTGCAATCAATAGGTTCGAATGGTCCAGAGGGAGTAACGAACGAGCAAGCAGTCAAAGGTGGTCGGCGCGACCGCTGCGCGTCTGAATCGTGTGCAGTTCTCGCCAGGCACACTGGTGTGATGGTACCGGCGGCGGCTGTGCGGTTTCGGAATATCGTTCGATACCGTGCGTTTATAGATGGGCTAGCGAAGTGTTCCTTTGATGGTTCGGGCCGTCGTCGTCTCGCTGATGATCAGCGAGGCGGTGAAGAAGAAGTACTGTTGCCTGTTCTGTCCCGAACGAGACCGAGGAGGGGAGAATCGGCTCTTGTTCGCTCGATCTGGCTGCGGCGCGGCGGAGGCGGCGGCGGCCGCGTGGGGCCGGATTGTCCATTGTCGATCGACGCTGCGGCAAGCGAAGCGAACGCCAAGTTGCTATCCAGATCCCTGGACGTGTAATATCCCGGATATACCATCTGGTTATCCCGCGCGCTGCACCGCTAATCGGAAGTAAGCGCAAACCTAATGGGAATCGGGAATCGGGCAATAGGTAATAAGAGATTGAGTAATACTGGCACTGAGTATCAGTAGCCTTTCGAACATGTGGTTCTTGCCTTGAACCAAGTTGATCAAACTACACCGTGGGAGGGTGGAGATAGTCGGCGAGGAAATTGGTGACAGGCGGGTGACAATCGCGCCGTAGCTTTCGCGTCGCACACACACGTACACAACAATGCCAACGCTCGGCCCGTCGGTGCTCTTCGCGGCCGGCCTCACGCTCGGTATTGGGTGCGGGTACTGGGGCGGCACGGCGCGCAAGCCTACCGCCCCCGTGACGGCCGGCACGCCGCTGCCCCCGCCTCCCGAGGGCGGCAAGGAGTTACAGCGCCTCGCCCTGCCGACCGCTCAAGGCGGCGTTGTCCTCGCCGGCGGCTTCCCCGGTAAGCTATGAGGCGCGGCCGACAGCTGATACCAGGCCCCACGTTTGACATTATCCGCCGGCACGCGTACATCACTGCGTATGACCGCCGTATGCGCCATCCCGCTTGGGTAAGGGCTACCTTCCTTCCGCAGAACTTTGCTGATGGCAGACGGCGGAACACCTTACTGCCGAGTCGCTCCGCCGCACGCCCTCCGCGTCCGGCACCACGCCCGTGCCCCTCGACAAGGCGCGTGCTGCCGATACTGTGCCTGAGAAGGTGGACCGCTCCAAGAGCATGTTCACCGAGGACTTGGGGATTCCTGAGCTGTTCCGCTCCAAGCTCTCCGACTGTGAGCTCGAGAGAGTTGCCCCAAGCTGACAGCAGACTTCCGTAGCGGCTATGACCGCGGGCACATGTGAGCTCTACGTCGTTGGGGATGAGCTGACCCTAGGGTCCCTGCCGCCGATGCCAAGATCTCGCAGAAGGCAATGGACGAGACCTTCTACCTCACCAACATTGCGCCGCAGGTCGGCGAGGGCTTCAACCGTCACTGTAGCTGCCGATGGTTTGTCCTTAGCTGACAGCAGACTGGGCTTATGTCGAGGACTTTTGTCGTCGCCTTACGAGCAACTTTGAGGACGTCTACGTGTTTACGTGCGTATGAGTTGCGACGAGAGCTGACGGCAGTATCCCACTGTACCTCCCCACACGCGGCGCGGACGGCAAGTGGCGTGTCGTGAGCTAGGGCGTTCTCTCTGCAGCTGACGCCAGACATACGAGGTGATTGGCGAGCCGCCATCGGTGGCTGTACCCACCCACTTCGCCAAGGTCATCCTCGCGTCGCGCCCGGACTTCTCGTACCCCCAGAAGCCGAACGCGGATAAGAAGGGCGTGACGTCGAGCAACACGATGAAGGAGCTCGCGATGGGCGCGTTTATCCTCCCGAACCGCGAGATTCCCGACCAGGCCGACCTGCGGACCTTTATTGCGCCAGGTGAGCTATCAGTTCCAGATAGAGCTCACCCGCAGTCGACGCTGTCGAGCGTGCCGCTGGCCTGCAGCTGTTCAACGACGAGCTCAAGACCAAGTCGCGCCAGCTCTGTGCCGTCACTCAGTGCGCTGTCGTTGTCCGCCGCTTCGACGACGCCCGCAAGGAGCTCACCAAGAAGAAGTAGGACGAGCTTTTCATCTGTAGCATGTCATGCATTCATCAGCATTGCTTTCGCGGGTTGCGCGCAGGGTGTGATAGCACAGACCGCTTTCTCACCGTACATTTCCGCGTTTTCCCCGGTGAACGGTGGAGGCCGAGTTTGGTGCCTGAGACAAGACAAGGCAACTGGCCGGTCGGTCCGACTTCTTGGCGCGAGCACTGCAACTCATGTCTTGCAATCGTTCTCTGTCCCATCCATGGCGCCCTTCCTATTCCCATACCCAACTACAGGCTCGGTGACGTTTGCCAACGTTTTGCTGGACCGGCGAGGCGACTACGCGACCGAGCTCGCCGAGGCGACCGTCGCGCGCACCAAGCTCCAGCTGGCGCTCAAGGCTGCTGCTGCTGGCGAACAGGGCGCGTCCGCTTTGGCTGTCCTGGAGGTAGGTCAAGGATAGGATCTCGCTAACAACAGGCGACGCAGGTGTACCTTCCCTATCTCCGAGGCATTATCGCGTGTCTGGACGCGGACGACCTGTTGTTCAAGGGCGATCCAGGTGGGTTGAGCATGGCGAAGCCGGGATACCAGACGATAACCGGACACCGCTAACGCCAGCGTTTCCTTGGACGTCGTCTTTGACGCGGTACACCACGTCTGCGCCCGTTTTGTCGTTTCCCAGCATCCACGCAGAGCACCACTATGTGTTACTAGTCTACACCATTGCGCTATCCAACCACGCCGCGAGTATACTTGCAGCGCTCCCGGCATTCGAGCGGAGCGGATCCGGTGTGCCGACGCTGAGTGGGGACGACGAGAAACGGACGACGGCGTCGCTGGCACGCGCAGTAGACCTGTTGTCGCAGGCGTCGGGGATTGCCGACTGGGCAGCGGCGCATGTCGTGCCGCAGCTCGAGGAGGGGCGGCGAGTGACTGGCGGTCGGTTGGGGAAACACAAATGGCCAGCGGAGACGGGTCCAGACGGCTTCCGGGGACTGGCTATGATCCTGCTCGCCGACGCGCACGTCACTGCTATCCGTAAACTCCTGCTACCCGTACTTGGCCACCAGCTTTTCTCGCCGCCCGGTCCGCCCCTGCCGGCAAACCATCCGAGCGCGTCCCTCCTGGCCAAACTCTACCTCCACGTTGCGTCGCTGTATTCCCAGGCCGCAGCGCTCTTCTCCGTGCACGCCGACGGCGCCGCGTCCGCGTCTGCGTCCAAGCCCAAGCTTTTCCAGCGCGACCGTACCGTCGCTGACCCAGACGCGGCCGACGCAGGCGTCATCTCGGATCTGAAGCGATATCTCCGAAAAGAGTCTGCGTTGGGCTCGGCATTAGCTTACAAATGGCTTGGCGTCGATGCGGGGGAGAACGGAAAGGGAACGCGCGTGGGCGAGGCTATCGCATGGGAGAACGAGGCCCGCTCCCGCCTCCAGCCCCTAGAAGACGGCCGCATGGAAGCCAAGATGAAGGGTCTGAGTATTGGTAGGAATGCCGACCGTCGCAAGGAGGCGCGCAAAGACCGGCAGGGCCGTATTGAGCGTGAAGCGGCGGATATTGAGGCGTGGGCCGCGTCGTACCGCAAAATGAACGAGACGGCAAGTACCTTGAGACAGCATTGATCTGACGCCAGGTCGCCTTCCAGCCTATCCCGCCAGCATCCAGCCTTGTCGTGCCCCCCGGCCGCCCGATTTTCTCCGCAAAGGCATTCGTGCCGCCCGAGCCCAAGCTTGTTCCAGAACACCTCGGGGCCGACGGCGACGACGGACCAGATCGCAGCGCGTCCACAACACAGGAAGCGGCGTACGCCGGCAAGGGCAATTACTACTAGCGACATACACGGCTTTGAGCAGCGATGTAAGAGTAGGACGGCCATACGCGGCGTACTCCGGGGTGGTCTGCCCCAACAGACCTGTTCGCTTATCTCTTCACACTACTTACACTGTCGGACTGATTAGACCCACAGCCCATCTATGATGACATGCGGCATGCGGCCCAGGCCGGCGGCCACATTGTGGAGGCAATGTCACCTCCACCGAAGTGGTCCACCCAATTCACTTTCTCCAGTCCACCCAACTGACTTTCTCCACCATGCACTCCATCTCCACCATGGTACTGGCCGAAGGCGGAGATGATCATGAGCAGGTAACGAGCATGCATATAAAGGTAGAGGCGAGTGAGGTTTAAGTCTGGTCATCTTCGACAGTTAACTTGACCCTCTGTAGAATACTTCAACCAGTAATACGCATAACTCTTACCACAATGACGACGTTTAAGGAGACCAAGTCCAGTGATTACCAGCCGTCGGACCCCAACAAGGGTAGGTTGATGGGTACTTTGCGACGCTGAGAGCAGGTTTTGTCGAGACTTTTGGCAAGGCCGAGCCGCCCGCCACGCCGCTTGAGGTCTACCGTCTTCTTTCGCCGACGGCCGGCGTGCGAGTTTCCCCTCTGTGTCTCGGCGCCATGTCCCTGGGTGATCAGTGGACTGGGTTTATGGGGGGACGGAGCACGACGCGCGAGCAAGCCTTTGCCATGCTGGACACGTTCTTTGACGCGGGAGGCAACTTCATCGACACGGCGAACAACTATCAGGACGAGCAGAGCGAGCACCTGATCGGCGAGTGGATGGAGGAGCGCGGGAATCGCAACGACATTGTCCTTGCGACAAAATACACTTCTCCGTACACTGGTCGTCAGGGCCGCGCCCGCCCCGGCATCAACGTTAACTACTGCGGCAACCAGAAGAAGAGCCTCCGTGCTTCGGTGAGTACTTGCTGTAAAACGACGCTAACGTCCAGCTCGATGACTCGCTGCGCAAGCTGCGTACCGACTACATCGACATCCTCTACGTCCACTGGTGGGACCACTCGACTTCCATCCCGGAACTCATGCAGTCGCTCAACGACGTCGTGCGTACGGGCAAAGTACTGTACCTCGGCATCAGCGACACGCCTGCGTGGATCGTAGCCACGGCGAACGAGTATGCTCGTGCGCACGGCATGGCCCAGTTTGTCGTCTAGTGAGTTGAACTTGTTCTGGGAGAAGTATTAACCATGCAGCCAAGGACGGTGGAACCTCGGCCAGCGGGAGATGGAGCGCGACATCGGCGCGTGCGAACGGCATGGCTATCACGCCGTGGAGTGTGCTCGGCGGCGGGCGGTTCAAGTCGCCCGAGGAGCTGGCTGAGCGAAGCCAGACCCGTGGCGGGCCTCCCACTGAGAAAGAGATGGAAACAGCACGCACACTTCAAAGTATCGCCAAGGAACTCAACGACGCCGACCCCAACCTCAACGCCACTATCACCGGCGTCGCACTCGCCTGGGCGCGCGCAAAGGTCGCGTACTGCTTCCCCCTCGTTGGCTGTACCTCGCCCAAGCACCTCAAGGAGAACATTGCGGCGCTCAATATCACACTCTCGCCCAAGCAAGTCGCTGCGCTCGACGCAGCCCAGCCTTTCGACCCCGGTTTCCCCACAGCCGACTTTGGCTCCGACCCCCACTACCTTCCCGACGGCAAGCCCGATGGCTTCTTCCTCAACATCAACGCAAACCTCAAGTTTGTCGAGTATCCCTAGAGTGCTTGATGAGCTGTTGACCTGCCTCCTTGTACAATGTATCATGATGCATGAATCTGATTCGTCTACAACAAATTATGCTGGGGCGTTATTCCCACACTCTATCTCGATGCACCGCCGCTCAGCTGACGTGCTCCTCCGCTGCGATGCCCTGCTCTCGGCGCGTGACCGACTCCCCTTCGATTCCTTTGGTGGTGCGTGAACCCCGATCCAACGACGTTCGGGACCTTCACCGACCCACACACCACACTCGTTCGCCCAGCTCTCCATGACGTGCACAATCTCTTTACGTGCATTGCGCATGGTCTGGACCTCTTCGTCGCTGAGCTCGTGGCTGGGCACGGGCACGACCATAAAGTCGCGACTGGCCACAGCGAGCTTGACAAAGTGCTGCTCTGGCCCATCAACAGCGTGGTCGTAACAGTTCGGTCCATTCCAGACCGCACTGATCTGATTGACGAGACTCTGCATTATGACGCGAAGGAGGAGCTCGTCGGCACTGAGGGGCTGGGTGAGGCTGCAGTGCTGGTGTGAGAGCAGCTGCGCTTGTGGGACGGGGTAGGGGTAAGGCGATGTCGGACCGAGGAGTGGGGCGAAGGGATCGGACGTGGCGTAGTGTGGTGCCGGGAACATTGCCGAGAAGTGGTTAACGACGACGCGGCGGGCGTTAATGGCGTATGCAAACTCGCCGACAATGTCGGGTGTCGAGTGGCCGCGCGAGACAGCGCGCGTTCGCACGGCATCACACTTGTCCGCAAACGCCTCTACGGCGGCCATCTTGTGCTGCGCAGTCTGGTGTTTACCGTGGAACACCCACGGTTCGGACGCGACGCCTCTATCCCGCGCTGCCTGCTCAAACTCTGCGCTGCGCTTGGCCTCGAGGCTCTGTTCTAGTCCCGACGCGCGCACGGCCTGGCCACGCGCACCCTTACCCACGCTTTCGGGAATAGCCGCGTTTGTGCACTCGTGCACGAGCAACGACGCGTCCTGGCACATGCGCTGGAACGCTTTGTTCGGTGTCCCGCCCGAACAGTCCCCAAAGATCACAAGCTTCCGCCCTGGTTCGCCCGTTGGTTCGGGCGGATACAGCGTGTCCCCTGACGGCAGCACATACGGCTCTGGCGGCGGCAGGGAGGTCATGTGCGATAGTAGCGATAGTGGGTGCTTTACTGGTGGGTCGAGCGCGGCGAGCGCCTCGGCATTCGCCTTGATTAGCGGTACGAGCGTCGCTGAGTCAATCGGTTGTCGTGGCGCCGGCTCCTCAAGCACGTATCCTATAGACGGGACTGCCGTTAGCACGGTCACGCGACGTGGTGCCTACCTCGATGCAGCAACGGCCCCGCGCTTACGGTCCACCCCTTCGTACCCTTCGTAGGCCGCTCGTCCACAATGTTCTCCCACACGCCGTCGTCGTCGGCGTAGATGTCCCTGCCGACCGCCTCGTTGACGTGCAGGTCCTGCTCGCCGCACGGGACGCCCGGCCGCCCGTCGACCGGGATCAGCTCGTGCACGGCGTATGCCCCGCTCAGCGAGATGGCAGTGAGGCGCAGCGTGTTGCGTATCCACTGGCGCAGGCCGACTGGCCCATAGATGTTGAGGTCCGCCTGAAGTCAGTTGCGATGTTTCACCAAACAGCTCACCCTCTTGTTCAGGCCCTGCAGTCGTAATCGCTCAAGCCCCTGTGGTGTCTGCCCAACACCGCTCATTATCACGGCCATGATGGCCACAATGCCCAGGATGTGGTCGGCGTGCATGTGCGTGATGAATATCCGCGAAATGTTAACCATGCGCAGCGAGCTCTGGTGAAGCCGGTTATTCGTTCCGTCGGCGGCGTCGAACACTGATATCAGCTAGGTTGTAGCTCAATGAAGCTCACGCCAGACGTTGTTGCCAAAGTCGACGGCGAGAGAGGAACATTGTCGGCTCGTCACGGGTCCGCCACCTGTCATTAGCAACTGTCGCGCGACCAAGGTGATCAAACACACCGCTACAAGTGCCGAGCTGGGATTAGCACTGATAGTCTGCGGTTGTACACACAAATTGGATCGAGACTGGTGGCAGAGCCTTCTTCCGAGGCATGCCACTACGGGACCCATTGCCGTTCTGTGTCGCGTCCGCCATGGTGAGTTGAGCGCGGTGGCAACGACCAACACCCAGCTCGTAAGGATGGGGGATGAGCAAGCAGAGGAAGTGGGCTGTGGACGTAGACTTGGCGACGCCAGTCTCGGCGTTCAGATGTCCAGAGCGCGGACCAAGCGGATCGGCACGAGCCCCCATACAATCACTTCCGGCCGTAAATGGTGGACATCGGATCGGAAGGCCAAATGCGGGGCAACGCATTACCAAGTTCAAATGCCGACTCGGAATGAATTAGGGATCTGCTTCCGAAGGCCACGCGAGTTATCCGTGGAGATCACGTGCTGTTCACTACCAATAAACCACGCCGGAGAAAATAGCCAAAATACCATGAAGAAAATAATATTTCAGAGCTGCATCGAGGTTCGGCGCACAATGCGAGCACCGACGATATCGAGCTCGAACAGGACGACGACACTGCCCTCCATCCATTGTCTTGCCACGATCTCGGACACAGCGACAGCGCAGGATCTGGCAGCAGCACACTCCGACGCCCGCGAACGCTCCCGCTAGCGCCCCTAAACCCCCTTCTCACTCCATCAAAGCCCGCATCCGCCATGTCGGGCTCTCTCACCCACGTCCTCCTCGAGGGCGCCTCGGGCTATGCCCTCTTCACTGTCAAGCTGCAGGAGGAGATCGCCGCGCGCTCCAAGCAGCTCCAGGACTCGATCAATGACTGGAACACCTTTAACCGCATGGTTGAGCTTGTGTCGTTCTTCCCCTTCACTTCGGCCGCCCAGGCGCTCGAGAACGCCAACGACGTCTCGGAGGGTGTCATGAACCCTCATCTCAAGAGCCTGCTCGCCATGGTTGTCCCCTCTGAGGACACCAAGGGTAACAAGAAGCAGAGCCCCGTGCTGCTCGGCGTCTCCGAGCGTGGTCTCGCCGGCGCTATCCAGGGTGAGACCGGTATCCCCTGCGACACTTCCGAGCGTGCCCTCGAGCTCGTCCGCGGCACCCGTCTGCACCAGGACAAGTTCCTGGCCAAGGAGGGTCTTGAGAAGGGCGACATTACCCAGGCGCAGCTTGGTCTCGGCCACTCGTACTCGCGTGGCAAGGTCAAGGTGAGATTTGACATTGGTAGAGCAAAATCACTTACAACTAGTTCAACGTCAACCGTTCCGACAACATGATCATCCAGGCCATCTCGCTGTCTGACCAGCTCGACAAGGACCTCAACACGTTCTCGATGCGCTGCCGCGAGTGGTACGGCTGGCACTTCCCCGAGCTGTACAAGCTCGTGCCCGACGCGCACCAGTACGCGCAGCTCGCCGTCCTCATTGGCGACCGCACCCAGCTGTCCGAGGACAAGCTGCCTGAGATGCAGGAGATTCTGGACGACGACGAGACTCGCGCTCGCAACGTCCTCGACGCCGCTCGCGCGTCGATGGGCTCGGACATTAACGAGGTCGACCTCCTCAACATCTCCAACTTTGCCGAGCGTGTCGTCAAGCTCGCCGAGTACCGCAAGAGCCTCCGCCGCTACCTTGTCGAAAAGATGAGCATTGTCGCGCCCAACCTCTCCGCTCTCATCGGCGAGACCATTGCCGCGCGTCTCATCAGCCACGCCGGTTCGCTCACCAACCTCGCCAAGTACCCTGCCTCGACTGTGCAGATTCTCGGTGCCGAGAAGGCGCTTTTCCGCGCCCTCAAGACCAAGGGCAACACCCCCAAGTATGGTCTGATTTACCACTCGAGCTTCATTGGCCGTGCCGGCCCCAAGCACAAGGGCCGCATCTCGCGTTTCCTCGCCAACAAGTGCTCCATTGCCTGCCGCATCGACTGCTTCTCTGACGTGCCTACCAACAAGTTTGGTGAGGCCCTGCGCCAGCAGGTCGAGGAGCGTCTCAACTTCTTCGAGACCGGCGCGCCCGTGTCCAAGAACGCCGACGCGATCCAGAAGGCTCTGGCGGCGATTGCGGATGAGGACGAGGACGACGACGATGACGAGGACGGCGACGTCAAGATGGAGGACGTCAAGGCCGCCGCCGAGCAGGTCGAGAAGGACCAGAAGGAGGCCGCCAAGAACCGTGGCCCCATGGACCCCGAGCTGGCCAAGATTGCCGCTACCGGCGGCAGCGCCGACACTCCGTCCAAGAAGGACAAGAAGGAGAAGAAGGATAAGAAGGACAAGAAGGACAAGTCCGGGGAGAAGAGAAAGCGCGAGGCCGAGGCCGACAGCGACGACGAGGAGGAGCGCGCGCGACGGAAAAAGGAGAAGAAGGACAAGAAGAAGGACAAGAGTGACAAGAAGGACAAGAGCGACAAGAAGAAGGACAAGAAAAAGAAGTAAATCGCTTCTCCTTGTCGCTGTCGCCCGTGGCCAATTCCACTTTTCTCTATGAAAGCTGGACTTGGTCCCGCTCTCCCAAGGGGGAGCTGAACTCTTGTGGTTCTTGTTGCTTGGGGAGGGCGTGTGGGAGGACGCCACGCCCTCGTCCGCTGGCGGAGGAGGATAGATCCGGCGCGGGTGTTGCCCGCGATCGCGCTACCGGAGCGCTTGTCCCTTGTACTACTGGCTTCTACTGCTTCTTATCTATCTCATGCATTCGCATCGGTTCGCAGGAGAGTGTGGGGTAGAGGCAGCTTACTGGTATGGGTCGCAACGTATCGGCCGATGCTTCACACGCTGTGGCGCTGTGTTTCAATGTCCGGCCGACACGCACAGGTTGACGCAACTTGGCGTTGTCGGTTCCCTCGGCGGTTTGGGGGTAGAATCGGGGTCGAGAGGCACAGCACATGTCGTCATGGTCCGACGACGACGACAAACAGACACTGTTTGCTGTGAGCATGTGTCGCGTGCCTGAGATAGCTGGAACTGTGTGTTGATATCAGATGGAGTAAGCGGCATAGAGAACTCTAGGAGAGCAGAGTGCTTGCGACGTTGTAGCGCGCTGCTGTATGAGTGTTGTGCGCGCCGCAGGAACACTAGTCTTTCATAATGTGATAGTGGTGTTTTGGGTGTGCTCGTCGCCCTGACTTGACATGTTATCGCTGTCAGCTGTCAGGTGGTTGTTGAGCAGGTGCAGGCCAGCACGCCCGATCATACCGCGCAAGATATTGAATGGGGGTGTGGTCTGACGTGGTGGGTGCGCAGACGCGCTGACGCGCGGGCACAGCTTGGCGGACGAGCACGCGCTACATTATTGATCATCTGTCGCGTCGAGGCGGACGCGTATGAGGTGGGTGGCTGAACATTGCTGTGACTCACGCTTGTCCAGCTGCCCTGCTCCACACGTCCATGCGCGCTGAACGCGCCTCACGCGCCACGCTTGGATCATTTCATCAAAATGAGCCTGGACGCGCTCGTGCGCTCGGCCAACGCGTTTGGACACACGTTATCAGGGCATTCACCAGGGAAGGCAAGAAAAGTTTGGATGTAAACAACAAACAATGTAAACAAGGGTCAAATTAAACACACGTCATTAATTCCCAGGGTTGGTTGACTGGACGCGTCTGGTGTTGGGTCGTGATTTATAACCCTCGCACCCCTTTGCTTCTTCTTCGGCGCGTCAAACTATCCTCCTCTTCATCCTCTTCATCCTCGACACTCTTTCTCTCTACTCTTTCGGTCTGCAGCAACGACCAACTCCCTCTTTCTCTCTCCCCTTTCCCACACCTCTTGTCCAGTGAGTACAATTACCTCGGCGCCGTCGCCACCAACAACATTACACAACGCGCCACAATTCCAGCCTCTCGCGCGACCAAACACTGATCAGACAGGACGCGCACAAAGTCAAGAGTAGCCTGCCCCTCTCCACACACACCACACACCACAACCACCAAAAAGCATGTGGGTTTACAAGCGCGATGGCCGCAAGGAGCCTGTCGCGTTCGACAAGATCACAGCCCGCGTAAGTGCAGCACCGCGTCGACGCGCCTGGAGGTATCCCACTAACATGGCCCAGATTGTGAAGCTGTCGTACGGTCTTGACCGCGACTTTGTCGACCCTGTCCAGATCACGCAGAAGGTCGTCGCCGGTGTCTACCCAGGCATCACCACTGTCGAGCTCGACAACCTCGCTGCCGAGACGGCTGCCTACCTCACTACCACGTGAGTTTTTCCTTGCCTACAACCACCCTGAGACGCGACTGACCGATTAGCCACGCCGATTATGCCATCCTTGCTGCGCGTCTGGCGGTGTCCAACCTGCACAAGGAGACCAAGAAGGTCTTCTCGCAGGTCATCACCGACCTGTACAACTGGGTCAACCCCAAGACTGGCAAGCAGTCGCCCATGGTGTCGCAGGAGGTTTACGACATTGTCATGAAGCACAAGGATGTCCTCGACTCTGCCATCATCTACGACCGCGACTTTGCCTACAACTTCTTCGGCTTCAAGACGCTTGAGCGCTCGTACCTTCTGCGCATCGGCGGCAAGATTGCCGAGCGCCCGCAGCACATGATCATGCGTGTTGCCGTCGGTATCCACGGCGACAACATTGACCGCATCCTCGAGACCTACAACCTCATGTCGGAGCGCTACTTCACCCACGCCTCGCCAACGCTCTTTAACGCCGGTACCCCACACGCCCAGATGTCGTCGTGCTTCCTCGTCGCCATGAAGGACGACTCGATTGACGGCATCTACGACACGCTCAAGACCTGTGCACAGATTTCCAAGACTGCCGGTGGCATTGGTCTCCACATCCACAACATCCGTGCCAAGGGCTCGTACATTGCCGGCACCAACGGCTACTCGAACGGTATTGTCCCCATGCTTCGTGCGTACGACGCGACTGCCCGTTACGTCGACCAAGGTGGCAACAAGCGCCCTGGCGCCTTTGCCATCTACCTCGAGCCGTGGCACGCCGACGTGTTCGACTTCCTTGACCTGCGCAAGAACCACGGCAAGGAGGAGATGCGTGCGCGTGACCTGTTCTACGCCCTTTGGATCCCCGACCTCTTCATGAAGCGTGTCGAGCAGGACGGCGACTGGACCCTCATGTGCCCCGCCGAGTGCCCAGGTCTTTCCGACGTCCACTCTGAGGAGTTTGAGCAGCTCTACGAGAAGTACGAGCGCGAGGGCAAGGGCCGCAAGACCATCAAGGCTCAGAAGCTCTGGTTCTCGATCCTCGAGGCCCAGACCGAGACTGGTGGCCCCTTCATGCTCTACAAGGACGCGGCCAACGCCAAGTCGAACCAGCAGCACCTCGGCACCATCAAGTCATCCAACCTGTGCACTGAAATTATCGAGTACTCTGCCCCCGACGAGGTCGCCGTGTGCAACCTCGCGTCGCTTGCGCTCCCGGCGTTCGTCGACTTTGAGAACCAGGTCTACGACTTTAAGAAGCTGCACGAGATCACCAAGGTCGTGACCAAGAACCTTGACCAGGTCATCTCGCGCAACTACTACCCTGTCGAGGAGGCGCGCAACTCGAACATGCGCCACCGCCCTGTCGGTCTCGGTGTCCAGGGTCTTGCCGACGCCTTCATGGCGCTCCGCATGCCCTTCGACTCGCCCGAGGCTCGTGAGCTCAACCTCAAGATCTTCGAGACTATCTACCACGCCGCCCTCGAGTCGTCGTGCGAGATGGCCCAGGAGCTCGGCAAGTTCCCTTCGTACGAAGGCTCGCCCATCTCGCAGGGCAAGCTCCAGTTCGACCTCTGGGACCGTGCGCCGACCGACCTCTGGGACTGGGCGCCGCTCCGTGAGCAGATTGCCAAGCACGGTGTGCGCAACTCGCTCCTTGTCGCGCCCATGCCCACCGCGTCGACCTCGCAGATCCTCGGCTGGAACGAGTGCTTTGAGCCATACACCTCGATGCTGTACGCGCGTCGCGTGCTCTCTGGCGACTTCCAGGTCGTGTGCCCATGGCTCCTGCGTGACCTCATCAACCTTGGCATCTGGGACGACAACATGAAGAACCTTGTCATTGCCAACGGCGGTTCGATCCAGAACATTCCCAACATCCCCGACGACATCAAGGCCATTTACAAGACGGTGTGGGAGATCTCCCAGAAGGCCGTCATCGACCTTGCCGCCGACCGTGGCGCCTTTATTGACCAGAGCCAGTCGCTCAACATCCACCTTGCCAACCCGTCGTTCTCCCAGCTCACGTCGATGCACTTTTACGGATGGAAGCGTGGTCTCAAGACTGGCGCGTACTACCTCCGTACCCGTCCTTCGGCCAACGCCATTCAGTTCACCATCGACGCCAGCACGCTCAAGCAGGCCAAGTCGCTGCAGAACAAGCCTGCGGTCGCCAAGCCCAAGCCCGCCCCAGCGGCGCCCTCTGCCGACGAGCTCACCGAGCCTATGCGCAAGGTCAAGATCCAGACCACCGCGCCCAAGACGGTCCACCCTTCGGTGACTGCCGCGTCGCAGCCGCGTGGCTCGATCGACGCGACTGCCGAGGCCGAGGCCCCCACTGCCCCTGCGGCTGCCGAGAGCCCCGCGCCATCCGAGAACGAGGAGATTTCGTACGAGGAGGCCAAGCGTCGGGCCGAGGAGCGCGCGGCCGCCGCCCTCCAGTGCAGCATTGACAACAAGGACGCGTGTGTCATGTGCTCTGGATAAGCGTGTGTTCTGGTAGAGGCCGCGTGTCAGCCGGCCGACACGCGGTCCACGGGGACGTGCGAGGGGCGTCGCGGGCACCTGTTGTACACATGTTGAGTTTAGTTTTTCCTTTTGCCCATCATGGATTTTGCATAGACCGAACGTACGGTGATGGTGTGTAATCGGGGGTGCCGGGGTGGTACATCACTCATCGCGGCATCATGCGGAGGTGGGTTGGCATCATGCATCACCACATCAGCGTGGTGCATCACCGTCGCCGCTGATGACCGCCATCATGTCTCCGCTCCCGAGACGTAGATAACTGCGCCGCGGCCGTTGTGGACCCTACCCCCAAGAACAAGCTACTGACCGACCGTGTCACGATGTTTTTTGACCCGCTGACAGTACATAGCCCGTCGCCGTCGAGTGCGATGCCGAGTCCGGCGCTGCCGAGCTCAGAGGCGGCGCCTGGCGCCGCCGACACCACCGAGTTTACGCCTGCCGCCACCGCCGCTGCCGTGTCCCCGGACGCGACAGACGCCGCCGCTGCGGATCGCCTCGTGGCGCTCATGTCGGCCATGGGCATCGAGGAGACAGGTAAGTGACGACGACGAGGGTATGGGGCTGAGACAGTTTTCCGGCGCCTGAACATGCGCCGCTGCGCTCCAGTGACCACGCCCGCCTCCGCGCCTGCACCGGTCCCCACAGAGGGCACCGGCGCCGACGACGGCGCGGACATGGACGCTTTCGTGCTAATCGACGCAAACGACGACGACGGTGACGCAGACGCGGACATTGACGAGCCCATCGACGAAGCCCCGGCTTTCGCGGCGTCCTCGCAAGCGGTAGGTGCGTCGGTCCCAACCCAAGGCCTAGACATGCCGCCGAGCCTCGCTCAGCTGTTCCCTGACTACGTCGCGAGCGTATCCTCGCTCGCGCGCACGGCGCCACAGGCGACGGCGCACGCGCACGCGTACGCGCCGCTCGCAGCCACACGCAACGCCCTGGGCCTGAACGGCGTCACGACCCGTATACAGGGCACGATTGCGCGTCGGCGCCGCGCGGCTCGATACGCCCGGTTCATGGATACGCCCCCTGCCGCGCTGTCACGCATCTCTGCGCCGCGATCGCGGTGCGCGGCTGGAGGTCGGGGCGCGGCACGTAGTGCCCACGGCGGCGCTGATCCCACCACGCCGGGCTCAATGCCTGCTTTGTCTGCCCGTACGGACCCGGACGCAAGCACCAGTACCGCACCCACGGCCGGCGCCGCGGCTAGCGCCGCGGCTAAGACAACGCACACTTCCGCGTTCGCCGCGCAGATCTCCGCTGCGGCGCTCCGCCGCGCGGCCTCGCCGCCTACGCCGCGGGGGTACGCGGGGGAGTGGCCGCCAGCGCCGAAACGCGCGCGTGTGCCGTCGCCTGTTGAGCGGGGACGTACGCTCGGCCCGCGCCGCAGCCCGCTGGCAAGTAACCCACCCTCCGAACAGACTGCCACAGCGCCCGCCCCCGCGCACGCAGCTGCGGCTACAGCGCAATCCCCCGCCGTCCCGCCCGTGGCCATCATGCACAGCGGCGAGGCCCGCGCCCTAGCGGCGGCAGTGACGCAGCTGCGTGCAGTCGTCAGCGAACTTGGCGCGGGCCTCGTACGCGCCACGCAGGCGAACACGCGCCTGGAAACCAAAGCCGCGGCGCTAGAAAACGACGCCCAGCGCCTGTGGGCGGCCCTCAACCGCGTTAGCGGCGACAACGTCTGTCTTCGCGCGGCGGTACGTTCCCTGCGCTCCGAGTCACGCATTGCGCGTGCGCGCGAGGAGAATGCCGTCGCGGCGGTTACAGGCGCGCCGCTCGTACGTGTGCCCGCGCTGCACGGGCCCATTCCCGACTCACTCACTGTAAGTTCCCCTTGGCGCAGTAAAACTAACGCCTCAGCCCATCACGACGCCCGCGGAAATCACCAACCTCTCCCCGCCCGAACTCCGCGCCTGGGTCGCGTATTATCTTGACCACTACGTCGTCGGCGAGCGCCCGACACTCATGGCCGTGTTACGGCACAAGCTTGGCGTGGGCAATTGGCCTACTCGCCCCGTCCCGCGCAACATCACCAGCGAGGACCACCTCCCTGTGCCCGTCAGTCTCGACATGCTCCGCCCGCCCGCCGCGCCAAAGCTCACTACCCGGCCCCTCCCGCCTATCCCCGTCGCGCGCGAGGACCGTCCCTGGGCTGAGCACGCGCACCTCGGAATCAAGTATGAGTAGTGCAGTAACGTAGCGTAGTGTATACCCGTATGTGCGATGGAGCGTTAGTGACTTGTCAATGGGGTCAGAGGGGGAGCGATCACTTGGCCCGAACTGCCACTCTCACCCCACCCAACACACGACGGAACCAAAGCCACGTGTCCATTCCAGTGCCCAGCGCGACTGTTTACTTTCGGGCTCGAGGCGACAACAACAACACCACCAACGTCCATACCACGATGGTGAGCGATGCGTGCATGTGGCATGCACCTGCTCGCTGCGCTCGCGCTAACTTCAGTCCAAACCCAGTATCGGCCGCGGCCTGCCGTCCACCGTCGAGGCGCGCACGACGCGCGAGTCGTCCGGCGCCGCATACACAATGTTCACGTCGCAGCAGGTCAAGCAGTTCAAGGAGGCGTTCAACCTCATTGACCAGGACGGCGACGGGCGCGTTACCGAGGAGGACCTCAAGACGATGTTGACCGAGTTGGGTGGGTACCGGCAAGGTCGGGCGTGGGCCGCCGCCCGCGCGGCTGTACGACCAAAGGCTCGCGGGCACACCCGCTTGCCGCTCGCCGCTCGCGCTGACGCCAGGCCAAAACCCCAGCCCGAAACTCCTCAACAAGCTCCTCACCTCCCGCCCGGGGCGTACCACGGGTCCCGGCGCCGACGGGATCAACTTTACACAGTTTCTCGCGATGATGGGCGAGCGCCTGCTGCACCTCGACAGGGAGCACGACCTCGTCGAGGCTTTCGCGTGCTTTGACGACGGCGATAAGGGCTACGTCAACGTCAACGACGTACGTCCGCTCCTTGCGGAGATGGGCGACCGCATGAGCCCCGACGAGGTGAGATAAGACGCGCGACGCACGAGCTCACGACAGATTGACCGTCTCTTCAATGGCCCATTTACCGACCGGCAAGGCCGGTTTAACTACGTCGAGTGGGCAAAGGTCCTCCGCGTCAACGACGCCGACGAGCAGCGTAATGGCTCCGCCGCGGCGCCCATCGCCGCTTGATTTCTCGCCCGCTTCTGTACCTTGTATTATATGTACATGCAATCTACGATTTACGCCAGCCACGCGCCGACGCCGTCGTCGACACTGCCGAGCTTCCAGTGCAGCGGGTCGGGCGCTGGCGTCGCTGCGCCCACTGCGCCCGTGTCGTACTGCGCGGCCACGGACGCAGCGTACTTGTCCGCGACGGCGCGCGCCTTGAACGCAAGGAGTTCGCGGTTGGCATCCCCCGTACCCCGCACGAGCTTGCCGAGGGCCTCGAGGACGCGCACAGGCGGTACATTGTTGCCGGCGAGATATAACGCGAGCGCCTCTGTGTCGTCGGCTGGCCAAGCACCACGCTGGAAGTACTCAGTCGCCGCCACCCCGGGGTGCGCAGCAAGGAGACGGCGGTGCAGCGCGTGCAGGAATGACTGTCTGAGCAGGGGACTGCGTCTCTCCCCCGCCGCATAGCCAACATCGTAGACTGTTGGGCGGTAAAAGCGGAGAAGGAAGGCGATCTGGGCTGCGCGCACGAGCTGGAGGCCATCACGCGCCTCGAGCGCAAGTATAATGCCCACATACGCGGCCAACATGTCCGGCTTGTCGAGCACGACGCACTCAAAGAGCACGTTACGGATGAACGCTTCGAGGACGCCAGAACCCATGAAGCGCTTTGCCACGGCATGCGTCGTCCAGTCGTTCACGTGCGTCTTCATCAGATCGACCAGTTCGTCGGGGGAGATGTACAGTGGCGACGCGAGAGATACGAGGTCGTAGTGCATGTCGTAGCTGCTCGTCACGCCTGTGCGCACAAACATGCTCCGGTACCCTCTTGGGTCGGTGCCATAGTCGAGGAACGCCGGGCGGCGCTTGACCCAGATCGTGCGCGTGCGCACCAGGTGCTCCTTGTATCGCGGATCCGCAATGCTGTACTCTACCTGCCAGTACCGCACGGCGTCAATGTAGATCGACTCGAGGGTACTGAACGGCGCGACAGGCGTGGGCGAAATATGACTCTGCGGCTGTGAGTCGCCCTTCATCCGAATCTTGATGGGCAGAATAACCGACTCGCGCGTCTCGACGTCCCGGCATATCAGGCATCGCGGCTCGACAGCCAGCGCCCACAGATGCCGGAAAGCCTGGGGGTACGCGCGGTTGTCGTTGGCGTTGGCGAGGAATCTCGGGAAGAAGGCAATACTCAGTGCGGCAATGGCAATGTTCGAGTTGCCGAGCGAGTAGTACCCTTCCCCGAGGAACAGCAGGCCCAGCGCCATGTGCATTGCCATGTGCGAGCCGTACGTCACCCCGACGCCCTCCTGGCCGTGAGACACGCGCAGACGGCGGAACACGCTCAGTTCGCCTGTACCCGCCATGAGAGCGGACAGCGCGAGCGTGACGGTGTTGAGCGCTTGGCGCGCAGCGTTGCGCCGGATACGCGCCTCGTACGTCATCGACTGTCCTGCGGCTGCCTTGCCGAGCACGCTGAAAAACATCATCACGACGGTGTGCGCCGCCTCGGGCGGTCTGCCCGTAAACCGCAGGCCAATGGCGAGACAGGCGCCAGCAACAATGTTGAAGTACGCCAGCTCGGTGTTGAGGTCCATCATCGCGTAGGGCATCTTGTGACCGTGGTGGTCGATGAAAGAGGGAATCTGCTCGTTGACCCAATCGGTCGTGCCGCGGATATCGTCCCACATGATGAGGGCACGCGCAAACGTCCGAATCAGGAGCTGGTCCGGCCGCACGCTCTCGAGTGCTTGCGCCGTCTGCGGAATCTCCAAACGGTCCGCAATGTCCTGCCTCCCCGTGCGGAGGTACATGAGCCCCAGGGCGAGCGTCGCGCCGGGCGCAGTTATTGTCGGGTCTATGTGCAGCGCCTTGCGCCGTGTCGTGTCGTCCTTAACATCCGGCGCGTCGCCGTGGATGCAGCGCATAAGCTTGTGCAGCATGTCGTTCTCGACAGCGCCGGGCTGTTTACCGCCGCGACCTAGCATGACGAGGCCAAAGCCCATAGCCGCGGAGAACGAGTATGCCTCGCGGTGCTCCGCAAAGCCCTCGACGCCGGGCATGTTCTGGCGCGCAATCTCGTTGAGCGTCACATCGGCCATGTGCAGGTGCTTTGTGCCCGCGTACACAAGGCCGATTGCCAGCAGCGACGTGGCCTGTACGAGCGGCGAAGCGCTCAGGTCCATCGCGCCAGGAGGCAGAAGCGCTGTGGTGTGCAGCGAGATCTGTTTCGTCACCACCACATCCTGGCTCCCAGCAAAGGAAGCGGCCAGGCCGAGCACCGTCCCAATGGTGGTCTTCTCGTGCCGCTGGTGCAGGTAGCTGTACGCGTCGATTGCGCCAAACTTGCGCAAATGGCCAGTGAGGCCGAGACCGAGGAGGAAACCGCCGTGCTCGGGGTTGGACGCGTCGGGTCTGTTGTACAGGATCCACGACGGGTCGATGCCCTTTGATTCGGGCGAGATGGACAGCGCCACGGACGCGGCGTGGTGGAACCGAGGCCAATCCGCGCCCCCATCTGGGATCTGCGGGTTGTACACCTCCTTGGCGGGCACAATCTTGACGCTCAGGTCCATCGGCGGTATGTACCACGGATGCGCTATGGTCGTCGTTCGCGACGCGTACTGCCACATACCCTGGCCCACAGTCACTGCAAAGGTGCGCTGTGCCAGCATGCCAGCGTAGTTGGCGTAGTGCTGCGCAATTTCCTGCTCGCTGCATCGTTAGCACCTGTCAGCGTGGGTACTCACGATACGCCCTTGGGCTCATCCACAGGCACGGTGCGCTGTCGGGTGGTCTGCATGATACGCTCAACCTCTTCCATGCGCTTATCCGAACCGAACCGCACGTGCGGGAGCGCAGCGTAATGCGCGTGTTTGGCACCAGGGTGGTGCACCGACTTGATTATGTCGCCAATCGTCGGTTTGTCGTCAGACAAGTCCTCGGCGCCCATGGGGAGCTCGAGCATGGAACTGCCGTCGGACCCACACACCATTGCAAGGTCTTCGCGACCAATAAAGTTGTACAATTCCGGGGAAGCGTTCAGTGGTGGGTTGTGTTCCACGACACGAATAATCTCCGCAATGGGCATGGAGATGCCAAACGTCAAGTCCTCGAGCCATGTCTTGTCGAGCCCATTGTCCAGGAGGTAGTCTACCACTGCCAGGCCGCGAGGTTGGCAAGGCGCCATCCGCGTCGTCCCGTTCGATCTCGTCTCGACGCCAGGTACCATACGTGCGTAAATGTTTGTGAGGTGCTCTGTCTGGCGGCATGGGCGGACTACGCCATTAGGCGATGGCCGCTTGAAAAAGGATTGGGGAGTTGGGAAGGGTTTGACTCTAGCAACCGTCGCTCGCGACAGGTACGACAACACGTCTGGGGGCTCGACGAACTGGTCAAGGACGGCGGTGTCGACAGAGTGGGTGTCTGCGGTTAGCTTCGTCAGAGACCTGCTAGCTCACGAGTTAGGGGTGCACATTCGTCTGCTGCAGCCGGAACCAGTCGCCTCCAGTAATCGACCCAGTCGTTGCGACCAATGGCGGCGGTCAGCTGCAGCAAGACAGGCCCCATAAGGAGGAGGTCCGCCTCCGTCAAGGATGACAAGCGGCAATCCTGCGCGACGAGATGCAGTGCGATGACGACCTCGGGTGTCGCGGGCGTCGGCGATACAGACGCAGCGGGGGAGGGGTCGGCGCGACGTCGGAGCCGTGCTTGCAGTCGGCGCATAATAGGGTCGGGAGTGGGCTGCGAGACGGGACCAGCATGGTGCACGCCGCAGCCTTCCAGAACTGTCTCGGCGAGTGCGCTCCACTGCTTCGACGGCTGGGCGCGTTCATCGGGCGTGCTTCTGTGTAGACGCTGCAAAAATGCGGCGAGCAACTTGCCATAGTCTTCGGCGGAAAGCGCATACGAAAGCGCGTCGAGCGTGCGGCGGGCAAGCCCAGCCGGCACAGTCGCGTCCACGTCGCATCGTACACTCTCGCCGTCGTTGTACACGGCCGTCACGCGCGATCCAGAGGCGTTCACGAGGTCCACCACGTGGCGGTCGTTGGGTATTGACGCGCCGTCGCCCTCTAATGCCATGCTCAAGCTAGACGCAAACTGGTTGGTCACCTCGTCGTGCCCGTCGACATTGAAAATGGGTAGGGATATAGGCAGGGACTCGCCCGACACAGTATGTACCCGCACCGCACCATCGCTGCTGACCGTCATAGTGTCAAACACGCTGGGGCGCGTACACACGACCGGCACAGCCGCGACGCACTCAACCGCAGGCAGTGGGGTGAACGTATACTGCGGTCTGGGGGAGGACACCGCGCCGACCTGTACGGGAAAGAGCCCCGCCTTGAGGATGAAAATGTTGATCTTGACACTGTACTCGGAGCAGTTATCCGACAGGAAGACACGGATCGAGGAGGGATTAGGTCGTCGTGGTGGTCTCCACGCCCAGATCCGATCAAGCACGACGTCGCTGCGGCGGTCCTGGCGCGCCGTCTCCTCAAGCCCATGGACCATGGTCGTGTCGCGCAGGTCGTCGGCACCAATGTCCATGACCTTGTGGTACGGGTGCATGTCCTCGCGCATCATGGACGCGGCGGTGCTGACGCGTCTGGGTCGGGGTTCTGGCGCGGCGGGGGGAGCACTGCCCATGTTACTTGCGCGGCGCAGTCTGGCAACGCGCGCGGACGTTTCTGGACCATCGGGGAACTCACCCGCCGCCGACGACCGCGGTCCTCTGCGTCGCGACTGCTCCATGAGATCAGCAGCGGCCGATGCGCGTCTGTCGCTTGTTTTCCCACCGGACGGTCTCCCCTTCGATCCCTGCTTCATGATGTCCTCTGGGCGCACAAACGTGCTTGTGTGCTCCGGCTGGGGCTCCTCTTCAGTCTCATGAGGTGGGACCGACGCGGATCTGTACACCACCACCGTGCCCTCGCTGTCGTCCCAACCTACGACGAAAGGGTACGGCAACGGCGCAACAAACAGAACCGATACGCTCGGTTTGATGAATGGCGTTGACCCAAAGCTTGTAGGGTGGGCGCGCAAGGGCGACGTATCTGGCCCAATGTCGCCTTCAATAATCGCCTCGTCAACCTTGAGAATGTCCCCAAACACTTCCGTGATGGTGAAATACCGCGGGCTCTCGTTCGCCTTGTCCTTGCGCTCTTCAAGCTTGAGGGACAGCGAGTCGATCGACGTGTCACCTGCAGTCGAGTCGAGTGAGAATCTCGGCATGCTGCGGCCGGCACTGAGACGTCTTGAACGCAGATCGTGTGGCTGGTCCACTGCGCGCTGGAGGAGGACGCCGCCGGTGGGGAGGGCCCAGCACGCGTCGATAGCGAATTCAGCATGGTTCATGAACTCTTCGCCGCTGGCAAAGTAAAAGTTGATTTTGGTCTGGAGGACAATGACAATGACGCGTTGGAGACCGACGGCCTTCCGGCGCGGCGCGGTACGGCGGGGCATCCACTCGGCGAACTGGGACGTGTGGAATGGTCCGAACGTGCCGTCAGGCGGCGGCGGGCCCTTGGCGAGCATGCGCGACTTAGCGAGGGCGCGTGTCCGCCCGCGCGAAGGGTTGGGGTTAGCCTTGTCCCATTCCTCCTCGGGGCTGCGAAACCACGCAAAGGTCGCGCACGCAATGTCCTCGCCCATGTAGTCGAAGCTCATGCGCTGCACGACCTCGACGCCGCGCGACCAGGTAAGCTCGGACCCAGACCACGTGATGACCTCGTCTCTGAAGCACGACCCGTCATATTTCCTCGACCTGTGCGTGGCGTTGACGACGTACGAGTGGACGGAGCGTGGGTGTGCGACATGCGTGTGACATGAAGCCGATGGGTTGCGGGCAGCCATAAACGGTGACGCCGCCGACGACGACGGGTCGCCTGCGGCTATACCGCCCTTGCGCGCGCTCAGGAGCTGTCCTGGGGATGCTCCTGTCCCCAGGACGGTCGCGTGCAGCATCGGAAGGTGTTTTAAAGTGTGGAAGAGGTGTTGAATGGCAAGAAGTAGTGTCGCGCACACCTTTGTGGTTGTTGTCTGCTCGCGTCGATCACGGGCTAGTGATTGAACTCCGTGAAGTTGTTTACAACTGGCGCCGTCGCGTGCATCGCGTGGTTTTAGGCACGCACCGTCAGCTAGTCACCTCATTCATCTGTTTTGGAGCTCGTGTTGGGATCCTAACTGCTCGTCGCTGCTCTGTCGCTGCTCGTCCAATGTCCAGATGGCATTCTTCGCAGGCGGTGCCAACCAGGATGCTAGTGACTCGACGATTACCTATAGGTGAGACGAGCGCATGGAGAGAGGGACTGACAACAGGCACATTCTGAGCGCGCAAGCAATGACCGTGTTGTACGACACCCCGGCGCGCGATGACTGACTGCAGCAACCCACTACGCACCATTGCGCACTGCGACATTGACGGTGCCTTTGCGCGTGAGTGTATCCGACACTGGTTGGCATGCTGAGTGGCAGAATTTGAGCAGGTGCGTCTCGGCCTCCCCGACGACGCTCCGCTCCTCTGTAGCCAGTGGGACACGATCATCGCCGTCAACTACCCGGCCAAGGCCTACGGGATCAAGCGGTAGATAACTGTTGCAGGTGGGCTATCTAACAACAGTATGACGTCCATCACCGAGGCGAAGAAACTTTGCCCACACGTCGTGGTGCAGCATGTCGCGACGTACAAGGACGGCGACAGCGAGGCGGGATACTGGGACGAAGTGGACCGGCGGACTCACAAGGTCAGCCTGGACCCGTACAGGCGTGAGAGCCTGAAGATCCTCGCCGTGTTCCGCGAAATGGTGCCGCGCGGCGAGCTGGGTGGGTTGTGCGCTATGGACGCAACTGACTTCCAGAGAAAGCGTCGATCGACGAAGCGTTTATGGACCTCACACCCATGGTGCTTGAGAAACTGCAGGAAATGTACCCTTACCTCCGCTCCGTTCCGGACGATGCGCCTGACGGCCTCGACTCCCCTCTACCCCCGCCCCCACCGATAGACTGGGCGAACGCAGGCCACATTGTGCCAGTAGCCCGGGACGACCTTGAGGAAGGCGCTGAGACCGACGACGCTGAAGTCGCGACTTGGGCAGACTGGGCGCTCTGCATCGGCGCCGAAATTATGGCTGCCGTGCGCGCCGAGGTGTGGAAACGGCTGCATTATACGTGCTCGGCGGTTAGTCGTTGGATAAGTCCGCTTGCTAACGACCCAGGGCATCGCGAGCAACAAGGCTTTGGCCAAGGTGCGTTTCCCTACGAACGTAGCTTACGCAGCTCTGCTCGGGCTGGAAAAAGCCGAACCAGCAGACGGTACTCCGCGTCGCGGCCACTCCGGGCTTCCTCCGCGACATGGATTTCACAGAGGTAAGCTGGCGGAGTTTGAGAGAGCTGATGGCAGATCCGTAACCTCGGCGGTAAGCTCGGCAATGCGATTGCAGAAGAGTATGGCGTCAGGACTGTCGGTGACCTCCTGTACGTACGAGCGCTGGCCAATCTGACGCCAGAACCGTGTCGCTCGATGACATGCAAGCCAAGTTCGGCGAGGAGAGTATCTGGGTGTACAACATCATCCGGGTGAGCTGCCGCGCCCCCTTTACTAGCTGACAACAGGGCATCGATCACACAGAGGGTTAGTTCGATCCAGGGCAAGCTAACCTTAGTCAAGGAGAAGCTCGCGACCAAGTCGATGCTAGCGTCGAAGAACACGAACCCGAACGTGCGCACGCAGGAACAGGGACATCACTGGTTAGCGGTACTTGCCGGCGAGCTGGCTGTGCGGTTGCGCGAGGCGCGGGGCGCAACGCCAGGCCTGTGGCCCAAGACATTGGTACTGGGTACACGATCCAACTCGGAGCCATCGCGCACGCGCCAGACACCGTTCCCGTTTAACAAGGACGCCAATACCGCGTACATAGTCAAGCACGCGCGCAAGCTGTGGGACGAGCATGTGGGGCATCTCAAGCCCGGAACACTGAAGCTTAACAACGTGAGATACGACAGCGTGGTAGTAGTTGACGACAGATCTCGCTCTCGTTTACGGGCCTCGAGAAGCTCGAGGAGGGTCAGCGGGGTATCGAGGGGTTCTTCGCGGGCTCGGCGCCCAAGCGGCCCAGGGCAGACCAGAGTAATGGCACACCTGCACCAGAGGCCAAGCGTGCGCGTCTGTCAACCCTGCATACTGGCCCCAAGCAAAAGACGCAGTTAGAGGCGTTTTTTGACCGAGCAAAAGAGGCTGCGGCGTCGGCGCCGGCGTCGGCGTCGGCGTCGAACCCAGAACGCGCCGGTCCCAGTTCATCAGTGGAGGATAAGCTAGAAAGCATCGAGGCCGTGGAGCGTAAGCGCAAGGCGGAGCCTAGTGCCCCACCCGAGCCAGATCCGCGCGTCTGCACACGATGCGGAGAGCGACTCCCGTCACCTGAAGACGGCGACGACGACTGGGTGGAACGCGCACGCCGCGAGCACGAGGACTGGCACTTCGCCATGGACCTGCAAGCGGAGTATGGGGCGGGTACGAGCGGGCCCAACAGCGGCGGGGGTGGCACGCAGTCACGCGCGCTGCCAAAGGCGAAAGGCGCCAAGGCACGCAAGCCAGAGGGGATCAAAGCGTTTTTCGCACCAAAGAAATAGACTTATACACCCATATATGTATGTAATGTTGTACTCTATGCCCTGTCGGGGTTGACGGCGCACAGGAGTGGCTGGATCCCGTCTACGGCGTCCGCAAGAGTCTCGTCAATACACCTGAGCTTGACGCCGAGCACGCGACGGGCCTTGGCACTACTGAACGACCCCGCGTCGCGCGCTAGCTGCGCGCGATAGCATGGGTCGGGGTTACCCCGCGTCAGGAGGGGGTTACCTGTTCTCTGAGCCGCGAGGGCGATATCGTTACCGAACGTCGCGCCGGCACACACAATGAAACGCTGGCCGGCGGCAGCTGGCGTGGAGAGGGCACGTACGGCTGCGTGTGCGACTGGTATCAGCGCCGGCCCACAATACGACTCACCGTCCCGTACGTCCGCATGCGGCCAGTAAACCTTTTCGAGCTTTTCGTCGCCGACGGCTGCGCGCAACCACGGTTCCAGCATGGCGTTGGGTCCCATAGCGGGGGAGGGCCCGTATCCCCCCGGCGGACCGAGGAGGACGCCCGCGTTGATCGCTACCCCGTCAAAAACGACACCCCGCGTATCGAGATACTTCCAGAACGCGCGCTCGACAAGTGTCCGCCGCGCTGGCGTCAGCATTAGCCGGAGGAACATGCCCACCGGCACACTTGACGTCTGGCGGGGCGTGCGCCCCGTATGTATCGCACAGCGCGACTGCACAGTCGTTCCAGCTCTCTTCGTCGAGGCATGCTCCATGCGATACCGGCGGCGCTGTGCGGCACGTGCCCGCTCCGCCGACGGCAGCGACAGACGACAGGAGGACGACCCTGCGCACGGAGGCGCCGCCGCACGCGCAAAGGAGGGCGCGTAGTGCGTTCTTGGCCGGCCGCGCAAGCGCGTACGACCCCTCGGCAAAGTCGTCGGCGCGGTCATCGCTCGGTCCGCCCGTATAGATCACCGCGTCCACCCCGGCAACGGCGCAGTCGTACACCCCCCTCTTGCCGGCCCACGCAGCTAACTTGCCCCCGCGCCCGCCGACGAGTACGACCTCTACGTCCCCGCCGAATACACCGCGCAGGTACGCCCCCTCGTACCCGTCACGTACGGTCCCACGCACGCTGTAGCCTGCCGCCAACAAAGCGCGGACCACATGTCTCCCGTCAGCAGGCGGCGCAACGCGGCGTACTTACTCGCCTGAGAACGACGCTGCGCACGTCACTAGGACTTTCCCGCGACTCACTTCGGGCATTGTGATGTCTTGCTCGTGTCTTGGCCATCACCTGCCGCATCATACTCGCTTTATCATTTCAACGACTTTGATATATAGTACCTGCTCTCCACCTAGCATCACGCCATGCCACACCATCGCACTCCAAGCTGACACGAGCTGACACAAGCTGATTCACGGACGAACGCCCGCCGCTATTCCTCGGAACGGTGCGTTAGCGCAAGTGGCCCCGGCTGTCACGGGGTCGACCCGTTACGAGTCTTTGTCAGCAATTAATTAGTCCGCCGAAAGTAAGCATTCGGCACACCTGCACACCGGCACACCGCATTCTTTATGATGGATGCATGTAGACGCGTACAGCATATGTAATGTGGGGCCGGAGCCCATGTAGCTAGCCCGCGCGCGCGCGTGCTCCCGCTTCTCGGCGCGGCGGCCGGCGGGCGTGGCCAATCTCTACTGTTCTGGATGTAATTTTTCTGTTTCTTCGAGAACCCAACCCAACTCTAGTCGCGCTTGCTCCAGCTGGGACTGGAGGCGTATCCGCCCTGATGCGAGCCCCAGCCCGGACGTCCATTACTCTGTCCTCCCTGTCCTGCGCCTGGCGCGCCTGCGCCACCCGCTGCAGGCGACGTGGGCGAGTACTGTGGGCTCGTGGGCGAGTAGGCCGGAGACGCGGGCGAGTACTGCGGCGACGTAGGGCTGTATACTGGCGATGCGGGCGAGTACGTCGGCGACGTGGGCGAGTACTTTGGCGATGTCGCTGAGAAGCCCTGTGGGCTTGTAGGCGAGTACGCTGGCGATGTCGGCGAAAAGGCCGGGGACGCGGGCGAGTACGTCGGCGAAGTGGGAGAGTACCGCGGCGACGTCGCGCCACCCATCGGCGATGTGGGGGAGTACGCTGGCGAAGCTGGCGAGTAGCCCGCGCCACCAGTGCCGCCGTACGCTGGCGATGCCGGGGAGAATGTCGGCGACGACGGAGAGAACGTCGGCGACGAGGGGGAGAACGACGGGGACGTAGGCGAGTACTTTGGCGACGAGGGCGAGTACATTGGGCTTGTGGCCGAGTACGCGCCACCGCCGCGGGGTACCCATGGCGAGGCCGCGCCCGCACCGGCGAACGGCGATGTGGGAGTGTACGCCGGGCTCGTGACTGCGAACGGCGACGTTGGGGTGTATCCCATTGGCGAGGTCGGCTGGAAGGGCGAGGTCGACGAGCCAAAGCCCTGGTACGCGTACCCGCCCTCGTCGTTACCACTCGTCTGCATCGGCGAGAACGCCGCAGCACTGACGCCGCCGCCGTTCCACATCGGCGACAGGTTGTCGTACTCGCTGTACGGCGTCAGGTTGCCGCCCGGTGTCATGCCGCCAGCCATGTTGCCCGCGAGCATCATGTTCTGCACCGGCAGACGGTGGTCGACAATGACGTCCTTGAGCATGTCGAGGTCGAGCGCGACGTCGAACGCGCCCGTGCCCATTGGCGCCATCTGGCCAAGCAGCACGTTCTCGGCTACACCGCGGCAGTCGTCAATGTCACCGACGGCTGCGGCCTCGAGCAGAATCTCGACCGTCTCCTCGAACGAGCAGCGCGACAGCGCACCCGCGTCGGTACGGTTAATGCCGTGGCGCGTGATGGACATGAGGTGGCCCTTGTTGCTCATCAGGTCGCACAGAAGCGCTGTATGCCGGTAGTTGACATACGAACCGGCACGGCTCAGGACGTTGGACATTTCAATGTACAGCGAGTTACGCGCCGCTTCAATGCCCATCTTCTCCCAGATCTCGTAAACGTGGTTCGAGTACGTGCGGTACGCGTCGACACCGTCAATGGCCATGACCGCCAACAGGTTGATGCCCTCCGTCTCGATAAGCCACTCGTTCTGCTGGTTGTACTCGCCCAACGAGTTGAGCACCGGTCGCTTGCCCTCTGTCAAGAACGTGCGGCGGATACCAGGGATACCGCCCAGCTCGACCTGGTCGAGGATCGTGCCCTCGATACGCTTGAGGAACATGTCCTCGTCGCCCAACAGGTCCTCTTCCTCCTTCTCGCCCGCGACAATACGGATGCGGATAACCAGCTTCTCGTGGTTGTCGTCCGAGTGCAGCACAAACACGTCCTTGCCCACCGTTTCGACAATGGCGGCGACAATGTCCTCCATGGTCCAGTTACCGCTGCGCACCTTGGCACGGTCGAGCTCGAGACGCAGCAGCCATGGCGAGTGCAGCTCGGGCCGGATGTTCTCGTCGGGAATGGCAAAGAAGGCGTCGACAAAGTCCTGGTCCTCCTCGATCATGGTCGACTCGACGTCCGGGTCGTAGAAGATTTCGACTGACGCCGTGACGTCACGCAAGCGCGTAAACGTGAGCTGACTCGAAATGGAGTGGGCTTTGGTCTCGCTCTGGTTGTACTCGGGCGTGAGGTAGACTGTCAGAGCCGGTGTGCGAATGTTGACCGCGACGTTGATGACCTCCTTCAGACGCGGCACACCGCCAGTGGCCGTCTTACTGGACACACCAGCATAGTGGAATGTGTTGAGCGTCATCTGCGTCGCAGGTTCACCGATAGACTGGGCCGCGAGCGTGCCGACCATCTCCGCCGCGTTGATGAGCGACTTGTTGAAGATGCTCTCGACTTCGCCCATGACCCACTCGTACGCGGCCTTGTTCAGGTGGTACTCCTCGAGCACCCTCCGTGTCGCAAGGTGGGACCGCACAAGCATGAAGAAGAGCAGTGTAGCGTTACGCTGGCTCTCGAGGGAAATCGGGTCTGTACCGCGCACAACGATGAGCCGAGAAAGGAGAGCGTCGCGCTGCTCGATCAGGTACATTGGGTCCAAGTCGCTAGGCGAGCGAGGGTCAATGCGGAAGATCTGCTGCGCGTTGCGAACCAGGCGCTGGATGTTGACGGGCAGTGGATGCGACTCGTCGCCGGTGGGGAAGATTTCGGTACGCAACACGTGCCGGTCATCCTCCAACTGGCTGTACTCGGCGTCCAGAGCCTTTTGCAGCTCTATCGAGGACTGGTCAATGCCGGCCTTGAGCGTGCCGCGCTTGAACCCAGCCTTGCCTCCGCCGATAACGTCGATCTTGTACTTGCGCTCAAACGCAGCGTCCGACAGTTTCACAGGGTCAAGCCGCTGCTTCTCCACCGTCGCGCCGTCCATGCCGTCCTCGCCGTACAGGAACTGAATAATGTCGCCGGACGAGTTACGCACTGTGCCGTCGTATCCGACCTTGAGATCCTCCATTGCCTTGACAAGTCGGCGCTGGATGTAACCCGTCTCGGCCGTCTTGACGGCCGTGTCAATCAAACCCTCACGACCACCCATGGCGTGGAAGAAGAACTCTTGCGGCGTGAGACCTCGGAGGTACGAGTTTTCCACAAAGCCACGTGCTTCGGGCCCATAGTCGTCCTTGGAGAAGTGTGGCAAGGTACGATGACGGAAACCGAACGGAATACGCTTGCCCTCGACAATCTGCTGACCGACACAACCCGACATTTGCGAAATGTTGATAAACGAACCCTTGGAACCAGACACCACCATCTGCTTGACGTTGTTGTCCGCCTTGATGTTCTTCTCGGCCGACTGACCGACGGCGTCACGAGCCATGTTGAGCTCACCCGACACCTCGGCTTCAAGCGTCTCACGAATAGTCATGCCTGGCTTGGGCTTCAACTTGTTGCTCTCGGCAGTCTCAATCGACTTTTGCACCTTCTCCTTGGCAACGACCAGACGCTCATTAATACCCGCCATTGTCGCGTCGTCGACAATGGTGTCACCTATACCGATCGAGAAACCGTTGTGCAGGAGCCAAAAGTTGACAACCATCTGCGCCGAGGAGAAAAAGTCGCGAGCCGCAATGTGGCCGTGCTCTCTGAAAATGACGTGCACCAGACCGTCATTCGACGCACCCGCCATCTTCTTGATAATCGCGCCGTAGAGAATCTCGCCATTGTCAATGAGGACGTTGGTGTCGGTGACGTCAATGTCCGACTTGATATCGCTGTCCTTGTACGCAATGTTGACACCCTTGGGGATGCACATGGAGACGATCTGCTTGCCCGTCCACAACGGCTTGGGCTTGAGGATCGCTGGTGTGGGCACTGTCCCGTCCCAGCCTGGCAACCAGAAGAGAATGTTCTGGACCATGGCCCAGTCGCAGAACGAGTCGCGCAGCGTCATCTTGCGGACACCGCAAAGCGTGTCCTGCACAATTCCCATGACGGGCTTGTTGGCCTGCGGCGAGATAATCTGCCGTGGCACCCACGCAATCTGGCTCAGCTCGGCGCGCGTCTCCTCGGACTGCGGAACGTGCAAGTTCATTTCGTCTCCGTCGAAATCGGCATTGTATGGCGACGTGACCGAGAGGTTGAGACGGAATGTAGAATAGTTCATGACACGCACACGGTGGGACATCATGGACATTTTGTGCAGCGACGGCTGACGGTTGAACAGGACAAAGTCGCCGTCCTTAAGGTGCCGCTCGACGATCCAGCCAAACTGCAAGCTGATGGGTTCGCCCGATTTGCGGTACTTCAAGTCTATCCGCTCGCCAGTGTCTTTGACGTAGTAGCGCGCACCGGGGTAGGTCGCTGGACCGTTGTTGATGAGCTGCTGCAGGTAGACAATGTTGTACGGCGTGACACGCTCAGGATACGTGAGGGTCATGGCGATGGATCGCGGGACACCGACCTCGTCGAGCTGGATGTTGGGGTCACCAGTAATGACGGTACGGGCGGAAAAGTCGACACGCTTGCCCATGAGGTTGCCACGAAGACGACCCTCCTTGCCCTTCAGACGCGCACGGATGGCCTTGACTGGACGACCCGACTTTTGCAGGGCCTGCGGGATGCCTGCAATGTCGTTGTCCATGTACGTCGCGACGTGGAACTGCAAAAGGTCAAAGTGCTCGTTAACCACACTGGGCGGGACACCTTCTGCCTCAAGTTTGCGGACGTTGGCACTGGCTTTGAGGATTTCACCCAGCTTGTAGGTCAAGTCATCCTCGCTGCGCATGGCACCACCGTCAACCGAGATCGAGGGACGGACAGCCGCGGGAGGGACGGGAAGGACGGTAAGGACCATCCAGTCGGGACGCGCGTATTCGGCGTTGAGGCCCATGATCATGAGATCCTCGTCTGGGATCTTTTTGAGAATGTTGAGACACTCGCCCGCTGAGATGTTGCGCCGCTCAGGCTCGGCTCCCATGTCGTCCTTGTCCTTGTTGGGCTTGAACACGCCGATCAGCTTGAGGCCCTCCTTGCGGTACTGGGGCTGGTCAAAGCCACAGCCGCCATGGCCCTTTGGCTGGTCGTTGCGGTTCTCATTCATGTAGACATCCTCGTTGGTGGCGTCGCCATTCTCCTCGCTCAAGTCATCAGCCTCGCATGTGTTCTTGGGACGCGCAAGCCCCCAGATCGCCTTGAGACGGTGTTGCGGCTTGATGCGGCGAACAATGGTCGCGACCTGCGGGTCACGCTGGGTATGTCAGCAAGCCGTTCGTATTCATGACCCACCATGTCGACCTTGAGCTTGCCACAGCTGTAGCAGACGCATTCCAGAATCTTCTTGACCTTGACGATGAAACCTGCGTGGAAGACGGGACGCGCGAGCTCGATGTGGCCAAAGTGACCAGGGCACTCTGCCATGCCCTCCATACACGTCTGACACTTGAAGTTGCGATCGATGGCTGGTGCAAGGTAAGCCGCCGTCACTGCGACGGTGGCCTGGCCCACTCACTGCCCATCTTGGGGTCCATCAGACCACCAACTTTTTGCCTCCCGTTCTCGTCCATGACTTCTGGGTGTTCGATCTTTGCCACCGAGTAGGCTTTCTGCAGTGTGAGATGCTGACTCTCTGTCTCTTCAGACACTAACAATCTCCTCGGGACTCATCACACCAAACTGGATCTCCTTGATCTCCCGCACAGGGGCGGAAGAGTATGGAAACGTGACCGTCATGGTGGTAGGAGTACAGTCCTGTTGGGACGATTGAAAGAGCCGTCAGGCGAATACAAGTCTGCGTTTTAAACGCGCGCGCGCGGAATCTGCTTTAGACAAGAATAAAAGAAACAGTGAAGCGCGTTTCGCCTTCAAGCAGGACAAAAGACCTAGTGGCAATCAATAGACACTTGTGGAACAAGTGCCCGAGAGATGTCCAACGTCTGCTCTTGTTCCTACGCCTTTGCGCGCCTTGTCCGCACGCGAAACTGTCGCTCAGTCACGCGCTCCCGTCGCGAGAGCCAACAAAGGAGACGATATGTGCGCCGCAAAAGAGCACAAGGAAAGAAGAATGAGGTCGAAGGGGGGAAAGTTGGGGTGTGTTGTTGTGGAGTCCTCCACTCGAAAGTCGTCCTCGCGCGACGCGAACTGGTCGAGGGTCAGGCCGACGTTGCGGGCGGAGTGTCTCCCTTTTGGTTCTCCTGCTGCGTCTGTACTCTGTTGGATGCGGAGCACGAAACGACTGAAGAGAGAGAGGATGTTGGTTTGGGGTGTGGTTGGACAACAAAGAGTGTTGTTGCTGACCTTGCACACTTTGAGCCATCAATGCCAACTTGGTGGCGGCGGCCCATACAATCGCTCCAGCCAGGGCACAAACCCGTCCCTGGGTGCTCGCCCGCCAGGAAAATAATCCCGAAACGCCGTTGCCACCATAGCTCTACCCAAGCCTGTGGCACTCACCGTCAAGTTGCCACCAGATCCCATGCACGTCGTCATCGTCTCTGCCAGCAAGCACACACCGTGCACGCAGACCAGACCAGACCAGGCCACCACTTGCCATCAATCACTCTCTTACACATCTCACATACACTTCCGTTCTCACATCTCGCTTGCGCTCGCTCTCTAACGACCCACACGACACGGTATTCACTGCAATCACCCTTCGCCAACTTGCGCTGGGCTTGCTCACAACCCGTCATCAGCTCGTTCCCATACCCGCATCCCCGCACCCCGCATCACCAACCTGCTTCGGCCAACGAGCCAGGCTCCGCCTGTTGCTCTCGCCTCACCCCCTACCCTTTGGACTGCGTTAGAGCCCATTGCCCAACATGTCGTGGCTGTGGGGATCGTCCGTGAACACCGAGTATGAGGAGCTTGTCGGTGAGTGACTGACGCATCCGGTACTTCCGGGCGCGTCACTGGAAGCCAGCTGACGCCATCAGAAAAGGCATGCTCGCCGCTCAAGTTGGCGTACCCGCAGGGCGAGGACATTGCTCTCAACCTCGAGGTGACGGACATGATCCGCTCCAAGGCTGTGCCCCCAAAACAGGCCATGCAGAGCTTGAAACGGCGCGTCGCAAGCCCCAATGGACGGGTGCAGATGTACGCCTTGAGTGTGAGTGAGATGAGCTGGGGCGGGGGCGTGTGATGAGCTGAGAAACGTACGACTGACGCCCCGTAGCTCGTCGACACGTGCATCAAGAATGGCGGAGACCACTTCTTGGCCGAGATTGCCAGCAAGGAGTTTGTGGACGAGATGACCAACGTGGTCAAAGCGCCAGGCACCAACGCCGACGTGCGCCAGATGGCGCTGAGGATGTTCCAGTCGTGGGCGATTGCGTTCCAGCCCAAGCGCGAGCTGGTCTACTTTGTCGATGCGTACAACGACCTCAAAAACAGCGGTGTCAGGTTTCCGCCGCCGCCAGTCAACAGCTCGTCGCACATTCTCGAGACGGCCACGGCGCCAGCATGGGTCGACTCGGACGTGTGCATGCGCTGCCGCACCGCGTTCACGTTCACAAATCGGAAACACCACTGCCGCAATTGTGGGCTGGTGTTTGACCAGGCGTGCTCGAGCAGGACGATGGCGCTGCCCAAGTTTGGCATCAAGGAGGAGGTGCGCGTGTGCGAGGGATGCTGGTTGAATGCGGGCAAGAACAAGCCTGCGCCCGCTGTACCTGGCCGCACGCCGCGGACACGGCGGGACTACGACGCGGACCTGCAGCGCGCCATCGAGCTGAGTTTGGCGCAGAGCCAGCCGGGCGGCCTGCCTTCCGAGCCACCACTAGCGGTCAAGTCCGGTGCGCTCGACGACGAGGACGAGCAGATGCGGCTAGCGATCGAGGCGAGTCTGCGGGACATGGAACGTGCGCGCCCGTCTGCACCAGCGGCCGACGACATCAAGCCGCTACCTACCTTTGACCTGAACGCGAACGAGACGCAGACGGTCCTGACGTTTTCCAACACGATGGACCAGATGGCAGCGTATGGCGAGCGCGACCTGCGCCGGTTTCCGCATGCCCAGCTGCTGCATGACCAGGCCATGGCCGTTGGCGGCAAGCTGCAGCGCAACGCCGAGGAGAAGAGTACCAAGGCGGCGATGCTCACCGAGATGCAGGCCAAGCTCTCCGAGGCCGTAGCGCTGTACGGCAACATCCTCGATGGCCAGCAGGCCTACGCACAGCGCAAGGCACAGGAGGCACAGCACGCCCCGTACCAGATGTACGGTTACCCCCAGCAGCAGCAGCAGGGATACTACGTTCCCCCGCAGGCGCAGCAGTACGGCCACACGAATGGGTACGCGACGGCCAACGGGTACGCCGCTGCGCCTCCACAGCACGCGCCACAGCAGCACGCGGCCCCACAGCATGTGCCCCCACAGGCACAGCGACACGCGCCGTCAATGTATCCCGCGATGCCGACGTCGACGCCGGCCTACGGGTATCCACAACAGTACGCTGCGCAGGGCTACGCGCCGCCAGCACAGCACGCGCAGTGGCAGCCGAACCCGCCGTCGCGACAGGCATCGTACGCGGACTCTGCGTCGAAGCAGTACGTCTCAGAGGGCGCATACGCCGCCGCCGCGCCAGATCCGCACGTGCCCTCTGCTCCGCCAACCGCCGCGAGCGTAGTACCGTCGGCCCCGCCGCCCGTCGACCTGGCATCGCACCCGTCCCTCTCTCCGCGGTCGGTCCACGCGTCGATGCCCCCCGCCTCGCCGACTCAGCAGTTTAGCGTCCCCTCCGCGCCAGCGCGCAGCGCAAGCTACTCGTCCACCATCACGAGTCCCGTCGCGGCGCCGGCCGAGCCAAACCCATGGGAATCTGTGCCCTCTGCACCGTCCGCGCCGCCACTCGATTGGCAGCAGCAGAGTCCCCACCCCAGCGAGGCGAGCCAGCAGCAGCAGCAGCAGCAGGCGGCGCAGCAGGCTCAGCACGCCCAGCAGAGCGCTCAGCAGCAAGCTCAGCAGCAGCACGAACATGCCCAGCGTGCCCAGCAGCAGCAGCAGCAGCATCAGCAACAGTGGCAGCAATCTCCAATTCCTGCGGCACCGAACCACGCCGCGCCGACCCAGGCCCCCGCTGCCGACGCTCAGCTGCCGCAGGGATGGTACACTGCGTCCATGTTCCCGGCCGCGCCGGCCGTCGCGCCGTTCCCTAATGCGCCGGCGGACGTGCCCTCTAAACAACAGGCAGAGGCCGAGCCGGCGCAGCCACAGAAACAGGAGGAGGAAGAGGCACTCCTCATCGAGCTCTAGTACACACCAACCACCATTCGTCACCTCACGACACCGAGCGAGCGTAGTTGTAGCAGCATGTATGCATACTTGGACAAGGAGAGACAAAAAGAGTCAGTGTATGGCGCGAGGCAATGCTGTGCATGGAACAAACGGAGTCACAAATGAATGCTACGTATGTTGTGGTCGTGGCCAATGTCATTAACAGGCTGGTTTGGTTGGGTGGTGCCGCGGCGCGCCAGTGGCAGCCGGGCAGAATGTCCTGGTATGGGTGCTGAGGTAACTATCCGTACAAACAGAGTGTGTGTGCAATGTGGTTAATGAAGGGGGAAGGAGAGGGAGAGGGGAATGTATTCTACGACGCGTTGGCGACGCGGCGGGGGCGAGGCGTCTCCATGTCGTCGCCCATCGACTGTCTCCACGATGTGGGCGGGCCTCCGGCCTCGCTTAGCGCGAGGGTCGAGCCTCGGCGTGCGCCCACGCGACGCGGTGGCGTGTTGCGTTGCGCCGCGTAGTGCGAGGCAGGGACGCCGACGACCGACGCGCTCGACGAAGGAAGGTTGTGCGCGGCTACACTCGACGGGCGCGCGCTCGTGCCGGACGAGCCACGCTGACGGCGTGACGGCGAACCCGGCGCACTGCCCGATCCGCCTCCCTCGCGCATACCCGGTGCAACGGGCGGACCAAACTCGCCGCCATACACCGACTGCGCGCCAGGTCCGTACGAGAACATGCCACCGCCTCCACCGCCGCCCATGGGCGGCATGCCCGGTGGCATCCCGTGCATGCCCTGCATCGGCATGCCAGGCATGCCCATGCCCGGGAACGCGACTTGGGGCGCACCGTAGCCGCCATAGCCCTGCGGGTACTGCGGGTAGCCGCCAAACATGTGTGGCATCTGGGGCGGCATCTGGGCCATCGGCATAGGCGGCATGGGCGGTGGCTGGCTGTACGAGTACCCGTACGTCGGCTGGAACATGTCGTGCGAGTTGGGAAGCGTCTGCGCGTTGGATACGCTCGACGCGCGTTCCCACATGTCCTCAAAGTGGCGTTGGGCCGCAGCCATCCACTGCGCCTGGAACTGTTGCTTGTATTGCCCCTGGCCGTACCCGTCACCGCCGGCGTAGGTGCTACCCGCCACGCTGCCCGCAGACGACATCTGGTCGAAATGCGTCGACGGGCGCTGGCGAGTCGAGGCGGTCTCCATGTCGGCGCGCGGTCGGCTGCCCTCGGTCGCCCAGGAGCGGCGTTGTACCTCGGCAGTGGACCGGGGCGTCATGGGCTGCTGGGTGGAGCTGTCACCAGTGAGGCCAGACTGCGACGAGGCGGGCGACGCCGATGGGCGATCCATGACGCCGTGATGACGCCTGTCGCCCAGAGGGCGCAGACGGTCGTTGCTCTGGCTGTGAGGCAGGTTTCGCAGCCTCTCCGAGCTCGCGTTGTGCGCCATGTTGCGCAGCTGGTCAGAGCTCGAGTTGCGTGCGAGGCTGATGCGCGAGGCGGGGCGCTGCGAGATTCGCGAAGACGGGCGAGCAGAGTTGTGTGACGAGGCGCGCGAGCGCGGTCGCACAGGTGGGACCAGTTCCTCCGAGTCGGGCGAGTCGGGCGACGACGACAGCGACCAGTTGGAAGCGCTGTTTCGCAGGTTGCCGTATGCACTGCTCCGCGTCTTGAGCTGGCTCGTAGGCCGCGACGTCGGCTGCGGCGTGACGCGCGCAGTCTCGAGCTCAGCTCTCGTCTTGAACGACGATCGCGACGAGCTCGTCCGCATCTGTTGCAGATCCGGCCGGGAGTGCTTTCTGACGAACGCTTGAAGCGGTTCATCCTCGGAATCAGAGTCTGCGTTGGCCTTTGGCAGGGGGTTCTGGCTTGGGCGCTGAAGGATGGGTTTCGGGTGAATGAGTGTGGGCGGAGGCGGAGCAGCAGGCGCAGGCGCAGGCGCGGGCGGCTCGGCGGCCTTGTTAGGCTGTTCGGGCTTGAGGGGTTGCTGCTTGGGCGCGGGCGGCTCAGGCGCCTTGACAGGCGGCTCGGGCTTGACGGGCTGCTGCTTGGGCTTGGCGTCCTCCTCGTCCGAGCTGCTCGCCCAGCCATCCTTGCCAGCGCGTCCAGCGCCAGGCTTCTCAGCAGCACGCCGGGGCACACGCCCGAACGACGAGTGGGGCACCATTGGGGGCGGGGCGGGCGGGGCGGATATAACGGGCGGCATGCGCACTGGCGACGCGGTGCGCTCGCTGCTTGGGGAGTGCTGCGGTTCGTTGATGGGCGGCGGCGAGGGCGTGCGCGGCGGCGGGATGTGCAGCTTGTCCTCTGACGAGCCTGTGGGCAGGGCATTTGAGATCGACGTCGTGGCAGCCGTCAACCGGTCGTAAAGCGACTGGCGATTGGTTTCGGGGAAGCCAAAGCTTCCACCTGTGGTCTGAGGCCGAAGCCGGACAGGGCTTGCGTGAATGTCGGGGCTTTCGTTCATGGTAGCCTCGACGGCCATGGGGTCGAACGCCTCCTCCTTGCCATCGTCGTCGTCGTGGTCCTCGTTACCGCCCCAAAAGCCGGAGATGCGACGGAGCGGTTCGATAGAGAACGATGGCGAGAGCGTCCCGCCGCGAGGCGCAGGAGCGGCACGCAGCGGTTGCTCGTCGGGCAGCTCGTCAGGCCGAGGGGGAAGCTTGATGTTAGACAAGTCTTCCAGCGTCGCCTGGGGCTCAGGCAGCTTGAGCGGGTTTGGTGCCGGCGGCGGTGGGGAAAGCGACGCAGAGCGCGTCGACGAAATTGTCGGAATCTCCGGAAGTCGGGGCATGTCAAACTCGTTCAAGTTTGGAGAAGTCTTGAGTGCACCCGCGACGTTGCGCAAGGACGACTTGCGAGGTGGACGCACCACCTTTGGCGACGCCTCCACGGGCGGCGCGGGAGGCGCGGCCAAAGACGCGGTGCTCGGCTCGGTCTCGGCGGCGTCTCTAACCTGACGAGGAGAGGGTCTAGGACCCTTGACGATGAATGCCAGGCCGGACGAGGTCGTCGTTGGCGAACGCGGAGAGCGCGCAGGCGGAGAGCCGAGTCCTATCGAGCTCGTCGTTATAGAGCTTATGGGACGCGAGGCTGAGTCTTCGGGTGCGCGGGGCAAACCGCGCTTAGCACCGCGAGGTGAGACCGTCGTCGAACCCTGGTCGGTGAGCGACAAGGCGGACGAGTCTCTACGCATGTCGCCAATGTTGGCACGGCTGAGCGACAGAGGTATATCGTCGTCGTCCTCGTCAGCCAACATGGTCGAGCTCGACCGACGCACACCCTTGCGGAAAGCAGCGACGCTGAGGCGCAGCGACGACTCGGACCCGGCTGCACTGGGCGGACGCGGCCGCGGTGCACCCAACGTAGGAGAAGTAGGGACAATTGGCGACACCGCCTTGTCAGGCTTTATCGTGCCGTTCGACGTCGACCGGTCTTGCCCCTGCTTTTCGCGCTGCGGCCCAGTGTCGTTCTTCGTGACAAGCGAGAGGTAATGCTGGAATCCGCCGCCCTCGGCATCCGATGCACCCGAAATGTGCCTGAACGACTTGAGCTGGAACGAGCCGTCGTCGCCAGCGGGGGGAGCGGGGTTCTGAGCCTCAAGGTCAAAGGCAAGCGATACGCGCGACTGCGTGCGGCCAAAGGGGTTGTGGAACAGAGACGAGGACGGGCGGCGGAGCTGCGGGCGCGCCTCTATCTGGGACATGGACACGGGCTGTAGGCACGTTAGCAAGCGAGAATGTGCTTAAAAACTCACGCGATCTTCGGTACGCGACGACCGCGACGGGCGGCGCGAGCGCATACCGGGCTTCCAGAACCGCCTGCGCGCCTCGTCGTCTGCTTCGGACGTGCGGATCTCCTCCATCTCCTCTTGGTCCTTCGGGGTGTCACTTTGAATGAGTTCCTGGCTGCCCTTGGTCTCAGGCTTGCTGCCCTTGCCCTTTTTGTCCTTGCCCTTGGGTTTTTGTGGTGCAGGAGTTGGCAATGGGTTCGGTGTCGGCATCTCGATTGGGCTCGTCACTATGTCGCCTGTCGCGCTGGGGAAAGTCGGAGAGGGGGCACGTGGTGGTGGTGTAGGCAAAGCTCGCGGCGATGGCGTTGGCATAGCCACGGTCCCGAGTTTCCGCATGCCTTGAGGCTGGGTTCTCTTGGGAGTGGGCGACATGCTCAGCGCCGACGGGACGCCGCCCTGTTTTGTGGGTGAGCCTGAGGGAGTTGCACGCTTGGACGCTGGCGCAGAGCGATCTAGCGATGGCGTCAACCCTCCCCAGTCGTCACTCTCAAAGGGGAGCTTGCCTAAAGGCCCTCCCTCTCTTTCCCAGTCTTCAGATATAGACGAATGCCCCGTAAAGGTGCTGCTTAAAGATATGACGGTTGCCTGTGACGCATGCGAGGCAGTGCGTGCGTGGCGGTCCGCTGCTCTTGCTGCTGCGGCCGAGGGGGGCGAGGGCGAAGAGGGATCGGCAGTGGGGATGTAGGAGGGCGTTCTGTTGTTGTAGTTGTTGTATTGGGCTGGGGGTCGTGGTGGTGGTGATGGCGACGAGGTCATGAACGACGGAACCGACGCGTTCCTCGACTTTGGCGGCGGAGCGGGTCTGGTTTGTCGCGAGGGAGACGCCCTTATGGTCGCCTCGGTCGACTCGTACGGTATAGCGTGAAAGTCTTCGAGCGGGGGCTGCGACTGCTGCTTCTTGTCACGCTTCCACGGCATTCGCGACCCGCGCGAGGAGATTGGCGAAGGCGAGGTGGTGGTCGTTGCCGACGACATGGAGGGTCGGGGCGGGGCCATGGAGCCGTTTGGACCACTCCCGTCGCCATTGGCGTTGATGGGAACGTCGAGGCCACCTTCGCGGTATGGCTTGTAGGCGTTCTTTACCTTTATGGCGCTACCGTTGGACGTGGCGGCGGGTGCGGTGGCAGGATCTTCGGCGGGGTCTAGCTTGCGCGCGCCGGAGCTTGCGCGTAAGCGCCTAAAGAAGCCCATGGCTGGGAGCTAGTCGCGACACTGGCGACAGTGTCCGGCCGCAGTGCAGAATGATGGTGGTGGTGATGAAAGTGTGTTGGCGAGAGAAATGTGTGTATGCAGTGGTGTGCGTGTGTGTGAGATGTGTTGAGGGAGGAGAGAGGGGGTGTGTGCACAGGCTCGCGCGGCAGCCAAGGGAACGGACACACACTGAGCGGGTACAGTGGGTGTGGGTGGATGATGTGTCAAGGGCCCGAAAACGACACACAAAGGCCACCAGGGGTAGTACGCAGGCAGAGTCACCAAAGGGCGGCCAAGTAAAGGGTTTAATCAGCCGGCACGCACGCGAAGACTACTGTAGACAGGACCCAGGACGCAGGGGCGTTGAGCGGCGAGGGACCTAGATTCGATGGGTATGTGTGAGAGACAACGAGCAAGAGGGGCAACAAGGCGGTGTGTCGGGAGTGTCGCGGTGTCGTTCAGTCCACAACTTGTATCCGTCACACACACACTCCTCTTGCTTTAACGCACACGGCACACGGAACACGGCACACGGCACACGGTTTTTGGGAACGGGAACGATGGTTGTCGTGGCAATGATAATCGAGTGGCAGGTTGCAGGTAGGCAGCAAGGGGAAACGGGCTGACAGAGTTACAATCAAGGTACACGTCGTGTTGTCGCGGTCGGTCGAGTTTGACTTTGGCTTGGCCCCAGAGTAATGCGCGCGCGGCTTAAGGGTCTTGGAGGGTGGAAAAACGCCTCGGAGAGTAACGAAACAGAGTTGAGGGAGGAGCGAGGGTAAAGGGGGACACAGTATATATAGGATCAAGCGAGTGTTCTGGAGAATGCACAATGCAGCAGCGAACAAGGACAGAATGATGACGATGAATAGATGGGCAATGACGATGAGAGGCAAGGAGGGTGGGCGTGTGTGCTGTCGTCTTGTTGCGTGCGTGTGTGTGTGAGCAGTGGCGCTCTGGCGTCTGGCGCTGCTCAGCCCTCTCTCTCACTGTCGTTGCTTTGGTGTGAGTCTGTGTGAAGCCATCAAGACAAGCCTTCCATTCTTGTTCATGCTCCATGTTCCATTCTCCAACGCCTGCGGCCCCAGAGTCAACAGGTACGGTGAGTCCACATTGTGTGCTGCGCGCTCTGTCGCTGATCCATGCATCATGATGCACCAATGTCGTTACCAACGCCTGCGCAAGCTGCGCTGTGGGAACACACTTTCAAGACTAATCGATCCTAATGGCGATTACCAAACCAACTAATCAGAGCATTCAACAACACAACACACGGTCTTTATCATTCCACCTCCGCGTCTCCGCGTTTGAGATCAAAAACCCACGCCTCAGGGTCCATTTTTGCGACCTCCGTGTCCACTCTCGGCTCTTGGGCGCTACTGCCAGCCCAGAGAGCAAGGGACAACATTCAGGGTCAACAAAGGTATCACTTGTCTCCTGAAAACGCCCGCTTGACCCAAATATTCATTGTACCAAAAGTATCAAGGCGCTCAGGTTCTCCGCCGCTACGCGCAAGGCGCCAGGCGAATCTTCCTGGCACGTGGTCTAAGTGCGGGGACCCCACCGCCACCCGAGGTGATCCGCCAGGCTGTGCTCTTTAGTGTGTGTGTGTGTGGTTTGCCTGCGTCATCGCTGCGCCCAACAAAGACTACAGCGACATTTTATGCGATCCACAATGAACAATCTCCTCCTTTGCTTGGCATCCATCTCACACTCCATCCTCTCGACCACTACTAACAATCTAACCAACGCTTGCCAACGTCGTTGCTGCTACTCGCGCTGCCGCAAGCATGTCTCACAATCCGCCGCCGGGCCCACCCCCAAACGTCCCCGACCGGCGACCGACGCCGCAGCGCCAAGACTCGCTCGACACACCCGCAGTCCCCGATGAGCCGCCCCCCGCCTACGAGGCCGTCTCAAACTCTGACGTGACTGTCGCGTCGGGTCCCACGCGGATGGACTTTTCCGGGCCGCCGCCGCTCCCAGATCGTTTTCAGCGACAACAGCAGCCGCAGCACCTCCAGCAGACGCCGACGGGCGGACAGATCATCCCAGGTGTCGGAACGGGATATGGCCCAGGACCAAGTAACCACCATGGTGGTGAGTGTTGCCGCCCATGCCGTCATGACGGCGCCGACGGCGGCCTTTGTATTGCGGCCGCTGACTCACAGGGTATACTCCGCCACCGGGACGCCCACCTCCGCCACCGCCGCGCCACAACGCAACGCAGTCATCGTCGTCCACGAATCGGGACATGGGGCCGACAGAGTCGCCCGAGCCAGGAAGGCCGCTGCTCCGCGGCGGACAGCTGCTCGTCTACCCCAAGGGACACTACTGCGAGCGATGCGGGAACACGGGCTACATCAACGCCAACCCCAGCCAGCCGTGCACGAGCGACTGGCGCAAGTACGGCAAGGCGTTCAGCAGTGCGCTCGCACATAGCTATGCCATTGCACCCAAGCCCGGGGCAAACATGACCACTGTGGCAGCGACAAACTTCCAACGGCCATTGCCAGGTGGGCCGGGCGGACATCAGCAGAACGGAGGGTTTTCCGGCGGACACCACGCGCCCCCACCACAACAGCAACAGGGCTGGAACTCGTTCCCCGGTCACTACAGGCCACCGCCTCCGCCCATGATCCGTCCGCACGCTTATGGCCCTCCACCAGGCGCGCTCGTCGTCCAGCCTGGCGATCCCCGAATCGGTGGACAGTGAGTCCCCCCGTTGCATGTGCTAGTGCTGACAACTAGGGTGTGCTACAATTGTGGAGGATCTGGACGCGAAATGGGCCTCTTCTTCTTTGACGACGGGCCGTGCTATAAGTGTCGTGGGATCGGGCGCTTGTTCCAGTAATGTCGAGGGCATGAATGCGCGGGGCATCAGTTGGTATCGAGGGTTGACGCATAGACACAAGCGTTGCGATGTAGCATTTTATCAGGGCGTCGCTGTGTGGTCTCCGTCGCTACTTACGCGTCTGGACGCTCTAGCTGCCTCGTGGTTTTGGCCTGTCGTTGACGCTGGGCTGCATGCTCACTGACGCTGATCATGCTCAACATGATGCGCCGTCGTGGATTTTGCTCGGCGAGCCGCGCCCAAGTACCGAGTGTGCGCTTCTTCTGCTTCTCACGCCCTCACACACACAGCTCAGCACAGCTCATGCCATAGCAGCCCAGATACCATTGTGGCGTTGCGTTTGACAACGCACTCTACTCGCAGCACAATGACACGACCACGCCATGCTCGGCAGAGCAGCCACAACAGCGGCAAGCGCCGCGCCAGCGAAATCAAAACTATCGTCGCGGCGGTGGACCACGTACGCGCCTGCAGCGGGGAGCGCGTCCGCGTGGGCGACGTGGTGGTGATCTCGGCGCGGGGGAAGGGCAACGGCCTGGAAGAGCTGCGGGGACTGGTGAGGCGGGCGTATACCACGACAGCGCGGGGTTCGCGAGCAGTGCACTCGGCGCACATCCACTTCCTCTCGCCGGGAGACAAGTGCGGTCCTGTCTTACAACATATGTGGTGTAGGAACGTACGTGCCGGCGCAATCGTGCAAAGGGTACGCGACATCGACGCCGAGCCTAGCATCGTCCTCCAGGCGGATGCGGTATGGCGCGACGCCTTCCCACCCGGCGCGCACTCGCGGCGCGCCCACGCCGACCCGTTCTCGCCGACACGGTGCGACGGGTGTCTCTCTGCCGCAGTCACGCGGGACGACCAACCCCGTGCGACGCCGCATGGTCTCCGTTCGCGCGGAAAAACGTTTCATCTCGGCGACCTCGTGTTCGTCGAGCTCGACGACGCTATGACTGGGCAGCCGTGGACGCCCGCCATCCTCGCCTCGGCGTCACCGTCTGTCGTGCGTTTTTGCGGGCGGGTGGCTGACCTCGACCCGTCGTGCCCAATCTCACCTGTACGTACGCCGCTGGCGCCGCTGACGCATAGCGCGCGCTGTATCTCACGGACGAGGAGAGCGAGGTCGCAGCGGGGAGTATCATGGCATCAGCGCCGCTCGGCATGGAAGGAGGATACACTCTCCGCAAACGCCTCCCTCAGTACGCGCCACGTACGCTGGCATCTCTCGTCAGCATTTCACGAAAAGACCTGGCGCCGTGCGGCGTGTGCGCTGCCAACGCAGCCGAAAAACTCGCATTCGCTGACCTCCGCCTGGCCGCGGCAGACCTGTACGCCGGCGGCGGGGGCAGCGTGGCGGGTGTCAGTGCGCATTTCAGCGTCCGCCTCGCGGTCGACGCGGATAGTGTGGCGGTGGCGACGCTACGCGCAAACTTTCCGCGAACGCGCGCAGTGTGTGGCACTGTGGCGGATTTTCTCGCGGGCAAGGGCTCACACTCTCCGCCCCATCCTGGCGACCTCGCGCTCCTCTTTGCCGGACCGCCATGGTACTTACGGTGTCTGCAGACAACAGCTGACACCAGCCAGGGGCATACGCGGATCAACCACGCCCGGCGCGCCGACGACGCGCGCAACGGCGAGATCGGGGAAGCGCTCGACGCCGTTGAGTTGCTACGTCCAGACATCTTCGTGCTGGAGAACGTAGAGGGGTTCAATGACGCGAGCACTGGTGGTATGAATTTTGCTCATGAGGCCGTCAAGCGGCTCGTGCGCGAGTTGGGGTTAGCTAACCCTCACGACGAGAGGAAGCTGACGGCAGGTATCAAGTCCGCGTGGGGCTGCTCGACAGCCGCGAGTTCGGGAGCGCACAGCAGCGTCGGCGCGTGTTCGTGCTCGCTGCGCGACGGGGCGTGCGCCTCCCCTCGTTCCCAGCACCAACGCACGCCAACCCCGCCCCGAAACTACTCACGTTCACGCTCGCGAGTGACCAAGCGTTCGGGCAGAGCCGCGGCGAAGTGGCGGGTACCGCGCCTTTGCCGGGCATCAACGCGCGCGACGCGCTCGGCGATTTTCCTCGTGAGCCGCGCACAAACGACTGGGCTGACCTCAGGCTGGGAGTACATGTTCGTCGGGGGTCGTGGTACATACGACTGACGACAGAACCGCCGTACATGTCGACGGCGGCGTCGGCGTGCCGAACGGAACACGGATGCGCGCTGCGCGCACAGATTATCAAAGCGCCGCGCGGCGCGGCAGCGACGGGCTCACGCGCGACCATGTCACGGACGTGCCCGGCCCAACGGCCCTACAAAAGTACATACGCTGTCGTCAATACAATGCCAATTAACCGTAGTATTCTCTCCGCGCCGCGCGTAGGTACAGAATCTCCTGGGTTCGAGGGCAAGTTCCGCCGCGCGCACCCGGACCGGGGCGTACCTACCCTCCTCTCGTCGCCGTGGCCCGGACACAAAGGAACCGGTGTCGTCCACTGGAGCGTAAGTCGCGCATGCGCCACGGGCTGACGACAGCAACATCGCGTGTTCACTGTCGCTGAACGGCGACGTCTCATGGGTCTGCCTGATACCTATGTCCTCGCGGGGTCCGCCAAGGAGGTGAGATTAGTCTGCGCCCGGACTTTGCTGAAACTAGCAAAACCGCATGCTGGGGAACATGATCGATGTGCACGTCGCTGAGGCCGTCGCGCAGCAGATCAAGGAGGACGTGTACGGTTCCGCGTGGCGTGCATGGGAATGTCCCGATACAACCACGTTCTGGCGTCGTTGGCGCCTGCGCCATCCTGTAGAACGCTAGATGTGCATACAATGTTACGGGGTATTATCCTAGGGCGATGTGGATGGGTCCTTGGCGCCGTCGGTGTCGGCGTCGGCGTCGGCGCTGGCAGCTTTGGGTGGCTCCTCTTTCGCCGCGTCGGCGTCTTTTGGTGGCTCCTCCGTAGCAGCGTCGGTGACAGCATTAGGTGATGACTCTTCCTTGGCAGCGTCGGCGTCGGCGCCGTTTGGTTGCTCCTCCTTGATCGCCTCTGGCTCGTCCTTGGTCGCCTCTGGCCCCTCTTTTGCCGCCTGCTCGTCCGCCATGGCATTGAAACTGTCGGACTTGGCGCCACCGTCGGCGGCGGCCTCGGCAGCAGCGTCGGGGGTAGGCTCGGGGATGGATTCGGTGGGCTGGGCGGTATCCTCGGCGTTGGGCGAGGCATCCTCCTTTTCAACCTTCGAAACGCCCCTCGTGTCGACAGACGGCTCGGCCTCTTTTGGCGGCACAGACGGCACGTCCTCCGCCTCGGCCGCCGCGGCATCGGCTTTATCCGCCTCCGTGTCGTCCTTTGGCGGCGCTGCTGGCGCGTCGTCTTTGGCCGGCGTGGCGGGGACATCAGGGTTGAGCGGGGACGACTCGTCCTTGCCCGGCGGTGATGGCTCGTCGTCCTTGGACGGAGCGGACGGCGCCTCGTCGTCCTTTACCGCGGTCAGCTCTGCCTCCGTTGTCTCAGGCACTGTCGCGTCCTCCTTCGGTGGCGGTGATGGCGACTCTTTCGGTGGTGGGGGAGGTGCCTCGGCCGCGTCGGAGGGAGGTTCTGGTGGCTTGTCGTCATCGTCATCTTTCGATGCGGCCTCGGTGGCCTCGGCGGCTGACGCGCCCTCGGTAGCTCCTTCCATCGACGCATTCTCGGGCTTGCCGGATTCGGCCGCCACCGGCTCCTTCCCATCTGCCTCCCCTGGCGTCTCGGGGAGGGGCATTTCCAGCACGGGCGTGCCTGTAGTCGGAATCTCAGCTGCAGCGGCCATCGCCGACGTGGACTCGAGCGACGGCGTCTCGGGGAGGGGCGTGTTGGCGGCAGCTTCCTTGGTTTCGGCACTGGTACGGCTCTCGGCTGGCGTGGCGTCCTCCTTGCCGAGCATTCCGCGTACAGCCTGGGCGACGTTTCTCCTTGGCGTGGGTTTTTCTCGGACGAGCGCTTCGAGCGCCGACGTCTGTGACCCGGAACTGGAGAGGGGCTGGAGGCGCGCAGCAATGATCGCCGCGTCCTGCAGCATACGCTTCTTGGCGTCGTCCGACTTGAACTCGACCTTGCCGTACTCGTCACTCAACCGCGAGACATAAGCGGAGATCACCTGCGTCATGACACTGTCCACCGTCGCCGGCGCAAGATACTTGCTCAGGACCTTGTGCAGCGTCGCCGTCTCCTTGACGAGCATGAGCGCGTACTGGTTTGGTCCCTCGCGCTGGGGCGCCGTCTCCCAGTCAATCTCGCGCAGCTCGACACAGTGGACCGCCAGCCGGTCAGACATGATCGCTACGAGCTTGGCGTGGATCTCCTCCTGGTGGTCCATGTAGTCGCGCTTGAGCTTGTCAAACTCGACGAGCATGATGGCCTGCCGGGGGTTGACGTGTCGCCGGATAAACTCTCTGATGTACGGGATTAGCGCAATCACCACGGACAGACTCTGCGACGCGAGCGCCAGGTGCTTGGCCGTAATGTTCTTGAGACCCGCAGACCGCATCGCGCCAGCGCCAAGGACAAGCTGGCATATACGCGAGTTGAAGGAGCGCAAAAACTCGATGATCCGTGTCATGACGTCTGTCGCGACCAGCTCGAGGTTGATCACGATGCTCAGGTACTCGCTGAGCAACTGCAGCGATTCGGACGTGGCTCGGACGAGGCAGAACGTCTTGTCCTCGACAGACAGCTGTTTCTTGGATCCGGACGGCTCGCCATTCGCCTCGCCAGACGCCGCGCCGTTGGTTCGTGGCGGGACAAAGCACTCGGCCGGGTCGGAAATGGCGGCCTCGACGAGCAAGTCCGCCGCATGCTGCGTCGCGGCGGGCACGTCGACCTGCACCCAGGTCTCGTCCTCGACAAGGCGTGCGGACTTGGTGAGGCGCTGCTGGTGGTATGCCTGCAGAAGCGCGCGCGCCTGGGACTGCGCAGCGCCGCGCAGTGTGCCGATCATGCGTTTGGCCAGCGCCTCGGTGGACGACACAAACGACATGCTCTGGTTGAACACGTCGACGAACTGGTCGATTGGGAGCGACGAGTGCTGCTCTGATCGCGCCGAAAGAATGATGGACGCGCGCGTGTTGGCCAGCTCGCACGCGGCCGTGAGCGTCTCGGCGGGGTCGAAGCGTGCCGTCTCGGCAGCTTTCGTGGACAACTGTGGCCCTTCGCTTGAGGGCGTGAGTGCCAAAGCCGTCATGTCGCTGTCGTCAGCTGCCGCCTATTGAAGGACCCACCTGGTCTCAGACAGCATCGTCGCCATCTCCTCGCCCATCTTCTGCACACACTCGAGGCGCGTGAGCATCGAGCTGTACATCTTCTTTGACAGCTCGACAAACTCGTCGTGCGACATGGCCTGGAGCTTCTGCGCCAGGCCGTGGCCACTCGCCTCAGTCCCGCGCTCGACGTCGCCTTCTTCGCCCTGCGGAACGGGCAGGTGCTGCGGCGTTAGCGTACTCTCATCTGGTAACTCACTTTTCGCAGGCCCTCGCGGATCGACGTTGTGACGGCCTCGCGCCAGACGCTCGCCAGGGCATTCGCCTTGCCGCAGCGCACCAGGCCACCCAGCATTGTGCCGACAAACACACGAAGGTGCTCGGCGTCAAAGCTCGCGTCGTCGCTCTCAGATAGCAGCGACTGGAGGGCTGACTGGAGAGCTGTCTCGAGCTGCCCGGCAATGTTGGCGGTGAGCACGGCGATCGAGGTAGGGAGGTAGGAAAGGGCCGGGAGCGAGGTAAGGGGGAGATGGGGCTGTTTGGAGTGTTCCTCTTCGGGGGCGGCGATCTTGCCGTTGGCGGTCCACCAACGCACGACGTCCTCGACGCAGCCGAGGGCGCCAGCCCAATCGCCGCCATCGGCGAGGCCGCGCGCGAGACGGAGCATCTCATCTAGCTCAGCGAGGTGCTTGACGCCGCCCTCGGTGACGCGTAACGAGTGGAGACGTGCCTGCGCGTCGATGATTTCGAGACCTTTACGCGCTTGCTTGCCGCCAATGTCGCCGAGGGCGGACTTGAGGTTCGTGATGCGCGTCAGACACGACGTCGACTCGGAGTTGAGGTCCTGAAGGTTACCGAGTGCGGAGAAAAAGGACGACGAGCGAAGCGTTATCTCGTGCACGAGGTGGCGCTCGAGGTTGTCGAGGTGCGTCGAGAGCACGTCCTGTACTACCGCGTCGTGCGTCTTGCCCTGGCGCTGTTGTGGCGGTACGTCGTCGGCGCTCGCCATGACCTCGGCCCATACGGAGGGGTTAGCAATGTCGAAGCTCGACTCGAAGAACATGTCCGGAATCGAGTCGAGCGACGGCAAGTCCTCTTTCGCTGTCGTCGATGACGTCTGCAGGTCGAGCTCGGGCACGCCGTTCGCGCCACTGCCCGACGACGCCGCTGCGGCCGCCTGCGACTGTACAAACTGCTCGTACAGCGGCGCGATCGACTTGAGGTATCCGTCGTAGAACGTCTGTGGCTGGAGTTTGGGCAGTAATGGCGGGGCGCCGAGAGGCGGAAGGGGTTTACGGGACGCGCGCAAAGGGTTGGCGCGTTTCGTTGGGTGGTTAAGCACCGTCGAGATGGCTAAGGTCAGCGGGCACATGGAGGAAAGTAGTCACCGTTAAAGCCGCGCTTGTCGAGGCCGTCCTCGACGTGTGCATCGACGCCGAGTTTCCACGATACAATGTTGAGCGACGCCGAGTCCTCTGGAGGTTCCCAGGCCGGCGCGCCGTCGCCGAACGACGTCTCGAGCACGCTGGCCGTCCCGTCCAGCTCGGAGAACATGGACTCTGACGCCGGCGGCGACGACGGCGCAGGCGTGCTCACGTTCGTGCCGTGGCCGCTGGCGCCGGCGGCATGCGCGCCCGACGCGGCGGCTCCGGCCGACGACCCAACGCCGCCAGGAGCACCGGCGCCGTTGTTCGTGGCCTGCGCCTTGGACATTGCTGCGACGGCGACTCGTGCGCCTGTTGCGGTTGTCGACGGTGCCGCACGAGCAAGCCGGTAAGGCTGAGAGGAGCAGAGTGGCCGCTGTGGCGTGTGACTGAGGCGAGGTGGTGCGCTGCTGTGGGTCGCGTCCTAGTTGTTGTAGATTGTGTTACGTCGTGGCCTCACCATATCACCAGCATCACACAACGCGTTCCACGGTGCATCCGCATAAACGCGGCTGACGACAAGGGCAACTCTGGATAAACCTCGCGTGATAAGCGCGTGGAATATAAGTGGGTAGTATTTTATTTTTATTTATCCCATTCCGGGGGAGGCAGGATTTCCTGCCCACCGCGGAACTAGGGCCGAAAGGGAGCGGACAGAGCCGAGGAAGATGGCATCCGTATGCGGGGGAAGGCAACGAACGAGGGAAGGTCGCGGGGTCACGAGTCAGGAATTTTGGGCCGAGCCGACTGACAAATGTTGTCCAAGCGACTTTTGGGAACCTCCCTTGGTCGTCTTGTCAATGTATCATCGAGCAACTCTACAGCTCTCTTAATCCCTCTCCTCCTCCTTTCTCAAGACCAGACAGGATCCGGCGTCACTAGAAAGTGAGCTCGAGCTCGACCGGGCGCAAACACCGCGTGTGCCTGCCCGGACACTCAACGCCAAGTCGAAACACTACTAACTCACCCGCCAGTGTGTGGAATTCTTGGTCTGCTTCTTCACGACCCCCTCTCGACCCAGACGGTCCAGGCGGCGACGGAAATGTGAGCCTACTGACATTGACGAAGCCGTGGAGACAGAGCTAACGCCCAGCGCCGAGGGTCTCTCGCTCCTGCAGCACCGGTACGTTTTTGTTGTTGCCACCCAGGTGACGCGTCCCTTTGCTAACTTTGCAGTGGGCAGGATGCGGCGGGTATCGTGACGTGCGGTTCGGGCGGCCGGTTCTACCAGTGCAAGTCGAACGGCATGGTCCGCGACGTTTTCGACGCGCAGGGCATCGCCGGCCTCCCGGGCTGGATGGGTGTGGGCCACGGTATGCACTCTACACCGACGTGGGGGCTAACTTTTTAGTGCGCTACCCGACCGCCGGCTCGTCTGCCACTGCCGAGGCGCAACCGTTCTACGTCAACTCGCCGTACGGCATCACGTTTGCGCACGTGAGTGAGAGACACGTCGTCGGCGCGACGCGAGATCTCGGGGGGACGCCAAAGGGCGAATGTCCGAGCGCCCCGCACCTCATCCTGACTCTTGCTAACGTCTGTGCAGAACGGCAACCTGATCAACACTCTCGAGCTGCGCCAGTTCCTCGACGCGGACGCGCACCGTCACGTCAACACCGACTCGGACTCTGAGCTCATGCTCAACATCCTCGCCAACAACCTCCAGAAGACGGGCAAGTTCCGTATCAACGAGGAGGACATTTTCACTGCCATCGGCGACCTCATGCAGCAGTGCAAGGGCGGGTACGCTTGCGTGGGACTGCTCGCGGGCTTTGGCCTCATTGCCTTCCGGGATCCCAACGGTATCCGTCCTGCTGGTCTGGCGCAGCGCAAGGGCGCGCGTGGCGGTAAGGACTACCTTGTCGCGAGCGAGAGCATTGTCGCGCAGGGATTGTCGTTTGAGACGTGGGAGGACATCAAGCCCGGAGAGGCTGTTATTATCACCCGCGACGGCGGTCTGTCGCGCCGCGTCGTGTGCGGCGGACGTCCCTTTGCCCCGGACATTTTCGAGTATGTCTACTTTGCCCGCCCAGACTCGACCATGGACGGTATCAGCGTCTACCGCTCGCGCATGGCCATGGGCGAGTACCTCGCCGAGGAGACCAAGCGTGTCCTCGACGCCAACAACGTCAAGGTCGACGTCGTCATTCCCGTGCCGGACACATCGCGTGTCGCGGCGCTGCAGCTCTCGCAGCACCTCAACATTCCCTACCGCGAGGGCTTTGTCAAGAACCGCTACGTGGGACGTACATTCATTATGCCTGGCCAGTCGCAGCGGCGCAAGAACGTGCGCCGCAAGCTCAACGCCATGCCAATGGAGTTTGCCGACAAGACGGTGCTGCTCGTGGACGACTCGATCGTGCGCGGCACTACGTCCAAGGAGATTGTGCAGATGGCCAAGGATGTGGGCGCCAAGAAGGTTATCTTTGCCAGCTGCGCGCCACCTATCCGCTACTCGAACGTGTACGGCATCGACATGCCTACGCCGCACGAGCTCGTCGCGCACGGGCGCACGACCGAGGACGTGGCCAAGGAAATCGGCGCCGACCTGGTGATTTACCAGACCCTCGACGACCTCGTCAAGTCGTGCCGCAGCATCAACCCCGAGATTGAGCAGTTTGACTGCTCAGTCTTTACGGGCGAGTACATCACCGGCGGCGTCGACGAGCGGTACCTCGAGCACATCCAGCGCCTGCGCAGCGACAAGGCCAAGGCCAAGAAGGACAACCTCAAACTCGAGTTTGCCGAGGAAATGGCCATCAAGGCTAACGGTGCCCCCAACGGTGCCGAGACCCTCATCGGCCTCGGTAACCACTCGCCCAAGCTCGGGCCCTCGGGCATGGCGTCGCCGCAGGACCAGGTCGGCCTGCACAACTCGTGGCACGGCGCCTAAGCCACGCCAGGTACATCTTGCTTGCTACGAATCATTCTTGGCTATCCATCTTAAAAAACCGACACGCCCTGCGCTGGTCTCCAGCGGCAGCGGTATAGAAAGGGAACAGTGTCTGAATCTGTTGTTACCATCAAACATACCCGAATGCATCAGTGGATCGTGACGCGCACGTGGGATAGAAGAGAGGTTTGGAGGGTTAGATGCGACGGCTGTGCGCGGGTTCGTCAGTGTGTTGTTAAAAGACAGCGGGAACGCTTGCCGTCCATCAGAATTAGGTTCGTAACACGCAACAGTGTCGTTGTAGGTTGCACGGTGTGGCTTTGCCCATGACTGTGGCTGTAGCAGCTGCTAGCTGCCCATGAGTGGCTTTTCGAGGTACCCTCGAGGTGCCTTTCGCAACAACCCAGGATGGATCCACCAGCCGTCCAGAGTCGCCAGCGCCCCAGCGCCCATCACGGCGCCGATGGCGCCCCGCGCGGCCTCGCTGCTCCTGTACATGTGCATCGCAGACGACTCGCTGCGTTATGTTCTATTGGAACTCGGGGGTGCAGTGCTCGCCGGGCCCGTACGGCTTGGACGTCAACGCGGTGAGGCCGGCCGAGTTTTCCGACGTGTGCCGTCCGCTCTGTGGGCCCGCCTTGGGCTTCTCGCCGCGCGCAAGCGCCTCGAGAATCTTGACCGTCGTCTCGGGCGTCAGGTCCTCGTAGTAGTCGTCGTTGATCTGCATCACTACGGGTTAGCACACGGAGCCGAATGAAGGCCGGTGCGCTCAGAGGACGACTTCAAGGGCTACGCCCTCTTGGTCGTCCGCTTTGCGCTTGCACTCACTAGGCGCATTCGAGCAAGCACCAAGGCACTCGACCTCGATAAAGGTAAACTGCTTGTCCTTGGTGGTACCGCCCGGAGCGATGCCGAGCTGCTTCTCAATCGCGGCGAGGATCTTGTCCGAGCCGCAGCCGCCGAGGACGCAAGGGGTGGTGGTGCACAGCTGGACAAAGTACTTGCCGGTTGGCTCGCGGTTGTACATGGTGTAGAAGGAGGCGACCTCGTAGACGCGCATGGGTGGCATGTCGAGACGCTTGGCAACGGCGTTCATGGCGGACAGGGACACCCAGCCGCCGTTCTGCCGCTGCGCAATGTCCAGCACGGGCATGACGGCAGCCTTCTTGTACTGCGGGGGGTACTTTGCAATCGTCTTTTTAATCTCCTCCTCGCTCGCGGGCGTGAACTCGAACGGCGTCTGCGGGTTGTTGTGCTCCGAGTCGCGGTGCTGTCGTCAGTATATGTGGTGTCAAGAGGTTGACTTGCCATCATGAGGTTGTCTGACCGGCGCGCGGCAGAGGTAGTGAATGCCCGGCGGGCGACGGCGCGCGGGGCCGCTGCGCGCGTGGCCGTGGCGAGGGCGGTGCGGAGAGCCGACATGATCGTGGTGAGTGGTGGTAGCGACGACAACGGCAACAACGACAACGACGACCAAGGGTTGGATGAGATGCGCGAGAGTGAGCAGGCGCCATGCATTGCAGGCCGGTGGATTGGCCCAGCTATTTTCCAGCTAATGTTTTATTCTCAATTTATCCCGGACGCTGCAGACTTCGGTCGTGTCAGGCTGTTTCCGGCCGGCCGGGCACGATCACTTGACCAATAAGTGTGGGGCCACACGCCACTACTTGCTCGCCGTCATCGCCAAGGAACGACGACCACTATGTCTTGAGCAACGCCCATTCCAGTCTCCGTTTGCCACTCACATCGACTGCAGCCATGTCGACAGCGTTCAGAACGCTGGGGCGCGCAGCGCCCATCGTCGGCGGGCTTACCGTTGCCGTGCTGGCAGGCAATGCCAAGCTCACACCTATCCGAAACGACGACGGGAGCGGCGCGAGCGCACACAAGGTGGCCGCGGCACTAGCGTCCAACGGCTCGCGTGCGACGTTCGGCACCGCAGCGCCGTTCACTCCCATTTGCTGGGGATCAAACGAGTACCTCACGCTGTCGCCTGAACGTGCTGCGAAGCAGATGAAGCGCCCGACGCCGATGGACCACATCGGCGCGACGCCCGTACGCGACCTCGTCGTGCAAGAGAAGTATGGCGCGTGTATTGACGCGCGTGGCGACCTGTGGATGTGGGGCGCGGGCTACGACCCTTCAGGCGCTATTGGACGCTCTCTACGAGGCAAGGTGAGTTTGCTTCGGCCCAGAGCGAGCACCGGCTGAAGGAAGAAACTGCGTACCCTCGCCGCGGCGCCAGGCAAGCTTGTCGGCCTGAGCAAGGACGGGCGACTATTCATTGTCAGCGCGGATCGCGCGTTCCAGGAGGGCAAGGCAAAGTCGCGCAACTGGTGGAAGAAACTGACTACGCGCGACCCCATCGTGGACTTTATCGAGCTGCACGCGGCGGACAAGTTCCACTGGGGCGAGAAGTGGGTCGGCGTCGCTGCGGGACAACACCATCTTTTGGCCGTCACCAACCGCGGACGGACATTCTCCCTGCCACTGTCGCCTGCGGGTAACACGCACCGGCAGTTGGGTACCAAGCAGACGTTCCCTGTCCCTGACAATGCGGCCGAGGCGCTCGCCGAGGCACCCGACCTGCCGCCCGACAGCGACGTCCGCTTCGCGACTATCCTTACCCAGATCCCCGCGCTCAGCGGGATCAAGATTGACCAGGTCGCGGCCAGCGACCGCTCGTCGTTTGTGCGTACCGACGAAGGACGCGTCCTTGGCTTTGGCGCAAACGACTATGGTCAGATCGGCTTGGGCAACAATACCACCATCTCCACCGTCCCCACCCCCGTCGAAATCGTCCTCTCAAAGTCGTACCCGTCCGGCACGTCTGTGCAGTGCACCAATGTCACTGCCGGCGCGCAAACGACCATGTTTACCGTCGAGCGCACCAATGCCGCTGGCAAGGCGTATGACCTCCTGTCGTGCGGTAATGGCCAGAGCGGTGCGCTGGGCAACAGCATGTGGACTTCGGCGTGCTTCGCCCCGACCCGAGTGAAGAAGTGCGTGTGCCCCCGGGTTGTAGAGCTGACAGCAGCATTAGCGGTCTCCAGGAGTGTAAGCTGACGCCGAGTCGATGATGAGCTCACGACAGATTCGGAGAAGGAGCAGGCATCGACGCCGCTCGCGATTCATAAGGTGTCCATCTCGCCTGCACCCAACACGCACGTCTTTGCCGTGCTCGACACGGTCGCCCAGGCCGACGCCAAGGGGCTCAAGCAGGGTCTGTTCGGCAAGGACGTTCTGGTCTGGGGAGGCAACTGTAAGCTGACATCTTTGGGTCATGAGCTGACAACAGTCGACTACCAGCTTGGTAACGGCAAAAAGTCGGCCGTGGCGACACCACAGCACCTGCCTGCGCTTGTCCCGCACGCGATCGACGCGATCGTCGCCGACTCGCCCGAGATCATGGCAAGTGGGCGTGGCAGACTAGAGCTAATGGCAGAATTCGCCCCTGCCTGTGACGCGGCTCCAGCTGCACCAGGCCAAGGCGGACGCGTACGACATGAACCACAAGCTCATCAAGCGCGGCGTCAAGTGCGAGGAGGCCGTCGTGGCCGGCTACAACTGCTCGGTGCTGTACAACAAGATTGTCGACAAGTAGTTTGCGTGCGTGCGTGGCATAGCAGTACAATGGTTATATGCAGGGTATATTCTTGCAGGGTATGCGTTATCTGTCCCATGTGTCGTCCCACACGGCGACGCGGGGCGCTTTCAGCGATGGTGTGTCGTCGCGGCCCCAGTCTTCGGCGCCGAAGTCGCCCGCCGTTTCGGCAAGCTCGTCGCCGCTCTCGGCGCCCAGGCGTTCCTCGTCGCCGGGGCCAGGTACAGCGACGCCATACGTCGCATATATCCACGCGCGTACCTGTTCGTCCATCTGGGGCTGTACAGGGGCCAGGGAGGGCACGGGCGGAAGCTCGCTAAAGAGGGTACGTGCGTTCTGCACTTGCGCCAAGAAATCCGGCTCGACGCGGCGCGCGATATCGCGTTCGTGGCGGAGTATACCCTCTATCGAGCCGTGTTTCTGCACGAGGGAGAAGGCGCGTACGGGCCCGATCTGGGGTATACGCGGCGACGCGTCTGTTCCGAGGAGAATACAGAAATCGTGCCATGCGCTAGAGGAGAGGGGGACGGTGGCAGCCAGCGCGCCGCTGTCGATCAGCACGAGCGGCGCCTTGGCCACAGTCAGGTTGCGCAGGAGCGGGCCCTAGAGTCTATCAGCGCTATCTCACGCTGTAGACCCACGCCATACACGACCACGTCAGAGTCTTCTGTCCCGACGAAATCGACTGCGCCCGCCGCGGCCAGTGCGGAGCACAGCCCCTCCGCTTCGAAGGGCACGCCCGCAAACACGACCGGCACGCCCATTCGCCGTAGCAGCTCGCGCACGCCGGCATGGTGTTCTTCCAGCGGCATGGCCAACGCACGCGTGTAGATTGACTGTACGGCAGGCGCGCGCGACTCGATCTCGTCAAGCGTGGCCAGGGCGGCGGCAAGGGTCCCACCCGCGTCGCGGCGTGTCGCGTCCACACCTCCCGACGTATCTGGGGTCACACCAAACAGCGAATCGTACACTTCCCCCTCGAGGGCAGTGAGTTCCTGCTGGCGCGGCGACTCGGTGTACACCGCCGCGGGAAGGAGACGTAGTCGCGCATCGATTGCGGCGGCCGCGCGCTGGTCGGCAAGGAGTTCCGTAGCGGCCACGAGACGCGCGCGCGCAGCCGGACTTGAACTCGAAAGGGGCGTACCCTCCGACTCGGACGTGATCCGGCACACCTCCTCTTCCTCGTCCTCGAACGCGTCAGCCGCGGGGTGCTCGCTCGTGTGCCGCCGCGTGCCTGTATCGCTCTCGACGACAAACTCGTCGTACAGCGCACATAGCCCCCCAATTTGCGCCGCCGCGTGGGATACAGCCACGAGGACAGCCGTAGTCGCTACCCGTAACGGGTGCGACAGGGAGAGCGAATTGGACGCCGCCTCCCCCGTCGCTACCGCTATTCGCTCGTCGCCGCGCGTCCACACCGCCGCAATTACGTCCCGCTCCTTCCTCCCCAGCGCAGCGACGCCGCCCAGCCGGTCCCGCAGACGACGTATCCGCTCCAAACGTCGTTCCTCGTGCATGTGCCGTGCCAACAGCCGGGCACGAGTCTCGAGCCGGCGTCTCGCCTGGAGTCAGCCAGTCCACACACCTCACCCGTCGTCCACCCACCTCGGGCGCCTTCCATGGCCTGTCGCCACGCTCGTCCCACACAGCAATGGGATGTACGCCGTGCGCGCGCATCTCCTGGATCATCCTGCGGTGAGCCCCACCCCCGAGAGCACACCCACCCGTACCACCCCAATATCGCCTGTGCGCCGCGCGCGTCCACGTCACGTACAGCAAAATGGAACCGGTTAGTCAACAACGTGCCGTCGCTGCTGTCAGCCCCGCGCCTTATAGCCAGCGTACATCGCCACTCGCTTCCCTCGTAGCTCATCGGCAGCCCAGCGTGTGGGAAACTCCTTCACGACCTGCGGGCTGCTGTCAGCTTGGCCCACAGCCGTCGTGATGCCCACTAATGCTTCGTCACCCATCGCATGAGGTCTTTGACCCCCATGGCGGCGGCGGCTGCGGCGGTGGCGTTTTGGGCGTACCCAATGTCTCGTCGAGCACGTCAAACAGCCTTATCGTGGCCTTGGTGGGCTGGGGACCCCGCATCCGGGAAATCCACGGAGCGGGATCAAACAAAAAATGAATGGTGTGATCCATGGTGAATGTGTGTTTGTGGCAAATCTCCAAATCCCAGTTTCGGCGATCGTCAGGTTTGGCAGTTGGCAGCCCGCGCTACGCCCGACTCACCGCGGACGCCATCCCGCCCCACCTCGACACCATCACGCACCGCTCACTCTTCGCTTTGCTCTCTCTATCTACCTATCTACTCAGCCCACACAGGCAGCGCCCCGGCTCAACTGCCAGGACGCCTCGACAGTTGTGTGTCTCTCATGGAGACGGACGCGCTGCTCGTCAAGATGCCTACCGAGGCGCGGAGGCCGCGGGGCATGTTCCCCTCGACGCGCCGCTACCTCGTCGGTGTCGGCCTGCTCCTTTGTGTCGTCCTCGTAAGTCCCCTCTTTAAGCTATCGTCTGACGCCAGCTTTGGACAGCCTCGAATTTTATCACCAACGACCTAGAGACGGGCGAGCAGAGCTGGAACAAGCCGTTCCTGTAAGTGCACGCGACCGGGCACGCGAGCTGACCACCGCAGGATAACGTATCTCAACACGTCGTCGTTCGCGCTTTACCTTATCCCCGTCGCGTGGCGGCACTGGCGGCGGCGCGGGCGGGCCACCGATAACGCGTACGCACCTCTGCTTCGGCCAGTAGTTGACGCCAGCGGCTACGCGGCGCTGCCGCAGGACGAGGCCGGGGCAGAGGTCAGCCCGCGCTCGACACTCAGCTATACGTCGCCGGCCACGACAGTGCGTACCGTCGAGGACGGCACGACGATTGCCGATCCACCAATGGAGAAGCTCAGTGTTCGCGAGACGGCCGAAATCGCCGCGTGGTGGAGCGCAGTGTGGTTCCTCGCCAACTGGAGCCTCAACGCCGCGCTCGCCATGGCCAGCGTCGCGAGCGTTACCATCCTCAGCAGCACGACAAGTGAGCCCAGACCCCAAAATTCCGCTGACCGCAGGCTTCTTCACGCTCACACTTGGCCGCATGTTTGGTGTTGAAGACGTTACACGCGCCAAAGTCATATCCGCCGTCGCGAGTTTCGCCGGGGTGATTCTCGTCACCATGTCCGACTCGACGGCCGCGTCCGCCGTCGTCGACACGGCGGGCACAAACCTGCCCACGCACCCGCTCCTGGGCGACTTTTTGTCCGTGCTCTCGTCAGCAGCGTACTCGGTCTACGTCGTGCTGCTCAAAGTGCGCATCAACGACGAGTCGCGCGCGGACACACAGCTTTTGCTAGGGTAGGTCGATTTCTTACGATCGCCGGCTAACAGCAGCTTTGCGGGTCTGTACAACATCATCTTCCTCATCCCTGTTTTCCCCGTGCTTCATCTCTCGGGTATCGAGACGTTCGAGTTTCCGCCCACGCAGACGGCGTGGACCATCATCGTCATCAACATGCTCATCACCCTGTCGAGCGACTACCTCTACGTCCTGGCCATGCTCAAGACGACGCCTCTGCGTGAGTCGTTCCCTGCCGCGCCGTGCTGACATTGCAGTCGTTACCATCGGGTTGTCGCTTACCATCCCGTTCGCGCTTATCGGGTCGCTGGTCGTGCCTTCCGCCCACGCCGGCAGTATCACTGGCATGACCCTTATCGGCGCGTCGCTCGTCGTCGGGTCGTTCCTCCTGCTTGGCTGGCGAGGATGGGAAGACAGCAACGCCCTTGCCCTGGACATGGGCCCACGAGCAGACGACGACGAGCACGAGCATTAGCATTTTTTTGACATTATATTATTAGTATAGAAATTGTAGATGTACTCAACATACACTGGCACGACAACAGGAGGGTTACATTTGGTACAGACTACGACGACGACGACGCGGACGAGAGTGTCTCTGACGGCGTGGGTGGCGAGACAACTACAGCGCTCTTCTTCCCCCTTGGCCTCGTCTCCCTCTTGAACTTGTGAAAAGCTGTTTTGACGTCGTGGGCAAACTTGTCGTTGGCGAGGAACTTTGCGCCGATCATGGCTAGGCCCTTGGCGACGCGCATGGCGCGGTCGTGCGCGTCGCGCGTCCCCGCAGCGTCCGTGAACCCCGCCGTGTGGTTGACCGTGTCGCTCTCGATCACGAAGCCCGGGTGGAAAGCGGGGATGTGGTACGTGACATTACCGAAATCCGTGCTAGCCGTCGTCATGCCTTTACGTTCGATCGACTGGCCAAACGCCGCGCTCATGAGATCTGCATACGCGTCCGCCAGCGGCGTGTTGTTCCGCAGGTCGGCGTACACCTCCGTCTCGGGCGCGTCGACGGTATGGGTACATCCCGTTGCTGCTGCTGCCGAGGCGAAACTCGCCACGGTCTTGTCGCGGAGTTCGAGCGTCTGCTTCACGTCGAGTGCGCGCGTGGAGTACTCTACGCGCGCGTACGCCGGAATAATGTTCTCTCTATCAGCCTATCTCCTTTGTTCTCACTCACTTGCGCCCACTGCTCAGACCCCTTGATCACGCCGTGCACGCGCATGCTCGGCTCGAGCTGCTGCCGCAGCATGCTCACGGCCGAGTAGCCCTGTACGGCGGCATCCAACGCGTTGATCCCCAGCCATGGCGCGGCGCCGGCATGTGCGCCGCGACCGTGAAAGTCGATCGCAAAGCCGGCTCGCGCAAGCGACGCCGGTCCCCCAACGTACGCGTTCCCGTCGTAGGCCGTGTCGACGCCGCCCTCGGGGTGCGCCATCGCGCACGCGTCCAAAACGTCGTACACTCCTTCCTTGAGCAGAATCACTTTGCCACCGCCGCCCTCCTCCGCCGGAGAGCCAACGACCTTGATCGTGCCCGCGACGTTACGCGCCTTCAGCGCAGCCTTGAGGCCCGCTGCTGCCGCTACGGCCGCCACCGCAATCAGGTTATGCCCGCACGCTGCCGTCAGCTACGCCCCTCGCAACAACCCACCATGCCCGACACCAGGCAACGCATCGTACTCTGCGTTAAACCCGAATGTCCGCCCGCCGCGCCCGTGCGACCACGTCGCGACAAACGCCGTCGGTAAAGACGAGGGGTTTGTCACCGTGAACCCCAGCTTGCACAGCACCGACACGAGATGCTTGCGCGCTCGGTGTTCCTTGAACGCGAGCTCGGGGTGGCCTGGCGTCAGCCGCGAAATCCACTCCAAAGCGCACTGTGTATCGCCTTGTTAAGCTTAAAGAGGTTGGCGCTGAGCGCGTCGATAGCCTCAAATACGGCGTCCTGCGTCTCGTCGTCAAACTCGGCGCGCGGCGGCGTCAGGCCCCGCAGCGCGGTCATCGTCTGGCTAATAAGTGTCTGCACGTCGGCCGGAAGGTCGCGCGGCATCGTCGGCGGCGTATCGTGGTGATGTCGACGATGAGGGGTGGTGGACACCAGTAAATAGTGTTTCAGTACGCACACGTCGGCGTAGGACAATGGCTGGATTCCGGCGGTGATGGTGCCTGGCTCACGGGCCGGGCCGCCGGGGCCGACGATACAAACCCATATACTGCTATATACATTCCGCGTCTGACGCTGCGTCAAGCATCGATACCGCTCCGAGCGCCATTGACCGTGCACCGCCGGGGCCACCACGGGACCGTGCGTATGTTGTCGCCTTGGTGACTTGTTTTGTGTCACTCCAGGGCGTCAACGCCGCGCCCAGGCGTTCCATGACACTTGACACATTGGCCATTCTCCATTCTCCATTCTTCCAGACTCGCGCCAGGACAGCGCAGAACAGTGGCACAAAGCTCTTCTGGACATCTAGGAGGGGGGCCACTGGGTGGCGGCTCTACATCACCACTTATGACACAAGCAGCTTAGACTCTGACTTCAGTTATCGGCTGTCTTGACCTCAACTTCGGCGTCATATCGATGTCATATCTCCATCACTGCGTTGCAGTCGCCGCACAGCTTTCCGCAATGTCACCGGTTCACCGTGGCTCCGCTCGCAGCGACGGCGTGCCCGATCAGCGCAGACATAGGGGGGGGGGATTGTCTGGCAAGAGGTCGTGTTGTGAGCAGGTTCCACACGGCCTATTCTTGGCCGTACGTCATAAACTCATCCTGCCGGGCTAGGCAAGTGGCCGAGGGTTGCTGCGCGACCTTGTTTTCGTGACACCATGATGAGATTTGGGTTCCAGGAGGTCTGCAGGCTTAAGGCTGCAGCGCTTCCGCGCTTCTGGCCAGTCTAAAACGTGCGGGTGAGTTTGTTCTGGAACTCTGGCCCGCGCATGGCCCGTTGGCGCGGCCCGTTCAGCAGGCATAGCTGGAGCATGTACCTCCGGACCTCCGCATGACCGCTTACGCCACGCCGCATGGCCGCAAGGTGGGGCTGCGCGCTGCGCTCTTGGACAGACTCTGGACTCTGACTCTGCCTGAGTGGGGCAAGGCACATACCCGGGGTATTGGCAGTACAACAACTCGTGCTCGAGCGTACCTGCGTCGTTTCGGCGCTGCGAGAGCCCGTTCAACGGCACCGCGGCGTCTGCTCAGCGCACGCTCCCGCTGCCAACGTGGTCGGCGTCAGTGCCATGGTGCCAAGGAATGCTAAGCCGGCGGGTACGTGGTGGGCAATGCGCGTCGAGCCCGCGGCGAGCTAGGCAGGCAGGACCGCGAGCCGAAGCCGGCTTTGTGGTATTGGCGCGTCTTGGTGTTAATGGCTTGCTTTAGGCGGAGTAGGCACTAGCTGCCCCTTGTATTGAGCCAAGAGCCAGAAGGGTAGAGCGGTATAGGGAATCCGCGTCGTGGGTTGGTCATGGTGGGATTGATGGAGCGTGACTGATTTCTTGGTTCAAGCATGCGTGGCCATGCACCAAACCTTGGGATTCCGCCTAGCCCCGGCTTGTTCTGGCCGAGCGTGCGCACAATGGCGCAGTCGCTTATGGTACTCACCACAACCGCTTGCACCCATTGCTAGAGCAAAGCCATTCTCGGCAGCAAGCGATGCAGCAACGCAGCTGCGGACGGGAAACGAGGGGGGGAGGTGTTCATGTCCTCTGAAATGCAGGCACCGGGCTGGGCACCGGGGTTACTGGGCGGCGGGGGGGAATCGATGCAACTGCGCCTGCTAAATCCAACCACGTCGGACGCCCTCCTCATACCGGATTGCTGAATTGCTAGCTGACTAGAGACCAACAAGTGGCTTGCATCAACATGGGCGGTATCACATGCACACACACATGCACACAGCTATACGCAACTCGTGTTGTCCGAAAAGTATGGTAAGAGCCAAGAGTCCGAGGGTGCGGTGCAAGAGCGAGATCCAAGACCACTTCAAGGGTTTCAAACATTGTTAACGTCACCCAACGTGCAACGTGCCACCTTTAGCTCGTATCCCGCCGGCTAACACCTTGATGTCCCTGACCTTTGAACAGATGTCTTGCGCCGCGGGGCCGTCTGCGCTCTGCCCCGCGCTGCTGCGTGGAGGAGCTCTCTCGTGGCTCCCCGGTCTGCGCCGTAGGAGGCAAGCAACTGCAGCGTGGACAGTCACATGTCAATTTAACTCTTGCCCAATTGTCCAGGGAATGCAGGGATCTGGTGTAGGCACGCACGTTAAAGGCACGACGCGTGCTGCCCATTGCAACCATCCAAACCATCTCTGCGCATGCTACATCGCCCACACCATCACACCGCCAGCCATGTACGCATCAAGCCTTGCCCCATAACATGGGAGACAATCCAGCCACCACACATGTGTACACGGTACAAACCAAAACCCTACTCAGGGCCGCGTACCCCGCAGTCGATCAGATCAGCCCAAGAACGGCGGCATGATCACACCGATGGCTCGTTCTGATGCTCTGATGCTTGGCCATGGGCCATGAGCGCATGAGCCACTATGCAGTAGAAAGCCAAGAACGTCGTGATCAGGGCGATCGCATCAGTTACGACGTAGCACTGCCCTGCTGACGCTATCCTCTCCGAGTCCTCTTGCCATTATCTTGGAGACACACCCAAGACATTCATTGTCTTTGACGCGCCGCCGGCACTAACCTCCCTCTCCCTGCGTCTCTCCCTTCTGGCTCCAACCATACTCTTACACTCCCCAGAGCCAAGACGTTGTGTCAGACCAACCTGACGTACTGACGTACCCATTGACACCTCGTACACTCCGGTTAGCTCTGTCGATGGTTGTTTGCTCAACCTTGTTCCTGCTGTTCCCCCCCATCGTTCATATTTCATCAACACTGCCCACTGTCTTCTTGTCCCATTCTTCCATCCTCATCATCCCCCTTCTCATTGTCTCCGTTTCTTGTTGATACAAAGCCCTGGTGGTTCTGTTCTTCTATCCCTCTTCACAGCCTAGCGCAACACACCTCTTAACTTCACCCAACCTCCCTTTTCGTCACCTGTACCCCAATCGCCCCATCGATCAGAATGACCTCTCCCAAGCTGCTCGGTGCGGCATTCCTGGCGCTGGTCGCCAGCACGCTCTCAAACGCTGCACCCGCCTCCAACGGGCGGTGCAACCTACAGAAGCGTCTCACCTTGGGATTCAAATATGGCCAGGACAAGGTCCGCGGCGTCAACCTTGGTGGCGTAAGTGCCTCATAAGGCGTTTTCCCTTCTGACAATCACAGTGGCTTGTCCTCGAGCCTTGGATTACCCCTAGCCTCTTTGACAAGACTGGCAACGACCAAATTGTCGACGAGTGGACCTTTGGCGAGTTCCAGGACCGCGGCAAGGCCGAGGAGGCCCTCAAGGCCCACTGGGACTCGTGGATCACAGAGGACGACTTTGAGCAGATCGCTGGTGAGTACAGAGTGGTAATCAGGACATCATTGACCCCAAGCCGCGGGCCTCAACCACGTCCGTATCCCCATCGGGTACTGGGCCTACGAGACGTCTGCCGGCGAGCCATACATCCCTGGCCAGGTGCCCTACCTGGACAAGGCTGTTGGCTGGGCTGAGAAGCACGGCCTCAAGGTCGTCGTCGACCTCCACGGCGCTCCTGGTTCTCAAAACGGCTTTGACAACTCGGGACGTCGCGGCGACGCGACGTTCACGAACGACCAGAACAACGCTGTTCGTGCCAAGAACGTCCTCAACACGATTGCCAAGAAGTATGCCAGTGAGTCAAGAACCGTTGGGCCGCACTAACATGCTCAGACTCCAACGTCGTCACGGCGATCCAGCTGCTCAACGAGCCCCTGGCTAATGGGAATCTTGACTTTATCAAGCAGTTCTACCGCGACGCTTACGGCGCTACCCGCTTCCCACAGGGTAACGCTCAGGAGACCAACTACCTCATCATGTACAGCGACGCATTCCAGGTGGATGCCTGGCAGAACGACATGAAGGAGCCAGACTTCAAGGCGACGGCCATCGACGCCCACCACTACCAGGTGTTTGACAATAGCCTGGTCGCCAAGAACTGGGACCAGCACATCGGCGACATCTGTGGCATCGGCGGCCAGTACAGTGGCGTGAACGGCTGGCTCATTGTCGGCGAGTGGTCCCTCGCCTCTACCGACTGCGCCAAGTACCTCAACGGCCGTGGCATTGGCAACCGCTACGAGGGCACCCTCAACGACGCCCCATTCACTGCCAAGTGTGAGGACAAGACGGGCAGCGGTGACAACTTTTCAACCGAGTACAAAGAGTTTATGCGCAAGTTTTACGACGCGCAGGTGCAGACCTACGAGAACAGCGGTGAGGGCTGGTTCTACTGGTGCTGGAAGAACGAGGAGGCCGCCGACTGGTCGTACCAGCGTGGCCTTGAGCTTGGCTACATCCCCCGTAACCCGGCCGACCACAAGTACGCCATCGACACCCTGTGCTAAGTCATAAACTGTCTCCTTGATACGAACCATAGATAGAAACCTGTCACGACCTAGGGCACAGCCCTTCTGCCATACTACCCTGCACACACTTGATATAGTCTTTGCCACCATACTATGCATACAGTTGTCTTCCGCCAATGCGAGCACCTAATTGCTGTCATAATCCTGAGCCTCAAGCTCGGGGACATTCTCGGCGTGGTTGACAGCGACACCGCCGTGGTCGTTGACCCACATTGGGTCAGTGACGGACCTGAGCGCCTCTGTGCGCAGCTGGACCTCGTCCTCGGCCGGGTCGCGGAACGCAACGCGCAGCCTGTCCCAGAGGTTGGAGCGGTCGACCTCGTCGCGGCGGTTGGCGCGCGTCTTGCGGAGCTGGGACCGCATCATGATGGGCTTGAAGTACGCGCCCTTGCGGCGCTTACGTGGCGGTGCCTCGTCGCCAAACATGTCCTCTTCCTCCTCTGGTGGTTCTTCGCCAGTGGGAATCTCCTCGCTGAACGTGAGGAGTACCTCTTTTTCAGGCTGGATCTGGGACACGACCTCGTAAGTGCGGATACGGTCGTAGGGGACGTTAGGGAAAGTCTCGTCAATCTTGTCGTCGTCGGCTGTGAGGGTCCGGACTTGGTCGACTTTACCCTCGTCAAGGGGTGTGTCCTCAAGCGCTGACAAGCGGGGCAGGTCGCCGTCCTTGGGCAGGAAAAAGTCGATGAGCTGCTGGTCGTCCTCGAGCATGGGGCGAAGCACCGCGCGGTCCAGCCGCGGCCGCGATGCCGTCGCAGTCGGGTTCGCCGCCGTCGCAGCACTAGGACGCTCGGGGTACTTGAAGAGAATGTACGAGTTGGCCCAGGCGTCGACGTCGGGAAGGATATCGTACGTCTCGACGACGCGGAGGTGTTTCCTCTTGGCGTCCGGGTGCCGGATATCCTCGAGCGGCGTGGCGTGCACGTCCTCGAACGTCTTGCCGATCGCCATAATCTGCGCGGCCTCGGACGCATCGACTTCCTCGTTTCTGCCGTTAGCTTAGCCCGGAGGTATAGGACCCACTTTGGTGTCTCGGCGCCGGCGGTGCGTCGCCGCCCCGTCTCTTTGCGCTGCATGTAACTCGCGTTACGCATCCACGAGACTTCAGGCTTGATGGGTGTCCCGCTTGCTCCCGGGGCGCCGTTCGCTGCCTGTCCCAGGATCCGTAGTGGTGCCAACAGGGCCGCGTCTTCCGCCTCGAGGCGCGCGACGTCGCCCTCGGGCGGGTTCAGCGCCGCCTCGGTGCCGTCCCACACGCCCTCGAACGCATTCAGGTCAATCGGCATGCCCATCTCGCTGTCTACCAGCATCGGCAGCTGCGCACTTGCCGCCAGCTGGTCCAGGTACGACGGCTCGCCCAAGCGTCCAATGTCCGTCGACACATTCAGCAGTTTCGGAGGAAAGGGTGGGTCGGGGATCGGGTTCTCAAACCGGACCCGCACGAGCAGGTCCAGCTTGCTGTCGTCAGCTAAACACGCTATGGACAGAGCTAACGCACGAGGACTTCTTCGACATGCTGGCGATGTGGATGTTGGCGCTGTTGCGCTGTTGTTCAGATCGACTGTTGTGGTCGTTGTACTTGAGATCAAAGGTTGAGGATGAGCACTCCCGGCGGAAGTATTTCCACGTGGAAGCCTTGGAGACCCCACACGACGCGGTTGACTGGACTGATATTTGTTGTTGCTCCTGGCGTGTGTGTTCGACGTTCGCATCGCGCGTCTAACTTTACTTTCTCGCAAAACCTCAGCACGCGCGCGCCAATGATCAGGACGCCATGACCCAGCCTCCTCGCGAAATGGAGGACCCGAGCGCGGACCAACAAGAGCTGCTCGACCAGCTACTCCGGGAGGGCCTGGCGGTAGTGGACGACGACAGCGGGGGTGCCGCTGCCGTCGAGCGTTTCCGAAAATTGCTCGAAGTGCTGTTCAGCGCGTGTGTCCTGCGTCCGCCAGAACAGCTTAGAGACACAGAACTGGAACGTACCCACCTCACTCTGTCTATCCTCACGCGGCAGACGGCGCAGCGGCCCGAACTCGTCAATGCCGTCTCGCCGTCGCCCACTACGGCAGCGGCGCACGCGCCGCCGTTCTACGCTTTTCTCGTGTCCCGCCTTATTGCTGCTGCCGCGATGAATGAGGCGTGTGACCCGCCTCGCCTTGAGCTCGTCGACGCACTCACCGCCGCGGCAGTGCACGTCCTCGGCGCGCTCGCGCGCGATCTCTCAGATTCAGAGGAGTCGTTCATGCACGGCCCACCGCGCGTTACCCATGTCCTCGCCCAACTCGTCCGGTATGCACAGGGTATGTCTCGCCGGTATGTTTTCTGCTGACGCGCAGAATCTCTTTCGGCGAAGACTACGCCGTTGCTAGGCTACGCCGACGTCGCGTCCCTCCCCGACCTCCTGCCGCAGATGTTTGCGCTCAACGTCGTGCTGCAGGCCGACGCCCCGTTTGCCGGCCACATCCAGGTTGCGGCAGCGCATGCGCTCTCAGACCTCGCGCGCCGAGTTGCTGTGGCCGGCTCCGCGCGACAGGCGCGCTACGCCGCTATCGTCGCGGCAGCCATCCGGCGTGTGCCAGCCCCTCACGCCCTGTCCCGCGCCTGCACGGCCATCGCACGGTGGCCAGAACTGCCTCATGATGACCGGTGGCAAGGTGCGGTCGAAAACTTTTTGCATGTCGTCGAGACGTACGGCGACGCGTCGCTGCGCCGTGATGTCTGGCGCGCGCTTCAACCCCCTCTTCATCTCCAAGATCTCCTCTCCTATGAGCTCGACACCAAGCTCGGGCGCGCAGCGGCAATGTTCCTCCTCGACCCCGTCCCACCACACCTCACCAAAACACTCATACGCAAGTCGCTGCCCGAGTCGCTCCTGCAGCACTGGGCTAGCTCCGTTACCTCTGCACACCCCGAGCTGCGCGAGCGTATCGGGCAGTACACGGCCCTGCCTGCGCCGACGTCGCGAAAGCGTAAAAGACCGACCAACACCGTCGAGGAGCGCGCTCTCGCGATTCTGCGTACAAAGGCGCCCGAGCTCAAAATTGACTGCCTTGACGACCTCACCTCGGCGCTCACTAACCTCGATCCCCCCACAGCGCTCAAGCTTCTCAGTGCCAACCCCACAATCCTCTGTGCCCTCTGTCAGTGCGATGACGTGCACAAGCCCCTGCCCAAGCAACTGCAGAGCGTCTTTCTTAAGGACGGCGGCGACGGCCTGCAGGACGACTACACGCTCGTGCGCGCCCTGGGCATTCTCTACCACCACTCGAATACCGCCGATATCCGTGGCACGCGGTGGGCCAAAGCCATCGACCGGGCGTGGGTGGCTATGAGCGCGCCTGATCGCCGTACACGCCTCGCAGCAGGGAACGTCCTCTCCGCAACATGGCTGAACCTGGTATCCCCCGCGGATGAGCCAGCTGGCAAAACCAGCGACGAAGAAATGCTCATGCTCGAGAGCCGAATCAGACCTCTTCTTCGGGGGAAACACTTTGTCCAGGAGACGGCTGTGCTTTTGCTTGGCGACCTAGGGCAAAACATGGACGACAGGCATCTCTGTATCGTCCTCGAGCTCCTCCTCAAACAGCTGGGATCACCGAGCAGCCCCATGCGCAGCCTTGCGTACACTCAGCTAGTCGAGATCGCAAGTCACCGCGGCAAACAACCCTATAGCCTCTTTGCACCATATCTGGAGCGCATCGGAGTATTGCTTGCCGAGTGCCTCGTGCCACAACCACAGGTCGTTGGCGAGGCCATGCAGTTTATCGGGTACACGCGCCAGTCGTTCTTCAGCCTGCACGCTGTACGGAAGGAAGTGATTCCCGCGCTGGTGATCCGGCAGAACCGCGCGGCGCTCGAGACGCTCGCGTCGATTCTGGGCCAACACGTCGGTGTGCTGGTCATTGACGACTCGGCGACAATCCTGGCCAAAGTGTTCCTCACGCCGCAGTCGACCGACTCGGCGCTCGACTTTCTCGCGTCACTCCTCAGCGAAGCGCTCAACAGCCGTTCAGGCGCGTCACTTACGCTCGCCAAGTATATCCGCAGCTCGCGCCTCCCGCTCATCGTCGCTATTGTCATCGAGCTCGGCGATAGCCGTGCCGAGGTGCGCGACCTCGCTACCGACGCGCTCCACGCCGTCAAGCGCCACGATCCCGACGGCAGTGGCGACGACAGCGACCTTGGCCTCTACCTCAAACCATACATGCTCGGTGTCCTCTCCGCCCTCACTGAGCAGCTCGCGACCCTTCTCACCCGCGCTGATAGCCGCCGCAAGATTATCCGCAGCTTTGGCGAACTCATCGCCCTCGTCGGTGACTCGATGGCGTCATTCTCTCCACAGGTAAGTGTAATGTGCCGCCCCAGGCTAACCACAGATCATTGCCAGCTTGCAGAGCACGCTAGACGAGCCGGAACTCCGCCTGCAGACGCTCTACACGTGGCACCGCTTTGTGGAACTGCTGCGTTTTGCGGATGTCGGACCGTTTATCGGTCCCACGATCGCGGCGCTCATTGCCGGGTGGCCGTCGTTCACGGACCAAGAACGCAGCGTCACCAAAAGCATCGTGCAGCACATTGCCGAGAATGCGGTCCACCTCAAGGCTTTCCGCGACGACATTGTTCGCTTCGACCACATCCCCGAACTCTCGCCATACTGCAAGGTGCTCCTCAAGTACCGCTCGTCGTGGTCGACCAAGACGTACCTCGACCGGCTCATCAAGCGTACTGACAGCAAGAACGTGGCCATCGCCACGGCGTCGGTGCGCGAGCTGCGGCGCCTACTCGACGACTCGCAGGGGGAGGTCATGCGCCTTGCGCGCGGCGACACGTTTGACCCCATCGTAGGCCGTCTCGTGTACTCGCTTCTCGGGGCAGTTACGCGCGACGGCGACTGCCAGCAGCTGAGGGACATCAGCTACGAGTGTTTTGGCGTCCTGGGCGCACTCGACCCCGATCGACTCGTGACCAGCTCGGAGGAGACGTCTATGATGATCATGTCCAACTTTACCGACAATGAGGAGTCGATTCAGTTCGCCATGCACCTCCTGCGCGACCTTCTCGCGGGCGCGTACCGCGCGACTGTCGACCCGCGGCACCAAAAGATGGTTTCGTACTCTATCCAAGAGCTGCTCAAGTTTTGCGGCTTCACGTCGAGTCTTGTGGACCGGCACAGCGGAAGTGTCCCGCTCAAAACTCGCCAGAGGTGGGAGTCGCTGCCCAAGGACGTGCTCGAGACGGTCACGCCGCTGCTCAACTCGCAGTACACCACTGTCAACAAGGTCAAGGCGACCAAGTTTGACTACCCCATCTACTCGCACATGAAGACGTACCGGGAGTGGCTGCAGGCATGGACGGTGGACTTGATCAACCGCGTCGAGGACATGGGGATCGGCGAGCGGAGCAACGCGCAAAAGATTTTTGGCGCGTTCAACAGCGAGCCGTATAACCAGGACACGGCCGTCGCGCGGCACCTCCTGCCGCACCTGGTCCTGCACGCGCTGCTGTCTGGCAGCCACTCGGTGCTGCGGCAGATCAAAGGCGAGATTGACGCTATCCTGCGCGACCAGGTCAGTCCGAACAAGGAGAGCGGACCGGACAAGCGCATGAACAGCGCGCAGGTGATCTTCAACCTCATGGACCATCTGAGTAAGTGGCTGCGGCTGGCGCGCGCAGACGGTACGCGCCAGTCGCATACGCGGCACGTCGAGAGCTTGCTGGAGGGCATCGACACGGAACTGGCCGCCAACGCTGCACTAAAGTCGCACGCGTACGCGCGCTCACTGCAAAACTTTGAGCAACGCATCCTCCAGCTGCGCCAGGACACGCAGCGCACCAACGCCGACCTTCAGACGTACTTTGAGGGCCTGCACGAGATTTATGCCGCCCTCGACGAGCCAGACGGCATGGAGGGCGTGTCGACCCAGGTCGTATCGCCCAGCCTCGAACTCCAGATCCGCGAGCACGAAAGTACCGGTCGCTGGACGTCGGCGCAGAGTTGCTGGGAAGTGCGTCTACAGCAGTCGCCGGATAACCTCAACTACCACATTGGCCTACTCAAGTGTCTCAAGAACCTGGGGCATTACGGTGAGTTCAATGCCGGGGTTGTGCTGACGGCAGACACATTACGCACGCATATCCGTGGCGTGCTCAGCGCCAAGCCCGAGTGGCACAATGAGCTCGCGCCGTTCCACGCTGAGGCGGCGTGGACCATTGGCGACTGGAAGACGGTCGAGAGTATCACGAACCCGCCTGCGATCGCCAAGGTGTTCCTGGCCATCAAGCGGGGCGGAGACGTGTCGGAAGCTCTGACCCTCGCGCGGCGCGAGGTAGGCGCGTCCATTACCTCGCGCGAGTACTCGCGGTCATACGACTCGGTGCTGCAGCTGCACCTCCTTCACGAGGTGGAGAACATCCATCGTCTGGACGCCGAGCTGCAGAGCGCCAAGTCGACGATGAGCACGCAAAACGCCAACGCCGTCAACCGGCGCAAGGTCGACGGCCTGATTGCCGTGCTCGGCGAGCGCTTTGACGCGACCCTGCCGTCGTTCCGCGCAAGAGAGGAGATTCTCAGTCGTCGCCGCGCAGCGTTCAGTCTCGCACAGCTGTCGCGCCTCCGGGCCGAGTTGGGCCAGGCATGGATCCAGAGCGCCAAAACGGCACGTAAGGCCGGGTACGAGCAGACAGCGTACAGTGCCGCGCTGCAGGCGCGCGAAGCGGACGCGCCGTTTGCGTTCATCCAGCAGGCAAAGCTTACGCGTCTCCACGGCGGGATCCTGAAGGCCCTGCGCGAGCTCGACCAGCCGGTCGAGGACCTCATCCGCGTCTCGGAGGCGGCGGACAATGGCGTCATTGACCTGACAGAAGGCGGGACGCGCGACGGCAAGACCGAGGAGGACTTTCGACGCCACCGTAGCCTGGCCAAGGTGGGTTTGGCGTCGAGGGCTTTACTAATTTTCAGGCGGTACTTCTTGCTGCGCGCTGGCTGCACGAGTCGGAACGCGCCGAGGTCAACGACGTGCTTAAGCGGTTCAAGCAGGCGACTGCGCTCGGGAGCACGCTCGAGTCGCCGTTCTTCCACCTTGGGCGGCACTACGACACGATGGCGCACACCGCGACGGACGCCGCGCAGATTGCAAACTTCAACTACTTTACGTGCCTCAACTACCACGAGGCGCTGCAGCGCGGCGTCAAGTATATCTACCAGACGATGCCGCGGCTGCTTACCGTGTGGCTCGACCTCGCCGAGACGTACGCCAAGGGCACAAGGTGGGTCACAGCTTGCGGGGTGTGCTGACCGCAGCAACGACAAGGTGCAGCAGCGCATCGACGCTATTACGCGCCTCATGGACAAGCGCGGGCGTATCCTCACGTACCAGTACCTCACTGCGTTCCCGCAGATGATCTCGCGTATCCAGCATCCGAGCAAGGACGTCCAGAACGTGCTCATCAAGCTCGTGTACCGCGTTATCCGCGACTATCCCTCGCAGGCGCTGTGGCCCATGATCGGCGCGATGCTGTCGCGGCGCGAGGGCCGCCGCGCGACCGCAGACATTATTCTAAAAAAGGCTGCCGTGGGTGCGTTGTTGGTTCAAAGCTGACTTTAGACACCGCATGACAGGGAACTGCCGCAGCGTATCGAGGACGCGCACCGGCTCGCGGACCTGCTGCTCAAGTTTTCCGAGGAGAAACCGCCCAAGGGCGTGAGAGAGGCGTCTGCGGCCAAGCACTTTCCCTACCTCAAGGGCGCGTTCCCTACGCAGATGATCCTGCCGCTGCAGGACGCGCTCACTGTGACGCTGCCGACGGCAGGGTCAGCGCTCGCGGGGCACAACGCGTTCCCCGACGAGCCAGTCGTGATTAAGGGTGGGTGTCGGGGTAAGGTCAGTGCTAATGTCGCAGGGATGGACGACCGTGTGGACATAATGCCGTCGCTGCAGATGCCAAAGAAGCTCGTGTTTATCGGAATGGACGGCAAGCGGTATCCGTTCCTGTGCAAGCCGCACGACGACCTGCGCAAGGACGCGCGGCTGATGGACATGAACTCGATGATCAACAAGTTTCTCAAGTCGACGTCCGAGTCGCGGCGCAGGCACCTGTATATCCGGACGTACGCGGTCATGTCGCTGAACGAGGAATGCGGGTTGATCGAGTGGGTGAGCCACACGAACGCGCTCAAGGGGATATTGGAGAAGGGGTACCAGCGGCAGAAGAAGAAGGTGTACACGGCCGAGATCTACACGACTCTCGACACGGCGCGGAAGAGCGACAAGACGGGCGCAGCGCTCAAAGCTGCGTTCGAGCACAAGGTCATTCCCATGTTCTGCCCGACCGTGTTCCATGAGTGGTTCCTGCTCAACTGGCCCGAACCGTCGGCGTGGCTGACCAGCCGCACAAACTATGGCCGCACACTCGCCGTCATGTCCATGATTGGGTTTGTGCTCGGCCTAGGCGACAGGCACGGCGACAATATCCTCTTTGACGGTCTGTCGGGGGACACGGTCCATGTCGACCTCAACTGTCTGTTTGACAAGGCAAAGACGTTTGATGTACCGGAACGCGTTCCCTTCCGACTCACACACAACATGGTCGACGCGCTCGGCGTGACGGGCGTGGAGGGCGTGTTCCGCAAGGCCGCGGAGATCACGATGGACATTCTGCGGTCGAACGGCGACTCGCTCATGAGCGTGCTCGAGGCGTTCGTGCATGATCCCCTTGTGGAGTGGACAAAGAGCCACCACCGCGGCGGGACGAGCGCCGCCAAAGGCGCAGCAGAGGTGCGCGCTTACGCAGACCGGAACCTCCAGCCTATCGCCAAGAAACTCCGCGGCGTCGTCGGCGAGACGGAACAGACCGTGCCCAACCAGGTCGACGCGCTAATTAAGGAAGCAACGAGCACGTCGAATCTCTCCAGGATGTATATAGGCTGGGCGCCGTGGTTGTAGCGTGCTCGCCGCGTGCTTGCGCGCGAGCACGCCGACACCCACTCATGTATCTCTAGATGTTGTACAGTATGTAACGCGCCCCAAGACCCAGTCTGATCCAAATCCAATGCATGTGCTATTTATGTTTATGTGTTTGATGCTGGTGCGGTGCGAGGAGTTGAACCTCTTCTACACGCCGGCGGGGAGTGGGAGGTGGTATACCACTCGTGTGAGCGAGCTCGCTCGCTGCGCTCGCGAACTCGCCGCGCGGCGCGGGGTATACTTTGCGGGGTATGCTGTGAGAGGTATGGGTTGAGCCGGGTAGCCGCGATTTGCGTGCTTGGCCGGGTTGAACGGCGCTCGTCCGTTGAGGACAAGGGTATGATACAACGAGCTAGGTCGACAATTGACAATTCCGTGTAATCCTTGTTGTTTCTGTACAGATACAGAGCCGCGGGGTTGGATCCGGGCTGGAGAAGAGAAAAGGTTAGTGGAGAGCGCGCGGGGTTGGATCCGCTTTATGCTCTGTTTTTGGGGTTGGTTTAGTGGCCGTTGGCTTTTGTGCCGTTTGCGATGGGCACGGGGACGGGGGCGTCTGTGGCTGCTGCGTCGGTGGCCTGTGCGGGCTGGTTGAGCAGGAATGGCTCGAAAATCGCCATGCCGTCCTTGAAGTCGTTGGCGACAATGTTGACGAGGTAGCTCGTGTCCATAATGTTGCGGATGAGGGCGCGCGTAGGCGATCCCTCGGGGTAGAGGTTGGCCCACTGGCACCCGAGCTCGAACGCCTCGTCTTTCCACGCAATAAACGAGACGGCCTCGACGATCGTGGGCTGCACAATCTCCTTGCCTGGGAACACGCCCCACGTGACGGCGTTGGGGCCCTCCGAGTGGGTGTTGGTGCGCAGGTCGCCCTGCTTGTTGACGGCATAGTAAGTGATGCGTGGGTCCTTTTCGATCCGGCGGATGAGCGGGCTCAGGAGCTCGGGCGCAACGAAAAACTCGAGGTACGCCTTTTGGTACACGTACCCGCCTGCCGGGCCCCAGCCGTGCACCTTGTCGTCGGACGGAGCGCCGTCTACCGCGGGCTGAGAGTTGATCGTCAAGTACCCGCGCTCGTTCATCTTGGCGAGCTGCTCGGTGATCATGTTGGTCTCTTTCGACGGCGGGTGCTGCGACCACGGAAGCTTGGACAGCTCGCCGCGGCAGAACCGCGCAAACAGCTCGTTGAGCTCGGCACGTGTCTGTGGCGTGCCCCACAGCTCTGTCGCTGCGGACGACTGATGGTCAGTACGAGTTCGCTGCTTTGCTAGATCACCGCGGCGCGGTCAAAACTCACCGAAATACCAATGGCGACGGGGTAACCGTCGAGGTCGCCGTAAGCGGGCGAGCGCGAGTCGCCCCAGCGGCCGTTGGGGAACTCGTCCCAGTCGCTCGTACGCGAGAGGTACGACTGTACGCGGTTTGCCCAGAAGATGGGGCGGATAGTCTCTGTGCGGCGCGAGGGCGTGAGAGACGGGCGCCACGGCAGCGGGGCGACCTGCTCGCGGCGAGGGGTCATGTCGAGTTCCTCGAGGAGCATGCGCGCGCCCTTTTCGAGGTTGAGCGTGTAGACGTGCAGGCCCTTGATGCCCGCCTCCTCGTTCTCGAGGATGGCGCGGCACATCTCGGCGACGAGCTTGGTGCCGCGCGCACGCACCTGCTCGTCGTCGCCCTGCACAGGGTTAAGCACATCGTACCAGTGCGGCGGGACGACAATGCTCTCGCGCTTGACCCATGTCTGGAACTTTTGCCAGTTCTGGATAGGCATGATGCCGGGTACGATCGGGACGGTGATGCCGTACGAGCGCACATCCTTGACCCACTGGAAGAAGATGTTGACGTCGTAGAACATCTGTGTAAAGATGAACTCGGCGCCCGCGTCCACCTTTTCCTTGAGCCACAGCATCTCCTGGTGCTTGCCCTCGGGCGTCTTGGGCGTCTCGGGGTGGCCCTGTGGGAACCCGGCAACAGCCACGCAAAAGTCGCCAGGGTAGTGCTTGTGAATGTACTTTACGAGATCGACGGCGTAGAGGAACCCGCCCGGCGTCGGCTCCCACGTCGAAGTGCCAGCGACAGGGTCGCCGCGCATCGCAAGGATGTTCTGGCACCCGGCCGCCTTGGCCTGCTTGAGCGCCCACTCGACCTTTTCCTTTGGCACTGGGGTTAGAACCTCTCCGATTGACGCCATGCTCACTCTCAGTGCACGTGAGGTGCATGCATGTCTCGATGCCAATGTTCTCCTGGCACACCTGGACAAGCGACGAGGTCAGGTCGGCGTTCTTGCCGCCCGCGCCCCATGTAATGTCGATAAACTCTGGGCCGAGGTTGCGCATACGCTCGATGCGGTCGTACAGGTTCTGGAGGCCCTGGGCGGTACGTGGGGGAAAGTACTCAAAGCTCCAGAATGGCCGGCCCTCGCGCTCGGCGGCCGCGAGCTTGTCCGTAATTTTCATGCTGGCGGCGATGGGAGGTTAGTTTGTGGTGTGTAGGTGGGTGTGGGTGTGTGTCGCCGCGCCGATGGGACGCAAAGACTTTTTGAGGAACGTGTGTGGACGTGGCGAGCGGCCTTGGGTTGGTAGGTGTGGCGTGCTCGGACCGCTCGGAATTGTCCGTCGCGTCGTATGAAGGATGGGACGCCGGATACGCCTGGTTGTAAACTTGTGATAGGCCCCTCTTTGGCAGCCTTTTGGGGTGTGAATGTGAATGAGGAGGATGCAAGAGTGACGACGACGACGGCGACGACGACAATGACCGTGTGCTACTACTACTGCGCTACAGTGCAGTTTGCCGCGGATGGTGTCAATGATTGGATCGACTCGGTCGTTCGGTCACCACATTGCAGTTCTCGCCGCACACGCCGTGCTAACCGCCCCGGGCCCCAGATTGCTCAATTCCCGATAGCAGATAGCCGACTAACGTCAATGTCACGTGGTCCACGTGGTAAGGTTTGGGTGGCAAACGGAGGTACCAAACAAATGACCCGCGTGCTCTTTCTTACGGAGATTGCCTCCAGTCCTTCCCGGTTTTCCCGCGTCCTTGTAACCTGCCCCTAGCCCCTGGCAATGTATTTTGTTTGTTTGCTGAATGAATCTCTGTTAAGGATTACCGTCACGGGAGGGGATGGAGGGGTTTTTGAAACGTTCATGCACGCGTGAGCGCGCTCGTTACAGCCGGATCTGACGGCCTGACGGGTGGGGTACGGCCCGCTCCTTACCAGCCGGCTGGGCGCGGCTGGATGGCGACTGGCGACTGGCACTGGCGAACCAGCAGCGAGGATCTGTGTTTGGTTTGGCCCGCGCAGGGCACGACCTGCTGCGCAGCAGGGCCGTCGCGGCATGCAGCTAGGCAAAGGCTTGGACTTTGGGCGTGGTGTGGCGGTCTGGGCAGGCAAAGTGGCACCTTGCGTCGCGTGCGTGCGTGCGTGCGTGCGTGCGTGTGCACATGCATGCAGGTAATGTTTGAGTGCTATGAGTGAGGCGTAAACACGAGTGTGTCTGCGCCTTCAAGCCGAAATCTGGCTATCTGGTGTGTGTATCGGTACGTAGATGTCCACGGCCGTGGCTCGTTGGCTTGGCCTGCTGCGCAAAGTGGCGGCGGGTGAGGGCGGGGCCGGGCGGGTATACGAAGGACGTGGGGGAGCCGCGAGCCTCCAGGGCGCCTCTGCTTATGTGTACAGTACCACAACACTGGCGCTGGACAATGTCTTCGCGGCTAAGCATTGTGCCCAGAGTGCTCGTCGGCTTTGAACTCTCCGCGATGCCGCAGAGCTGCAGCTTGCTGGGCAGCGCGCACGTGCTGCGGTGCACGGACAGTCGTGCATCGTGCAGCAAGGTACGGGCGCACAGGCTGATGACTACAGGCTGCGGGTAACTCGCACTGCGATGAGACTACGGCCTCGTCGAGCACGAACTACCTTGCGCTGTTGCATCGCTGCTATCATGAACTCTAGTGTATTACTTGTGTTATGCACAAAAACAAGCAACTCGGGTGCGCTTGCTGGCGGCATTAAATCTCAGGGACTTGGGGACAGGTGAACGGGAGATGGACGAGGAGAGAGGTTGTAGTTTTGTCTCAAAACTCGGAGTGTGCGCCTCCCATTCAGCTTTACTCCGCAGCACCCATCGCACACACACACCCATACCCATCGACGACGACATTTATCAGTGTGCCTGTTGGCCATTGTCACTTTGCATCGACGAGTCACTTGCTTGACTTCTCTCCTTTCTCGGTCCAAGCTCCGTCCACCCTCCTGGCCCAGTTAATTTCGCCCTATTACTGGTCCACCACCCAAAACCACACACGGTGGGCACACACCCCAGGCCAATTTTCCATCCGCCCATCCGCCCTTTCCCTGGTTCACCGGGGTTGCGACGAGTTTGGTTCGAGCGGCAATTGCCTGTCAACAAAACAGCAACAATCCATTCATCTCTTTTTCCTGCGTATCGACTCGCGCTCGACCCCGTGATATCCTCCCCCCGCGCGCGCGACACACCTTCGCAGTCCTTGACGGCGGGACGAACGAGCAAGGCCCTTTCGTCCGCCAGACTCCACCTTTGCGAACGAGCCAGCGTCGAGCGAGTCGACAAATCAAAGGCCTACGCCGCACTCGCTAACGACTCGAGCTCGTTAGTAGCTATCTGGCGCAGGCGAACGCGATCGACAACGCCCAGGCCTCCCTCTCGGCGTCGCATCCCTGCCCCCCTCTCGGCGTCGCTTCTCGGTCCCGACTCGCAGGCGGAGCATACGCAGCCCATCGCGGCCGCGCCAGGTGACCCGCGCTCTACCCTCGCACAGCGACATGCCCTCTACCCCCATCTCACCCGCATCCTGGTCTTCGAGCATGTCGCGACGGACAGCAGGCAGCGCTGCCAGTTCGAGTCGATACACCTCGGACGCGGAACATGAGGACGGCGCAGTCGTCATGGGCGGCGGCGCTCGCGAAGAGCCCACAGTCGGTAGGGCAGCCGGCCGCGAGGTCGGTGTGACGCGTCCCAAACGCAGGATGTCAAGGTGAGTGACTCTGGGCTCGGTGTGTGTCTGTTCTCCTGCGTTCGTGTCTCGTAGCTCTGGCGACTTTTTCTTGATAGCCCTGGTTGTGGGGCTCGTCACTCCTCCTCCTCCGTGTTCAACGGCCGGCGTCGTCAATCACCAGCTGCGGCGGTAGCTGCCATTAACGACGAGGCGGTGACGAACCCATCTTCCCCTGGTAGACTACCGATGATCTCGGTCACGGGGTACACCTAACCCGACGACCAACATGTCAACGGGGCCGACAGAGCCTGCTGCGAGACTACTCGTGGCGGTGACGCCGCTTGTCATCGGTGCCTTGGGACCATGTTTTGCTCTCGGCACCGCACGCAAACTCTCTGCTCCGTAGATGTCCCGCGCCCACGGCCGCGCGACGGCATCAAACTTGGGTTGTCGAGCCAGTCAGGTGACTCCCCCTCGCCTTTCCCCTCTCCAATCAAAAAAACCCTGCACGTAACAAGATTGCTCGCCGTAGTCTCGGGCGGTGCCCATTTGGGCCTCCTCTCCGCGCATCTCGCTTGCATCTCGACGACGTCCTGTGCATCTTTTCGCTCGCTTGGAGTCTGGGATGGACTGCTGGCACGGACATGGACAACCGTGCAGTGCAGACCATTGGTTGGTTTTGGACCGCCACGCACAGACCTGACATGGCCCTGGGGGGTGTAGATGTGCCTTGCGCCGTCGCCGTCCGCAGCAACGAGCATCGCACATCGCGACAGACCCGACAGGATAGCATGCCGTGGCCTGTAGCTATATTCAACTTGTCTCTACTTTAGTTTTACCCTGCGTGTGCCAAGGTCAAACACTCTCCGTACTCCTCCCAGGTACAAACCCCCACTCTCTTGCACCCACCCCCTGGGGCCAATTGCCCCCCGCAGCAGCTCAACTAGGCAAACAGCCTGACGTTGCACGCGCTGCACACTCCTCCCTCTCTTGGCCCCCTTGGCTACCCTCGGTTTCTTCTTAAACGCACACCATCGCTCCTCTCACTCCCACCCCCACGCTCCTTCTTGCACGACCACACACACACCACTCCCACTGCGACCACTGGCGCTCACTGACACAGTATCTCTACCCCCTCTACCTCGCCAACCTTCGCCACGACGTCGTCCTCAAACGAATACAGAGCGGCAAGCGTCGCATCGTCCCCACCCGGCTCGCCACCGGCGGGCGCGACACGCCACGGTCCCCTCAGCGACGCCATGATGAGCGCCCCACGAGGCGCGATCCCAGACATTGCAGGCCCATCGTCTTCCCACCCCTCGCCTCCGCCCTCGGCGCATCTCGATGAAAAGCACGAGTCGTACACGCCCGTACCCGCTCCACAACGCGACACGGCGCCAAGGCTCTTTGGTATCGAGCTCAAGTGGATCTCGTGAGTGACTGCGCAATGTAAACATCGCTCATCCCAGCCTCGTCACGCTGGCTTTGCAAAATGCTTTCCTCACCATCATCATGCACTACTCGCGCGTGTCGACGCCCCCCGAGAGGACATACTCTGCCGCCGCGGCCGTGCTCCTCAACGAACTGTTGAAAGGGTTCATCTCCACCATGGTCGCGCTCAAGCGCATCGACAATGACCAGGTTGCGCAGCACGCTGGGCCCTGGGGCGAGAAGGGCGGCCTTGGCGGCTCGGCGTCTCGCCTGTCCATGTTCAAGCCCAGCCGTCTCAAGGCGCTCCGCCGCGCAGTCTTCTCGTCAGACTGCTACAAGCTCGCCGTTCCCGCCATTCTTTACGTCATCCAGAACAACCTTCAGTACGTCGCGGCGTCCAACCTCGACGTTGCCACGTTCCAGGTCACGTACCAGATGAAGATCCTCACCACGGCCTTCTTCTCCGTGCTCATGCTTGGCAAACGTCTGAGCAAGGCCAAGTGGTGCGCGCTCGTCATGCTCGCCGTCGGTGTTGGCATTGTCCAGCTCCAGTCGACCTCCATTCCCAAGCACGAGCCCGCCCCCACGTCTGTGGGCAAGGAGGCGATTGTCGAGGGTGAGGGCGAGGGTCTCGCCGAGGGCCTTGCCAAGCGTGCCGTCGAGGCCGCGCTCCCTGCCGTCATGCACCCATTCCGCGGTTTTGTTGCCGTCACGCTCGCCTGCTTCACCTCTGGCCTTGCTGGTGTCTACTTTGAGCTCCTGCTCAAGTCTGGCTCGAGCGCGGGCCCGTCCGACCTCTGGGTGCGCAACACGCAGCTGTCGCTCTTCTCGCTCATCCCTGCGCTCGTCCCCATCCTCTTCTCGGGCCACCCGCCCGACATGTCGTGGGCCAGCAGCGTCGCGTCCAAGTTTGCCAACTTTAACGGCTGGGCCATTGGCACTGTCTTGACGCAGACGTTTGGCGGTCTTATCACGGCCCTGGTCATCAAGTACAGTGACAACATTCTCAAGGGCTTTGCGACGTCGCTGTCGATCATCCTGTCGTTCCTCGCGTCCGTCGCTCTGTTCAACTACCCGATCACCGCTGCGTTTGTCATTGGCGCATCGATCGTGCTCGCCTCGACGTACATGTACAACACGCCGTCCAAGACGGACGGTGGGCCGTCGCGCGCCGCGGTTGGCGTTGCGCCAGGATCGCCCATCCCGTCGAGCGCCCCGATCCTCGGCGAGCCGCAGGCACCTTCGCGCACGTCGAGCGTGATCAACCTCCTGCGCATTGGCGGGTCGCGTGACGGTCCTCGCCGCGACAGCCAGGAAGGCCGTCCCTTCATCTCGCCGCAGCCAAGCAGGACCGGGTCGCCATACAACCTCTCGCCACACGCGTCGCACACGCAGCTGCACGAGCTGAACGGCCGCACGTCGCCGTCGCCCTCCAAGCTGCGACCAAACCTCCAAGTGGACACGGCTGCGTCCCGCGGGGCAAAGTAAACCCAACCTACCCACACACCGGTCTTTTGTCGCGTAGACTAGACTAGAGGGCCACCACGCCATACCCTGTGCCCGGGGGATATCCGCCAGCCGAGCGCGGGCTTAATGATCGATGCATGCTAATAATATCACGGCGGATGCACGGGCGGAGCCGGGGTGTGTCGCTGATGTGGGCGCGGGCTAGTGCTGGGCGGTGGCTGCGCGCTGGCGGCGAGATGGTGGGGGCAGTAGGGGTGTGCGCGGGGGCACGGTGCCGCCGCGAGCGTGGAACGTCGCCCAGCCACTATCGCGCTGTCCAGCAGCGATGCGGCGGGACTGCTCGGACCCAGTGTCCTTGGGCACCGCCGCGGCGGCGGCGGTGGCGGTCGTAGCTCCGATAGAGGCAGAGTTTGAAGTTGTTTTGCCGGGTGAGGGCTTGTTTGTGCTAAGTGTATGGCCGTGGGCGTCGCGGCTATTTCCCGTACTTGCGTCGCGGAGTTGGCGGGTATGAGCATGCGTGCCATCGTGAGAGTAGTTAGACGCGGAGGCTCGCGGGGTGGTCGGGCCAGCCACGTTCCTCTTCCGCGTGCCCATAAGCCGCTGTGCCGCGTTCCAGTCGGCCTCGAGCGCCGCTGGGTCCCATACCAGCCTGTCGAGCCAGTTTGCGTCGGGCGCGTCGACCTGCCAGGACGGGGGGAGGTCGAGGGGGCATGACTGATGTCAGCGTGGCGTGGGCGAGGGGGGCGAGTCGTATCCGAGCTCGCCCAGGCAGGCGTGCAGTCAGCTTAATGACTGGGCTTAAGGCTGTCAGCAGCTCGTGCAGGATGTCCTAAGCGCGAGTCTGCTCACAGCTGCGCTGCTCACTACTTGCGACTTACCTCCCGTGTAAACTCGAGGTCAGCGACGATGGAAGACGCGAACACACGCCCGAAGAATAGAATCTCGGCGCTAGATGACGCCGCGTAAGTCGCGACAGACACGCCCTCCTTCTCGCTATTCGTCATGCGCTGGTTCGCTGCGGTGCCGCGGCCGTGGCGCGCCATGTCGCGGAGAGCCGGAAGCGGGTTGAGCGCGAGTTCGCCGGACGCGCCGGTGAGTGTGTCGCTGCCGACCTCGCCGCGTGGGCGATCGGCGGACGCCGGCCGCATCCCGATCACAGCGACGTTCACGACCCTCTCACCCTCCATCGCTAGCCGCCGCGCGACCTCCCATACCGCCCACCCCGCGTCGGCGCTCGCGCTCACCCACGGACTCAGACCGTCAGGCCCCACCTCGTCGCCTTCCCACGGCACGTCCCAGCTCGCGCGGCAGCGTTTCGTCGTGTGGTCTACGATGGTCTGGCGGAGGAGCGGGGTGGTCGTCCAGTTCGTCCACGGCGCGGGCGTCACCATCGTGCCCGCGTCGCGGGTTGCGTCGCCTCCCAACGCTCCCACGTACGCCTCGGGAGACAGACTCCCCAAGTACCCGTTCAGCGCGCCAAACCCGCTCGTGCGCGCGTCGCCCGTCCAGACCAGCGGCGAGGCCGAGTTGGGCGTATAGACCCTGAAGACGAGACGGCCGTCGCGCGCGTCAGAGGCCAGCGAGTCGAGCGAGTGCCGCAGTGGCGGCGGCGCAGGGGCAGGCGCAGTTGCACCGTCGGTTTCGAGAAGCGGTACTGCGTCGAGCTCGTCGTCGTCGCCGCTTGCGCCATCCCCCCAATGTCGAGACCCCGCCCACCACCCGTCGTCATCGGAGGCCATGTCGGCTTGGGCTGTGTTGCCGTCGCTGTGGATGCGCGCTGTGTACTTTTGCGAGCTGTTGTGATGTACGATACAGTGTACAATGTCGAGATGAGTCAAGTTTGTTGTGCGTGATTGGCGTTGCCGGCGTTTACCTGGTGACAACAGGAGGAAGGTCGAGCGCGATCGTTGCGCCCTCGACCTCCGGCCCACATCACGGTGCCCATCCCTTCTTCAGCCCGCACATGTTGTGCACGTCGCTATCCACCCTGTAGCTCCGGTGTTGGCGCCGAGCGCGTCGGCGCAGAGCGCGTCGTCGCACCACTGTCTGCACGTCTCATTCTAGCTTTGGTCAACTTCTAACGCTCGTGGCGACGCCACTTACGGTGTAATCTCGGATATCGCACATCCGCAATACTTCCGCGCCAAGTCGTCATTGCAACGACAGCGACACCTCACAACCACACATTTGCCATGGCGATAGTCGAGACGATTCCGGACGTGGACGCGGGCCCGTCGCGGGCGCGGCAGAGGCGGGGAAAGCGGGGTAAACGCGGCGCCGGCGCAGGTGGGGAGATCCCGCTACGTCAACCCAGCGACACGCCTGCCGCGGCGGAAGGGTCAGGACAGAAACCGCTCGTCGACTTGACGCTGGACGATCTCCGCGCGGCCGGCGTGACGTTTAGTGACCAGATGCCCGCCGACGTCGCCGCTGCTGCGGGCGTGCCCGGCGTCGGAGGGGGAGTGCTGGAGGAAGAGGAAGACGTGTACGATAGCGAAGAGGAGATCCTTGATCCCCAAGACGACCCGGATACACCCACCGACGCGGACCGCGCGCTCGAGGCGTGGTGGGACGAGGTGTTCGACTCGATGGTGTATACTATCCCCTTCAGCTTCCTGTTTCTCCTGCTTGACATGTACGTCGCTGGCTCTAGAACGCGCTGACACCAGCTTGAGTAACAACACGTACGCCGTGGAGAGGTCGAGGATGTACTACGTCAAGAACTATGCGTTTGCGCTAGGGAGTGAGTCGCGAGTCGCGAGGCGAGGCGAGGCGGCGTCCACCGGCCGCTGAGCCCGCCGCTGCTTTACCCCTCGACACCGCTGACAGCAGCCATCGGCGTACTCGTCTTCTACGGTAAGTCTCTCCGTCTCCCCAGTCCTTGCCGTGACGGCGCTGCGCGCGCTCAGCGCTCACCCTAGCGAACCGCCATATGGCCCGATCCGAGACGTGCCGCCTGATCACGACGGCCGTGAGCATTGGCGCGAGCACGCGTGTTATCTGGCTCATGAACCACGCGTCATACCTCACCGTTATGGCCCAGGGGCCCGCATACGGCACAATCTGGATCTGCACCATTGTCATGCTCCCGCTGGGACACGCCCTCGTCGCGCTAGCGGCGTGGTACGGATTCGTATGGGCCAAGGGGCTGAGGATTAACCTGTAGCCTGGCCGCAGCGGCAGTAGCGGCGCTGCGCGACGACGCGCCGGCGCGTCGGCGCCACCTTCAATATACATGTACCGAGTACACCCAAGCGGACACACTCATCTTTGGCACACACCTTCCCTCGTCTCGTCACCCACTCTCACTTCTACTCCTACTCTCACTCACTCACGCGCACGTCTTGACCACTTTTGACTCTAGACACCCAACACATGGCTGCTTCGTCGTCGCCGACACCGTGCACAGGGCCGCGCACAGCGCTACTCCCCTCTTCGTCGCCAGGCCTCGCGTCAGCGTCGTCCCGCGCCTCACCGCCAGAATGGCTACACCGCGGCGCCGGGCGCGTGGACCTCGTGCGGATAGATTATCAGCACAAGGTGGGCTCGACTTACTGTGGAGAGCTGACGCCAGCGCGCGCGCTCGCCGTCGCCGCCAGCTAAGGCGCCACGCCTTGGGCCAGGAAGGGTCGCGTCAGCGCTCGTTCAGACGTCCCAGCCTCCGCGCACGCCCTCGCCTTCCCCGGTCCTTCGCGTCAAGGACCCCCACCCGCGTCCGCTCACGCCGCACCCCGCCAGCTCACACTGTTCCCACTCGACCGCGCTGCCCCTTTTGCCGCGCGGAAGACCGCCGAGTCGTGACGAAAGTCTCCCGCCCTCGTCCCCGCCTTGGCTCGACGACAGCCTCGAGGTGGTACGCGGTCGTGACGACGCCGAGGACGATACCAACGACGGCGGCGACGAGATCTCAAACCCATTCGTCGCCTCCTCGTTTGCCCTCTACTCCCCACAGCCGCCTTCCCCGCCGCTACTGCCTTCCCTGCGCGCGTACGCTGCTTCTCCCGCTGATGATGTACCTGCCGCGTACCCTTTCTACGCCGAGCACGCGGACGTCTATTCCGACCAGCCCATGTGTGCGGAGGGTGTGTGGTGCGCCAACGCCGGAGTTGGAGAGTACGAAAACGACCGCGAGTACGACAACGATAGGTACCGCGGCGGGCGCCAGGCCGAAACCTACCCCGGCGACTACAATCACTACCGGTACAACCCAACGCACGACGAGCACTACCCGTACTATCCTTCCTACACCGCGACGCCAGACAGGAGCTCGGACGGCGTCGCCTGGGGCCGCGATCCCTGGGGTTTCCACACGACACAGCGTCTGTTGCGCGGTGAGCTTCCAAACAATACTCCAAGCTGACGGCAGGCCGCGCGACAGTAGCATGGGCAGAGTCGAACGAGCGGACGCGGGTGCACGAGCCGGTAGTGAGCCCAATTACGTTCTCCCCCAGCCCATCGCCGCCGCCGACGCCGCAGTCGCGTAGTTACACGCCCTCGCCGGCGCGCTCACCCCCGCACGTATCTCCGCGATACACGCCCCCGCAGCGGCCCCGGCGTACGTCCGCGCGCGCGATATGGCGCGGCCAGCGCGTGATTGATGCTACCCGAGGCGGAGCAAGGATTCCTGACCCGCGCGACGTCGTCGTCGACGACGACGACGACGAGAGGTCTAGCGACGAGGCGGGAGGCAGTTACAACGCGCGTGCGGCCACGCGCCCGCCGACGCCCCAGCTCTCCCCGGTGGGTCTCAGCCTGATGGAATGGCTAACCCACCCAGACGCGCCGCGCCGCGCGCGATGCCCGCCTTGATCATTTCGCACTCGTCGACGCGTACGCTCTCCACGTCGAAATTGTGCTCTAGCCCGGCGTTCCCCGCGTCTTGTATCTCCCTTCAGTGTTCTCGCTTTCTACTGCACATACTTTAGTCCCTCCTGTCCGCACCACACTTGTGTAACCCTCACTCTCGAGCTTCACTGCCTCAGTCGTAGCATAATGTTTACTGTATGTATCGTGTCGAACGTCGAAGTTGCCTATGCGCACGCGACCTTTCATCGCGTGCACTCTGTCGCCGTGCACAGTGTTTCTCGTGGTGCCTTTCCGGGCCTACACACTGAAGCCTCTTCCATAGCTGGCTGCATCCCCACACTCTCACATACTTATGCATACACCTTGCCCGAGCAAGCAGGCGGGATACAACTCCTACACATTCCCTTTTCGTTCTTTGCTATTTGACAACTTCTGATCTGTTTCTGTTGATTTTCTTCACGTCGTCGTCGTTCTCCTTGGATTTACTTGTTACGCCAACTCCCTTCAACTAGTTTTTCTTGTTCGTCGCGGAACTCGCTGTAGCTAAGACTTGAATGTGGTGGCGGTGGTGGTTGTGTTGTTGCGATTGTGTGTTGCGTGGCAGTTGGGGTGGTTGTTGTGTTCGTGGTTGTGATGGTAGTGTCGGTGGATCGGTACAATGTACTTTGGATTCGTGGATGCGGCGCGCCGCGAATGCGTGGATGCGAAATCGATGTGCTACAGCGACTTGGTGGTGGGCTCTAGAGGTGGTCGCGAAGGATGCGCTCGCCCATCTGGGTAGCGTTAGCCTTCAATCAAGCAGGGTGAACACGGGTGACCACGGCTACGCCGCGGCCAAGGCCGTTGCGCACTCACCGGACTGACACCGCGCCTGCGTCCGCCCGACTCGGAGAACCGGCGGCCCTTGCTGCCGCGGCGCATGTTGGCTGCGTCCGCGGGCGGCGGGGGCGGGTGCGACGCAAGCGTCGGTTCCGGCGCCAGCGACCCGATCGGCGTCGGGTTCGGCGGGTTGGGGACGGCCGGAGGCATGTTGGGCTGGGCGTTAGCGGGGCGACGTGGGGCGAATGAATCCACACTGGGCGCACGGCCACAGCACAGGCCCGCGCACTTCTGGGGCACCGCGCTTGCTTGACTTACTCTGCCGAATCCACCAAGGGAGAGGCGACGGAGAGCGCCCTCGCCGCGGGCGAGGTTGTCGCGGAGCACTGACGCCTGCTGCGGGCTCATGGGCTTGAACCCGCCTGCCGTGGTCGGGGTGGTAGGCGACGCGCTCATGCTCATTGCGCGGCGCTGACCGCGCTGCTGGGCTGCGGCCCAACCACGGGCACGCAGGTCGCCGAGGTCGCCAAACTCGAGCGGGTCGTGCTCCCAGTCATGTTCGTCGTGGGTTGGGACAGACTGGGCCTTTGGGTCGCCTGCCTGCGGCATGTTTGAGCCACCCGTGTTCTTGAGCGGGGAAAAGGCATTCCACTTGCCAAAGAGGGACGCACCCGCCGACGATGACAGGCCGACGCCCGTCGTGGCCGAGTTGGCCAGGGGCGACCCGCTCTGGTTCGTGTTGCTGCTGCTCTGGTTCGTGTTGATCGGGATGGGCTGGCTGGGCATCTTGCTTGAGGCGGTCTTGTTGGCGGCGGCGGCGGCAGTGCCGTGCGATGGTGGTTGGGTGGTGGACGAAATGGTGATGCGGTGTGGGAGCGGCCAGCGTGGCACGCTCTCAAAGCCTTATAAGTTGTGTGCGAGGGCTGGTTACGCCTGGGTGGAGACCCGGTGGCGGGACAGCAGGTACTGCGGCGGTTGCAGACGACCGACGACAGAGATGGTCACGAGGATTGTGTCTGGCACGTAACCTAGGGGCGTGGCGTGGGCGAAGCCGTGGGCAAGTCTGTGTGTGGGTGTGCGCGTGCCAGATGTCTTTGTGTATCGACGCAGGCTCTGTTTCTGTGGGGTCCCTCTGTGGGGCCTTTGTACTAGTCTGTGCGATTACGCTTGTGCTAGTCGACGACGTGTCGAGCTGGGGAGTGTGTGTAGTGGCGACGAAGAGGATGAGAGTGGTGGTGGGCACGAGTGTGGGTTGAGGAATGCGTGCGTGGCTCTCTTGGTTGTTGGGTTTTATACACGCTGGCTGTGCTTTTGTGGTTGGAGATAGCCGAAGACGAGGGAAGGTGAATCCAATGCGTCACTATTCTGTTGGATTATGGTTGATTCATCCACACGCGGTACAGTCTGGCCGCAAGCTGCACGGAGCCGGTAGTTGCGCCCCTTGGCCGGCACGCCTTGGTCACCGCACCTCTCCTCGTGTGCCTCTAGCCCCTTCCTTGGGCCCTGTACCCCGCACCGGTCCTGCAGGGTTACTTTGTCATTAACCAATCATACCCTGTCGTCTGCCCCCGTTGCCGCTCCTCCTCCAGGGTTCCCCGCATTTAAGCGCCCTTGTCCCCCACACTCCCCAGGCACGTCGTCGATTCGAAAATCCACCCATCGTCCTAATCGGCCCAATCATGAATCATCGTCGTCGCTGCGTTGCCGTGGCTGTCTTGTTTGACGAGCACAAGGCACCAAGCGGTCCAGCCGGCCGGCGCGGTCGAGAACAAACTCGTAGCAGACAAATGCAGGAATGGCGGCGGCTACTCTCAGCCGGTTTGCACGTCGTACATGGTGACACGGCGCATTCTCGATCGACTGCGCGACGGCGGTGTGCGCGCCGCACGCACGCCACGCAGTAGTGGCGATCTGTATATATATATATGTGGCTTCACCGGCGTCATCGGCATATCTCCCATCGGCTCGGCATGGCATCCGGGCCAGATCACGACGAGATCCGGCCGCACACCCCTCGAGACAGAAGCGAGCGTGTGCTCAATGGGACTTGCGCAGGCGTGTGCTCCGCGCGACTAACGCACCACTTCGCGGCTACTGATCAGCTATGGAACTGCATGATCGATCCATGGCATGGTTCTATCTCTATGTCACACGACCACGCGCAATCCCAATAGTTTGTCGGAGTACTGACGCGCGCGCGCGCTCGTCGTGAGGCACACGCTCTGCGACTCTCCGTGAACGACGCGCTGCTCGCAGGCGCGCTCGCAGGCGCAGGCTACACTGAGTCCAGCTGCGCAGCTACAGCCGACGGCGTACTCAAACTCGCGGCCGTCTCAAAGTCGTACTCTGCGCGCACGAGGTCGTGGAAGCGGCGGTAGGTATCGACAATGGCCGTGTGCGCCGGCGGGACAAGGACGCGCACCGTCTCCTCGTCCTGGAGGTAGAGAACCAGTGCCGCGCGCCAGGCGCGCAGCTCGCTCTCGGCCGTGGAGCGGAACGTGTCGTTGACGATCGCGACTTGGGGCGGCGCAGCCCACTCCTGGTCCGCCAGACTGCCGCCTGACGCCAGTTGCGCGCTGCACCGGTCAAGAAACTCGCGTAATGGCGCTGTCGCCGACGCCGTGCACCGCTCAATCAGCTCTTCGCAAGCGCGTTTCAGCTCCCGGTCCAAATCCTACGCCGTCAGCCTCTTATCACCCTCTCGCACCCACCGTCTTGGCGTCTGGCGCTAGCTCGCCCCGTGGCGCGGCACGCCCATACCCCACCAAACTCGACACATTGTCCATCAGCGACCGCAAAAAGTCGGTCACGCCCGCCCATTCCCTGTGTCGGCTTGCGCGGCCCAGGTCCAGCCCCGCAGTCATCTCCTTGAGGATCAGCAGGTGCCGCACGAGGAACAGGCGCGCGTCCACCCCCTTGTCCTTGTCCGCGCCCAGCAGGTCAGCCGCGGCCGACAGCGACCGCCGGCACGTAATGACCGCTTCCTGCGCCAAGTCGACAAACACCACGTCCTGTGGTCAGCCCTGCCACTAGCCCCCTCACTCACGTCAACGTAGGTGTACAAGCACGACAGCACCCACAGCGTCGTGCGCAAGGCGGGATACCATGTCTCCTGCGCCTCGGGCGGTGGGAGCGACAGGAATGCGGGGTCGTCGTAGTCGTCGTCGTCGAGCGAAATGTCTTTGGGCTGTTGCACGAGAGGCTGTCCTGATGCTGCACACTTAGTATCCGTCCTCAGTTCCAACCTACGCAACGACTTGAGCTTGTCGGGGTAGTCGAGGTCGGCGGGTTTGGCAACGTAGTACTGGACGTCCGCTTGGATAATGGCCTGCGCGCGGAAGACGAGACGTGTCTGAGCGTCCTGTAGGACCATTTTGAGCAGCACCTCGGTATGCAAGCGCGCCAAGGGCCGCCGACGCCGCCGAGACTGCGAAGGATGCTGTTGCATTGGCGTGAGCGACAACGCCGAGGACTGGCGATGCAGACTACTATGCCGCGTGCTCCCGGGCGACCCGGCCTGCGCAAAGTAATCGTCCAGCATTGGTGAGCCAGGGAACGCCGACTCGGGCGACAGCAGAATCGCCTCGTCTGGATCGTCGTCGTCCGTGACGTCCTGCACCATGAGGGCCTGCAACACTGTGCACACCTCCTGCAGGACAGTGAGCGACGGCTCGCGCAGGATACGTGGGCGGATGTGGTCGTACAGATGGTCGCACAGCGCCTCGAGATAGCCGTACAGTGCGCTCTCGCCTGACAGGAAGAACTGCTTGAACAGGTCAAACTCGTCCAGGCACGTCTGTTTCAGGTAGCTGCAGCCTGCGCGCGTGAGGTCGACGAGGTCGCTGTGCATGGGGTCGAGCCGCGCAATCTCCTCGGCAACACGAGGACCCATGAGCGACTGGCGGACCGACACCCACGCCATGTGGCAGTCGGCGAGGATCTGCGGCAACTCGTCCTTGTTGGCGTTGATGCGTTGTTCCAGCTCGGCGAGGAGGGGCCGCAACGACGCGGACAAGGACGAGAACCGGTTGTACAGCAGGCCACGGCTCGTCGTCTCGGACAGCGACTTGTCCGCGAGCCGCTTGCCCACCTCGAATCCGAGCGTCTTGACCGCCGCCACAAAGTGTAGCCGGATCAGCGTCATGCTGCGTGTCATGCACTGCTGATAGCGAATGAGATAGAGTTCGGCGTCTTTAAAGTCGCGCTGGTGTCAGTTAAAGCCTAGCATGAGTGAGCTCACGTGCTCGCCGAGGTAGCTGATACACTCGTCGAGGCGTCGGACCATGGGGAGGAAGTCGGGGGAGAGGACGAGCTCGTTGCCGGGATTGTTGAGCATGCGCTGCGCCGTGTCGAGGAAGGTAAAGTGTCCGAGGCGGTGTGCGAGCTGCGACGTGTGTGTAAGGAGGTGGGTCTGGGGTTAGTCCAGTTTCCAGCGGCAGAGGCCTTACTTGTTCTTCGAGGAGGTCTTCGCAAGCGCCTCGCAGGCTCTCGCTGCGCTCCTCGACGTATGCGAGGGCAGCAAGCATATCCCCGACCTCCGTCTCGCCATCACGGAGAAGGTCAATGAGGCCATCGCACTTTTCCCGCAGGCCAGAAATCTCAGCCAGGTGCTCGCGGTAAAGGCTGTCCTGCTCGTGCTCTGCGCCGAGCGCGAGCGCGGCAAAGTGTTCGTGGAACTGCTGCGGTGTGACGATAGACGTTGGGTGCAGGGGGTCTGCGCGCAGGCCGGAGGGTCCCGGTCCAGGAGAGCCGGGAACAGACAGCGGCGCAATGCCCGACGCGCCGGATCCAGAGCGCGAGTGCGTCAACCGGTCCATGTGTCTGTTCCGCGGCGTCCCCGGGCGCGAACTGGCTGACGCCGACGTCGACGCCTCGCCATGAGTGAACTGCCGTCAGCTATCGTCGGCATGTCAGCCCACCTTGTCAGGAAGGGGTCGCTCGCCAAACCGCTCCTTGACCGACGCAATGCTCTGAACCTCCTCGTCGTTCAGCGGCGCTTTGGACTCCCAGTCTTCGAGCGACACGACGGGCTTGGCGGCCAGCGGCGTTGACGCTCGCGGTGTTGCTGCGCGCGACGCCCCTGCGCTGCCCTGCGGCATGGGCGTGCGCCGGAGAAAGCCTGCGCCAGGCGTGTTCGGGCGCGACATGGGCCGCAAGTGTTGCTGCTGCTGGCGACGATGTGGACGTGGTGGTCGCTGCAGCAGTTAGTTCATTACGTCGGGCGTGGACTGCTGAGCGCGAGTGCTGGCCGCGCGCTGGCGGAGATCGGCGCCACGTGTCCGCCCACGCGCTGCGCACGCGAAGAAGGGAGACAGCTAAGCTAGCTAAGCTACCTAAGTGGGGGGGGGGGTGAGTATGGAGGAGCCCGACACACACCTGACACACGGGGCGAGCGGAGGCAAACCTGGCTGGCTACCTGTACGTCTGGACAGCCCGACGTGCTAGACGTGGGACGTGGCGACGAAACGGGGGCAAGGTTGAGAGGGAAGGCATCAAGGCACCCTTTGGGCCCAGAGGGAAGGCTCTCACCGACCCACCCACTCCCTCCACTTCCCCTTGAGCTTCGTTCCCGCGCGCGTCCTCCTGACCCTTTGCCTTCCCTCTCACGCGCCCTCCCGTTAGCCCCCGCGCGCGCGCCTGCGCACCCACCCACCACGTCCACACCTTCCCCCATCCACTCGACACACACACACCCCCCTCGTCCTCCTCATCCACCTCTGCGCCGTTGCCATCCAAACAGCGCTCCTCTCACATCCTCCTCCTCCTTCCAGTCCGTCATCAGACTTATCGGCCTCGGCGTCACCGACTCCCGGTACTTCCCCCCCAACACCGACCGCGACCTCGTCACTTACTCACCGCCCCTAGACACGCCCAAGTCTTAACTATGGCTTACCGCGCGTCGCGAGGAAGGAAGCAGGCCAAGAAGGGTGTCCAGCTCACCATTATGGTGGTTGGTAAGTGTTCAGGCTTCATGGCGCGCTGCGCCGCCGTGGCACAGCGCGCGTTGACACCCCCTCGTCGAACATGCCCGCTGCGGTGTTGCTCGCCTGCGCGCCGGTCGACGCACGGATCGCTGCCGTGACACGACCGCGACCAGCGCGTCTGCAAAAGGGACCCCTTGCCTCCCCCCGAGTGATCCCCACGCTGACAACCAGGCGCATCCGGCACTGGCCGCACGACGTTTGTCAACACGCTCGTGGAGGAGCCTCTGCTCAAGCACCGCTACCAGGAGCTGCTGCGCGACCCGGAGAACCCGCGTTCCGAGATCGACCCCGTGCTCGCCGAGCAGGCGGCGGCCGAGGCGCACGTCGAGCGCCAGATCCAGATCAAGCCCGTCAACTTTGAGCTCGACGAGGACGGAGTGCGCATCGCGCTTACTGTCGTCGACACGCCCGGTTTCGGCGAGGGCATCGACAACGAGGCCAAGTGAGTGCTTCACACAGTGTAGGCACGGCCCGAGCACACGCTAACTCTTCGCAGCTTCCAGGAGATTTGCGCGTACCTCGAGCGCCAGTACGACGACATTCTCGCGGAAGAGTCGCGTATCAAGCGTAACCCCCGTTTCCGCGACAACCGCGTGCACGCGCTGCTGTACTTTATCCAGCCTACCGGCCACGCGCTGCGTGAGATGGACATTGAGCTTATGCGCCGTCTGTCGCCACGCGTCAACGTCATCCCCGTGATCGGCAAGGCCGACTCGATGACGCCCGCCGAGCTCAAGTCGTTCAAGAAGCGCATCATGGAGGACATTGAGTACTATGGCATTCCCGTGTACAACTTCCCCTACGACCCCGAGGAGGACGACGAGGAGACGATCGCCGACAACCGCGAGCTGCGCTCCCTGCTTCCCTTCGCCATTGTCGGCGCCGAGGAGGAGATCATGATCAACGGTGAGGCAGTCCGTGGCCGCCGCTACCCGTGGGGCATTGTCGAGGTCGACAACCCGGACCACTCGGACTTTGGCCGTCTCCGCGCCGCCCTCCTTGGCTCGCACCTCACCGATCTCAAGGAAATTACCCACGACTTCCTGTACGAAAACTACCGTACCGAGAAGCTGTCGCGCTCGGTCGGCGGCGACCCCCGCTCCGACACGGCTCTCCTCCCCGAGGACATGGCCAACCAGAGCGTCCGCCTCAAGGAGGAGCAGCTCCGCCGCGAGGAGGAGAAGCTCCGCGAAATCGAGCTCAAGGTCCAGCGCGAGATCCAGATCAAGCGCCAGGAACTCCTTGCAAAGGAGGACTCGCTCAAGGTCCTCGAGGCTCGTCTCGCCGCCCAGGGCCAGAACCACTACGAGTAGGACTCCAACTCTATCTCTCTCCCTACTACTCCCTCCGTCTCAAAGGAATGTCCATAATGCCCCTCACTCATGTCCTCTCATGTCCCCATCCCCCCCAAATCAAAGCGCCCGGACAGCCTGCCTATTTTACTAGTACCCCCGTAGCTCCCCTTTCTGCGGATTCGTCTGCGTCTTTTATATACCAACGAGAGCAATGCAGTTGCGTGAGCGAGTTAGCACGCCGACGCCGACCACGCGTAGCGTGGGAGGCGGCCGCGCTAGTGAAGTGTCACCGCTGGCCGATGCTGTGAGTTCACACTTTAAAGCCCCCCTGTAGGCAGACACATGCCACAAGCGTGGCAAACCAGACTAATAGGCTAAGAACATACACCCCAGTGCAACAGTCCGCCGTCGTCTGGGCGACAATTACCACGCCAAATCGAAGCGCTCTGCTATGCGAGAACGAGGTTGACACGATGCATTCCGGACTGCGTGCTATTGATCTGTCTGTCTGTGTGTGCGGCAATGCGCATTATGCTCGGGGTGAAGGACGCGGGAGTGGAAGATGGAGGTATGCTTCGTGGAGAACGATGGGATGTACGAGTGGTGACGCCACGCTTACTGTGCGACTTTCCTTCCAGTCGTAACTCGGCGCTCCAATCCTCATTTAGCTGGCAAAAACGCTTGCCAACGCCGACGCCAACGCCGACGCTCGCTAACACTCGCTAACGGCGCTAGCGCCCGCCCATCATCTTCATCATCTGCGACATGTCGGGCATGCCGCCGCCGCCCATACCGGGCAATCCGCCCATCGACTTCATAGCTTCTGTGAGGGTCAGCACAGCCTGTCCGCCGCGACTCACCCTGCATCTCGGCCATGGAGGGCATACCGCCGCCGCCGCCTCCCATCATGTTACGCATCATGGCGCCCATGTCCATGCCGCCGCCGGGACCGCCAGCGCCACCCATGCCGGGCATACCGCCTCCGCCGGCCATCATGTCCTGGAGCATTTTCTGTGCGCCCTGGGGGCCCGCGGCGCGCAGCTTGCGCATCATCTCGGGCGGCATCGCCTTGCGCATCGCGTCAATCTGCGCCGCCGACGGCTGCCCATTAGGTCCAAGGGGCTTGTTACCCGCCGCGGCCTGCATCTTGCCAAGCGCGCTCATCCACCCGTTCTTCCCGCCGGCCTGCTTGGCCATGTTGGCCATCATGCGCGCCTGCGCTAGCAGCTCCTCGACCTCGCGGACTGATGTGCCGCTGCCACGCGCGACGCGGCGCGCACGCTTGTTCAGCCCCACCGGCGTGCCAGCCTTGTCAAATGTGAACTGTGCGTCAGCTCCACGCCGCTCAGCATACTCACAAAGATCAGGCCGTCAGAGTCTAGCTCGTCCTGGCGCATCGCGTCGGTAATGAAGATCATGCGCTTAAGCTTGGACGCTGCCTCCTCCTCGTTACCGCCCTCCATCATGCCCTGCGGCATACCGGGGATCATGGACGCGATCTTGGACAGCGAGCCCATACCCATGATGTTGCTGAGCTGCTCGCGCCAGTCGCGGATGGAGAACTTGCCCTGCTCAAGCTTCTTGGCCAGGTCCTTTTGGCGGTTCGGGTCGGCGCGCGCCATGTCCTGCATGTGTTCCATGAGTCCCTGCAAGTCGCCCATGCCGAGAAGCTTGGACACGAATGGCTGGGGCGCAAACCGTTCGAGGTCGTTGACGTGCTCGCCTGTACCGAGGAAGATGATGGGTGTGTGCGTAGCGGCGACGGCAGAGATGGCACCACCGCCCTTGGCGTGGCCGTCGAGCTTGGTGACGATGATGGCACCAAAGTCGGCACTGTCCTTGAACGCGCGGCTCTGCCCTTCGGCCGCCTGACCAATACTCGCGTCCAGCACCATGACCGTCATGTCTGGCTTGATCGCGCTGCTGATCGCGACCATTTCCTCAAACAGCTCGCTCTCCTGCTTGTGTCGTCCCGATGTGTCGACAATGATCACGTCAAAGCGCTCCTTGCGGAACTTTTCCACACCCAGCGACGCGATCGCGACAGGGTCCGTCTCGGTGTAGCTGCCATAGAAGGGAATCTTGGCCTTGGTCGCGTTCTGCTTGAGCTGGTCAAACGCACCAGCACGGAACGTGTCCGCGCACACCAAACAGGTCCGGAACCCTCGCCGCTGGTAATGCACCGCCAGCTTTGTACATGTCGTCGTCTTACCCGCGCCCTGGATACCGACCGCCATGATAACGTTCACCTTGCCCTTGGTGGGCTTGTACGGCTCGGTGCCCGGGTCGACGAGGGCGACGAGCTCGTCGTAGACGGCCTTCTGCACCACATTCTTCTTGTTTGCTTCTCGCCCGTCGGCCTTCTCTGCGTCCTCCAAGCTACGCTTAACCTGGTGTCAGTTATACCAGGACGTCATAGCCCACCTTGGCCTTGACCTTGCTCCGCAGCGACGCAACAAGCTTGACGTTGACGTCTGACTCGAGCAGCGCCGCGCACAGCTCCTTGAGCAGCGCGTCGATCGCCTGCGGTCAGCACTGGCATTACACTCGCACACCCACCGCCTCGTCGACAGTCGATGAGCGCGAAAACTGGTTGAGAGCGCCGTGAAGGCGCGTGCCGAGATCGGCGAGCACCATGGCGGCTGTGGTTGTGGGTTAGGTGGCGATTGCAACCCGGCGCATATGGGCGACGAGTTGTCGTGTGGAGAGGTTGGGCGAGTGTATCCGAGCACCCCTTTAGGCCCGGTGGCACAAGGAGAGAGTCACCGAGCTTCTAACCAACGCCTCGACGTCTTGCTGCTGTTGTCAGAGGACAGTATGCACCGCCGCGTGCATTGCAACCATGGGGTCAACTCTGCAGAATCTATGCATAGGTGACGGTCGAGATGCGTAAGCCGAGTGCAATGACGGGCGCGGGGACTGGGGTGATGCCTAATGCCACGCGGTGTGCCACGGGGTCGTAGTTCCTGGGACGACTAGGCACGGGCCGAGTCGTGCCGTTGTGCGTTGATAGAAGATTGTGGACGCTGGCGTGTTTACTAACCGTCTTTCGCCGCTCGCACTCACACAATTTTGTCATTTCGGCATTGTACATCGACTAATCACCGCGTAGCGCCAGGGGGCATACCAAGACTACCGCGCGGAATCGAGCATCTACTACTTGAGTGACGACGCGACGCGAACCCGAACGCGAGCGAGCCCGCGAGCACCAGCCAGCCAGCCGCACACGGCAACCCCTCCCACCCCCCGAACCCGCGCGCGACCACATGCATGGCACCCTTCGACCTGGACGCCTGCATCGACCGGCTGCGGGACAAGCAGCTGCTCGGCGAAGCGCTACTGCGCGAGATCTGCGAAAAGACAAAGGAAGTGCTCATGCGCGAGAGCAATGTCGTTCATGTCTCCTCGCCCGTCACGGTAGTCGGCGACATTCACGGCCAGTTCCATGACCTCATCGAGATCTTTCGGATTGGCGGCCCAGCGCCAAATACAAACTACCTCTTCTTGGGTGAGTCGGGCGGCGACCGCGAGCGCGAGCGTGAGCGCGCGCGAGGGGGAGAGGGCAGCGCACCTGCCTGTCGGGCATATGACGTGGCGCCACCCCAACCTCGCACCAGCACCGCACCGCTAACGGCAGGCGACTATGTTGACCGCGGGCTACACTCCGTCGAGACGATCTCGCTCCTCACATGCCTCAAGCTGCGGTATCCCGAACGCATCCAGCTGATCCGGGGCAACCATGAGTCGCGGGCAGTGACGCAGGTGAGTGCCGCGCGCGCGGCTGGGTGAGACGCAGGATGAGGAATTTGAGGACCCCAGAGACGCTGCGGCGCCGATGGTGGGCGGTGCTGTACGGCGTACACTCTCCTCCTGGTTGAGGAAAGGAACACGGCGGTACCGCGTAGAACGGATGGCTGAGCGTCTCGGCCCATGCCTCGATGGTATCCCTGCTCACGGACTAGACGTACGGCTTCTACCTTGAGTGCACGCGCAAGTACGGCTCGCCAACGGTGTGGCAATACTTCACCGACATGTTCGACTTTCTCACCCTCTCGGTCGTCATTGATGACGCCATCTTTTGTGTCCACGGCGGTCTGTCGCCCAGTATCCACCAGATTGATCAGATCAAGGTCATTGACCGTTTCCGCGAGATTCCCCACGAAGGTCCCATGGCGGATCTCGTGTGGAGCGATCCTGATCCAGAAAAGGAGGACTTTGCTATTAGTCCAAGGTGGGTTGCGCTCCTCAGCGTAGTCGCTGACAGTCAGAGGAGCAGGGTATACGTTCGGCGCGGCGATTGTGAAAAAGTTCCTCGCGCTCAACGGCATGAACCACGTCCTCCGTGCACACCAGCTGTGCATGGAGGGCTACTCGGTGCAGTTTGACGACCAGCTCAGCACGGTCTGGAGCGCACCAAACTACTGCTACCGGTGAGTCTTGATACATCAAAAGCGGGCTAATGGCAGTTGCGGCAACATGGCGAGTATCCTCGAGGTGTCGCCTGGTGGCCAACGATTCTTCAATGTCTTTGACGCTGCGCCTGAAAACGAGCGCGACGGTCCTGCCCAGCAACAGCAGCAGGCCCGCGTAAGTCCTCCGTTCGTGACATGCATACTGATACAACAGGCGATAGAGTACTTTTTGTAGATTGACACGACCATGGATTCCCAAAAGTTACCCAGCATTGTAACCGTAACGTAGTAATGCAAATGTAAGAGTCGCCGAGACCCTAGTCCCACTCGAGCGCGGCGTACAAGCCCTCCTCGAGCCCAAAGCTGTGTCCGCGGAGCACGCCGGGCGCGCCCGCCATGACGCGCTCGACTGGAGGCAGGCGCCACTCTGATGTCGTGCGCCATCGTCGACACATAAAGATCTTGGTGTCGTCCCACGCTGCGCTGCTGCCGCCCGTCACCGGTTCGAGGCGGAAGTATTGCGCAAACGCATCAAAGAAGGATTCCTCGAGTGCGAGGGTACGTGATTTCCCTGTCGTCAGCGGGCGTCAAGACGGGGCTCAAGCTGGCTGCAACGGTCCGTCTAAGCAGGTAAGACAACAGGTTGACCCACAGTCGGAGCCACCCAAAGCAAGACTCACACGCGAGAATAACCTCGGGGCCAAACACGTCGTCGGTATCGCCCCCCTCACCTCCCTCGGCGGCTTCGACGTCGGGCTCGGTGACCTCGAGAAGCGTGCGCAGGAGGGGCGGGTACAGATGTGGAAAGTAGACAAGGTCGCACATGAGGATATGTGTTGGGCGGGGGAGATGCGCCGCACTCTCACCCCAAGCGAGGGGATGGACAGTGACGTCTGCTGGTTCTCCGTGTCCGAGCTCGCTGCGGCTCGCGCGCGCACCCTCCCCTCGCTCACGCCACGCCGCAACACTTGCCTCCATGAGGGGCACGACCGCCGGCAGGTCAGTGAGCACCACCTCGTCGTTCGCGCGCAGGCGCGCAGCGAGGTGAAGTGACGCGAGGGCCTGGCCTGATCCCAGCTCAAGGACGGTATGTGGTCCCGCCGTGGTGAACAGGGAGCATGGCGGGTCGAAGGGTGCGGCAGACGACGTCGACGCCAGCGGCGTAAGGTAGTCGACCAACGCCGCCGTCGCTTCCCATACCCTCCCTGCGATCCCGTACGTCCTTATCGCGTCCGCCTGGCCGTGCGCGTCCGCGCCCTCCGCAGCGGACGTGTTGGCAAGATGCAGCGGCGCAATGTCCAGGTGCGCGGGAAAGTTGGGGTCGGCGCTCGGCTGCATCGTGTTGCGAACGAGCGAACGAGTGCATCACAACAACTGTTGCCGACTTTTGGGCTTGGCTCCGGTGGAGGTCATCCCCTTGGCCTGGCGGTACAAGGTCACGTGTTGGCAGGATGAAACGCACTTCATCATTTCAAAATACCTCCGCGATCGTGAAATATATTTACTTCCGACGAGGCAGCGTCGGTCACAAGAGCGTTTTTGCCTAACGCCGACAGGCACGCCACAGTCGGAATTGGGAAATGGGTGAGTTGTATGGTATCGGCGTATGGGCGATAGCTCAGTGTACATGCTTGGTGGCTGGTGTAGCCTCTGCCTGGGTTTGGTGCCGCCCGTGTGCGCCTGGGGCGGGGCAGCCCTGCCTGGCTGCGTGCTCGCGGACTTGGATGTTCAGAGTCGTGCACCTCGAATCTGTACTCGAGCTGTGGTCTGCTCTGTCCCTCAACACAACTCCACCAAAAGTGAGTTGCGCGCCGCCGCTGCTCGACAACGTCGCCGACAACGACGACGATATCGACACACGTAGCTGACCCCACAGATGGCTCGCTCCACCCCGATCTCGCGTAACGTCGGCCGCCTGTCGCGCTCGCAGGTCGCCGAAAAGCGCGGTCTCTACAAGGGTGCGTCGAGAGCTGCAGTAGGCAGCGGCGAGAGGAGCATGGACAAGGAAGGGCGAAGCGTGCGCGATTACGGCGCTGTCGACGCCATCGAAGGCGTCGAATGGCGTCGGTGTGTGTTGTGTCGAGTGAGGCCGGGTTGGTGTACCCCTGTCAGGTGGACGTCCAACTAGCCCAGCCTCGATGAACTCCAGCGCACGCACCACAGCGCGCTCGTAGTGCGCACCGTTCCCTATCCGTTCCAACTGCCCGCTTGCTGCTGCCTGCCTCCTGCCAGCCGGTGTCAGTGATCAAAACTAACAATTAGGCAAGAAGACCGCCACTGCCCCCAAGAAGGCCGAGACCCCCGCTACCACCGAGAAGACTGTCGGTGGCAAGGGCAACGGCCAGAAGCGTGTGATCCCCACCAACAAGGCGTCCAAGTACTACCCGCCCGAGGACGTGCGCAAGCCCAAGGTCTCGCGCAAGGCCGTCACCAAGGCCAACCTCCGTGCCTCGATCACCCCCGGCACCGTCCTCATCCTCCTTGCCGGCCGCTTCTCGGGCCGCCGCGTCGTCTTCCTTAAGCAGCTCGACTCGGGTCTCCTCCTCGTCACTGGGCCTTACAAGTGAGTCAATCTTGAAGCCTAGCTCGCCCGTAGGGCGAGTTGGCAACTGTCAGTCTCGTATACTAATCTCCAGGCTCAACGGCGTCCCGCTCCGCCGCGTGTCGCAGGCGTACGTTATCGCGACCTCGACCAAGGTCGACGTTTCGGGTGTCAAGGTGCCCGAGGCCGTCAACGACGCCTACTTTGCCAAGGCCAAGGGCGCCAAGGCCTCCAAGGAGGCCGAGTTCTTCGCCGAGAAGGGCGAGAAGAAGCCCTTCCCCGAGGACAAGAAGAAGGAGCAGAAGTCGGTCGACGCTGCCCTCCTCGACGCCGTCAAGAAGGTCGACAACCTCTCCAAGTACCTCAAGGCGTCGTGGGGCCTCTCCAAGAACGACCGCTTCCACGAGCTCAAGTTCTAAGTTTCCACTCGACACACTCTGGGTTTTAGAGCTCGAGTAGGGACGCGGGCATGGTGATGCATGTACTACCTTCTGCGAGCGAGACCTCGCCGCAGGCGAGGTCGAGCGTGCCAATGTGTCGTGCGGAAACGTGCGCAGAGACTGACTGTGTGGACCGTCGTTTGTCATTGCGTTTGAGCAAGAATGTAAAAGCCAACACGGCGAGACAGACTGTGTACACGCGCTACGTGAACAAACCCGTACAGCGGATCATTCTTGCCTTTGTGCACAGCTCAGTGTGCACGATGAGTGCTTGCCTTGTTTAGGCACGCCAAGTTGGACCGCCTTTAACTGACTCGGGTGTCACTGAACAGTCTTTGCCCCTCATTTGTTTATACCAGACCACATAGCTGCGCCTGCGGAGGGTTCTGCCGTAAGCCCCCGTTCGCCCCGGATCTACGGTCGCTCGGTCGCGAGCCACTCGGCTCGCTGCGCTCGCAGCTCGCGGTTCGCGCAGGGCGTTCTATTGTATGCATGCAAGAGATGCGTGGGATGCGCATGGTGTACTGGTCTATACGGCCCCGACGCCCTGTTCGAGAAGCTCCTGAGCAACCTCCTTTCTCTCGTACCACCTACGCGCCTCGTGCGCGGCAAAGCTGGTACCGGCGAGAGCGAGGAGTGTGGAGAGGTCGCGGAAACTGAGTGCCTCGGTCTGGAAGACATGCTGGAGGAGGGGCACGTAGACGAGCGCGAGCTGGCAGACGAATGAAATGGACACGGTGAGGAACAGCATGCGGTTACCGAGGAGCGGGGTGGTGACGCCGCGGTTCTGCCACGCGCTCACGAGATCGAGGAAAACAAACACTGTAAAGGTCATGGTCCGGTCGCGGCGCGACATTACGCCGTCGCTGATCTCGTACGCGTAGATGAATAGCGTGCCGAGCACGATCATGGCTGCGCTGAAGCCGACGCGCACGAGTACAGAGCGGCTCAGTACACTCGAGTCTTTACGCCGCGGACGCAGTTTCATTACTTCGCGCCGTGCCGGGTCGACACCGAGTGCCTGCGCCGGCGGGCCGTCCATGAGAATGTTGATGAAGAGGATCTGCATCGCGTTGAGCGGGTTCGCGAGACCCAGCAGCGTCGAGAGCGTGATGAGCGAGAGGGCAGCCACAGCCGTACTGAGCTGGAACGACAAAAAGTTCTGGATGTTGAAGAAGATGGACCGGCCCTCCTCGACGGCAGGCAGAATAGAAGAAAAGTCGTCGTCGACGAGAATCACGTCCGCGGCCTCCTTGGCCACGTCCGTTCCGCTGCGACCCATGCTCACGCCAATGTCGGCCATCTTGAGCGCCGGCGAGTCGTTGACGCCGTCGCCCGTCATGGCCACGACCGTGCCGCGCATCTGCCACGCCTTGACAATTGCCATCTTGTGCCGTGGGGTGGTACGCGCATAGACCGTAACGCTCGGAACGCGCTCAACGAGGTCGCGTTCGCTCAGCTGGTCGACCTGCGAGCCGAGCATGACGCTTGAGCCCAGCGCATGCGCCTCAGACCCCGCAGTCACCTTCATGCCCAGCTCGCGCGCGATCGACAGGGCAGTCGCCTCGGCATCGCCCGTGATCATTACGACCTGGACGCCGGCGCTGTGCAGCTGCGTAATGGCGTGAGCGACGCCGCGACGAGGTGGATCAAGCATGCCCTGGAACCCAGCAAAGATCAGACCATCGTCCTCGCCAAGTGGACCCTTGGCGAACCCGTATGCCATGGCCAGCACGCGCAGGCCCTTTTTCGACACCTCGAGTGCACGCTCCGTGATCATGTTGCGCGTGGCCTCGTCAAGCGTCGGCGTCGACGAGTCGCTCACGTAGTAGAATTTGCAACGCGCAAGGACTGCCTCGACGGCGCCCTTCATGTATACCATGTCGGCGCCGCCGTTGAGACTGCCGCTCACGAACATGGACTTGGCCTCGGACGTGAACGGCACCTCGCCCTTGCGCTCAAAGCCCTTGCGCTCGTCCTCGGCGCGCAGGATGGGAAGCACATTCAGCAGTGCGACCTCGGTCGCGTTGCCGACGTTGACGCCCTGCTCGTTGCGGAAAGCATTGTTACACAGCGCACCGACCTGCGCCGTCTTGAGAAGCGCAGGCGACGGCTCGAACGCCACCGTGTCCGGGTGTTTAGGGCCCAGGCTGCCGGCGGCGTGTAGTTGCGGATTCAGGTCGACGAGGTCGTTGACGGAGTACATGTGCGTAACGGTCATTTCGTTCTTCGTGAGCGTGCCGGTCTTGTCGGAGCATATAACGCTGACGCTGCCGAGAGCTTCAACGCTGGGCAGCTTCTTGACAATCGCCTTGCGCTTGGACATGCGGAGGACACCGAGGGCGAGCGTCACCGTCGTGACGATGGGAAGACCCTCGGGGATAGCCGCGACAGCGAGCGACACGCCAATCGTGAACATGTCGAGCCAAGAGCGCTTGTTCCAGATACCGAGGAGGACGATGACGCCGATAATGCCAAAAGAGAAGATGGACAGCTGCTTGGCTAGCTCGTCCATTGACAGCTGCAGCGGAGTACGCTTCTCCTCTACGTCCTGCATCATCGAGAAGACGACGCCAAACTCGGAATCGGGGCCGGTACCCACGACAATGCCCGCGCCGTGACCACTACGCACGAGCGTGCCCATGAAACCGACGCAGTGGCGCTCACTGAGCGCCATGCCGCCGCCTTCGCCGTGTGTATCCTCGCCCTCACCCTTGCGGCACACCTCAGTGTTCTTGCGTGCCGGCCGCGTCTCGCCCGTGAGCGCCGACTCGTCGATTTCCAGCTGGACAGCCTCGATCAGGCGCACGTCGGCAGGAATGCGGTCGCCAACGGTAAACTTGACGAGGTCACCGGGGAGTAGCGTGTTGGCGAGGGGCGAGTGCGGGCGCCCGTCGCGGACGAGGTTGCAGTAGTGCGGAACGAGCTTGTTGAGCGCCTCGAGGGACTTTTCCGAGCGCTGTTCCTGGACGAAACCGACTGCGTGTGAGCTGTGCGCGCGTGTGAAACGTACCAGTGAGGACAATAGCTACGGCGACGACGACGCAGATCGCGTCGTCATAGTTGCCCATAAGACCAGACACGACCGACGAGCCAAGTAGAAGTAGGATAAGGGGGTTCTCGTAGACCTGCTTGGCAAACTTGAGCCAGAGGGGGTCTTCGGGGGGCAGTTCAAACTCGTTGGGGCCGTAGCGCGCCAAAAGACCGGGAACGGCCGTGGACGCGAGACCGTTAGTCGCGCTGGTCTCAAAGTCCTTGATCGTGTCCTCGATCGACTTGTGCGCGTACACCGACGAGGGTGTTTCGCGTCTACGGCGTTCGGCGCGTTCGTGCGCCTCGCGCGCCTCGGCCTGCACTTCCTCGTATCCCCTGTGGCCAGTGATACGGTGGACGAACTGGGTAGCTCGGGCAAAGAGACCCTGATCGTCGAATGCCTGGGCGGCGTGCGCGGGCGCGTCTTCGCTCCTACGACCATGACGCAGTGCGGCCTCGTCGTACGGATTGGCAAGGTCATGATGGCTCGCGCTCGGCCGCAGAGTCCGCGTCGGGCTGCTCTGTCGCCGCAGCGTTGTAGAGTACGCGTACCCCGCGCTCGGCGTGGGTATGCCGCCCTCGAGCTCGTCGTCGTCGACCGCCATGTCCCTGTTCCCGCCGCGCATTCTTGGGCTCGCACGCGCACTCCGCATAGCCGTGCCGTTCGCAGCGGCCATGCCGCCTGGCGATCCCTCGCGCGCAGGCGGCGGAGTCGTCCGTCGCTTGTAGGCCGCAGCGTACGCCATTCGGGTCGCTCGGCACTGGCTCAAGCTGGGTTCTGCCCCAGCCCGCTGGGACGTTGTACACTAAATCAAAAGGTGTCGGCGCGCGCGTAGTCGTGACGATACCCGCAAGGTGTAGCGCGCCGTGTCGGTAGTGGTGGGGTGGAACGTTGCAAGGACAAGGTGTGTCGACCGTGCACATTAGCAACATTCAAGATGTTGGCAGGCCCCGACGTGTCGACCCAATCTGCTTCCGTCCCACTCTGCCGCCGTCAGCCGCGCTGCCGCCAGTTCGTGCCTGGTGACATCGCAGTCTGCCCCACTCTTCGCTGATTTATTTCATGCAATCGCGCCCTTCAGCAGTAGTCTTGACGCGTTCGGTAAGACTTGGCCATTACATGTACATGAATGAAGCAATGCCAGCTCTCAAGACCTAGGGGAGGACAATACAGACAACAGTGGGAAGGGGAGGGGCGCCTCTGTCGACAATAACAGGCAATTACACGGTGGTCGTCACAGGAATTGGAAGGGTTGTGCTTGAGGGCTCTGACTGGGTGAGAAGCTCCTTGACGTTGTCGAGCTGCGGCATTAGCACTCTGAAAGGGCTGCATCTGCGTTGACAGTCGGGAAATGACGTTGGCTCTCAATATACGTACAATAGAGACCAAGGCAGTGAGACTCGTGGTGCCCGTCTCCGTCGTGCTCCTCACACTCTCCAGCTGTGGTTAGCCCACAGGATTGGCTGTCGACAAACCTGTTGGCCGAACCGGTTCATGGCATCGGCGCAACTCTCGCTGAGGAATTTGAACTTGCAATCCATCTCGTACTTGTTGGCGTCGATGCGCAGCGCAAGCGCCACGTGCTTCTTGCACATTTCGCGAAAGTGATAGACAAGCAGGGCCAGCTCGATAAACGCGCCCAGCGCGACTTGAGCAGTTAGTCGTAGTCGCCATCATCTGCTGCTCTTACGCAAGTCCATGAGCGTGACCATCATGCTCGGGAACGTTTCACGCACTGGAAACGGCGGAGGAGAGCGCTGCGGCTCAGCCTTTGTTGGTATGACGTACGAAAACAACTTTGGTTTTGGTGGCGACCGACTTTTGACGCGCGCGTGAATTTCAGGGTCACGCCTGGGCTTTGGCGCCTGTGGCATGCCGCGGCTGTGATACACCGTCACGCCGCGGTGCTTGCTAGCTGCCTGCACGCTTGCGTTGCATTGCTTGCTTGCTTGCTTGCTTGCTTGCGTTATCTCGTGCATTGTCTCTTTCCCACTCACCCAACGACTTTGTCACCCAGTTAGCTGATGCCGCAGCCCATGTCGCCCGTGGCATACACTACGCGTTCTCCGCCCAAACTGCTGAAAGCGCCGCCGCCAAAAGCCGCCGCGATGGGCGACGCGCCGAACGGGAACAACACCGGGGTCGGTGGCGGTGGCGACGACGCCGAGGCGCGCGCACGCGCCAAACAGGCCGCGCTGGACGACATCACTGCGCGCGTGCGCGCACAGTCAGATAGGCTGCAGCGTATCCTTGCGCCGTACGCGGACGCCGCCAAGTCGTTCGCCGACGCGCGTCCAGTCCTCTTCGTACGTCGCCTCACCGCTCAGACACTTACACGCCAGACGTTCATAGCCATCTTTGGCGCGCTCAGCGCCATCCCCATTCTCTGCACGGGCGCGTTCCTCGCGACGGCCACGGCGTTTCTCACCGTCGCGGCCGCGGTTGTCCTCGCCTGCTGCGTCATAGGCACGTTTGTGCTCGCGAGTAAGTTTTGGATGTCGGCCGCGCGCTTACACTAGTGACGTTCCTCGTGCCCGTGCTGGCTATCACGGCTGCGCTAGCTACTGCAGCTGTCGTGGGCCTGCTAGCCCTCTTCCTCGCGCACAGGCTGTATCTCCATGTCCGATGGGCTTCGGGCCGTGCGCCGGGGCTAGGCGCGCTCGTGGTAGGCCTCAGGTCATGGGCCGACGAGACGCTGGGCCGGATCGGCGTTGGTGTCGGCCACACCACGTACGGCGAGGACAAGAGTGGATACCCTCACCACGCGTACGCGCATGCACGGGCATACGCGCCCGCGCCAGCGTACGACGCGCACAGCGACACGAAACCGTACTTCGCCGATATCAAGCCACAGCACGCGCCCGACGCCAAGCACAGCGCCGGTCCCACCGGTGCGGGTGGCGCCGGCGCCACGCCCACCGCGCACATGGCGTACTCGCCTCGCAGCGCACGCCAGCGGTCCCGGCGTACTTCGCCACAACGCTCTACACCACACGTGAACATCCCACACAACAGGAAATCGCCGCCGGCGCAGCCACACGATTTATTCTCGCCCCCGCAGCCGGCCGCGGGCTTGGACTCGGATGGCGGGAGCGAGAGTGACTGGGTCGACGATGCGTAACGCGTCACACGCGCGCGCGCAAGGTGTCCTTCTTTCGTCGCCTGAATCTGCCTATTATAGCCTGTTGTAATGATGAACGAGACGATTGCTATGACCCTGTTCCGACTACTGATCTGCGCTGCCTGACACACCCGTGTGTCGTAGACACGCTGACTACAGCTGGATGTAGTGCCTTGCTCCGTCTGCTTGACCTCTGGTTGCCTCACGACGTCGCGGTGCTCAACGCCACTGTCAGATCCGTTTCAGCTTGAGTTTGACCCCGATGCAATGTGCCTGTTCCAAGCAATGATCAGCTGAGTGCCCGTCAAGGAGACGTGTGAGACGCCAAAGTGAAGGCTCTGACGTATACTAGCTTTCTCTCAATCACTGCGCCGCTCCGCTCCTCCCGTACCGAATGTTCGCAAGGAGGGATGAAGCAGACGGCTCGAGAGGTGGGCTGATGTAGCAATGCCGGGTTCATATGATACAGTTTGATACAGATTACTGCACGCTTGCTTGCGTGATGTCGTAAGATGATGCTGGTTACTTTCAGTTACAATGATGTCGTGGGCGTGGCAGCAGCCGTCGTGTAGCGGCAAGGCTGCACCGACGCCAGTGCGGTGCGGTTCGTTGGAGTACTAGACCTTGTCTGCGCGCAGGTCTTCGTCCGAGTCGTAGTGCATGCGGAGCTTGCGTCGGCCGATCAGACGCCGCAGGAGCTATACGTCAGCTGAAGCAGCGACACGCGCAGATCGCGGTTACTCACGAGGTAGATGAGGCCCGAGCCGACGAGCACGAGCCACCATGTGCGCCAGGCATCGAGCACGTCTGCAAAGTCGCGGGGCGCTCTGCGGGGGTAGTCAGCGAGCTGTTGTGCGAATCGGGGGGAGGTTGTAAACTTACCCAATTGGCTCGTCCGCGACAACGACCTTTGTGAGGTCGAGCTGGCCGCCAAGCATCTGGAAGCTGACCGTGTGCCAGCCCGGAGCGAGAGACTCGGTGTAAAGGAGATGGTGTGGTGGTTCGTCGGTGCGGCGCCACTGGCGCCACCACCGCGCGGGTGCGCTAGAGCGTTCCGTCGACGACGCGACAATGGTACCCTCCTCCCCGCCGTCGACACGTACCGCCGCGCGCGACCCCTCTGCCCAGCGACCATACACTGCAAAGTCTGTGCCGTCGAAGCCAAAGTCGAACGACGCGGTGCCGGGGTCGACGTCGCCTGAAGTGTCCTCGACCCACGAGTGGTGGCTTGCTGTCGCTAGCCATGTGCCGGAATAGTTGATGAGCGGCGACCGGTGCGACAGGTCGTGGCTCGGTGGCGAGTGCCATGGTACCAGGTGTAATGGTCTCGGGGCCATCGTCAAGCGTGCCGAGGGTGAAGGAGTGGAAAGAAAATAGCAGTGAGCGAGTTCGAGTGCTGGGAAGGACGGCAGTCATCTCCCACACCCGAGTCGTTAATAATGTATACATGTACCCAGCGCAGTGGTAGAGTACATGTGTGCATGTGTGTTGTGGGCACGGCGTCAGTGCGCTGCCGGAGGAGCTAAAACACACCAAAGATGCTGCGAGCATTAGCATGTGGACTGCGCGGCGCTAGGGCAAAGGGACAGGGGGCAGGGGTCAGCTGGGGTGAGCAGTTAAACGCTAGGGTCAGTTTAGGAGGTTGTTCTACGCAATGGCGACGGTGCCGGCACGAGACGGAGACGGAGTGTAAGGAGAGAGCAAAGAGAGCAGAGGAGAACAAGAATGCTGTCATGATTGACGCTAGACAGGGCGACCGAATGTAGTTTAGACGCTCAAGCACCAGGGGTAATTGTTTCCCTGCTGCGTGTTGGGGTAATTTGTTTCCCTGCTGTGTGTTGCGCCACCAACACAACCACCTCCCCCTGCTTCATCCCCTTACCACACAACAATGCAACGTCCATTGAGAGCTCGACAAGTCGTTCAATGCCGTATCCGCCAATGCCGGCGGGTGCGGTGTTTGTGTCCAGACCACACCACCCGCTCCGTAAGATGTGGGTAACACGCAACAACACGGAGACAGCAATGTCCGTCTGTGCGCAGTGCGGAGACTTTACGCGGCCAGGTGACCCTCCAAGCTGCAAGGAGAGGTGTGCTGCGCCAAGCCAAAGACATCTTCCTGGCCTAGCGCGCTTGATAGCTAGGCACGAGTTGCGCACTGCGCGCTTGCTTTTACTCTGTATAGGCTAAGAGACATCAATTACATCTCGCTCAAAGGGTGGTTTCAAAACTGTAATGTGGCGCAGTGAACGCCACTAGAGGGACTAAATTGTCGCGCAGCGCGCCATCAATGCGACGAGAGCAAAGGCGTTGGGTTGTAGCAATTGTAGAATGGTGCGACGCGGAGACGTGTCGTTCGTGTCGCGCGTTTGACGCAGGGTATGTCTCATTCAAACGTCCACCACGAGCTTGCGCTTGTATGCACGTATTGCACCTTTAGAGTTGCTACATCGAGCTTGCTGCCTCCCCTGCTCCACTTTGCATCCTATCCACCTCTCGAAACCCATTGCATCGGCCTATAACGTACGTTTTAACGTACGTCGAGGCATATTCGGCCCACCACCCCTCCGTCGCCCTGATACGCGTACGAGAGACCAGGGTGGAGTCGTCCCCAGATCGTGTCGCGGCCTACCTCGCCCACTCCATTGACGCGTATGCTTTTGCGTTTGCACAACGCTGAGCGTGCTGCACACAACAAGATGCAGACCATGTTTGCTGCCCAAGCTCGCGAATGCAATTGCCATATTGGGCGTGTTGTGCGCAGCGAAGTCACATTGCTCGATTGGGCGGCACGTCTTTGTGCCATAGCGCACCCGCACCACACTATCACACCGGATCTCGATCAAGCTGAACTAGCTGCATGCTACACTGACGTGCACTCGCCGTAACATTACAGCATTGTCCTAACCGTCTCGCTGACGAGAGATCGTGTCGGCATGCAACGAAAGAAGAGCAGCATACCAGGCTCAATCCTTGCACAGCTCGGATACATCGGGTGCTGAATACTTGCTGCTCTGTGCAAAGTGACTCGCTCGCGTGCGGCCGCCCCAAGCGGCGCAAACGTTCGCGTGGCTGACACAATGCGTTCCGAATGATGACTGCCACCCACAGACGCAGAGTTGACACCTGGAAGGCGTGGCCAGCTCATAGCCGCCATGTGCCTCCTCACAAGTATCCCAAGCGATGAAATCTGCCGCTACAATACAGTACAGCCCGGACAGCACCGCCTCAGCGGCCCTCATCCGTCGGCATTCCGGAGCGTCGGGGGAACATAGTGTAGCCCAAGGAAATGGAAGATCTCACGCTCAGTAGCAAAGTTGACCTCACGGTGTGTCGCCATGTGGATCACGCCCGCGCGGAACTTGTATCCTCTGGGGGGTGAGCACTCACAAAGCAGCCTAGTGCTCCTCACCTGTCCTCTGCCCATCGCCGCAGGTCGCGCTCAAACATCATGCTGCCTGACCAGGAAAGTACTGCCGCGGCATACCGCTCGACGGGCGCGCAGATGAGGTCCACGCGGCGGTGGAGGCGCGCGGGCTTGCCTGCAGCTGAAGGCAGCCGGAAAATGACAAACGCCTTGTCGAGGTTGTCAAAGTTGGCACCGGAGTGCGTGAGCGGGTTACCCCCTACGCGCTCCGTAACCTCTGAGCGTAAGTTACGTCTCCTACGATGGGTGTATGTACCCACGTAAAACGTGCGTTACAATCCCGAAACGCGCCAGACGCATGTACAGTGCTTTCAACAAACCCGCGTCCCCTCCCGCATTTGCCGGGCGGAATACCACGTCCACGTCCCCCGTCGACGCCTTGCCTCGCCGGAACCTGCGGTCAACGCGTGCCGAGGCACCACAACACACCCGCCAGTCACGGTCTGTTCGCACCCCGGTGACAACGCAGCGAGGTGTTCGGCCACGCACGCAGCGATCTCGTCCACCTCGTCGCGGGGTATCCTGGCGTCAACGGTGGTGCAACCCTCGTACCTACCCCTGGTCCAGCTCGTCCTTGAGGTCGATCCACGAGTCCACAATCTCCTCCCGCGTCATCGTACCCGACATCTGACGGCGGTAGCGCGCTCTATCTTGTCGGCGCGTGGCCCGGTCAGGCACGCCTTCCTCGTCAAGTGTGGGTGGCGGGCGGTCATGACGCGCAAAATACGCTCGCACATCCGCAAGGTCCCGACATCCATCGCGCCACAGCATTGCCGCTGTAGCGTGCCCGACGCTGTACACGGATGCGAACAGCTGCAGGGCTTGGTACCTCTCTGACTTGAGAATCTCCTGCGCCTCGGCTATCTCCCCTGTCTCGAGGTACTCGTCGATCTGTCTCAGCCGCGACGTCACTGAACGGGAAGCTCACTCGGTTAGCCACCTTGGCCCCGATATCAACGAGCTTGCGTGCTTCGGCACCGCTCTTGATCCGCCTCGGCACGCTCTTTAAAATGGCCATGCTGCGTCGATAACTCAGCACGTTGGTGTTTATCTGCGTCATCTCGTCAAACTCGCGCTCGAGGTAGATAGGCTTGATCGCGTCGATCTGGCGTCAGCCCAGGCGCGTGAACCTACGCACAATGTCCTGGTTCGGACAGGTTAGCGGGCTCGGCCTCAGGCATGCGAGGCGCGGAATGTCCCCCAGCGGTATGTCGTCGGGGTACCGCGCGACATCAGTGTCGAGGTCGTCCGGGGCAGCGACGGGTTTCGGGGAGCCGGTGGCTTCGCGGTGTTCAGTGTGGGCTCTCTTTGCCGGTCGGGGACTGGACAGAGTATCCCCAGGAGAGCCATGTACCACTGCGTCGGCGGGACGTTTCCGGGACGTGGGGGTTTCCGGTGTCCGGGGCGAGAAGACGGCGCTGGTGGGCGTGGAGGGCCCGATCGGCTCGTTCGACGGACCGCGGATATGCACGCGATAATCGTCCCAGTTTGGCAAGGACTGTCCTCCGGCCCGAGCGCGTTCGTAGGCATCTGCGATAAACTCGGCACGCAGAATCGCGGCCGTGTTCTGTGGTTAGCTGCAGTGGCGACGTCCGCACGCACGACTGCTTTGCCCAATACACGCTCGAGGCGTGGTCGTCCCCGGAGGGCAGTGACGACTACTCGCGCATCGCCTGGTTCCAGTACCCTCTCCCCGCCGAGTGCCTCGACGCGCGCGATCACCTCCCCCACGTCCAGTTTCGCCGGGACAATGTAGACGGGTACCTCGGCTAAGAGCGGGGCGAGATCGGGCGAGTGTGAACGGCTCGTCCGGTGCGCACCGGGGTCGTCGCTGGAGGACGATCCTTCGCTGCTCTCGCTCCGCGTCCGTCTCGTCCCCCGACTACTACCCCCGCTCAGATTTCTGGAATGTGTTTGCGCCGCCTGTACCGGCGACGACAGCGACGTCGATGCCATCGTCCATGAAGAGTGGATGGATGGATGAGGTATCGCTTCATCTCGCTACAGCTCGCTATGGTACTCATGACGCATCGTGCCTGGTAGTTGTGGGGGTGGAGGCGGGGTGTGGCGCGGAATGTGGCGGCAGGCCAGCTGTCGCCGTGATGGCCAGCGGTCACAACCCGCCAAAGGGTTAGATTTGTACCTGTCATCAGCTCAAGACGCTGATGGCAGAGCTCACTAGGTCAAAAGCTAGACGAGACGGCTCGAGCTCCGGTGGGTGTAGCTGACCGTCCGAGTCCGAGTCGTCCAAACCAATGGGTGCTTTCCACGACAGTGTGGACTGCGCCACTATCTTCCTCGGCCGGGGCGGTGTTGCCGGGGGCGACTTGACTGCTGGGGTTCCCTCAGGAGGTGGCCAGCGGCTGTTTTGTCTGCTGTCAGCTTCATTGTGACCGGCGCAACACAGCTCACCGCTTGACCGGCTGCGAGTCCCAGTTTCCCCCGGCAGGCTGTCTGCTGAGTTTGATAGCGACTCTTGGCCACATCGCCTCGCGCGCGTTCCACCGGAGATACTCAATCCAGCCGCCAGCAAATTGACGTCCCTGTATTGGGGCCCAGAACTTGGACGGGAGTGCAAACGGGAGATGCTGCCGTGAGATTCTGCTGGACAAGGCTAGTGGATCTCACCTCTCGGGAGAAATTGACGTTGGCGCGGACGGAGTCTGCAAAGATCCGGCCGTAGAACAGCCACTCCGCCCCGACGTCCGCTGCGCGGCGCTGATCGAGCGTCGTGGTGCCAGGAGCCCGCTTGAGGACGTCGCTGACTGCAACGCGGATCTCCGTGGTGGGGTAGATGAGCGCGAGGCGGACATTGTGCGTGTTGCCGGAGACAAGTGCTCGCGCGACGGCCCAGAGGGCACAGTCGAGGTTGGCTGTAGCGCTTATCCACGGCGACGCCTCGGCATCTCCCTTGCCTAAGCCAAAGACGTGCTCCCGTGCCGTCTCAGAGACGTACGGGCCTGTTATCCACCCACTCCCCATGCCGCTCTCTGCGAGGGCAGTGGCGTATCCCGCCGGCGAGAGGCCGCGGAAACTCGTCTGCGCCGCGGAAAACCCCGAGCTCGCGGCTGACCCGTTCCACTCCAGGCGCGCACGCGACCGCCAGTGGTGTACCCGCAGCACAGCGCCCGCCTGGACGTGAGCCCGCAAACTGTCGTAGGTTATGGCGCCGGCGTCCAGCGCAAGTGGCGGCACCCGCGGCGGGGCGACCGAGGCCGCGTACCGCCGCATACCTGGCCGTGGTGTTGCCACAGGCAGCGCATTGGGATGAGAAGCGGGCGCTAGGGGCTGTCTCGAGGAAGACGCCTGTGGCTCGCTTCGGAAAGGTGTTGGAGGAAGGCGAGGTCGGGGTCGGAACTCTACCGACGTTGATAGTCCATGCGGCTGTCGTTGGTGGAAAGTGTTCGCGGCGCCGTTTGGTACACGGGACAAACGGGTCGGATGGACACCGTTGAGGTTCGCGCTGGTTGCAGTGATGTTGCTTGGCTTGGCCCGGTGCGCGGCAGGCTTTCTGCTGGACACTACGGCCTTCCCTCGTTCAAGATTACTACGCGCCGCCTTTCCCAGATCACCGGGCATGGCCACAGCCTCTGCCATGGCGTTTTCCAGCCGCACCCACTGCGGCGGCCGACGACTTTGCTCGCCGGGGAGGTACTCGAAGTGTGGAACCATGGCGGTAGTGCGGAACGCGTCGGGAATGTCTGGGAGATGGCGCGGTTCCTCGGAGGTGTCGCTTTGAGAGGGAGGCGAAGAGGAACCGGGCAGTGTTGGACTGGTGCCAGGGTATGGCGGGGAGCTCTGTCGCGATCTAGAAATGGGGAGCGGCGGGAAGAGTTCAAGCTCGGGAACGCTGCCGAGGGCAGCGAGGCTCAGTTCACAAGGCGATCCCTGCGGCGAGCGACACTCGTCGTCGTCGGGCGTCGTCTGCGTGTCGGTGTACGGCGAGTAGGCAAAGCCGTACGTCGTGTAGAACACAGGCGGCGAGTCGCTGTCACTACGGTCAGCACGGAGTGTGTCGATCAGCCGCATCGCGCAGAACAAGAGTGTATAATCAAGAGTCAAGATTCAAGACATGCGAGTGCGGGGAAGGCTATCGTGGTGCCACTGACGGGGTTTGATTAGGTGTTCATGCCATTGACAAAGGCCGCGCTGTGAGCTTTACGAGACGGAGGAAGGTTGATCATCCCGGGGCGGAGGGCGCAGACACAACAATACACGGTCAAGCGGTTGAGTCACGTCGAGTGGACGATGCGTGAGCTGCAAGGGGTCAAAGGCGAAATCAGAAGGGATCGTTAACAACAACCGAGAGAAACAAAACACGCGCATCCGCACGACGCAACGCTGCCTCCCACACACACATTGGGAGATGTAAATGCATACACTAGGATCGTGAGGTGGTACCTACGCCGAGGCCGACTCGGCGCGGACGGCCTGCTCGGCCTCGCGGCGGGCCTCCTGGCGCTCCTCGTTCTCGAGGAGGCGTCGGGCCTCCTTGACGGGCCGGGCGCGCGCGCGGCGAGTGTTGAGGTGACGGCGTTCGAGCGGGGTAGTAAGGCCCTGGGGACGCCCAGACCACGCCATGACCTCTGCGTCGGTGCGTTCCTCGCGTCCAGAGTCAAAGTCGGCTTCCTTGCGCTTATCCGCCAACGACTGCGCCCACGCGCGCGCCTCGGCACCCGTCTCGGCCATTGTTCCGACCGTACAGTCGTCGGCCGTCAAGCGCTCCCAACGCCCCTCCCGCCCCTCGTCCATGTTCGACAGTACCCACATCGGCACCTTCTTCCCCTTGGACGAGTATGCCGAGCCCTCGGGGGGTACGAGCCACTCTTGCCGGATAAGGTACTGCGACTCGAGTACGGGCAGGATACGGCGTTTCAAGTAGCTACACAGTAAGTATCTTGTCAATGGAGAAGCGGGGGTACGCACGAGAGGGAGTGGAATGGGTGGCCCTCGGGCACCTGGATCGCGTCGGCCTGGCGCGCCTTGGCCTTGCCCTTACCGGCCTTTACGGGCTGCGCTGCGCTCTTGGCGGCCGCAGGCGACGCGCCGACCGCGTCCGCGAGCATCTCGCGCCGGTGCCGTGGTCGCTCGGAAAGCATGTCGCGCACCATACGGAACGCCTGCGGCGTCGGTGGTGGCAGAAGGGGTTCAAGGGCCGGGCGCCCTACGCGGAACAGTGTCAATGTTGGCCTCATCGCGGCGAGGGTCGGCGTGCGTCGGCGTCGGCGTCGTCAATAGGTGGTATAGCGTCGAAAGTTGCCCCTACCAACAATCCAAGATCGACCGAAATCTCGGAGGCTCACCCTGCAGACTCCCACCCAGGAGGGAATCGCCGGATAATTCCGCCGGTGGCACACGCGCCACCCAGAGTGTTCGTCCGACTTTTGTTGCTAACTGTGACTTCGGAGAGACAGATACAACTACCACACCGGCGACGACGACGACGACGGCGACGACCACGCGCCTCACCTCTTGACAACCCTCTCCTTCTTTTCTCTCCTTCCACGCTCCCGCCCACTCCGTCACGATGCATCTCCTCGGGCACCACCTGCCCGAGCACAAACTCGTCAAGATCGCGCTGTGTTCATTCTACGGCATCAACCAGGCGACAGCGTCGCGGCTGCTGGCGCGACTACAGATCCCCGAGCGCGCGGTGGTCTCGTCTCTCACAGAACCGCAGGTGACGGCGCTGAGCGCCTACCTCTCGTCGCCGGGAACGTCCGAGGTGCCAGCGCCGACACCCGTGTCGCCTGCGTCGGGCGCCCAGTCGCCCCGCGAGACCGAGCGCGCAGCTACGCACGCCGACCCCCTCAACACACTCAAAATCGAGACCGACCTCCGCCGATCTCGCCAGGGCGATATCCTACACCACCGCCAGATCGGCACCTACCGCGGTCGCAGGCACGCAATGGGCATGCCTGTCCGCGGCCAGAACACGCGCAATAATGCCCAGACGGCTAAGAAGCTCAACACGGTCAACCGCAAGTTCTTCTCGTGAGTAGCGTCGTTGGCAACAGCGGCGGCCACGCCCCAGGTGATGCCGCACAGCTAACCTCCAGCACCTCGCCCGCGCGGCCATTGCACAATGCTGCCACACCTCAGCCCCCCTCTCAGATCCTCCAGTTGCTCGGACGCCAATAGCACATAGACACAGCATGCACCCATCATTTCGCACCGGCCGCTCCCGTCGCACAGCATACATGTCTGGAATGAGGATGAGGTTGTTTCGTGGTTTCGTATGGAAAGGTTATGTGTGTCGTCTCATGAGCCAGGGAGGAGTGTGATACAGTACAGATTCAGGCAGGGGCGCTCGGGACGCTTACTTGCGAGACGCGGCAAAGACGCCAATGATGACAATGCCGAGGAAACCAATGGCAGCAGGGAGGGCAAGGTCCTTGGGAAGAACACCGAGGATAAGGTCCTCGGGGTCGTGGACCTTGCGGGCGTGGACCGCGCCCTTGGCGCCGTACGTCGCGACGTGCGCAGGGTCGGCCGTGGGGTCGTTGAGCGTCTTGGCGGGGTCGTCAACCTCCTCCTGCACAACAGGCTTGGGAGCTGGAACCGGCTCGGGCTCCTTGACCGGCTCAGGCTCCGGCTTGGGCTCCTCGACCGGCTCCTTGTTCCGCAGCGCCTCTTCCCAGTTCTTGCCGCCGTGGACAAACAGCACCACACGCGGCGCCTTTTGCCCGCGCGCAATGCGCACAGCGTCGGCAACGTCGCCGTCGGCGGTGATGTCCACCATGTCACCCTCATCGTCCTCGTAGCTCAGAACAAACGCATTCGGATCAGGGACAAAGACAGCAGGGTCAGACGACGCCTCAAAGAATGGGTCCGTCTCGAGCTTGCCCAGCACAATGTCCCGAAGCAGGTCGTAGCTGTCGTGTCTAGCCTGGAAGCGGTGGGTGCGTCCAGACGGCGTCTTGAACTTGAACACATACGTGCCGTCGTCGTGAACCACGCCTGAGGCGGCCTTGGTGCCAAGCTCCGAGGCAAAGTCCTCGTTGACAGCCGACGCAGAGTCGCCAGGCATGACCTCGGAGATCGGCGATGTGACTGACATGCCGCGCGAGTGCAGCTTGGAGGGCGTGTCGTGCGACTGGCGCGAAAGAGCCGACTGCGAGTCGTCCTCGGGGACGGCGTTGTTGAGCGTGTCAAAGAACTTGCCCCACATCGGACCAGTCTCGCTGTTGCTGTCCTCGTTCATCGACTCGATCTGCTCGAGCGTAGCGTACGTGAGCTTGAGCACGTCGACAATGCCCATGAGGCGCCCGTCGTCCTCGTCGACGACAGGAAGGTTGAGGTAGTGACCGTTGTGCATCTTCTTGAGAGCGTCCTGGACAATCATGGTCGGCGGAGCAGTGTCCGGGTGGGGAGTCATGACACGCACGACGCTACACCGCGACGAGTCGAGGCCAGCGGCAATGACACGAAGGACAATATCCTTGGAGGTGAAGATACCAGCAATCTTGGGAGGAGCGCTGGGGTTGCTCATGCCCGACAGAGTGCTGGTGCCCTGCTGCTCAAGCACACATACGGCGGTGGTGCGGCGGTCCTTCATGAGGCGCGCAGCTTCACGGACAGACGTGCGGGGAGTGACCGTGGGCGGAGGCAGACTCGTGTCGAGAACGGACATGAGGTCAGGCTGAGCCATCTTGTCACGGAGCGCGTCGACGTAGGCGAGCATCGCCGCGGCCTGGGGGTTGGTCGTGAGGTTGGGGCCGAGCTCGCTCTGCACACCGGCAAGGGCGGCGGACAGCTGGTGCGTGGCGCTCGAGCTGCGCTCAACCTTGGCCAGGGCATCGTGGAACACCTTGGTGATGTCGAGGAGACCGACAACGTCGCCGTCCTCGTTGCAAACGGGCTGGCGTCAGCGGACAATCCCACACACTGGTTACTCACGAGGTGACGGAAGTGGCGCTGGACCATGAGCTGCAAGGCCTCGGTCGCGCTAGTCGTGTCACGAGTGACCATTGGGCTGCGGGTCATGATCTTGGACACGGGCGTCTGGCGAGGGTCAAGGCCGTCGGCAGTGACACGGAACGCGAGGTCCTTGGCGGTGAAGATACCGCTCAGGCCCTCCTCCTCGTCGACGACAAGGACGCAGTCTGTACGCTTGGCGGCACAGAGCTGCGCGGCGTCGGCAACGCTCATGCCCTCGGGGACAGTGAGCGCCGGGCTGGGGCGCAGCCCAGCGACGGTGCCCTTGGTGTTGCGCTTGGTCTGACGCTTGGTGAAACCAGAGGGCGTGCCCTCGGCACGCCCGTTGCCAGGACGCTTGCGCGACAGCTCATTCTCAATCTTCTTGCGCAGCGTCTGGAATTTCGAAGTCACAGTGCGTATGGTAGATCCGCGCACAAGTTTGCCAGAAGCGGTCACATCGCCGCGAGACAGTTGAGAGTGGTAGCGTTGTTGTTGTTGTTCAGGTGTGAGGTCGGAATGCGCGGGCGGATCCGGAGCCGTGCCATTTGTGGTTGATTTGATGGCAGTGGAGACCGTGCGTTTGTGTTTGCGTTTCGAAGCCGTGTTTGGGAGGCCCGAAATGGTTTCCACAGGCGTCGGCGGGGACGACGGCAGTGGCAAGCCAGTAGTTGAGCCACGCACAGGAGTTTGTTCGCGGGGGCCAGCGGACGAGGTTGCGTTCGAGGCCGGCGGGGTTGGAAGTGGTTTGTTTGGGTGATTTGGCCCATTTGTGAGGTCGAGGATGTTTTGATCGAGCGAGGCCATTGGAACAGTCGTTGGAGGAGGGGGAAATGAGGAGATGGTTTGAGCGTCGTTCATTTTGACAGATGTGCCACGCCCAGCCTTGGGAAGGGATGGGGAGTGGGAGAGAGGTGTGGACGACTTGTACAAGTATCAGGACCGACACCGAGCAGTGATCAAGTTTGGGAGACACTCTTTCCAGTCCTCGGCAGCGAGTGGACAACAAAACAAAGGTCAAGCTCGCATCACTGCTCCTGGCACTGGCACTGGCACGGTCAAGAGCCACAGGCCCGTGCTTTAGGGCCAAGTAACAGCTGGCCATGGTCATCAAGACATTGTCCTGGATGAACGGAGGTGGCACAAACGTCGGCACGGTTCGGTGTGGACAGGAACGCAGGGGCCCTGTCCACGTCTCACCCATGGACTTTTGCCTGGCAAAGGAACACTTGCAGCTCATGTTTATCCTTTTGTCACACACACACCGCTGTGCACCATTCCCAGCACGCCCGCACGCACGCAGCAAAAGCGTTGGCGTGCGAAGAACAAGTCCGAGGGAAGGACGGAGGGAACGAGGCAAAAGAGGGGGAGGAGGCATGGGCGTGGCTTGGCTTTGGGAAACAAGGACAACGACTCACCTCGTCGCGACGGTTCGTCTTCTTTCGCGTCTCGTTGGAAGGTGTGGACGGCATGCCAGGCGAGTTTGGTCTGTGTTGGAGTCCGCCGTTGGGTACGGGGATTCGAGACATGAGATGAGAAAAGGAGGAAAGGTTTTGTTGGAGTGTGCAGGGGTGTGTTTGTTGTTGAATGTGTCGGCCACGGTGGTGGACTCTGTGTGTACGGTGAGAGTGTGGTGGTCAATGTCTCTGTGTGTTTGTGTCTCGCACCCAGATCGCGCCACGCCACGCCTCGGCATCCTGAGCTTGAGTCGCGCCCTGCGCCCCCGCGCCCGCGCCTGGCCAGAAGCCAAAATACTTCCGTTGATCGGAGGATACGCGGCTTCGCAGGACGCGCAGCGCCGTGCGAGCCCCAGCAGCACCGTTGCATCATCGGCGTGTGGCTGGCGGCTCCAACTCTGTCCCAACAACATGCATGCATGACGGCAGCGCACGGCTAACGCTGCAGTCTTAGCCAGCGCTACCAGCGAGTTTGAAGGATTAAGGATATGTTTCTGAGCGAACCGAATTACAACTGCCCATCCGATGGTTATGATCTTGTCGTCCCTGAAACTCACCTCTGCCACCTTGGCTTTCGCCATTTATCTTCATGACGTTGACATGTTCAAACGACAGACGAGGCCTGTACACATGACCTATTGAGATCGGCTGACCATATAGAATTACGGCAGCAAGGTAGCTGGCTGAAGCGCCGTGGTCGGCTCTTCCGCAACCCCAAAACAACAAGAGCAATCAATGTCAACAACATGTCAACAAGCATTGCCGCAGGGATCAAAAGCAAAAATTAAGCCTCGTGTGGGGCTCGAACCCACGACCGAGTGATCAACCGGCTCTAATGCGCGTTAAGAGTCACTTATTCTACCGACTGAAATAACGAGGCGATGCACGTTAGCGCGGAATCTGAAACATTGGCAGAGTATCTAAGCAAAACACTCGCGAGTTTTTGCCACCCCCACGTGGTTTAGCTTTTTCCGCTAACGCCGCTGTCCTGGTGGCATTGCTGGTGACTTTTGTGCTCGCTGTCAGAACAAGGCTCGCCGCCAGCAGAGATACAGCCTACAACCCCACACCCGTCTGTCGGCACGCAACGATCCGCGGACAACAAAAGGCCAGCAGCAGCGACTAACGGCCACACCCCTTTTCACCTGACAGAAACCTGCGTTAGCAAGTTTCTCATCCCCCCACCCCTCCCGCGACCACACGATGGCCGACCCCAGCGCGTTTTACGAGGCCGAGGAGGACGAGCTCCTTTCCTCGCTCGCTGTGCCCCAGTACGGCGGCGAGCAGGGCTACGATGAGGAGAGCTACCGCCGTCTCCAGGAGATGGAGCAGCACGCGTATCAGCAGCAGCTCGCCGCCGCCGAGCAGGAGCAGGCCGCTGCGCTCGAGCAGGTGCCCGACGATGTCAAGCGCGTGCGTTTCGCGATTGCAGACGCGTCAAAGTCTGAAGCTGACCCCCGCAGTTCCTTGTGCTCTTCCACCAGGCCATACTTGAGAACGACCTTGCGGCCATCACCAACATGTACGAGAGCGGCTGGAACAAGCTCACTCAGGTGAGCAACTCATCACAACAACAGTTACTAACACGCGCAGACTTACTACCAGCACGCCGAGTGGCCCGAGGCCGAGCTCATCGCTCCTCTCGTGCAGAACGACCAGGTGTTCCTTACGCTCTACCGCGAGCTGTACTTCCGCCACGTCTACGCGCGTCTGCAGCCGACCATTGACGACCGGTTCCAGTCGTACGAGAACATTTGCGAGCTGTTCAACTACCTGTTGAACTCTGACGGCCCGGTGCCCCTTGACCTGCCTATCCAGTGGTTGTGGGACATGCTGGACGAGTTTGTGTACCAGTTCCAGTCGTTTGCGCAGTGGCGCGCCAACCCCAAGACCAAGACCGAGGACGAGCTCGACATGCTCGCCGAGGGGTCGCAGATCTGGTCGTGCTACTCGGTCCTCAACGTCCTGTACTCGCTCGTGCAAAAGTCGCAGATCAACGAGCAGCTCCAGGCTGAGAAGGCCGGCAAGTCGGCCGAGGAGGTCGCCGAGCTCGCGGGCGAGTACGGCTCCAAGCCCCTGTACCGCAACCTGGGCTACTTCTCGCTCATCTGCCTGCTCCGCGTGCACGTCCTTCTCGGCGACCCGACGCTCGCGCTCCAGACCATGCAGCACGTCGAGCTCAGCGGCGGTGCGTTCCTCACCCGCATCACTGCTTGCCACGTCACGACCTACTACCACGTCGGCTGCGCGTACATGGCTCTTGGCCGCTGGCCTGACGCGATCAAGACGTTTGTCTCGGTCCTTATCTTCTTCGTGCGCATGAAGCAGTACCACACCAGGAGTTACCAGTACGGCTCGATCACCAAGCAGTCGGAGCGCATGTACGCCCTGCTTGCCATCTGCACCACGCTGTCGCCGGGCCCTTCGGACGACAGCATCATGTCCAACGTCAAGGAGCACTACGGCGACCAGCTCGCGACGCTCCAGCGGGGAGGCGACGAGGCGCTCGAGACGTTCAAGGAGCTCTTCCTCCTTGCGTGCCCCAAGTACCTGTCGGTCAACCCTCCTCCGTACGAGGACAGCGACGCGCTCGAGGCCTGGATTGCCAACCCCCCTCCCGACGCCGTCCAGCGCCACCTCGAGCTGTTCCTGTCGGACGTTGTCGCGCTCCGTGGCGTCTCCAACGTCCGCAACCTGCTCAAGCTGTACACCTCGATCGACGCGGCCAAGCTTGCCGCGTTCCTCGAGACGTCTGGCGACGCTGCCGACGCCGAGGAGGAGGTTCTGGAGCAGCTCATGGTCCTCAAGGCCGCGTCGCGCACGTACGGCAAGGCCCAGGGTGACGGCTCGCTTCTGGACGGTGACCGCATTGTCACCAACAACCTTGACTTTACCATTGACGGCTCGATGGTGCACGTCGAGGAGACGACGTCGCACCGCCGCTTCGCCGGCTTCTTCATCCGGAACGCCGAGCACGCCCAGCGCGTCTTCAACACCATCCGCGCGTCGCCCCTCCCCTCGCAGCGCCGCAAGGAGGACGGTAACAAGGAGAAGCAGCACGACAGCAAGGACGGCAAGCCACAGGAACGGAAACCTCAGGCTTGGGCTCCCAAGTCGCGCCAGGTCCGAGTAGGGGCTTAGTTGGGTCGATGACGTAGGGCGTAGAGCTGTGACATATGCATACATTCGATTTAGAGTGAGGAGGAGGTTGGATGTCTTGAAGAGTTGTGCGCTTGTATATGGGCATAGGTGGTGGTGAGCCTGTGAAAATAAGGTATGCCGAGGAATGCCGAAGGGAGCCGACTTTCGAGAGAGGAGTTGAGAAACGCTTCGACGCCTGGGCGCTTGTTGATCCGCGGATATCAACTGCGTTTGCGTCTGCGGCGACGGTATGCAAGGTCCGAGTGGTGCCCCGTGTACACGAGCCGCCAACAAGCGGCAGACGTGGCTGCTTTTTGAGCCAAGAGTCGTTGTGGACAACAGAAAAGAATGATGGCCGCTGTGGCCACGGCGCTTAGATCAGATCCCTATCGCTCACCCAAGCGACGTCTCGGCGACACCGAGGTGGACGTCTCTCGGCCGCCACTGTCCGATTCGGTGGTCCCATGCCGATCCTAATGACAGTTATAAGCCCACCCTATCAGTTTGTATTCTCTATACTGCAGTGGTTGTCTCGCGGAAATGCATATCCTTGCGGATGTAGTTTGCTGGAATCCAGCGCAGGCAAAGATGGCACACGACAACATCGACGACGCCGCGGTTTTCCCGTCATGGCGAATACAGCTGTCCGCTCGAATCCCTCTCCTGCGTACGAGACCAGACATGTGCCAATGTCGTCGCCACTGCTGCTAACATGTAGGTGTCTTTTTGCGTCCAGTAGAGACAGAAAGTGTCTTCGAGAAGCACAAAGTGTCATGATATAAGGGACGAGGTGTCATTCTGGCCGGAGAATGACACTTGTGTTTTCCGCGGACAAATTATGACAGACGTTGTTGAGGAGGTGTGGGTGGCCCAACTTCTCGGCGTCCAGGGCAAGTGGTCCAGACTGTCGAGGCCGAGCGGGACATGAGCGGAGACCCAGGACATGTCTCTCACCGAGATTAACCGTCGGTACTGTCGCCTGAACCACAGAAGCAGCAGAACAAAGGCTCACAAGATCCGCACTAAGCGCCGTGCCTCGTATCTCTCACCATACCGGCCCGGATTTCTCTCGGCGCTGTGCGCTTTACTGCATTCCCGAGTCGAGCCCCGCACCGGTGCCCACAAAATACATATCTACGGCCTTGGCTTCTCGCTGCGTATGCATTCCCCTCCTACACCGACCTCTTCAGCGCTTCACTCTCGCACACACTCACCCTCTGCATCGCTCACCATGCCCCAGAAGGTTGTCATCATCGGCTCGGGTAAGTACTCTGACGGCCGCGGCGAGCTCGCGAGGCGCGATGGCTACTATTGCGACTCTGCGATGTACCCCTCACGGCACACACTGACGCTGCAGGCATCTTTGGCATGTCCACAGGCCTGTGGATGCTCGAGTCCCGCCCGGGCAAGTACGACGTGACCATCCTCGAGAAGTGCACGACCATCCCGGCGCCAGACGCCGCGTCCACTGGTGAGTAGAGGCCTCTGGGGACAGATCCGAGCTTGGCTTGGCTAGCGGCGAGCGGCCCAGCTCGTCCCTAGACCCCACATTGCGTAGACGCGAGCTGACGCTTAGACATCAACAAGGTGGGCATTACTCGGGACCGCTCCCCGGGATCTTTGCTAATGGCAGATCGTCCGTGGCGGTGACTATGCCGACCCGCACCTCGCCAAGCTCTCTGTCGAGGCTATCGACTTTTGGAAGCGCCCCGAGTGGGAGGGATGCTACCACGAGTGAGTCGGCTGGCCGACATTATGGACTTGTATTAACTCCCAGGTCCGGCGTCATGTGTCTCTCTGGCAACGACCCGGCAGGCACCAAGTTCGTCGAAGAGTCGTACACCAACTGCAAGAACATGAACCTTGGGCCTGTGCGCGTCAACTCGCCCGACGAGATCAAGGCGCAGCTGCCCAAGGACGTGCCGACGGGCGACTTTGTCGGGCGTGCGGGCTACAAGAACAGCACTGGTGGCTGGGGCGAGGCTGCGCGGTCCGTCGAGGTCGGCCTGAAGCGCATCAAGGCTCTGGGCGGCAAGATCCGTGGCGGCGCCGAGGTCGTCTCGTTCCAGAAGGAGGGCAAGAAGATCACCGGCGTCATCCTCAAGTCGGGCGAGGTTGTGCCTGCCGACCTCGTCGTGGTCGCCGCTGGCGCTTGGTCGCCTTCGCTCCTCCGCACGCCGGCCGTCAACGCCCGCATGCCCCCTGTCGTTGCCACGGGCCAGGTCGTCGCCATGATCCAGCTCACCCCCGAGGAGTACGAGCGCCAGTCCAAGTGCCCCGTCATCTTCAACCTCGACTCGGGCTTCTACGTGTTCCCTCCCACCAAGGACGGTATTGTCAAGATGGCGATCCACGCCGCTGGCTGGACGCACTGCATCGGCGAGTGCGCCTCGGGTGGCGACAAGGTCTCTGTGCCGCGCACCAAGCTGTCCGAGGACATTGAGAAGGGTGTTCTCCCTCGCGAGTCGGTCCAGGCCCTCCGCGAGAACATCCAGAAGCACTACCCCGAACTTGGCAAGAAGCCCTTCGCCGATCTCCGCATGTGCTGGTACTGCGACACGGCCACTGGCGACTGGCTTGTCGACTACCACCCAGACTACGAGGGGCTGTTCCTCGCCACCGGCGGCTCGGGTCACGCATTCAAGTTTGCGCCCCTTATTGGCCGCGAGGTCCTCGCACTCATCGAGCGTGACCCCAACTCCGTCTGGACCGACCGTTTCTCCTTCGCCCCGACCAAGCCTGCAGGCGCCGACGTCCGTAACGGTGTACGCAAGGAGATTGTCTACGCCGACCTCGCCCAGGCGGTGGACATGCTCCCGTACGGCCGCCAGCACAGGCTCTAAGCCGTGGCAGGGGTCGTGCACGACGGGCGAGGAGATCAGCGAGTAGAGCCATATTTCATCTGGTGTACAGGGCATGGCGGCATGCCACTGGGCAGCGCTATCGGTATAGGATTGTCTGTAATGGAGGGTTAGATATGCATTGTGAGCAGCAACCGTGTGGGTGTCGCGCCGGTAATAGCGCTTAGCCGTGTGGGGCCAACTTTTTTTTCGTCACTGGGGGATCGTCCCATTCGTGGCGCCATGTATGACGCGGTGCCTTTCGCCACGCAACGCAGTTGGCAGTTGGCGTTGCTCACTTCATCAAAACCTACTTGCAGTCATGACAGTGACGAACGGCAAGAGTAACGGCGTGCGCAAGGCGGACGGCGCTCGCGGGTCGACAACAAACTCTGCGCTCCCGCCGAGTGCCCAGTATCCCGGCGTGTTTGGCTACATATGGTGGCTTGTTCTTTCCCTGGTGCACGCCGGTTTCCCATTCGTACCATGGATACGCCCATGGTGGTCCGTCGACAGGATGGGCGACCAGAGCGGCAAGGTGCGCGCCCCAACGACTGGGACATGCTGACGGCAGGTCGTGGTGATCACCGGCGCCAACTCGGGCACTGGCTACGAGACCGCCAAGGCGTACTACCAGCGCGGCGCGACAGTGTACATGCTTTGCCGCAGCGAGAAGCGCGCCGCCGCTGCGATCGAGGACATCCGTAAGGGCGGCTACACCAACTTCTCCGGCCAGATGTTGTACGCGCCCACCAAGATCGCGAACCCCGGTACGCTCAAGGTCGTGCAGATGGACCTGGATGACCTCAACTCGGTCGACGCCGCTGCCGCCAGCCTCCTCGCACAGACCCAGCGTATCGACATTCTTTTTGCCAACGCAGGCATCATGGCCTGCCCGCCTGGCGACCGCACCAAGCAGGGCTTTCCTCTCCAGTTTGGCACCAACGTGAGTTGGAACCAGTGACAAAAGTCAACTGACGTACAGGTCCTTGGACACCAGAGGCTCATTGCGCTGCTGCTCCCGGTTCTGCGTAAGACATCGCTTGCGACGGGCGAGCCGGCGCGCCTCATCTCCCTCTCGTCGCTGGCGCACGTCGGCGCCCCGCGCGGCGGCATAGACTACGCCTCGCTCGCCAAGGACGCACCCTTCCTCGACCCGTGGATCGAGTACAACGAGAGCAAGTGGGGTAATGTCGCGCTGGCCAAGTACGTTGACGCGCACTACGGTCCGCGTTCGGCGTCGGCTACCGAGGGCATGGGCGAGGTCGTCACTGTCGCCGTGCATCCCGGTACAGTGGCTACCAACCTGTTCCAGCACAACGCCGCGTTCACGTGGTGCGTCGCGCACTTCCCCTGGGCCATCAAGTTTGTCAGCGCCACAGCGAGTAACGGCGCCCTCAACCAGATATGGGCTTCCTCCCTGCCCATCGACGAGGCACGGGCCCTCAGCGGCGGCTACGTGTGGTGCTGCCAGGAGCGGGGCCAGGCGCGTTACGACACCAACAACCCGGCCGCGTTCGACAAGCTGTGGGAGTGGTGCTCGGCCCAGGCGCCGAAGCACTAGCCGCGTCCACACAGATAGACTATATAGAATAGACTATACATGCACTGCCGATCATCTCGTTGTGTGCGGGGCGCACATCTATGTGCTCTGAGCGACGATCTCGCGGATACGCCCTGCGAGGATCTTGAACTCGCGCAGCGCGTCGTCGATCTCCTGCTCCGTCGTCTCGTCCGGTGCGTCGCCTGGCGTCAGTCGCGCCTCGGAGGGACTTACTTTCGGGCACCTCGAGCGTGAACGAGGGGGCGTACGCGTGCCAGTGAGCGTGGTCGGTCACGACGGTATCCTTGTCTAAGGAACGAGCAGCGATCGCGGCGGTAGCGAGTGCCCAAGCACGCGCGGCGTTGGGGTGGTTATAACCCCCTCCGCCGAGGACGGCCGTGGGGCGATTCCAAGCGAGGACTTGCTGAGTGACCCACGTCGATCCGCCGGGACCGTGGGGACTCCATGCGCCCCACTGGCCTACGTGATCGGACGGCAACCCGTCCACGCCGAGCTGAAGCACGACATAATCTGGGTCCCACGCGTCCTTGATCAGCTCCACTGCGGCCCAGAGGCGCGCGTATGTCGGCGCGTGCGCGAAAGCTGCGAGCGGCAAAGCCAGTGAGAAGGGGTGCGGCGTGTCGCCGCGCGTCAGACCGGGCGCGCCAGGAGGGAAGAATACCCTTGCCGCATGGTGCACGCTCAAAGTCAATACCTGCGGCGCGCGTACCCGCCGTCCTCCCAATGGGAAGGGAAAGTGTGCCGGCGACGCGAAGGCTTGAAATACCCCATCACCATAGTGCAGGTCCATGTCGAGGTAGAGGATGCGTGGGCGGCGGGATCGCGGCGCTGCCGATGCCGCGGGCGGAGGCGGAGGCGTCGGCGGCGACGACGCCGGAGCTTCATCAGCGTCCATTCCAGCGGCTTGCCCTGATCCTTCCTGATGTACAGGTCCGCCGGTGCCCGCGCCGTGCCCCGTCGTCTCCCACGGCCGCCCCTCTCGCGCAAGCAGGAGGATCCCAAGGACGGCATCAGCGACGTAGCAGAAGCCGCTTGCGCGCGCACGCGCGGCATGGTGCCGTCCGCCATCCCATACGACCGCTACGCGCGCCTCGCCGCGCACGAGCGAGCGACACGCCGTCAGCGTCGCGGCGGCGACGAGGGGCGCGTAAATCCTCAGTAGTGGGAACGGAGGACAGTCCTGCTGTCAGCGCGCGTCGGCGCCAACGTTACTCACATACTCCAAGCCCATCGTGCGCCTTCGTTTCCGCCGCCTACCGCCCTCGTCCGAACTCGACCACGATCCCGAACTCCCCCCGTCCGAGCTCGACTCATCCCCCTCTCTCCGCGCACGCAGGAGATACTCTGCCGTCAGCGCGTCCAGCCCACGACCCACCGACATAGCGCGGCGCGTGGTACCGCCTCAGCTCGGCAGGCGTGCCCAGCGCCGGATCGGGCGGGATGACGCGTAGCCGGCGGCTTGGGCGGCGAGCGTCGCCCTTCGCATCGTCGTCGCCGTCAACCTCGCCGTCGGCGCCGCGCCGCTCGCCCATGTCCAACAAGTCCAACGCTCGGATCAGGCCGTGCACCATTCCTGACCTTCCAAGGTTGGCTGGCAGCGCGTTGGCGGCGGCTTCCAGCTGCGGGCTCCAAACGTACACCGCGTCCGGGCCGTCTGGCGCGGCCGGCGCACGCGCTGGTGCATCGTCGGCGTCGGCCATGGAGTTGTGGGTTGAGTATTGGCACAACGCACGCGTCGTGCCAAAAGGACTTTCTGGCCACACAAACAGCGGGGCTCCAAAAATACATGCAAGATCCAAAGATGATACAACTGTGGTACACCGCCGGTGCGACGCTACGCCGCGAGCTTGTCTGCACTCGTGCTGGGCGTCTCGCCCGCCATGGACCAGGTATAGTACACGCCGAGGGAGCGGTACGGGCGCCAAGCATCTGTAAGCGCCTCCATCTCGTTCGGGAGGAGGTATACGCCGCCCCTGCTGTCAGCTGCGCCATGTCGCCGACGTACTTGGCCTTCTTGCCCGCGAGGCGGGAACGGAGCATGCTGACGGTGAGGCCGTCTGGGAGGGGTGCGGCGCGGGCCGCGCACGCCGCGTCCCACTCGCCTGGCGTGGCCAGGATCGAGTCGGACACGGGCGGGGGCAGAGTCGGGTTGGCGCTTGCGCTTGGTGTAGCGGGCGGCGGTCCGGGCGTCGAGGGAAACTTGGACGGCGTGCGGAGGTCATTGAGGACTGCGGACTTGGACGGCGTGGAAGGTGTAGGCGTCCCGATCAACGTCGACTGCGACGACCCGCCCAGGTCGACTAGCGTGGCAGTCGAGTCGGCCGGCGCCAGCGGCGTCGCTGACTGCGTCGGCGTGTCGGGGACGGACGAGGCGACGCTTTTCTGCTTCTTGGGCGTCTTTGGCGTCTTGGGAGGTGGTGGAGGGGGCAGAGCGCCGTGTGCCGCCAGCACCCACCGCAACAGACCCTTTTGCACGCCAAGGTCACCGACCGGCAACACATCTGGCCGGCGTAGTGTGAAGATGAGGAACATGTCTACTGTCCAACGACCGATCCCGCGCACGGCAATGAGCGCCTCGGCGACCTCCTCGTCCGTGCCGTTTAAAAGGAGGTCGTCGCTCAGGCGGCCCGAAACAAAGTGCTGCGCGAGCTCAATGACTGGTGTGAGCGGCTATCCATCGGCGTAGAACTCACCGTACTCGGCTTTGCGAGTACTGCAGCCGACGCTCTTGAGGTCGGGCACGTTTGCGGCCGCGACCTGTTCGCGGGTGGGGAAAGGGCCTTCGCCGCGGCGCAGTTCCTGTCCCTCGGTGGTGCCGCAGAAGAGCTCGACGAAGCGCCGCGTAATGCTTCGCGCAGCCATCCACGATACCTGCTGCCCGATGATGGACGTGACGAGGGTACGGAAGGGGTCGATATCGCCCTGGACGAGTTCGTCCGGCGATTTGTCGGAAGGGTCAAGCGTTCCGTTCTCAACCTTCGCAGCGACGCTTTGCGCTGCGCCCGCGGCCGGTCCCCGACCTGCGGCCTCCACGAACGGGCGGCACGGGATACGCTTGAACAGCGAGTCAAAGCGCGCGTCTACCGCTGAGAGGTGCGCAACGCCCTCCTCCAGGTTGAACGGTCGTGGGGGGGATCGTGGTGACGCTGCGCGGGGAAGCGCTGGCGCAGATTCAGCCTTCACAGAGGTCGTCGCGGTCTTGCGTTTCTTCCGGGCCGGTGCCGGCGACGGAGATGGTGGCGGGGATGGCTCAGGCATAGCAGCCGCCGACATGGCTGGCGCCGCTGCTGCACGTACGCTTGAGCGGGTTACGCGTGTCATCTCGACGACCTTGGGTGGCATCGAGGTGTGGGCGGAGCAGGAGTCGTCTCGTGCGGCTCACAAGATGAACACCGAGGTGGACCGACCTTAGCGGTTGAGTCAGCTCGCGTCATCCGAAATGTAATGTTCAATCTGACCGCCGGCCCACTCTTACCGCGTGACACTGCCCCACTCCCAAAGCCTCGTTTGTCGGCCGATACCCGATGATCGAAGCACGTGACTCGGCTAGCACCGTATCATGATAACCGGCAAGCGGCCGATTGTGTGGCGAAACGCTCTGTTGTTGCAGGGGTGTCCTTCCAAACATCGTTGCAGGCGGGACAGCTCCAACAGCGATGACCCTGTGGCGATGGCAAATGACGACAGGCGACAGGAGTGGCGTATCTGCGCGAGCCTCGAGCTCGCGCTAGGATACCAGAAGAGCCGGGTTATCTGTGGAGGGAGTGAGGTGCGGCATGATGAGACGACGGTGCGAGACGAGACGAGATCCGAGTGCTGCCGAACGTACCTTGTGGCGTGAGCACTGATACAGGCAGCGTTGCATTGTTGATGTCCTCTATTGTCAGCAACACTCTATCTTTCATAACATCCCCCTATACCGCCTTGAGCCATGATTATGGACAAGGAAGACGATCGCGACGACGCCAGTTGGGCACGTCCCTGCGATTCCGACGAGTGGCGATACGGGATAGGCTACGATGGAGATAGCGGCGTATGTTTGGCATCCCAGCCTCGGCGAAAGGTACGTTACTCTTCTGCGCGCGCGCGATATCCCTCCCCCGCCGCGTCGTGCGATGCCCAGTCGCCACCGCCATCACCTCCCCCGTCGCCGTCCCCTCCCGTGTCAACAGCGACGTCGATTCCCTCAACCGGCCTCGCGACCCCGCGCACACCCCGCTCCACATCAACAGATCTACCCGATCTCTGCCCATTCTGCGACACAGCGTACGACAGTCCAGAAGTAAGAGCGTTGTTCGGCGCCAGCGGCTGACCAAAGGTCGCGCAGTACACGCCCGCCGAGCTCGAGCAGCTCGACGTCCTCCATGCGCTGGGTAACTGGGCGTGGGAGGACAAGTGTGTGAGTGGCTAACTCCTCCGCTCCTTATAACGCAGGCTGACGCCAGCGTACACGCCTAGAGAACCTCAGCTCGCCATGGACGAGGCTATACCAGCGCCGACCAGCCTTCGTACGTCACTCTCTTTCCTCGTGGGCTGACGCTAGGCTGAGGCAATGGCCGCGAGCGTGCGTGCGCAACTACACGCGTACCTCCGCCGCCTGAGCGCCAAGATGGAGGCACAGCAGCTTCGTATCAACGATACGCTCACGAGTTTGAAGGTAGCGCGGGCCGCACCGATATAGCTGACGGCAGCGCGCTATCATCTGTGCTGGCACACGGCACGATCCCGATATAGCTGCTAGAGCGTGGGAGGCGTGGTCCGCGCGCAATGCGTGGACGCCCGCGCGCCTCGCCTGCGTATACGTAGGTCCTATTGGCTTCGCGACTGATGGCAGGAGGAGGGCGGCGACGCTTGCACACCCCGCGCACTCGAGCTGTTTCGCGACGTCCTCAAGGATCTCGGCGAGACAGAGGTTGACACGGCTTAGCGACCGTTGCGCAATCTCACATTACACTCCTGTTGTACATATTCTCCATTCACACACTGCATTGTACCACGTAGACTGGCATGTTGAATGTATCATTGCACCTGCACCTCCCCGTGCCGCTTCGTCTGCAACCGCTACTCCGCGCACATTGTACATTTATAGGCATGAAGGGTACAACACTAGAGTTCTGCGCGGTGCGCGTGAAGTAGGGTGGGTATGTATAGGTATGTGGCAGGCTAGGCGGGCTTGGCGTCGGGGTTCTTGGCGGACGTGTCGACGGGGGACTCGGCGTCGGCGCCCTCATCGCCGCGACCTGTGCGCGAGTCGCGGGACCGCTCGCGCGACAGCGCGTGTCCGGCACTGGCAGCGAGCGTGGGCGAGCGCGCGCCGCTGCGGCGGAGCGCCTCGCGCTCGAGGTCGCGCATACTGGGGCTCTCGCTCGCTTTGCGGATATACTGGAGGGACACGAGTGGCGAGCCCTTTTCCGGCGAGAGCGAGGCAGCGCGCAGCGCGGCGGCCGTGTTGGGGGGTGCGGAGGACGGCGCGGGACTCTGAAAGGTTGGCGGCAAGGAACTGCGGGGCGTGCGCGGCGCTGACGCCGTGCCCGGCGAGAAAGGCGCGCGGTGCGGTGTACCTCCCGTACTCGCTGCCGTGGCGACGCCGGCCGCACGTAGCGAGGACGACGTCAGCGCCACGGGCACACTGTTCCACTCGTACTCCCCGCTCTCCTCCTCGACATGCTCGCCAAAGTGTTCCCAGAGGTATCGCGATAGCTCGACCCACCCGCCGCCGACGCGGACCATGACGGTGCGCGAGCGCAGCACGCGGCAGAAACACATACGTGCCCGCGGCCCTGTACCGATCCAGTATCGCCCAGACTCGTCACGCCACCTGCCGTCCTTGGACACAGGGATGCCCGCCGCGACCATGGGGACTTGCACCTAGGGTCAGACGGTGTAAGGGACGTTTAACTCACTTCTAGGCGGTTGAGGACGCGCGCGACAGCCGCGTCGAGGCGGCTCTGGCTGCGGTCGACCCGCGGCGACAGGACAGCGGTTTCCTCCGCCGGTGCCGGCGTCGGCGTTGACAGCGGGGCGCTAGCTCTCGGTCGACGAGGGGTGGACTTGGGCGTCGTGCTCGTGTCCGACGCCTTGGACACGCTGACGGACCGCGCAGCATCCGAGGTGGTGGGCGTGCCTGGGGTATTGGTAGAGCGCGACAGGCGCGACGGGGCGGGTAACGGCGTCGGTTTCGAGGGTGAGAGTGATGACGCTGGGCGGGCGCGCGGCGTGGTGGGGCGCATGAACGATTCCGCCGCGAGAGGGGCACGCTGGCGTGGTGGGGCGCGCGGATGCGTCGTGTCCGACACAATACGCTGGCGAGCGGTACTGGCCTTGGTCGGCGTGTTGGCCGCCGCGGGTTTGCTTGGCGACGAGCGACGCGGGCTGCTGAGCGAGGTACGAGGGCGGGGCTTGGCCATACGTGGCGTCGAAACGGGGTCGGCGTCAGCTGTCGAGGCGACGCTCGGTGTGACCGACTCGTCCTCGACGACGCTGCGCAGCTCCGTCCACGCGCTCACGACGCGCTTGCGTTCCTTCGCCACGCGCACATCGCGCATGAGCGGATCGGCAGCGGTCTCAAGCGCCGCGACGGCGACTTCTGCGTCCTTCTTCTCCGCCTTCGTTGTGTCTGCTTGGGCCTGGTCCGAGGCGTCGAGCAGCCGGCTGAAAGCGGCATCACAGCGCGCCGCGGCCTTGGACACACCCGCCAGCGCCTCCAGCTCGGGAATCAACGCCCCCATGCTCGTGACCTTATCGACGAGGCGCTGGGCCTCACCGGCCTCCGGGTGCGAACGCGCCATACCCCGCGCACGCTCAGAGAGCGTCGCGAACGCCTTGCAAAGCTTCGCCACGTCCTCGGTGCTCGGCAAACGACGCGCCTTGGGCGACGCGCGCAGTTGTGCCGCGGACGGATGCACGATAGCTTCGAGCTTGAGCGCCTCCAGGCTCGCTGCAAGCGCCTTGATCTGTGCGTCGTCCTGCGGCGCCTTGCGTGCCGGCGAGGTCTTGACGCTGTCACGCGGCTTCTTGGAAACGCCTTCAAACTCCTCCTGCCACCGCTGCGCGGCAGTCACCTGCACCAGAGCCGCCTCGCGCGCAACGTCCGCTGTGGAGAAGACGTCTGCTGCGCGGCGCATGTCGAGGCCGCTCGACGCGTCACCGCCCAGGACGTGGTTGAGATTTGTGACGAGGGTTTGGACTGTCGCGGCTTGTTTGCCGAGCGCGGTCGAGTCGGCACGCAGCGTCTCGAGAGACTCTGCTTTCGTCTCGGAAGGCTTAGCCAGACCCCCCAGTACCCGCTCAAGCTCGCGGCCTGCCGACTCGAGCGCCTCAGTCGCCGCCTTGACGGGCGCGGCCCACTCGTTGAACGCGAGGGTATCGTGCGACGTGGCGAGCTGGGACAGGGACGCCGACACAAGCGTCGATTGGCGGTTAACCTCGCTGCGGACGCGCGAGTCAAGGACGCCGAGGTCGGGCATGGTCGTACCGAGCGCAAACGCCTCGTGCTCCGCGCCGACGGGCGTAAGCGGCGGTGTGAGCGGTCCGCCGTTGGCTGTTGCGCTGGTATGTGCTGCTGGTGTGACACCAGAAACGAACGAGACGCGACGCGCGATACTGTCGTTCCATTCGTTGACGCGCGTCTTGAGCTGGGCGAGCTTGGCAGCACGCGCGCCGGCACCGAGATCACTCATGGCGCTCTCCGCCGCGTCCATGTCCCGCACGAGCGCGTCGGCTTCCGTCTGCAACCCGCGCACAGTCTCGGCCTGCTTGGATACGCGGTGGAGCACGTCTAGGTCGCGTCGGACAGTACCGATTTCCTTGCGGTTGCCGTCAAGCGCACTGCTCAACGCGCTCGCAGGTTCGGTTGCACTGGGTATACCGCCTAAGCGCTTAATGTCGCGGCTGCAGTCGTCGACGCGTTCGAGGATGGCCCACAGCTCGTGATCGAGGTCGGTGCTGGGTCCTGGTTCGCCGCGCGACGACCACGCCGCTTGGTTGATTGCACGCACGACGTCACGGTGTAGGCTCGCGACGTCCGCAGTCAGCGCGTTGGTCTCTTGACGCACAGCGAGGAGCAGAGGCACGGCCTCGGCCTCGTTGCGAGCGTCCTTTGACAGCTGGGCACACCGCTGTGTGAGGCGCACAATGTCCTGCGCGTCGTCATCAACGAGCGCGCCCAGGTCATCGGGGACGCCACCAGGCGGCAAATGTGGTTTCACAGCCATGGTGGCGCCAGCCAGGCTCTTGCGGTACTGCATCACGGCGAGAGTCGTCGCCGCCTGCGTGTCGGTCGCAATTCGCACAGCAACGTCACCGTCGTCGATCCATGTAGGGATGCTACGCAGCCATTCGGTGTGGTCGCCGCCATGTGTCGCGACGTCCTTGAGAGCGGGGCGCGGAGCAGCGTCTGAACCATGTTCAAGTTGCTTGATAGCTTGTCGTAGCTGGACGCGCAGTGCCTGCACGCGTGTCTGCTGCGCATGGAGCGCGTCTCGCGATTTGAGAATCGCGCTGTAGTACGCCAACACCTTGCCTGCTAGCTCTATCTCGGCCTCGGCCTCGCCGCGCGCGTCAGCTAGCGCATCCACGATCGCCGTGTTGTGCTCGTCCTTGGCCGGGAACGCGGGGTGAGACGGCATCGGCAGATCAAACTTGTCGAGGTGGGCCGGCAGCGCAGCGCATGCGTCGGCATACTTCTGTGCCAGCTTTGAGTGCTGTAAACTCGACGCAGGTTCGGCAAGCGCCTGCGTCAAGTCTGCAAGCAAGTTTGTCGCGGCTCTCGCTGCGCGAGTCGAGGCCGTAAAATGCTCGTGGCCCAGGCGGCACTGCGCCTCAAACGAGCTACACCACTTGACACGCTCGCCAATGTCTCTCGCGCTGCTCTCAAGCTCCTCCTGCAGGTCAATGTACACGTCCGGAACGGCGTGCTTGTTCTCGCCCTCCTCTTGTACTGGGCCCTCTACGCCGCCGAGGTCCTTGAGCCGCCCAGCCTGGTCAATCATGCCGTCCAGAATCGTGCCGCTGCGCTTGACGAGGTTGGACTGGAGGTTCTGGTGCCGCGTCTGCAGACCCACGAGCTGTGACCGTAAGATGGAGATGTGTAGTGCCGATCGCGGAATGTTGTGTGGCTTTGTGGACGACTTTGACGACGTCGAGGTCGTGCTCCCCACCGAAATGGTGCTGCTGCCCGAGGTTGACCGCGGAATGCCTCGTGCCTGGTCGCTGCTGGACGCTGCCGATGAAGCCGGAGGGGTGGGTACGTTCTCAGACGACCCCCGGTGTTTGGCGAGTTCGGGCTGGTGCCCGCTACCTGGCAGCCATGCCTGCGCCTGGTTCACGACGTGCTCAATGTCGGCTTTGACGCTCTCCGTCTCGCGGATCATCTCGTAGCGCAGGTCGTCCCACTGTAAGCGGAGCGATGTGAGCTCGAGGATCGACCCGCGGCGGCGTAACACCTGTAGGAGCTGGTCAATCAGAAGGATAAGGTCGAGTGTGACCTCGACGAGGTCCGTCGACGGCTGCGTCAACGGCACGCGGGTTATTTCTGCAAATCAGCGACAGAGAGCGAAGCTAAACGCACGTCTCGTCTTCTGCTTCATGCGTTCCATGTCGCCGTCGTCGAAACGTTCCACCTCGTCCTCGAGCGCATTTCTCTCGTTGATCCACGCCGCGAGCTGAGCTTTGTCTGGCAGGCGCCAAGGCGACGCCTCGGCGCCCGCACGCACATAGCCGGCGGTGCTCGTCCGGTCCGGCACAAGCACAGGATGGACAAAGGGATACACAGGCGCGAGTGTCTTGAGCGACTGTAAAGGTAAGTTGTGGGCCAACTTCGCCACACTCACCTCGAGCTTTCCTTCAAACCAGTTACGTTTCTCAATGAACGCGAGCAGTTCCTGCTGGTCCGCCTCGGAGAGGTCTTGCCGCCGCGTCGTCGCGGTGTCTATGGGTTCGGGAGAGGACATGTTGTGGAGTAGTGAGTGTAGTTTGGGAGGCTGCGTAAAATGCGGCGGCCCATCACCAGGACGGGGGCGCAAGGAGGCGGGAGCGCATGCAGCGAGCGAGGGTGTGAACAAACGAGTGTGGGTGTGGGTAGGGGACAGAGAGAGTGTGTAGGATAAGAAGAGAGGTGAGAGGGTGTGGGTGTGGGTGTTGTCGACGCGTGACGAGCTGGTGGTGGACGTCGTTTGTCGCGTTCACGTCGCGCGGATGAGGTCTTTACACCGGGAATCCCGTTCACTTCGCTGGAATTCCTCACTCAAGACAGCCCTGAAGCCACCTTTCGGGAGTAAATATCAGCTTTACCAAGAGTGTGCGCGTACGTGCAACGTCGCTAACCTCGGCGTAATGCTTGAACAACGGGTCCACGACTTGAAGCATCTTCTCGTCTCGCGTAGCTTCGAGGCACTGCTCAACATCATCGCGACAGCCCGCGGCTACACGACTTGCTCGGCGCAATACAGAGCGGGCAGTTCCCGCTGGTGCCAGTTCTGGACCTTGTGAGAGCGCCTGTATATCCGTCGTATCTCCAGGTGTGTCACGACGACTAACTCGGCCATTTCAGCCGTGACGCAACACAAGCCCAAGTCGACACCGCTTCCGACGTGTCCATCGCCATCGCCAACGTCCAGACACAATCCATTCTCCAGCCCGTGCAATGGCGCAGCTGTGACCACGCTTGACGCCGTCTCTGCATGCTGGGATTTCGAACACGGCGCTTGCCGCACTTGCCGATCGCGACGCGCGTCGCGCGACCGCTGGCGCTCGTGGCCGGCGTGTACGGCGCGGCACGGACAGTGCGACCATACTCGTGCGACAGCGAGCGACGACGATATGGGCCAAAAAGCACTTTGCCTGGCATAGGGTTTTTGTTGGACACGTCGACGGTGCGGCCGCCACGCCGGCCGACCACCACCCATCTGACCGCCACCGCGCGACACTTCCACGCGACGACACGACGCGATGCGCTGCCGCTACTCCCCGCACTCGGCGCGTTCCTAAAAGTATGCTGTCATGGATATGCTCCAGCTGACGACAGGGAACGTCACTACTCACCGTCACGACTGGCCTGTCGCGACTACTGATTTCATTCTTCCCCATCGGCACGCTAGCGACGTTCCGGCTCGCGCGCGGCGTGACCTGGTTGTCCAAGGACAAGCGCGTACCGAAGATGTCTCCTGAGGCGGAGGAGTTTTGGAAGATGTGGTGCGAGGACGAGAAGGGTGTGCGGATTACGCAGGACGAAGCCGAGGCGCTCGTCGACGCGTCCGAGACGGAGCACGAGGGATTGGTTGGGCCCGACGGCCGCGTAGCGTTTCCCGTGCCCATGCCGCGCGACTGGCGGAAGCGGTGGACGGAGAAAGAAGGTTCTCGGCCGTCAAAGGACGAGGACGGCGGGGCCGCATACGCCAAGTGGGCGCGCCGCATGGCCCGGCGCATCCGGCACTCATACTTCTTCCTTCCGCCCCTCCATCCCGTCTCTGTGCGGTTCTACAACGAGCTCTCGACCGCCGAACAGGCAGAAGTCAGCGCCATGCGCCGATACTGGATCAGCCTGCGGTTCTTCAAGGACAGACTAGCTGTCGCGCGCTGGTCGGTCGCTCTCCTCGTCCTTCTCCCAGTCATAATGCTCCTCAGCGTGTGGGCCGCAGGCCTTGAACGCGTCCCACTTACGGGCCGATGGCGCCTGATCCTCCTCACAGCCGAGGAAGAGGACATTATCTCCGACTCGCTGCAGGGTGCAAACTGGTACAAGAGCGTGATCAACATGCTTACGACGCCTGAAACGCCCGCGCCGCCTATCGTGCCCCTCTCCGACTGGCGGTGGGGCTGGGTGCAGTCTACGCTGCGCAAGCTCGAGCGCGGCGTCGTGCGCGCCGTCGAAAGACTCGACCACGGCGACCCGGAACGCCCATCAGACGCGACCGGCCCATGGCCCCCACCACCGCAGTATCCCCTCCGCCCCCGCCCGCGCGTCTCGGCACGCCTACACGCCGCTCTCCCCCGCGGCGAACACGACGCCGAAAAGGAACATCTCCAGCTCGGACCACCGTATAACGTCATGCTCATGGAAGCGCCGGACAAGAATGCGTTTTCTTACGGTTTCGGCGGACAGGGCGCGGGCGGAATAGTCATCTTTACTGGACTCTTGGACGATATCCTCTCGCGCGACGGGCCGGCGGAGGACACCAAGCCAGCGCCGCCACAACGTAGTTTCTGGGACCGCCTGTTCTCTGCTTCCCCACCACAACCGCGCTCCCCGCCCCATCCCGAGCCCACTGAAGCGCAGACACTCCACCTCGCGATCGTACTGGCGCACGAAATGGGCCATCTCCTGCTGAGCCACCACCTCGAGACGCTAAGCCACCAGCAGGTCCTCTGGCCGTCCATCCTCGGCCTCAGCATCGATACCCTCCGCGCCTTCATCTGGCCATTCACAATCTTCCTCGGCCCAGCAGTCAACGACGCGCTCGCCAACCTCGGCCGCACCACCGCACAGGAAATGACAGAGTCGTACGGCCATGTCGGCTTTGAGCGCGTCCACGAGTTTGAGGCGGACTACACCGCCTTGAGGTGGGTAATTGCACCGGTTTTGGGCTGACCTCCAGGTTATTGTCGAACGCGTCGTGGAACCCCCGCGAGGCTGTCGACGACTTTGCATCCTCACTCGCGAGTCTAGAGGAGATCCGAGGCGAGCCAGGCGGCCTGGAGGGCTTTATCAAGCTCTGGTCGTGGGACAGCCATCCGTCGTCCGGCGAGCGCGTGGATGCCATGCGCAAAGAGCTCGACCGATGGGAGACGTACGACGCGCGAATCGCAACCGAAAAGCAATAGCCCCCACGTTGGATGTATTTCTAGTTGTACATGTATGCACTGTTCATCAAGTAACCTGCATTGTATCTCGCCTAGTATACACAAAAAGATGGCACAACGCTAATACACACTACTACTGTCTCTCGCAAAGTCGCCTACTTGCGCCGAACGTCCGTGTGCCGCGACCCGACTCGCGACAGGGACGGCGTCGGCGGCGTGTCCTCTTTGCCCGGACTGTCAAACACGTTCTTGATGCTCTTGACGCGTCCACCTTCTGCATGTCAGCTCAGCGTCAGATCATATCTACTGACCCTGAAGGCGGTTGATGTCGTGTTCGAGGGTGACGCGGCGCGCCTTGCGGAGCACGTTCGAGTACTGGCTCGGATGCATCGGGAGGGGAGTCGGCGCGCTCGCGCTCGGCAGGGCGAGGTTACGCGCGGTGAACGACGGGGTGATGTGCCCTCTACTGCGCGCAGAGCTGTACCCGTTCGGCGCGGGCGAGAGGGCCCCAGCGCCAGAGGCATCGGGCGATGGTACATGCGACATGGACATGGAACTGCGCATGTGACCGCGCCGCGGCGGCGTGCCGGCGACCTCTCCACGCTGCTGTTCGTCCGCCCCCTCGCCAGTCAACAGGCCCACCAGTTCCCGCTGCCGGTCCAGTTCCGCCGCCCAGCGCATTATCTTGTCCCGCTGCTCGGCAATTATCGCCTTTTGCGACTCGACAATCTTGTCGAGTCTCTCAATCTCCTCAGCCTCGTGCGAGCGTTTCCACCCCTCCACGTCTGGCGCAGTCGACATGAGGCCCTTGCCGCGCAGCGCGTCGGCCGCAATCGTCGAGAGACCGCTGGGCACAGACTTGGACGTGGCGAGGCCGCGCCGGCGCGGTGCAGTACTCGGTTCAGGGTGGTTGGCGGAGACCTTGACGAGCTCGGCAGCAAGGCGCTCGCTGCGCGCTCGAGCGTCAATGTTCTCCTTCTGCACGCGGCCAAGTAACGTCTTGAGTGAAGCGACATTCTCAAGCGTGTCCATAAGCTCCTTCGACTTGCCGCTCTGCATGCCCCGCTCCTCGGTGAGTGCGGCGTTGGCAGAGTCAAGCTCGGTCTTGGTGGCGGTGAGGTCGGTCTGGACCCGCGCAAGCTCCTGTTCAATGGTGCGTTTGGTCTTCTGTGCCGCCTCGTCGGCATCGACCCGCGCCTGCTTTTCCGCTGCGAGCTCGGCGCGCAGAGTTTCAATGAGCTTGGCCTGATCGTCGATGGTCCGCTTGTCGTTGGCCTGAGCGTCGCGGAGCTTGGCCGCGCCGAGGTCACTTTCCTTGAGAGCGTCGTGAGCGCCGTCAAGTTCCGCTTGAAGCTTGGCCGCCGCAGCCTCGCTGTCCTTGCGGAGAGTGTCAAGGAAGGAACGGGTTTGCTCGAGCTCGCGCTGAAGGTCGGCAGCCGCAGCGCCGCTCTCGCTGCGTGCAGCTTCAAGACTGCCCTCGGCGTTCTTGAGGGCGGTGGTTTGCGTTTCGAGCTGGGACTCAAGGCCCTTCCGTGTCGTCTCTTCAGTGGTGAGCTTAGCCTCAAGGTCCTCGACGCGCCCAGCCGCCGCAGCGAGAGCGGCAACTTTTTCGGCAAGACTCGTCTTCTCCGTGGCGAGGGCAGCTTCCGCGTCCTCGAGCCGTTTCGTGAGCGAGTCGCCGTGCGTGGTGGCGCTGGCGAGTTTTTCGGCCAGTTCAGAGCGCTGCGCCTTCTCCGCCTCGAGCAGTTCGCGGTGGCGTTCAAGGTCGGCACGTACCGAGTCGGCGACACTTGCCCCCGCGCGCAGCGACTCGAGTTCCTGCGCCGCCTCGTCGTACGACCTGGTCTTGACCTCGAGCTGCATCTTGACGTCGTCGCGCTCGCGGGTCATTGCGCCGTGGGCTTGTGTAGCCTCCTCAAGTTGAGCCTTGACGGCATCTCGATCCCGCGATGTGTCGTCGTGCGACTTTGTGACCTGCTCGAGCTTGGCCTTTGTGTCCTCGTGCTCGCGGATCGCAGCCTCGTGAGCCTGAGACGCCGCCTCGAGCTGTTTCTTGAGATTGCCAAGCTCGGCAGCTGCGGCGTCGTGAGCCGTCGTCTTCGCTGCGAGCGCATCGTTGGCCTCCTTCAACTGCGCCTCGAGCTCGGCGTGCGCGTTGGTCTTGTCGTCAAACTGGGCTCGAACGCCGTCAAGCTCGCGCGTGGCGTCAGAGTGCAAGCTGCTCTTCTCCTCGAGTTGAAGCTTGATGGCCGCGAGGGAGGCACCCAACTCTTCACCGGCACTACGATGTTTGTCGCTCTCGGCCGCGGCGGATGCGATCTTGTCGTTCAGCTCGTCCTCGCGAGACTGGGCGGCTTTGGCTGCTTCCTCCGCGGCACTCTCCGCCGCCTTTAGAGCGGCAGCGGCCTCCTCGACTTGACGCTCGGCCGCGGTCTTGCCCGTCTCCAATGTCACGACTTTGTCGTTCGCCTCGCTGATGAGCGCCTCAAGACGGGCCTTCTCGACTGCAGCGTCGACCGTGGCGGTCTCGGCCTTGCGCTTGGCCTCTTGAAGCGCCGTCTCTGCCTTCGTACGTGCCTCGCGCTCTTGGTCGAGCTCAGCCTTGAACGTCGCCATTGCTTCCGACTCGCGACCCTCGGACGCCTTCTTAAGCGCCTCAAGATCGGATGCTGCTTGTTCTGCATCACGAATCGCCTTGGCGTGGTCGGAACGGGCTGCCTCGCGCTCGGCCTGAGTCGTGCTCAGCGCAGCCTCAACCTCACGCCGAGCGACTTCGAGCGCGGCAATTTTGGCAACGTGGTCGTCCTTCAGAGCCTGAAGCGAAGCGAGAGACTCTTTCAGACTGGCAATGTCCTTCTCGTGCGTCTCGCGTAACTGCTGTAGCTCTTGAAGGTAGCTATCGCGCTCGTTAACCGCGGCAGCCAGCTCAGACTCGAGTTTCTCGACACGCTCCTGGCCTTCCTTGCTGAGCTTGTCCAACGCCTGCTGAAGGTCCTTGACGCTCGTCTCAAGCGCCTCGATACGGGTCGTCTTTTCGGCAACCGTCTCGGCCATGGCCGACTGCGCGGCAGCAAGCTGGCTCTCGGCGTCCGTGAGCTTGGTCGTGTGCTCGGCCGTAACGGCTTCCAGCTCCTTCTTGGCACTAGCTAGATCCGCCTTGACTGCCTCCAGACTGTTCGCGTCCGCTAAGGCGGCATCAAGCTTCTCGACGTAACCGGCGATGCTCTCGTCCTTGTTGGTAATGGTGCGCTTGAGCGAGGCAATCGTCAGGTCCTGGTCAAACAGCTAGGCTGTTAGCTTCAATAATGCGTCGCTCTTACCTTGGTCTGGTCTAAGCCGTCGATTATCGACTCGTCGGGGTCGGGCCCAAAGTCAAACGCCTCGGGGACACGCACCATGGTGCTGACGGCACGGCGGTCAATGCCCTTTTTGGGGGTGCCGTGGGGTGTGCCAAGCCCGAGACTCATGCCAGCACCGGCAAACGAGCTAAAGTCGCTGATACGCGGGCGCCGTTTCCGAGCCGGCGACAGGGGCAAGCCAGTGCCCGAACGTGGTAACTCGGAAGTAAGAATCTCGCCGTTGAGTCGTGCCAGGTCCTCCTGTAGCTTGACCTTGCGGGTCTCCATTGCCGCGAGAGCCTCGGCGAGCTCGGCGCGCGCTGTGCTCTCGTCCTGTGTCGTGGATCCCGACCCGCCCAGGTCCTCCAGCTGTCGCTTGAGATCGGCAATCTCCAGGTCCTTGGCGCGGATGACAGCACGGTCAGATGACAGGAGCTGTCGTCAGCAGTAATCGCCTGTAGTTACGCACAATGTTCTTTTGCGCCTTGGTCTCGACCTGCGAGCACCGTCCGGCGAATTTGAGTGTCTCGAGTGTCTCTGCTGTGTGCTCGTGCTCTGCAGACATGGTGCAGATGACGCAAATGTTGGAGTCACCGCCGAGGACATTCTCCAGCAAAAACGTAAGCTTCGAGTTGCGGTATGGCACGTGTCCACGCTGGCCAGTAGGTTCTGTGAGCTTGTGGACAACCTCGCGAAGAGCAAAGAGGCTGCACTGTCAGCGCCGGTTCGTTTCGTCGCGTACCTCTTGTTGATGTGCTTGCCCTCTCCGCGCCGCTCCAAGTCGGAAACGGCCTTCTCTGAACCAGCCAAGTCGATAAGAGTCAGTCGCGAGACACGGATTTCGTCGTCATTGCCGCCGTCACGCAGACGCGACTCGATGACAATGGTAAACACGGCGTGTGAACGCGATGACCGCTCGTTCCAATCCGTCGCACCAGTCTTGCGGTTGTTGTTGCCCTTGTCGAGGAGGTCGACAACGTCCTGTGGCGTGGAGACAATTTCCTCGACCAGTGGGTCAACAAACACCTTGCCCTGGATGTTAGCTAAGCCGGTAACCGTTGGACTAACCTTGCTGGTATGGATAGTCGGGCGGATCTCCTCCCCTGTCAGGGACCGTTTGGACGACAGAAGATCGCGAATGGTCTCGTTGTAGATCTCGAGGTAGGACACTCGCAACAGGAAAGCGCGATCAGTGTCCTTGACTCGTCAGCTTTGTCGCAAAGGGTAAACTCACCGCCGTAATGGCGTCAAAGACACCGTCCACCGCGCATGGGATAATACCGAGCTCGGTGCGAGTCCCGGACTGATGTCAGCTGATACCCGAAAACCCCTCAGCCCACCATCGTGTACGATTTGCCACTTCCTGTCTGACCATACGCGAACACGGTCGAGTTGAATCCCTTCATAGCCTTCTCCACCAAGGGTGCGACCTTGTCCTCATACAGCTCGGGCGTGCGCATCGGGTGCTGCATCAGGGTGTCTGGGGTCAGCCACGGCCGTAGTTGTGTGGGGGTTACTCACCAAACACATATGTGTACTCGGCATCACGCCCGGCTTTTCCGCCGCGACGCTGGACATTGGGGTGCTGGTCAGTGAGGGAGAGGGTAGTGGGGGACGTTTCGTATGCTTCCTGGGAAAAGCGCGAGTTGGTGGGTTTAATGCTGCGCACAGTCAGATCAACAACTGGGTGGCTGGGCTCACCGCATACACACGACGACCTTGTCGCTGCCGCGGTCTTTGCTGTAGCGAGGGCGCGAGGGGGTCGCAGTGCTAGCGCGGGCGCGCGTCGGCGTCGCGGCGCTTTCCCGTGGCGGACGAGTCGGCGTTGCTACGCTCTGACGGGGAACGGAGGGTGTGCCCATGGGCGTGTGCGCCTGCGACATTCTAGGGATCTTCGTCGAAGGGGTAGCCGCTGCGCTGAGCCGTTCCTGCAGGTTGACGCGCTTCTTGGCCGAGCGCGGCGTAGGAGCCTCCATCGCGTTGACAATCTTGCGCCGCGGCGTGGACGGTGTCGAGTCGACCATGGCTGGGAGTGTTGCGGTGACGGGGCTGGGCGAGGAAGGATATGCCCACGACTGTCGAGTGGGTGAGGCTGAACCGGGCGTGTAGTTGTAGGTCCGCACAACCGGGGGCGTGCAAGGGGGAAGTAGAGCCGACTCTGGAAGTTGAGGAGGTATACCCACCTGGGCAATGGAAGGGGACGATGGGGAACGGGGCAGAGAACGAGTTGGCGACGGGGATAGAACACAAGATCGGGTAGGGGATGCGGTTGTCGAGCTGCTGCCCATCGACCCTTAGGCGGGGTCAAGTGTCGCGTTGAAGGGCGCCTACTCTCTGTCGTAGTCTAAAGTGTCTTGGTGTTAGGGAGAGAGAGTTGGACGAGAAAAGGATGTAGAAACGAAGGCAATGTTGCAATGTTGGTGACGTTTACGAGAGAGAGCCAGTGTTTGTTGTGATGTTGCCGATCCAGGGCGGCGGGAGGGCCACAGCCAAAGGAAAATCAGCCACGCCCTCATTTGGGTGAAGAGATGCCATGTGGCAATTTGATACCGTTTCACATTTTGGAACTGTGGGGACCCCAGACTCCTTTGTGTGATGCAGATCTGGATCGGATCGATTGCTTACACCGCTGAAGCAAGAAAGATTGGCCCGCGGACGCCTCCACGCGCAGCCCTTGAACGGCCCGAAGTCGTGACTGATGGTCCACAACGACAACAACAGCATCCACCACACAGTTGACGACACGATAGCGCATCGATGCCCGTTCCCGCGCTCATGGCCCAGCGGTGAGTGCTGACAGAGCGCCGACGTGTCAAACCACGCCCAAAACTGACCTCTGGCAGCCTCCGTGTGGCCCCGCGACTTGCCGGCGTGATTTCTGCGTCGAGACTGAGCGCGTCGTACATAGGCGCGTCGGCAACTCTGACGCAGCATTTGCGCCAGCGTAACCTCCATGTGTCGGCGAGGCGGGCCAACATACCCATGTGGCCGAATGACCCGATTCCGCAGCCGCCCGTTGGGCCCGACGACGACTTCAACGACATGATGAAGGACAGCAAGGAGAGGCGGAAGAAGCAGGGCGCCGAGGGACGCCGCTCGTTTTGGGTCGAGTGGAGCCACAGTCCCGGCTTTCAGGCCGCGCTTACGACCATCGTCGGCCTCATAATGGTCTTTGGCGGTGGTATCGGGTACCTACAGTGGTACAAGGCGCATGTGTTGCATCGGGTGGGCCTATGGGGGTTTTGCTCCGGCTGACGTACAGATTGACCGCGCGTTCCACGGCGGATATGTTCGTTATTGTGTAGACGCAGATGCTAACTCTGCAGGATCCCGCGCTCGAGTTGGGGTCAGTCCACTCGCCCAAGGCTGAACACGTCCGACGCCGCGAGCAGCCTCTCATGAACGCCATTTTCCGCGGCGAGGAGGGCGGCGGCTACTACCTTGTGCTCGGGCCCAAGGGGACAGGCAAGGGCACGATGGTGTTAGAGTAGGTTCATCTGGGATGGTGGAGTGGCTGATGCACAGTGCGATGAGGGCCGTTCACGCCGAGGGCGCATCGGTATGTGAGGGTGAGTTGGGCGATCATAGACGTCCAGCTGACAACAGCCCACCCCGACTTGGAGGTATTCCGCTTGCGTCTTGGCAAGTCGCTCGACTTTGACTTTTTCGAGGACTGGCAGGGTTCTCTGTTCTCGCGTGCGGATCCACGGTCCGCTGGGCCCTCGCTCGACATTGAGCGCGCCATGACCAAGCTCGAGAAGGTCGCACTCAACTACACGCGCAAGAATGGCCGCCCGCTCGTCATGGCCTTCACCAGTGAGTAAGATGTTTCGGCAGGACTGACGCACAGATATCCACCAGTTCCCCAACACTGAGGAAGGCTGGGCTGTGCTGCACCAGCTGCAGCAGCGCGCCGAGGCATGGGCCATGGCCGTGAGTACATGTGCATGGCGTTGCTAATGCCAGGGTATAATGACCATGGTGTTTACATCAGACGATTACTGTGGGTCTCAGAGAGGGGTATGGCGCGTACGCCTCGGCGACGAGGCGCTGTGCAGCTGGTGACGCAGCACCACCCACATCCTGCTGGCCGAACGCTGACATCAGGGCCACTGGACAAGATGAAGAAGAACGGGTCGCGGATGCGAATTCTGTCTGTCTACGATCTGTCTGCCAAAGAGTCCCTCGACGCACTCCGACACATGCGCCGGTACTGCCTATCGGTGGCCCAGAAAAAGCCGTTGGACGAGGTCAAGATTGAGAGCGACGAGGTGATGCGGCGCGTGTACGAGTTGGTCGGTGGGCGCACCAGCTACCTGTCGCACGCATCTCGCGCTCCAGACATGATCGGTACGTTATCAGCGATGCGCGGTTGCCATGCAACAATCTTTGGGTTTGGGGCTGACCCAAACACAGAGGAGGCCGAGCGGATGGTCCAGGTCGAGAAGGGGTGGATGCTTTCCAAGTACGCTTCCGATGGCGCGACTCGGTAAACACGGACGGCACTGACATTTCGCAGGATCGGCCTGATCCCGGAGATGGACGACGATGTCATGTAAGCCCCACGGAGAGCGTGCCGTGGAGACCGGATGCTGATGAAACAGGGACGAGCAAAAGTCGGTAACGCTGTGCAACGCACCGGGCGGCTCGGATAGAGCTGCTCCTTTGTGTGCCATGAGTGTTTGTTACTGACGCATGGCAGGTGGGCGAGCTGTTCGTGGCTGCTGCTGCGTCACATGGCGCAGGCCGCACCGGAGCTGGATCCCCCGATGGGCAAGCGGATATCGCTAGACCAAATGGTCGAGGAGCAGGACGACGGAGCGATTCACCTGACGCCGTCCGTGCTGGACGTGACGGCGACAACGGCAGTCAAGACGCCCTACGATATTCGGCGCAAGCTGACACCCGAGGAGCTGGACACGGACGTTGTGCTTCCCAAGGTGACATTCGACGATGCGCGACGTTTGATGACACGCACCGACTTTTTTGTTGGGCTAGACCATGACAACGTAAGTTCGGGTGCGCGGGATGGATGCGCTCGAGTGTTTGTGAAACGCGCATCGCGCTGACTCTTGTCCTACAGATTATCACGATTGACGTAAGTGCCCTGACTGTCCGCCGCGATTCGTGGAATGGATCCGCCTGTTCCGCCTGCGGCCTGGCGATGCGCCAAACAGCGGGTCACCGGGCCACTGGCTGACGACGCCGACGGCGTCGCGGCAAATACGCGGTCATTGCTGTCCCTTGATTGGAACATTGATGATGAACATGGGAGTATGGGTGTGCTGACATGCATACAGCTCAACTACGATGTGCGTCCCGAGTCTGTCATGATTCTGCGTGCGGCGCAAGAGGTCGTGTCGCAAAAGGGCTTTGACAAGATGCTCGACCAGACGCGTGACCGCGTCGATGAGATTGAAGGTGAGTTTTTTGTGGCGCGTCTACGCGTGTTTGGAATGCAACAGGCAGTCGAGCAACTGGTGATGTGGCGTTTCTTTCCCAGGAAGTAAACTCTCCTGAATTCCATCCAACGGGATTTATAAATTTCAGGCACACGACCAACATTGGGCAATGTTCCAGGCGTTCAATTTGGCACAGTGCCCCTTTTCGAGGGACACCGGCTACGTGTTGCGCCTGTCGGCGTACCCTTTGCCTGCCATGTCTTGTTCCAAACACGGGAAGCGGCGCACACGCACAGCTCACAGGCTAACACGACTCAGGTCTCCACCGCCAGAGCGAACTCACCGTCAAGGAGTAAGTATCCGAAGGGGGCTAATTGGGTGGAATCTGGAAAGCGATGTGGCGCAGCACGCGCGCGGCTGTGAACCTGAATTGTTCACAAACTGCGCGCGTGCTTGTCTTCATTTGTGGCGCGCGTCACCCCTTTTCGTTGTTCCCCTTTCATCTCGGTCACGCTGACAATGTCGCACAGACCTCTGCGTGCAATCTTTGGTCGCACAGAGGATGGGAAACCAATGGTGGAGGTTATTGGCCTTGGAGCGAGTTTTGTGCCTGCCGAAGAGGATGATGACGACGATGACGGGGACGACGGGGACGAGGACGGGGGCGAGGACAAGGACGAGGACGAGGGAGACGACAACGACAACGACGACGACTGCAACGACAAGGCACAGGCCGCTGCCGAGAAGAGCAAGGAGCGTAGTACACAGTGGTGGGCCCAGGCTACCACCAAACGCCTTGTCTAGACGTCAACTACTATTAGGGTGCGCGCATATACACGAGATACATGAATTTACATTGGGACATGTCGGGACGAGGGTCACTCGAATACCCAAACGAGTCGAGAGCGTGATTTTCAAGGGAAAGCCGCAAAAAACATGAGCAGTTGTGCATCCGTCATGGACCGTCCATAGGGACATATGCACAGCGACGCGCGACATTGGACCCTGAACATGTACTGCCGGTAAGAACCAACAACAGTCGCCCATCCCTGAGACAGTCTTTAGACCCCTGGATATTTCTCTGCCATTCGTTGATTTTCCTTGGCTCTGGAGCCTTGGGCTCCACGCTCTTGTGCAAGCCTTGTTTAGCTTTGGCTTTCCAGCTCACTCCCCCCCTTCACCTCCTGTGCCTGAAAACTTCCATCTCCCTCCCGGCTCATGTGCCGCTAAACCCTGTCTCCGTCATCCTCTCCCCTTTTGCCCCTTCCCCTCTCTCTCCCCCCCCTCCCGCCTCCCTCTTCCACTAGCACGCGACGCGGTGTCGCGCCCATTAAGCAGAATGTAAGGGGGACATTTGGTAATTTGGTATGGACCCACGACGCTTTGCTCATTTCAATGTTGTATACATGCAAATGGGTGTGCGTTATGTGATGTGCAGGCATTGGTCGATGTGTCAGAGGCAATGAAAAGACAAGACAGGGGCGAAAGAGAAAGCAGAGGGAGCGAGAAAGGGACCATTTCAGGGTTTTGGGAACGACAAACACTCTCACTCCAGCGCGCATGCGCCCAGGGTGAGAAAGCGCGTCGCTGCGTGGATGAGTGTACCCACACACACACACATACACACAGAATGCACACCTTCCCTCCCCCTTTGAATGTATGAGTCCTCACTCTCTCATCTTCTCTCCTTCCTCGTTCTCACTCCTTCCTTCCCTCCTCTCATCTCTCCTCGCCTCTGGCTTGATCATCATCCTCCTCGTCCTCATCGTCGTCTCTCTTTCACTCTCTCTCTCTCTCTCTCTTCACTCTCGTTTACTCCTGTCTCAACACACCACACTCCTTTGTCGACACGCGCACACAGCCACCTTCACACACACCCCCTTGTGCAACCTCCTCCCCACACCCCAAATGTCAGCGGTCGCGTCTCCTAGGCGGCACAACGACGAGAACAAGATTCCAGCTTCCAAGCACCACCACCACGACGCGTTCTTTGCAAAGCCGCAGCACCAGTCGGCGTCGTTGACCTCTCCTCGTCACCGCCAGCCGCTCGCGGCTCTCGACAACCCGCCCAACCTGTACTCGTCTCGCTACCCGCCGGGCACTCCGGCCCACGCGTCGTCGCGTCCAGGTGGCACAGCAAACGCGCCAGGAAGCCACCAGCATCAGCAGCAGCAGCCAGATGTGACGCCCGTGCGGGGGATCGCCACAAAGGTCGACCCCGACGCGAGGGAACTGCCCCTCCCCAAGGGTCTCGTGTTCGCACCACCTCCCCCGCCCGCCGCGTCTCTCTACCCTCCGCTGCCGACGCCGACCCACTCCCGCACCGCTCCGTCGTCAAGGCAAGCGCAGCACCCTCCTCCCCTCCACACCCACTCGCCACACCATGGCATGCACCCCCACGCGATGGGACCCATGGGTCAGACCCCGCGTGGCGGAAGCGCCGGTGGCATGAACCATCCCCAGCACACGCCCTCGGCGCGTTCCATGGCCGGATCGTACTCGTCCCCGTCGACCATGTCCCACATGCCGTCTACCCCGGACATGCGTTCTCCTTACCCCGTCGGCCACGTTATCGAGCTGCACGACCTCCTCCCTCCTGCGCGCTTCCCGGGCCCTTTACCCGCGGCGTACGTCAACCAGGGTGACATGCCAACCGGCGACAGCAACAACGACGACAACGCCGAGACACCAAGCAGCACGTCTACGCGCCGCGCGCTTGTCTCCTGCAACCCTTGGGACTACCGCCCCGAGGACCACGGCAAGAACAAGCCCCGCCGTCGCTTTTCGCCCGGTGAACTCGACATGCTCGAGATCCTCTGGAGCATCTCGCACAACCCCCACAAGTGGCAGCGCCAGAAGCTTGCGCGGTGGTTTGGATGCACGACGCGCCACCTGACGGTCTGGTTCCAGAACCGCCGTCAGGACCTCAAGAAGGCCGAGACGCTAGTACAGATGGCCGAAAGCAACCCCGACACGGCATCGCGTGCCCTGGCGGCCGTGAACCGTGCCAACCGCGGCGACCAGCTCAAGTTTACGCCCGAGCAGACCCAGGTGATCATGGACATTGTCAGCGACCGCGTCCTTCCCGAAATGTGGTTCTCGCAGCAGCCCTCGGGATCGTCGCCCACTCCCGGCCAGCGCGGCACGCCCTCGCCGCCCTCGCTTAGCGCGCCCCTTGATCGCCGGATGGCCGCGCCTCCCTTCACCCCCGCCCCGCCGGCAATCGCGCCCAAGCCGCTGCACCCGTCCCACCACACGGGTCCGGTCTTTGCACTCAAGCCCGTGCGTCGCGGATACTCGCTGGACGATGTCTGCGCGGACCGCGAAATGAGCATGAAGCACCGCACGCCCCGGCCGCGCCAGTACGTCGACGGCTTTGAGCAGATGCACAAGAACGACCCGCGTTACCGCGAGGCGTTAATCAACATGCTGCCCAGCGAGCTGTCGTCGGACGCCATCGAGCCCCCCGAGGACGACGACGAGTCGGCTGTCGACGCCGACTCCCCGACACGCAAGCGTGCGCGCCACGCGCCCGAGATGCGAGCCCCGCGCCCAACGTTACCGAGCATTGGTCTTGGTCGTCCGCCCATTGGCGGTGGCCACCGTCCGCGCTCGAGCTTTGGCCGCGCATCGTCGTCGGACGTCTTAGCTTGCTCTTCGCGGGCGCGTTACCTCGCCAACAACCCGTCGGCTGGCCCACGTGCCGTCACCGACCCGGTGCCATCGCGCAGCGTGTCTGCCGGGCCGATGGCGCACCCCCCGCCCGTGCCCGAGCACCGCGAGCAGCAGCGTCCTGGCGCCACGCGTCTTCCGTCGCTGAACGCTGTCGCGGACATGCCGCGCAAGCGCAAGCTCGCGCGCCAGGGCTCGTGGTCGCACCTGCCGTCGCTCAAGCACCGCGACTCGTTTGACCGGGGCGCGCGTGTCGAGGCGTCCATCAAGGAACGCTCGGCGTCGCCTGTGCCTGGCCAGACGCGCTCGCCGACGCCGACCGAGACCGAGTCGATCTCGCCCCGGTCAGAGGACGCCAAGGACGGCGCGAGCGCCGCTGGCGACAAGGACATCAAGCCGCGCCTGCCCGTTCCCGAGGGTCGCAGCATCTACTCGTTCTCGACCGAGCTCGAGCCCGAGACTAAGCGCGGTACCGCCGAGATGGACGAGAACGTCCTCACGGGCGCCCACGCCCTCATGGAGCTGTTCCGCGGCCGCTAGAATACCAATTCGCAAAATAAACAGAAGCAGAAGAAATCTTTATACTGTTCCGGTTACTGTAGGGTAGAGGGTTTCAGCAGCGTATAGTGTTGTCGTTATGCATACCCGTGCTTGCACCAAACGTCGGTGGTCGGAGTGCTACTTGGTGCAGGGCGGAACTTATTTTCCGCACCGCTAAGCCCAGTTGCCACCCAGAGGACATTTGAAACGCGATTCAAAGTCATCCTCCCAACACCTACTCAACCACCATCCGTCATGCCGGACGAGCGCAAAGGATCAACCGAGGACGGCGAGGTACGCGACAACCGCGATCGGTCGCGGTCACGCTCGCGCTCGCCACCGCGGCGCTGGGCGCAGCGGAAACCGAAGGAACTAAGCTTCTACAAGCGGTCAGCGAGGGAGTACGGCCGGCCCGCTGGCGGTGCGGGCGGTGGGGAGGAGGAGGAAGAGACAGCAAAGGAACGTGCTCAGCGTCGGGAACGCGGCGAGGTACCGCGTCGGTTTGGCGGAACGCGCGACCAGGGCGTGAGGAACACGATGGGCAACGTTTCCGCTGCGCCTGCAGCAGTGGGCAGTTTGAAACGTACGACCGACCCGCTCGACCGTCTCGGTGCGCGCGGGGATAAGCGCTCGCGCGATGAACGTGAGCGCGACTACCACCGGGACCGCGAGAGGGAGCGTGAGCGCGATCGGCGCGACCGCGAACATGATCGCGATAGGGAACGGGATCGGCGCGAGCGGCGGGACAGGGATCGTGATCGTGGCGAGAGGCGCCGCGACGACGACCGCGACCGTGAGCGACCCGATCACGTCCATCCAGACCGCGCGGCTGCGGCTTCTGGTGCTACCGGGGACAAGGCCGCGTCGTCGTCGTCCACTGCCGCCCAGCAGATTCCCGCTACCAAGATCCGTCCGGGGCGTATGATGGAGGTAATTGCCAACGACCGCATGGGACGTAAAGGTGAGTGCGCGGCGCGGAAATGACACGTCGACGCACGTCGACGTGCTGCGACGCTATCGAGGGCTGGGGACGATCAACCCACGCCCGAGGTTACGCTCCGCTTCGCGTCGCGTTGCTCTGCTGACCCCAGTTCGCATCAAGTGCCTGCCCACGGACACTGTGGGCGACCTGAAAAAGCTCATTGCCGCGCAGACAGGCACGACGGCGGGCAAGATCCAGCTGAAAAAGTGGTACAACACTTTCAAGGACCATGTCCAGCTGCAGGACTACGAGATCAACGACGGCATGGTGCGTAACGGCCGCAGGGGCGTGCTGACCCGCAGAGTCTCGAGATGTACTAAGGCGACAGTGGTTTCAGAGGTTGTGTCCTGGTGATTGCGCTGTGGTTTCCTCTATCATGAAGATGCATGTAGATTCGTCGTCTTACGGGACTCGCTGCGTAGGGGCGGCGCCGAGGCTCGTCTCGCGCCGCTCGGTCAGGGTTTCGCCGGCTACAGCCTGCCCTTGCCCTCCTCCTTCTCCTGGTACTTTCCAAACATGTCCTCGTACACGGGCCCAACGAGGTCGACGAGGTCATGTGTAACCATTGCGCGGCGGTGTTTCTCCCATCCGCGTCGAGAGACGGTACGGTTGAATGCGCTGGCGCCGTACGCAGCGAGGATAGCGACGTGTGGCGCGAGCGCGTCGTCGGGCGGGTGGCCGACGTGGGCGTACGTCCCCCGAGCCCACTCGCGGCCCCACGCAAGCAACGTGCCCGTGCTCCCGCTCAGAATGTCTCCTTGCCCTCCCACGCGCTTCAGCCCGCCCTGTACGCTGTCGACTAGCATGTCGCCCCGCACGCCCATGAACGGCGCCAGTGACCGCCCGTCACTTATCACGTCGTCGGAGCCTTTCTGTACCACTGTGACGTTGCCCAGTGCGCGCGCCAGTTCAGCGCAGCGTGTTTCGGGGGAATCGTCGTTGATGTCCTGGGGTTAGCACGACGCCGGCGCGCGAGCGCAGCGAGCGGGGCCGCGGGGGCGAGGAAACTGAGCAAAAGCGCAAACAGCGTAGCGCTGTAGCCATTGCTCCCCCACATCCCCTGCTGCTCAGCCTCACGCCACCTCGGCTGACGCCCGGGTGACAGTGTCACTCACCGCAGCCTTGCAGAGGCGCTTAAACTCCATAATGTTCGGCGTGAGGACGACGCGGGGGTGTCCAGGCCAATCCCGCACGAGCTCCGGGTGGGAGTTAAGCAGCCAGAGCCCATCGGCGTCAACGACTGCGCCCATATCCGTCTCTTTTGCAATCTTGAGCGCCTCGGCCGCACACGACTGCATGAACTCGCTGCGGCCAAGGCCGGGACCGACGACAATCACATGTAGCCGTTCCATTATACCCTTCATCTGCTCGCGCGCTGCGTCGAGGCCGGCTGAGGCGTCCAGGACACCGTGCACGATTAGGTCAGGGGAGCTGGGGTGTGTCAGCCAAGGTCGAGTCGCGGGGTTAGGCGTCGCAGCGGCGGCGGCGCCTTCGGCACCGCTCGCCCCGCATCGCGCGACTCACTACGTCTTGATCACGTCGCCTGCTCCCGGCTCGCAAATAACGTGGGCGAGATCCGCGCCGAACCGCATCGCGCCCATCGCGGAGAAGAACGGCGCACCAGAGTAATCCCCCGACCCACCGATGACGCCAATCCGTCCTGCCATCAGCGCGGGCCCATACCGCTCCACTCACCCGCCTGGCCCTTGTGCAGCTTGTGCGAGAGCGGGGGGATCATCTTGCGTACTAGACCAAGGAGGTGCTCGTGCTGGGCTTGTGTCTGCGGCGGCGCGGACGCCGACGCTGAGGACGAGGCCTGTTGACTCATGGTGCTTGTGACGAGGTATCGGTGGGCGAGAGGTGTACGTCCGAGTCGTGCGAGTGTGGATGGACCTGTGCGTGTACGCGCGGCCCACATATGCTCGACAGTTGGTGTAATGGGCAGTGCTGGGAACGCGGCGCAGTGAGAGCTCGCGATGGCGTCGACGGCGTTGTGGGGTCCCCGCTGACTTCATCGCTGACTTCATTGCCGTCTTCATGGGCAAGTTCACATCCGTACAGTGGGTATACTACAGTGCTACAAGACGAGTACGGGAGTTGGAGCAGTCTAGAAAAGCGAGTACGGTGCATGACGCGGAAGTCGGTGGGTGCGAGCGCCACGCCCTGCGGGCGCTGCTAAATCGCGTGCGTCTCAATGCCCACCACTTTGACGCCGCGCTTACGCGGCACGCGATTAGTGAGCTCGTTACACCCCCACACACGAAGCTCCTTGAGCGCGCCGCATCCGTCAAGCAGGTCCTTGACGGTAAAGTCCGTGACGTGGCGACACCAGCCGATGTCGAGGTATTCGAGCACAGGGCATGTACCGGGGATCTTTTCGATCTCGGCGGCAGGCACGTGACGCCACCCGACGAGCGAGAGCCACTGGAGCGTCTTGCCCGAGTGGGCGAGGATGGCGCGCAGCGCGCGCGACGAGAGCTCGTGCCCCTTCTCCATGTCGAGATGGACAAGGCCCGGACGGCGCTTGGCCTTGAGTGTCGTGAAGAACTTGCCTACGCCCTCATCGGATAGGTCCGTGTGCCGCAGACACAGGTGCGTCAGGCTCGGACACGATGCAGCGATGGCTGGTAGAATCGCGTCGGTCAGCTCCGTGTTCTCGCTCAGGTCCAGGTACGTGAGGTTTGCGCCGACGGCCTCGAGGAGCTCGGCGACGGCGTCGTCGTTCAGCGGTGTGCTACCCGGCGCAGTGATGGCCAGCGACTCGAGTTTCGTGAGCTGTGCAAGCGGCTCGAGGAACTCCGAGTCCAGCTGCCCGATCTCGCTCAGACGCAGTTCGCGCAGATTCGGGCAGTTGTCGACCATCACCTGGGCGACCTCGTGGTCGATGCGGGGCGACTGCGTGATGCTCACGCCCTCGAGCTGCGCCCCGCGCGCAGTGAACAGGTCGATCCAGCCCTGCTTGCGCACAAGGAACGGACCGTACAGCTCAATCCGCCGCAGGCGCGTCAGCTGCTTCGCCCAGTGCTGCAGGGTCTCGGCGACCATTTGGCCGCAGAACTGCAGGTTGATCGCGGTGAGGTTGGGGCATAGCTGACTGAGGGTGACAAACGCGCCGTGATCGAGGCCTGCCATCAGCTCGACATCAAGATTGTTATTGAGCTCACCCGTCACATCGTACATGCTCAGTTCCTGGCGCTCGGCAGAGTAAAACAGCGTCGCGGTCTCGGGGGTGAGGCGCCGGCTCTTGGAAATGATTTTGCACACCTTGTCCATGTTGACCGAGCCGATATCGCCGAGCGCCTCGACCTCCTCGATGTATTTGCCAATGAGCTGGGGTGAGTGATGGGGGCGGAGAGAGGGAGCTTACCTTGATACACAGGTCAGAAAGGAGCGGGGCGCCCTTGGCCACCTCGTAGTGGACAATCTTGTTACGCTCGTCTTTCTTGCGGGGTGTCGACGCGCCGCTGCCGCCGCCACTGGCGCGCGCGCCACCGCGCGCCTTCTTGGGCTTCGCGTACGGGTCGATGCCTAGAGGACGGCAGCACGGCGTGCAGAGCCAGGTGCGGGGACGGCGGGGGTGTTCCTTGGTGTAGATGGTCTGGTGTCAGCGAGCTCTAAGCGCCGAGCGCCAAGCGCCGAAGGCGCGAGGCCCCAGAAGCGAGACGCCTACGGAGAGCATCATAGTCATTCCCCCCGCCCTTTGCCCGCACTCACCACGGGAAACTTGCGTCCACACTCGCCACAATGCATAAACTCGCCCACGGGCTTGAGGTCTGACGGCGGTACAGCCGGCGTGGTAGCGCCGGAGGTCGGCGCGGGGGTGAACTCGTCCTCGGACGTGGCGCCGCCGCCAGCATCAGCATCGAGGTCGTCGGAATCGACGCTCGCCGCGCGGCGGCGTTTACGCGGTGTGGCCGAGGCTGTGGGTGTGTAGCTTGAGGTCGATGGTCCGGCTTCGTCAACAGCGGAGCCTGACGGTCCCGCCTCGGCGCCGGCCTCACCCTCGTCAGCCCGTGCGTATGGGTTCTGTATCGCTGCTGGCGCTTCCACACCCAGTCCCTTCCGTCAGCTACACCTCCACGACAGACCCACCGCTAGAAAAGACGTGAGCGCGCTTGTGGGGCCGCGGACGGCGCCGTCGGATGAACGGCCTCGGCGTGGTGCCATTGTGCTTGCGTTGTGCTGATACGATGGGTAGTCACAAACGCGGCGGATTGCGGTCGCGGTCGTAGCCAAAGTACAGTACTTACTCAGGGTGAGTCAACTTTGCATCACCGTGGGATACCTGTCCACGTTTTATACCTCGCTTGGCTCGCTAATCACACACCACCCCGACGCGCCTGCTTTTCTGCCCCACTCGGAGTATTACGGTTTGCCAAGGTGATCGTCAGGACCGCGGCGACCTCGCGCCGAGTCTAAACCGTCCCCACAGACCCAGTTGCCCCCGCTCAGCCAATGCCCGATGAATGCATGGACGCCACGCCAGTAGAGTATGTATGAATGTCCGGGGCCGCGACGGCGTGCCCGTGTCGAGAGGGGGTGGGAGTGTGATTAAGTCAAGAGTTCAGTTTCGCCGTGTTGTGTTGTCGTTATCGTAGCATGCCCCGGGCTTGTGCCGGCCTATTCACAAAGAGTTCTGGCCCTAGTCGACCCAAAACTTCTGCAGCGCGCTAGAGAGATGCTTGACGCTTGTGCTCTTTCTCTTGCTGCTCATTTTGCCGGCCGGTTCGGTGGGTTCGTTGCCGGGCTTGGGCAGGCTCGAGTCGGACGGCCCCGACGACGCCGAGCCCGACCCCGAACTCTGCCCAGAGTGCTGCATGTGCGAGAGTGAACTAGGCCCCAGCGCTGTGCCACTGTTCGAACGCGAGTTGGCAAACGACCCGCTGCTCGACCCACCGCTGTGGATCGTCGCGGGCCGCGCCTCCTCGTGGAACGACACACTGCGCGAGTTGCTCATGCCCGTCGGGTTGGGGATCACGGCCGAGTGCCGCAGGCTGCTCGGAGGAGGATTGGACGTGCCGCGCGGCCCGGCCGCACCGCCGCCGCCACCGTGACCCGGCATCCTGCTCTTGGCCTTGTTCTCGCTACCAGAGAACTCGGAATTGTCCCAGTACACTGTCTGTGACCGCGGCATGCCATTCCTGCTGTGGCCGTTGGCGCTGCTGTTGGCGGTACGCGACGTGGCTGGCGGCGACGGGCCTTCGTCGGTCGTAGGCGTGCCGCCCCCACTTATGGCGACCGTGTTGGGTCGTCTGCTGCCGCCGTACCCTGACTCGCCGGTAGCCTGGCGCGACAGCGGGGGTGGAAACGACGGCCCATCAAAATCCAGCTGGGGTAACGACATGCGGTTTAACGACGAGGACGAGCCGCGTCTCCCGTCGGGGCGTATGGGCGGGGGCATGGGCAAGCCGGCGTATGGCGAGTACGGCGTGCCGCCGTATCCGCTCATGGGCGTGCCCATCGGCCCACCCGTCATGGCAGGACGCATAAAGTAGTCGGGTTGCGCGTACCCGGGCTGGGCGAACGCCGGCGAGTGGAACAGCTGGTCCGGCAGACGAGTGTCGCGCATGAGGAGCTTCTGGAACGCCAAGACGGTGTAGAACGCCTCGTTTCCGGCGTTGCCAAGAGGCGCATGCGGTGCGACGGGGATCTGGAGGTGGTGTAGCAGCTGCGCGAGCGACCGCAGGGGATGGCTGCGGTCGCCAACGCCTGGCACGCCCTGGCGCTGGGCCTGCTGCAGGAGTGAAAACTCGAGCTGCAAAACGTCCAGCTGGAGGACGTTTGGCGGCAGCGTCGTCGAAGCCGGCAGGGGAATGGGCTGCGGCTCACCGATCGAGAGAAGCACGAGCGTGTTGGCACCGCCTTCGACGTCGTGCGAAGCGAGCGCTCCGAGGGAGGCGCTGAATGTCAGCAGAGTACGCCCCGGCTTGGCTTACTCGACAATGCGCTCTACACTCTTCTCAGCGGTAAACTGGGAACGCCCAAAGCCATATGCGCGGGGAAAGTTGGGTGGGGCCGTGTTGGTGCGCTAGCCGTCAGTCTATGCGTCCAAGCGCAAGATCTTACCTTGTCAACCCAGTCCTCAATGACGTAGTGCGATTTGCGGTAGTTCTTGTCTGGCACGGGGGGCCACACGTCCTGTGCGGGGCGTCAGCGTCGTCTCAGCAGACAGCGAGCACTACTAGCAGGCACTCACCACAGCGCGCAGGTTGGCACAGCGCAGCGCCGCAAGGCCCACTTCCAGCATCAAGGCTTTCCCGCCCTGTCCTGGCCGCGCCATGACAGTGCGGCCGTGGCCGGGGATGTAACCCTGCGGTGGTCCTCCCTTCTCCCACCATGTCGTCTTGATGCAGGCCCAGGTATAGCCCTGGCCATTGGTGCGCACGCCGGCCGCAGCTCCAGAGTCGTCATCCGGAGCGCCAGCGTGGAACAGTGCGCCAACGACGCCGGGCTCGCCGGCGCGAACGCGGTGTCGCAGGTGTGAAAGCTCCGCTGGAGACAATGAACCCGAGAGCTTTTTGTAGCCTTGCAAATCGGTGATGTGGACGAGCCGATGCAATGGTCGCGAGCGGGCTGGGGCAGGGTCGAGAGGGAGTGTGGAAGGGGGGTCTTTGTCGAGTGTCTCGCCGAACCTTGTAGGTTAGCCTAACGCAAACGCCGAGGCCGACGTGGGCCATTACTCACCGAGTTTTGATCATTCGGGCGAACAGGGCGATCTGCTCTCGCCGAGCTGCAATGTGGGCTCGGCCTGTCACGCTGTCGACAACCACTTGGAAACGGTCAGCCATGCCAAGCTTTTCGCTCCCCCTGGCCCACTTACCCATTGCTTCCCAGCCGAAACCCAGAAAGTCATTGAACGAGCGAAAGTATCCGCCCCATGATGCGTCCCACCAGTCAATGTTCTGAGAGTCAAAGTCGCCGCTGCGGGTTAGCCTCGAGACGGAGGAGGGCTAGCTCACAGGTAGGCAGCGTAGATGGAGTGAAGGTCGACATCAAACTCGGCGGGGTTGCCGTAGCGGTGATTGTCGCCCATCACGACAGCTGTGGCGAGGGACGAGGAGAGGAGATAGTGTGAAAGAAGTTATGTGGAAGAGAGAGCGAGTTGTAATTGCAGTCGTTGTGATGGAGTATGCTGTGGTCGATGGCAATGTGTGAAACGGCCCACTAGCAGGAATAGCGTTGTCGGTGTTCCTGGCTCAAGGCCGAACCAACAAGCGAGCCAACACACCGGTTGGTGTTTGGGATGTGATGCCGCGAGACGAAAAGCGGAGGCAACGTTTCAAGACCGAGGACGAGAAAGTGGGTGTTGCTTGGGGGAAAGGGATCGGGGTATGGGGCAAGACGGGTGTGTGTGCGGTGGGTTATGTCAAGAGTTGTACACGAACGATCTGTTGGGAACAGAACGAATGCTGCCACAAGGAAAATGGTGATGAACGAGCGAGGGAAAGACGCGCGCTGTCCGCAGCAGGTGAGATCGAACACAACTGGCCGGACGACGTGGACTGTGCGGGGACTCCTTTTCGGCGGGGAGGGAGGGGAAAAGCGACGCGCCCGGGACGGCGGCGGGGGAGGGGGCCGTCAGGTACGTCCGCCAGAGGGAGCGGGTGTGAGTGATGGAGTTGCTGTGCTCCGTGTCGCGGGGTGTGTCGGAGGTGATGAGGGGATGTTGAGAGGTGGTGTGCAAGAGAGTGAGAGTGTGCAAATGGCGCAAGGAAGCGAGCAAGGTGTGTGTGTAACGTGTTGTGTGTGTGGCTTTTGCGTGAGAGTTGTGTGAACGTTCACTGAGAGATAGCCTAGTTTGTATTTGATGGATAAGGGTTTGTATATTAAACTGCGCAGTCAAGGGGCAAGGATTACAAAGTGATTAGTAGCTAGGACCACACGGTTATGAGGTGCGAGAGTGAGTGACAAGGGTCTGCATGCATTATTACAACCTATCCACTGCGCAGACCCAGAGACGACTCTAACACGCACGACCCTCAATGTATGCGCACATGCACAGTAGTCTCGCAGTAGTGTCGTGAAGTACAGACCCTTTATAAAGTCACACCACCACCACCTAGAGGTAGTCGGTACCAAACACCATTAGCATTGCCCTGCACTATTCCAACATGCACCAGACAGACATGCACGCTGCCCAGCTCTTCGCACAGCCCCACCCGGGGCAAGGCCTCGCGCGGCGCGCCTCTCGGCTCGGTTCCAAACCACGCGTTGTTGGCAGAGTGGGTGGTGGCTGGGGAGGCTGTCTGGGTGCAGTTGGGTGGACCCTGAAGGTACGCGCGGGACGCGACGGACAATTTCCTGGGCTTGAACCAAACTTTGTTGCGCATAGACCTCGAGACGTCGACGCTCTCGACTGTTGCTTCTCACACTTGCACACTGCGGCCGAGTATGCTGTCGTCAGCCTCACACGCCCAATTCTCTGGTTGTTCTCTTTCTCTCATATGACCGGTGTTATGAGATCATTGTGGGTTCAGTGTCGGGCGCAGTTACTACCCCAACCAGACCACCCACACTTGCTAGCCCGCGGCTTGTCGACTGTGCAGTTTCCTCTCTGCCCCTCCCAACCTGACAACCGGGGGCTGTAGTATTGGGTTCCACTCGGGTGAAACGATAAAAACTTGCTCAAACAGGAGGGGCGTGCTCAGCACACAGGGTGGAATAGAGCAATACAGGGTGTCGGCACTTCCCGTCGCTCATATACCAGGCCCCTAGTGAGGCTCATTGAGATGCTCACGCGGCTCACGGCTCACGGCTCACGGCTCTCGGACGGCCGACGGCGACGACAGCGCGACAGCATAAGCGTCGCACGCAAGCACACCGGAATCTGGGCCCAGCTTGTGACTACCCAGGGCCAGGCACGACATCAAGAACCGTCGGGGAGCTGAGGCGCGGGGCAACGTACCGCCGCGGCTAACAGGCTTTGGAACTGGTCAACGGTGAGATAAGCGGAGATCAACCTGTCTCCGTGCGTCCGAGGGCTCGGTTTGCACTGCCAAACCTTCGTCGGCGATGGCCGACTCTTACACCGTGCAACCTTCCAAAACGCTACATTCCATACATTCCAAACACACGGTCCCAGTCGTGGAGCCGCACATCTGACCTTTTTATGCCGGTATCTGACCTTTTCTGCACTGCATGAGCAATCGCGCTCCGCCAGCCTCGGCAAGTACGTCGGCTAAGGCCCGTACGCGCAACATGAGCAATACAACGTCTGATAGACGAGTCAGCTTGGAGACCCCGCGCTCGCTTAGATTGTGGAGGCAGCGGTATGTACAGTGGCCAAAGTGGGCAGAAGTGTCAGTATCAACCATCGACTCGGGCCAGTCGCAGTGGAGTGATTGTCAGCATAAATAACTCTTGAGCCGGGGGGGTCAGTCTTTTTCGTGTTACCCGCAGCACAGCATGACCAACCCCAACACAAAGTCATACGAGGTGACGCACGGTGCGTGCAAGTCTCCCTCAAGCCTCTGACGCCATAGAGAACGAGATCATCCGCGAGCCAGGCAAGGCGCGGTACGACGTCGAGACGATCCGGAAGAGTGAGGCGGCCGGTCTTGGCAGACAGGAGCCCCGCTTACGCCAGTTATCGCCGAGTCGCACTTTGTCAATGTATCGTTTGTGGACATTGACGGTAACCCCGTGGGTAGACTTCTATATCGTGGCGGGACTAACGTTAGCAATGCATCCCGATGGTGTCGGCGGTGCTAGAGGAGCCGGACGGGGGCCTGTCAGTGTACTTGCACGGCTACCACAAGGCGCGTCTGGTCAAGCTGCTGCCGCCCGAGACGCGGGTCTGTATCACCGCTACGCTGCTCGACGGCGTGGTACTGGCGCTCAGCGCGTTCCACCATTCGATGAACCACCGCTCGGCTGTCCTTCATGGCGAGGTGCTGCCCTGGGATAACGGTGACGAGGACGAGGAGAGCAAGAAACAGGTTAAAGAGGCAAAGTGGGAGGCCGCGCGCCAGATCGTCGAGAGCGTCCTGCCTGGTCGCTGGGAAAACTCGCGTCAGCCAAACGCAGGCGAAATGGCCACTACGGGATTTGTAAAGGTCAAGGTCCTCTCGGCCAGCGCAAAGTGCCGCACGGGCGACCCAGGAGAGGAGAAGAAGGATACCGAGGACGACGAGCTGACGGCCAAAACCTGGGCTGGTGTCATCCCAAGTAAGTTACCGCCATGTTTCCAAGGTCTGACCCCAGCACGCCTCGCGTACGGCACGCCAGAGCCGTCCGCCGTCAACCGCATGAAGGAGGTGCCAGACTACATTAAGCAGTACATTGGCGGCAAGGGCGCGCCGTCAAACTAGTCTGGGTTGTGGAGTGCAGCAGACGATGAGATACCATATGCTACATGCGGCGTGTACTAAACAACTTGAACTACTTCGACTCAAACAACGAATTGACTCGCTGAGTTATGGCTACGAATCGCCCGTGAGACAGTTACAATGTAGGTGAGATCGGTGCGTGGGCCGCGCGGGCTAGCTTTGACGGCCCCGTCACGGCAGCCTAGTTGCTGACCTCGTCGGGGGTAATAACCGTCATGTCGACAGTGACCATGTTGAGGTCGTCTGTGCGTGAGAGCTGAAAAGTTACATGTACTCACAGGCCACATAGTCCTGCAGCCACTCCTTACTAGGGTCGCCGTTGCCAATGTAGCGCCTGAGGTTAGACAGGCGGGGGAGTGTCGTGACACTACGTACCACGCCACTGAGCTGTCAGCACCCGCGCGGCCAGGTATTCTTACTGTGCTCGATTGTGGTTCCGTTAGGCTGGCCATGAGCTGGGGTTCGAGCGTAAAGTGAAGGCAAACTCACCAGGTGGAAGTCGTAGAACTGGTTTTCCTGTCAGGACGCGGGTACACAGACGCTGCTAGCTCGGACGTACCTTGAAATCACTGTTTGTTAGTGAAACGCAGCCCATACTCCACCTACTTTACTGTACCCCAGCGCGACGGGGAAAACATGTGTAGCGTGTCGGCGCGACGGCCTATCTCGGGAAAGTACCACACTGTCTGTATCAGCGCAGCCTCTGGCCCTTATTGACGCTCCCCGTCGCCATCATGGGAAAACCAGAACAGACACGCACTTCCGTCCATCCACACGCAGTCACGGTGCAGGCACTGGTGCAGGAGGAATTGGCTGGAAAAGGGTCAGCGGTCATGGGCGCCGGCCGCGTCACGCCACCACGGCACGCCACACCCACTGGTAGTAAATCGCCCAGCGTTCTTCAAGTCGGCCGAGTGCAGACATTTCTTGCGCCCGAGACTCTCGGTGGTATGGAAAGCCACTGTTGTCGTGAGTACGTGTCTAGCAAAGCAGGAGAGGTGAGAGCGAATGGTGGGGAGGGCAACAGGGAGTGTAATCGAGAGGAGGGAGAGGGCAAGACGAGTTGGGCGGCAGCGAAGGAGAGAGAGAGGTTCGCTCGCAGTTGGGACGGCGGGGGTCTTTAGCAAAGCTGGCGGCGAAAGATGGACTTGTGTGGGTGTGCGGGTGCGGGGACGTTGCGCGATAGCGTAGGCAAGGTGACGGGCGCGGCGGCGGGCGGGGCGTGGGTGTCTGACGCTCGCTGGCGCCATTGGCCCCAGCTTATATGTGTTTGTCCGAGGGCACCATGACGGCGAGGCCGCCGCCCTTTGTGCCGTGCCGTGCTTCCATCACACAATGGGCGCGCGGGGCAGGTGGGTGCGAGTGGTGGGAATGTGAGGGAGGGGGGGGGGGGTTGAGGCATTCGGAGGAGGAGGGTGGACAAAGGGCAAAGGGGGCGGCGCCTGGAGCGGACGCAGGCGCGGATGCTTCCAGAGGTCAATTGAGGGGCGAGCGAGCGGCGCGAGCGATAACGGGCGCGTCGGAGGCGTAGCACGAAGCAGTTGCAGCTGGGCCCGCGGCGGAGGCGTAAGAAGCCGAGGCGTACGAAGTTGGAAGGCCGAGGTGAATGGAAGCGGATACCTGAGGGCGGAGTGTCGTTTGGGCGCCGCCGAGCTTCGAACTGCGAACGAGCGGGCGTAAAAGGTGTAGAATCATCATCATCGTCGTGTCGTGCGCCGCAGGGCAAAGGGTGTGGGGGCGGCGTGTGTCCAAAGCATGTTTGTGTAGATGCACTCACTATTCATCCGTCATGTTTGCTAGTTTGTTCTGTGTGTGTGTGTGTGTGTAGGTCGTGTGGCTTTGGTGGGAACAACGGAGTCTTTCCCGTATGAATCAGACGTGCAGACGTGCAACGCAGTACGAAATGGAGGGGGGAGCGTGTGACACGGCAAGGCCTGCTTGCTGCTTACTGCGGGGCAATGCTTGGTCCCAAGGCGGATTTGGGTGGCGCCATGCGCCCAATCGTCGGCGGCAAAGGCGCAAACGAAAGGGAGCACGTGCAACGGGCCCTGGCACGTAGACGGGACCAAGGATAGCCCTTTGCTAGCCTGTGTCAGAGTAGATAAAGAAGCAGTCCGCCCTTGTGGGCGCGTCAGAATGCGGCGGTCGGGGCGAACAAGTACGAGGTACTGGGGATGCGGGACGGCGTGCAACCAACGAGTCGGCGCGTGTGGCGGGCGCTGCAGGGCGGCTGTGTTTTGGCACGGGCAGAGAGCAGCGGCGGGCGGCAAGGTTGAATGTCGGGAAGGGTGGTAAGCTGGTGGCCATGCTTTGTCGTGTTGCAACTGTCTCTCTTCTTAAAAGTTGGTCAGAGACTTGCACTGCGACGTTGACTTCGGTCATGGACCGAGTGGGTGGAGGGAGCCAGCCGACTCTTGGGGGTTCAGATGGTCCACACCGGGACAAGGATTGACTTCTGCGCACGGCGGGCGGACCCAGGGATGTCTGGGCACTGTGCTTGACAAAGGTGCGTTCTGCTGGCAGTGTGCCGGTGTGTGAGCGGCCTGAAGGAGTCAAAGTCGGCAACAGGTCCGAGGCGTCGAGCGCGGACAAAGGACGGCGGGTGGGAGGGGATACGAGTCTGTGGTGCGGGTGGGACAGCACACAGCGGGCACGCGGAGGGAGGCCGAGCGAGTGGCGGATGCGGACGCAGGGGGGCGATGTGGGAGATAACAAGGTGAGACAGCGAGTCATTGCGTCTGTAGAGTGAGACAGAGACGTTCAAGAAGCAATCAGACGTTGACTTTGAGACGTGCGCCCACTGGCGCCCAACCGGCGCCCACGACGCCCCCAGAAGTCTGCTCGGAACGCCCCCGAGGCACACATGCGCCGCCCGCACACACATCGACAAACGATCGACCACCAACCCGCCTTCGCGAGGGCGCCACCGGGGCGCAAAGCGGGCGTAAGCGCTGCAAGCGAAGAACACGGTGTGTGCAGATGCGAACAACAAGCGCGGAGGGATGGGCCGACACAGGAGCTACGCAACCTGCGGCGCTGCGGGTTTCCCATGCCAGTGGCGCTGCTGCTTCTTGGTGGCTCGAGAGGGGTCTGTGCGATCGCCGTTGTCGTCCTCCACACACGACAGCAGAAAATGACACTTGTGACGACCAATTCGGGCTCCGCATTTGCGACGGCCCCATGCTCGTTCCCTTGACTCTTTCGCTCTCGCGCCCTCGCCCTCTCTGGCCCCCTCACATGCCCATTGCCAACGCCTTTTGGCATTGCACACCTCGCCGCCGTCGAGCGCGGCCAGAATGGCCCGTGGACAGCGTGTATGCGCAGTGGGGGGAGCTTTGCCTGCGGTCGGGGCCAGCAACAGGCTCTTGGACGACGCCACTCAAGCCTCTGAAGCAAATTTGAATGGTGCAAGACATCGTGATCGCGTCCGCCGCGATCGTTAGTTGTTTCAGTGTCGACGACGGTGCGGGGTTCTCGACGTGACGTGCCCAACACGTAAGCGGCGCAGGCGCAGTGGCGACGCGTTAGTCCATGATCGCGAGGGCGTAGGGTGCGCCTGCCTGCGCCTGCGCCTGCGCCTGGCCTGTCGCGCTTGGGCGCAGGTACGGGCGCGTCGCGACAACGTCACACCCTGGAAATGGGACAGTTAGAGGCGGTCAGAGTAGGCTCGTTGCATCGCGTGGCCAGGCTTAACACACGTCTGTGAAGCTCCACGTCACGTCTGTTTGTGGGCGGGGAGCAGCACGGCGTGGATGGTTCTGGCGCGACAGGTCGCGCCACACGCCGTGCCGGTATACGCCCGCCGACACAGCTCCGCGCCAGGTGATCGGCACGCCGTTTGCCCATGATGAGCGGGGATGCGTGGAGAAGGACGGGAGGGAGAGGGCGGAGAAGGGGAAAGGGAGAGAAAGCGTAGGCAGTCAATGCGACTCGACCGAGATCGTACCGCGCCCGCCCGCCATGCGCACTTGGCGCCCCGTCCCCGTCCTCGCCCCGACGCCCCTCCACGATCCTTTGATCCCTCACGACCCCATCGCCCAGAACCTTACACCGACCTGCGCAACACGCGGGGCTCGCCCCGGAGTGGCGGCAGGTGGCGCGCAGTACAGGCACACCGCCTGGCACGGGCGTCAATTGCTGTTTTGCTGCGCTATACGCCCGTCCGTGTTGCGACCTCGACCACGGCGGGCACCTTGAGCGAGCGGGCAAACGAGACAATCACTGCCGGCTTGCATTGACTTGTAGCTTGGTGGCAAATGAACAAAGGGCAACGCGGAAGTAAATTGCCACGCGAGTGGCGTCGATCACCCCTTTGAGCTAGATGACTGTACCAAAGTCGAATGCTGGATCCAAACAAAGTACACACCAGACTCTCGACACCGACCCATGCTCCTCCAGCCGACATGGCGGCCGTCAAAGCGGAAGACATGCCGGAGGAGGAGCTGGAATCTGACATGCTTTTGAGCGAGAATGAGCTCGCCGCCCTCGCGGCCACCGAGGAAGCCGAGCGGCAGCGTATCAGCTTTGAGCGCAGTCTCGCAGGTCCCAGCGTAGGCAAAGCTGGTGCGTCCTGCTGACGGGGTGAGAGCTGATAGAGCAGGACTTATGCGCGACCAAACAGGTACATGGGTATTTGTATCTGCCAGCTGACGTACAGAGGTTAATCGTATCATCGCCGAGGCGTCCAAGGGTTCCAAGTGAGCTTCCTGAGGTCTGTTGCAAGCTCACACCAGATTCTACTTGAACCAGAAACGCAAGGATGAGGAGCTCACGGAGAAGATTGCGTGGTTCAAGGCCAAGGTTAGCTTTGTGGTCCCACTTTAGCTGACAGCAGCGCGACGAGCTCATGGGCATGTCGTCCGTGCCGCAGCTCGAGGCCGACGCCGACCGCATCGTGAGTGATCACCATGGACGAAGGCTCACCCAAGCTTGTGGAGGTGGAAGCGACGCGTGACCTGTCTCAGTCCATTGTGCACGTAGACATGGACGCCTTCTACGCCGCTGTCGAGGTCAAGCGCGACCCGTCACTCAAAGGCAAGGCTTTTGGTGTCGGCAAGGGGGTGCTCACCACTGCCTCTGTGAGCTACTTGATCGATTGCGAGCTGATATCAGTACGAGGCGCGCAAGTTTGGGTGCAGGTCCGGCATGGCCACGTTCATCGCCAAGAAGCTCTGTCCACACATCATCCTGTTGGTGATCGAGTGTCGAATGTACCTGACGTCAGCACCAACCTCCATTTTGATCTTTACTCGGCCGCGTCGACGAAGGTGCGCGAGGTGCTCGTCAAGGTGGGCTGGGGTTGGGATTGTCACTGACGAACAGTACGACGAGAACCTAATGATGGCAGGGCTGGACGAGGGCTATCTCAAGTGGGTGCACGCAGCCGCCATTACCCACTGACGCCAGCATCACACCGTACATGAAGACGCACGGGATGACAGCGACCGAGGTCGTGACGCAGCTACGCGTCGAGGTCGAGGCCAATACGGGGATGACCATTTCAGCGGGAATCGCCCCAAACCGCATGCTTGCAAAGGTGCGGCTCAATCTGAAGTGGAGAGCCAATCTGACGGCAGATCTGCTCTGACCAGAACAAACCGAACGGCCAGTTCGAGATTGAGTTTGAGCGCGCCGCGATCGTCAAGTTTATGCGTGACCTGCCTATCCGGTACGACTGCGGCGGTCGACGTCGCTGACAATAGGAAAATTCCGGGTTTTGGCCGGGTCACGGAACGATGTCTGGAGGGTCTCGGCGTTGAGGTGAGGTCTGCGACATTGTTCAAGGACATTGTTCAGGACCTGACAGCAGACATGCGGTGACGTATACACGCGACGAGCAGAGCTGCTTGTCATGAACCACTGGTTCGGGTTCCGCGGACTGTGCAAGGCCCACCTCGGTATCGCGGGCAACACTGTCGAACCGCACCAGCGGAGCGAACGCAAGAGTGTCGGCGTCGAACGGTAGCGCATGGCCGCGTACATAGCTGATGCCCAGGACGTTTGCCGATAAAACGCGCGACGACGAGATTCTGCGTGAACTCGAGAGCATCGCCGAGGAGCTGGAGAGGGACCTAGCCGCGACGCAGTACGCCGGCAAGACCGTCACCGTCAAGTTCAAGATGCACACGTACGAGAGTGAGCTAGACGAACGATCAAACCAGCTGACAGCAGATAAAACCCGCGCTCACTCGGTGAAGAAGTACCTCACCAAGCAGGAAGAGATTCTTCCTGTAAGCTGGCCAGTTACTTTTCGCAAGCTGACATCAGATTGCCGTGGACCTTATCCGCAAAGAGTTTCCCCTCCGTATCCGGCTGCTGGGGATCCGCATGTCGAATCTCAAAGACCTTACGCTGCCGGAGACAGGCATTAAGAATGTAGCAAGCTCTACGTCGTAGAAAAAGCTGACAACAGTTTCTGGCAAAACCGGGCACGAGTAACTCGGTCAACGCGTCATCCGCCTCTTCGCGTGAGCTTGAGACTGTGGATATAACAGGTCTCGACAGTGACGACGAGGAAAGCAACACCTTTGTGCGGCCGAAATTCCGCGCGAGGTCACGCAGTGGATCACTTGGCGGTGTCTCGACACCAGGTGTCGATGCTGAAGACCCCGAGCCAAAGGACGGCCCAATGTGTCCGGTGTGTAACAGGCACCTGGGGGCCACGACGTCGAACGCCGCACTGAACGAACACATTGACCTGTGTCTGAACCGTGACGCGTGCAGCGCAACGCCGTCACCGCGGAAACGGGGCGCGGCGGACAATGGCTTCAGAGGCACGTCCAAACGACCGCGCGGTAAACCAAAAGGCAAAGGGAGAGGGAACGGGGGCAGTGTGCTCGACTGGCTGCGGCGCGCACAGTGATTGGAGTGTACGATACGTCTGTCTGTTGTATATATACTATGCATGGCATATCTGCGCTAACCGCTTGTGCCACAAACCGCGCTCGAGCGAGATCAGTGCTGGGGTGGTTGACGAATGTGAAAAGCTCCGTTGGGTCGATTCATGTTTACGTGTGTTTACTACGGCGATGGCCGGACGCGTCGCATTTTACCTCGCTCCACCAACAGACTTTGATCGCCAACTGTGACTCTTGGAACCACTCTCTTCTTCATACAGTAAACACTACTCGACCTGTCTCTAACACTCGTGCACCCCCGCATGGCCCCATCGTCGCCGGCCACTGCATCCTCGCACGCGACCGCGTCGAGTGACGCGCTCTCAAGTCTGACAAGGGGCACGACGGCAGCTACTTCTCCTGCGCCCATGTCGCCCAAGTCTGCCGCAGGAAGCGCGGACGGCGCGTCGGCGTCGGCGTCCGGGTCACGCTCGCCTAGCCTGTCGCCTGCGCCGGAGGAACCGCCCAAAGCGGGGACGAAGCGCAAGGCGGCTGCGCGGGCCTCTGACGCGTCGACGCCAGCGAAGAAGAAGACCAAGGCGGCGGCGGCGGCCCCGGCGAAGGGGACGAAAGCTGTGGCGGCGAAGAAAGGCGGGTCAAAGGCGACGGCGGCGACGAAGAAGAAGACTGCCGCCGAGGAGAAACCTGAAAAAGGGACATTCTGCCACCAGTACGTCTTGCCCAACCTCGGAAGGAAAGTTGCTGACAACAGGTGCCGGACCCGCTGCGAGCCCGAGAACGTGCTCCGGTGCACCAAGCTGCGCAAGTACACCAAGGGGACGCCTGCGCGGGCATGCAACCTCGCGTGGTGCGAACGGGACCTGACGAAGCGGTACGCTGTTGACCCCGACGCGGTGCGTGAGCGGGGTCACGACGTCGACGCGGCCACGGCCGAGCTGCACGACGCCGACAAGCCGTACGTCTTTGCATGCCCTTGCTGCGAGGACACGTGCCAGAACTCGACGTGTCGCCAACGCAAGGGTCTTCCGGCGCTCGGCGACATTGTCAAGCTCGCTGCGCAGCAGGGCGTCACCCCGCTCGAACTCGTCGCGCAGGCCGACGCCGAAGGTCCAACGCCCATCGGCAAGTCTCGGCCCCAGGCGTCCGAGCTCTTTGACGGCGACCTCAGTGATCCTGACGCGCCGCCCAAGAAGAAAAAGGCTGCGCCGAAGAAGGCGGCGGCGGCGCCGGCGAAGGGCAAGAAAGCTACGCCTAAGAAGGATACGAAGAATGGCAAGACCACCAAGGCGACGACCAAGGCAAAGACAGGCAAAGCGGCCGCGGCGGCGGAGAAACCCGCTGCCAAGGGCAAAGCTGCGAAAGAAAAGCCAAAGGCGCCAACGCGCATTGTTTGGCCCAAAACCGATCCCCCCGCTATCCGTAACGTCGACACGCGCCTGGGCCGCGAAGAGGCCGAACAGCGCATGTATGTGAGTATCAGGTGGAGTTGGGGTAAAATCTGACCGCAGCTGCGCGAGTTTCTGTGCCGTTTCCGCGGCATTCTCAACATCCCTGACCGCGCTCTGGGCCCGCTGGACGACTTTGACCATCCGCTGAGCGAGGCGACTGTGCGGCAGATGGCGAGTGCGATGCTGGGCGCGGTGATGAGCGATGGCGGCGCGTGTTTAGGCATGTCGGTGTGGAACCTGGACGTGATCGAGGATCTGCGCGAAGAGCTGCGCTACGCCGACTTATCGCGCTTTGTGCAGATTTTCCGCCAGCTGGAGGACGAGCTGTACGGCCTCACGCTCCCGCCTGACCCGACCAAGGAGGCGAAGAAGCGCAACGAGGCGGCCATGCGCGCGTTACTGGATTTAGGCGCGGACGAGCCCGCGCCGTCATGGGCGACGGACACGGGGCCCTCGCGGCGTGGACGTGCCAGCGCCAGTCGCCTCCCACAGCCGTCCGAGGTCGTGCGCATGCTAATCGGTATCGCCGACGTGGTCGCCAACCTCGACGAGGTCCGCTTCCACATGGACCCGAAAGTGCTGTACAGCGACAGCGACGCGATTAGAAAGCTGTCCCAGCTGCACAAGAAGGAGGCGACGCGGTGGGCCGAGGAGAAGAAGAGGCTCAACCAGGCGCGGGTCCTGTCCAAATCTGCGGCGGGCAGCAAGGCCGCCAAGGCGAGGGTGCGTGCTGTGAGCTGCTGCAAATGACGTGGGCGTGACTGACGGACAGTACGAGGAGGCCGAGGAGGAGACGAACCTGCGCCACCGGTTTTACGACCTCAACTACCGTACTGTTGCTGCACGCAAGGCGCTGCGCTTTGAGCCTCTCGGCACTGACCTCGACGGGCGCGTGTATTACACCCTCACCCCCCGGCTGATCGACGAGGAGCGCTACAGGCCTTCGGGGTGGGCGAGAGGCGTGTTTATCTGGGGCCGCGGATGGGACCAGGAAGACGACGATGTGCCCAGTATTGTTGAGCGCTGGATGGTCGTGTCGTCCGCCAAGGGCGTGCGCCAGCTCGCGGACCATATCCACTGGCGTCTGCGCATCAAGGAGGACGAGATGGCCGAGGCGGCCGACAAGGGCGTGGCGCCGCCCGCGCCCGCGCCCGCGCCTGCAGTGGAGAAGACACCAGCGAAGATGCCCAACGGCAGGGCCAAACTCGCGAATGGCAAGGCCGAGACGGCACTGGCCAATGGCGGCGACGGCGGCGACGGCGGCGGCGACGACGGCGCGTCCGACGCCGGTTCGGACGACTCGGAACTCTCCGCTGCCCCGACGGAGGAATACGACGACCTCCTCGAACACCTCAATCCCCCTGGATACGTGCCCGACGCCGGGACGGTGAGCCACGAGCAGTTTGCGCTGTTCATGGGCCTCACCGAGGTCGCTACCTTCCTCCGCGCGCTCGAGTGGAAGGGCCACTAGGCGCGCACAGATTGAATAGAGGCTGCGTCGCTTGTATACTACCACACCACACGCAGTACACATGAGTGCATGTATATATTTACCCATGGCGCGATGCTTCACACTGTTCGGGCGTGTGTCTTGTTGTCTCTGGCCGGTTGAGGGTGGTCCCAGGGCGAGTTGTCACGCCTGGGTCGTAATCACCAAAGTTCGGCGTGGTGCCCAGCCGGCTGTCGCCCGCCACTGCGCCAACCAATTCAGCACCGCAGCCGATACCTTGAACGGCTTCCGCCCACGCCGTGCGCGTCGCCGTCACAAAACCCACAAGATGCATGAATCTATCAGATGTATTCCCGTGTATGTGATCGTGTATGTGATCGTATCGTTCGTTGTGTATGTTGGGAGTTACAAGAAGTGCGTTGGGAAATGATTATAGTCGTGGCTGCGCCGGGGTCGTCACATTGCTACCTCCTCGACGTACGTCTTGGGTACGACGCCCTTACCCGTTGACGCCTGTGCGGGCGTCTCGGCATCGCGGTCGGGGAGGGGCACGAGGAGCTCGCACCACATGTTGTCAAACTCCATGCCCTCGTCCGTGAGCTCATAAATCTCGCCCCGCTTGATGGGTACCTCGCCGCGGCCGAGTGTATGTGTAGGCGGGGGGAAATCGAACAGGCCGCGCACAAACTTGCCTGATGCGTCGGTCGGCGGCGTCGACGCCCCGACAGGGGCAAACGCCGAGCACGGCACCAGCCCTTCCTCGTCGCCGTCGTCAATCCCGCGCCGTGCCTTGACCCACCCGCTGCCGTCCACGTCTGGCTCGACGACGCAGAGCACCTCGCCGGCGGCGACGGACAGCTCGCGCTCGCCCTCGGCGGCGTACGTGTATTTCACCCGCGCGAGCTGCATCGTCGCTGGGCGTTCGGGTTCGAGCGCCTCAATCACCGCTTCACGGTCACGCTCCGTCTCGGTGTGCACGAACGGCACAATCAGCGTCTCGTCCGCACGTAATGGCTCGACCATGTGCGTCGAGGGCGTCGGGCGGACCTCGCGCGGGCCGCCGTGCGGTGCCTCGTACATTGTCGCGCGCCGCAGCTTGAGTGCTGTGCTCGTCATGCTTCGCCGGATCCGCCCGCCGTTGTTACTCGACAACCGCCGACGACGCGACTTGAGCCCTATGCACTCCGGGTCCACGTGTAGCTGACAGTGTTTGTGCAGGGCGATACCGCAGTGCCGGCACGACAGTTCGGATTTGATTGGCGACCACACGTTCTGCTTGCATGCGTCGCACGGTGACGGCGTCGCGAAGGCACGTTCCTTGAGCTCGTGCGCGAGCTCGGGACGAGGGTCGGCTGGGAGTTAGAGCTGTTTGAATGGAAGAAACTCACGCCCAAGGACACGTTCCATGCAGTCCATTTCGGCTCGGGCGACGGCCGCGCGGCGCTCAATTATGCCCAGGTCGCGCAAGTGCGCAATACGCTTCTCCCACATTGCCTCGGCGTCGCCAAACCCGCGGTTCGACGAGTACTTGGCGCATAGACTGCGGATGTGTTCGAGCTCGTTGCCTGCGGTTAGCCCAGCGCTAAAACTACTACTCACGTTTCGTGATCAGTATGCCGTTGCCCTCGCCGTCGTCTAGGGGCTCGAGCTCGGAGGCACTGAGCAGCCATCGGTTGACGAGCCAGTTACGGTCAAAGCGCTTGGTCGTGTCGAGGTCAGGCGTCTCGTTTTGCGCCCATGAGGGGGGGATAAACTCGACGCACTGGAGCGATGGGAGGGACGTGTCAAAGCCAAGCGACGGGTGGTCCGTTGCGCTGGAGGACGTGGAGAGACCTGGGGTAGATCCGGGCGTGGACACGGCGCCGCCCGACGACCGCGACGTCGTGTGCGACTCCTCCTCAGACCCGTTCCAGTCCAGGAACGCGTCCTGATCCTTGACGAGGTTGACGACGGCGTAGCTCTTCTCGGCGCGGTCAAGCACACCGCGCAGCATGTCAATGTGCGCACGGTCCTCCTTTGCCTGATGACGCAGGAGCTCGAGCAAAGTCTGCTGGATATGGGCGTACAGCTCGCGCGCCTCCTCGCCCCATCCGCCCGGCCCGCCGCCCTCGGCCACGTCCCGTCCGCCGCCACCGGCGCTCCCCTCGCCAGCAACACAGACGACATACGACTTTTTGCGGTCTTTGCGGATCCGTTCCGCCTCGGCTGTTGCCTTCTCGAGACGTAGCCACTCCGAGCTCACATTTGGCCCGTTGATCGTGCCCTTGGCCTCGGGCGTAGCGCACGCGCGTAGCCGTGCTTGCGCCGAGCCGTGTTCCCGCACCGCAACGTCGTACTTTGACCGCGTCGAGTCGACGTACTGGTGGCCCTCATCCCAGCGGCCACGGATATCCTTGGCCCACGCACCAAGCCGGCGAGTGGCCTCGCCTCCGCGCCGGTCGAGGTTGTTGAGCGGCTGCGACAGCTGGCTGTTGAGCGCGTTAGGCCGCTTCGTGTACAGCGTCGCGACAGTCGAGAGCTGCGAGAGGTGTGCGCGCATCGCGGACGTCACGGTCGTTGGAGGCGCCTTGGGCGACGTACCCGGTGGTGTCGCCGCGACGGCGTCCAGACGCCCCTCAAACTTCTTGACGGCGGCCGCGAGCGCTTGGCCGTACTCCTGCTCGATCCGGCCGACCGTGTCGACAAACTCGCGGTAGTCGCGCACTGTCTCTAGCGAGTCACGGAGGAGGTACATTGGCGTAGGGGTCGACTGGCCGCAGGCTGGTGGGAGAAAGTTGGGCCGCGCGGCGTCGTGGACCCATTTGCGCGGAGGGCGCAATGGTTCCTTTGGTGGAGGCGCAGGGTTGTCCAAGAGCGGCGGTGCGGACGATGCCTGCGCCGCATCAGCAGCAGCGTACGACACTGTGCCGCCTGGAGACATGTACCCAGCATTTTCGCTGGGCTGGTGATGGGGCTGGGGCTGGGGCTGGGGCTGGGGTTGGGGCTGGGGCGCGATAGAGTCGAACACGGCAGGTGACGAGTGCTGTTGGTGGATATGGAGGGCGGTGGGAGTCGTGGGCGACGACGATGGCGGCATCGACAGCTTTCTCGTCTGTACACGCACTCGACGGGCTGTGCTGCCCGAACTCGCGCTGTCGGCACTGTGCCTGCCCCTCGGGACACTAACGGGCGGCTCACTCCCTGCGCGGTGGTGGTGTGCGTGCGCATGTGGAGTTGGCGTCGCGGGGCCAGGAAAGGCCCTTCTTGGTGTTGATGGCTGGCTGCCACCTCTCACTGGAGTGTGGCCACCGTAAGAGGACGTGGGAGGCGCACTGCTGTGGGGAATACGGAGGGGAGAAAGGCCGCTGTTGGCCATGCTGTTTGCCTTGGCCATGACGGCCGGATGCTTTGGACCATGGTGCAGGTTACCGAGTGCAAAGCTGGGGTAACCGCCGTTCAGGTCGCGGTAAACGTCTAGGGATGCACGCGGATCGTCGTCGGCGTTGGGTGCCCATTGCGCCGTCTCGACCATGACAGTGCGAGGTGGTGGTGGGAGTTGGGAGTGATGGTGTGGGTGGGTGTGGACGACGTGTGTTATTTGTTTGTAGGCGTTGTTGGCGACGAAAGCAGGGAGAGCCGTGCGCCACAGTGGGGGTCCAAGTTGAATTGATGGATGGAGAATGGAACAGTGGCGAGAACCGACAAGGATATAGCGAGCAAGCAAGAGCGATCAAGAGTAGACGCCGGCGTTGACTAGTGGGTGTGATCTGTGAACGCGAAGGGAGAAGTGTGGCCATGGCAACAGAGTTTGCTCTCGACGATTGCAGCAGCGTGCTTTGGTGGGTGGCGATGCGCCAGACACTCAAAAAAGGTACGAAACATGGCATCAGGGTGTGGAGGCGCAAAGGGCTTAATGGCCGAGACACTAAGGGTAATAAGGAGGCCATTACACTCGCAGTTCTAATCACCTATTAGGCACGTATTAGAGGCCCACTTGCCATGACGTCGAAACGTTTGTTGTAATGACGATCCTCCTATGGTTGTGCTCCGTTTCTCGGCCACACCCGCCGTCCCACTCTGGCTCACAACGTCCACCAGGTCCCCTCTTTTCGACGCCGTTGCACAGCATTTGCGGATCAAATCCGCCGGCAGCTCGGGACAAGACAATGATGCATATACCCGGCACTGCATCCTCGGCTTGCTCGGCATGGTCGTGCGCGCGCGCACGTTGCTGCTGCACATGCGCAGCGAGCACCGATTGTAAGCGGTTGTACGCGGTTGGGCATGGGTTCCAACTGCTGCGCACGTTCTGCAACAGCCACCATGCAGCTATACTGTTCGTACTGTATACAACCACTCCCACACGCGTCATAGTTTTTCCCACATGCCCACACGCGCCACACGACGCACGACGCACTACTGACTAAACGACACTAGCATGCACTTTGTGACAGCTTGACAGCACATTCCGTGAGCTTGCTGCGCAATGAGAGCATAATCCGACACAAAAATGCCGCGCGCGTGACCACTGTTGCCGCACTTTTTGGCCGAGGCCCCACTCCCCAATCTCTCCGCACGCACGCGCTCATTTAGATAGGGGATGATGGATGGATGCATGTCATATTCGTGGCGTCATCGGAACGGGAACCCACCACTGTCGGTGAGGGTGAAATCTTCCCAAAAGCCATCGAGATTAAAACCAACGTCCATGTCGACGTCAAAGAGCCCCGCAGGTACCTGATCGAGGTCAAACAAGTTGCTGTTACCCTGCTCGCCCGCCTGTGCGCAATGGTGGTGCTGCGTGGGGCCTCCGCCGCCCGCTCCGCTCGGAGACGCACCGAGCAGTCTCGACAGCTTCGCGTCATTGCCGCTGCCGCTGCTGCCATTTCCGCTCAAGTCGTTGACGCGCAGTGACGCAGATGACGGCGCCTCGGGCGCTTCAGGCGATGGGAAGCGCGACGGTACCTGACTCTGGTCACTCAGCTCGCTCAGACGCCGAGACAGCAGCCGCAGCATGTGGCCGTATCGGCATGCTGGATGGTCCTTGTCCGGGCTTGCGAGGAGCAGTGCGGCGCAGCATCTCTCCACAAGTTCGCTTGTTCTAGTCGTCAGCATTGGGGCATTCCATTTGCGTCAGTCGTGACGACGAGGCTCACTTGGCTATGTCATTTTTTGCGACAGCTCCAGAGTACGCCGCTTTGAGCGCAAACGTGCCGCTGTAGGCAAAATTGATGAGGTAGCGGCTGGGGAGGTACTGGAGGACGCCCGAGGCGCCGAGACGGAGACAGATGCCCAAGATCTCTTGTGCCGCGTCGATGGACTCGTAGATGAACAGAGCGTCGGGGGACGTCGCCGAGCCGCGGGGGAAGATGTTGACAACGGCCGAACGGCCAGCCTCGCGCTCATGCTCGGCACGCTCCTGCGCACGCTGCACGTGCGCCTGGAACGCAAACGCCGCTACGTACAGGCGTACAAAGTGGTACGTGCACCACGTGAGTTCGCGCGCCGAGTCGAGGCGCCACACCTTGTCTTTCCACGTAACGCAGAACGACTCGAGCGCGCGCCGAAAGTGGTCGAGAAACTTGAAGTACTCGCCCTTTCGCACCAGGCTTTGCGTTCGCGCCGGCGTCGAAAACAGAATGTCGTGCGCGTTGGTCATGATCTGCGTGAGCTCCATGTACGCTTGCATCATGGATGCCGAGTCGTTGGTGTCGAGGCGTGCTGGCGACGGCGCATTCGCCGGCGGCGTGTCGCCCTGCTGCTGCATCATGTACGGAAAGTTGACGCGCGCGGCCGCCTCGCCCGTCTGCGTAATGTCTGAAAAGCCCTGGAAGCACAGTGTCGGCCCGCGACTCCAGAACGCCAGGCCCGTACGCAGACCCAGCGTCCGGTCGTACAGATAGCACCATGTCCACACGCCGCGGGCGCGTTCCAGGTCGGCGTCGCGCGTGCCGCCGTCCTCAAGCGCCAGCTGGTCAAGACCCAGCCCGTACGCTGCGCGGATCGCCGTGCCCGTCAGTGCCCAAGACCGACGGTTCTCGAGTCCTTTCAGACCCTGCGGCCCAGCGTCTGTTCGCGGGCCTGCCATGTCCGCCGATGTCGAGCTCAGGTGTTCTCTAGGCAAGTTCTCAGCCAGAATGAGCACGCCCTCGACAAAGCCAATGGTCGGCTGGAACCCAGCGCACGCATAGTCGGTGAGCACATCGCGCACTAGCGCGTACGTCTTCTCGTGCACCTCCTTCATGCCTGGGTTGGGGTGATGCCGGCTTGCCACGCAGACTATTGCGGATAGCAGGAACGGGTCGTCCTGTCCCAGCGCCGCCAGCTGCGACTTGCTCTGTGGAATGCGGACGGTCTGGAAAATTGGCTGCTGTCAGCGGCGTACGCTCAAGAGGACTCACAAGGACCGGATGGTGGTGCTGGAAGAACGACTGAACGAGGAGCTCGAGCTTGCGTTCGCTGAGGATACCGCGGCGTATGAGGACAAAGTCGTCGAGGCTGCGTGGCGCGCCGTCCTCTGCCCAGGCTACACGTTTGCGTTCCTGCTGCAGGTCCTCCTTTTCTCCAGCAGACCCCTCGCCGTCGCCGTCGGCGTCTGTCGCGGCCTTGGCAAGGATCTCGAGCGCGTCCGTCTCGTTGTTGAAGCTCGCAACGACGATGCGCCGGGTAGCGTCAGGCTCGTTGTTGTTACGCCTCCGCCGCTGGCCCGTCGGGTTGTTGGGCGACGCCGTCGACACGGACCCATAACTCGATGTAGTCGTGTTGGTCGGTGGATCGACATAAGGCGACGCACCGGGGCGCGAGTCGAAGCGGTTAATCTCTGACCACGAACCGCCGCTGTCTCTCCGCAGGTCGCTTGTGCTGACCTGCCCGGGCATCTGCGGGCGCCCCTGCGCCGGCGGCGGATGTGCGGGAGACACACCAAGTCCCGGGCTCGCAAAGGCGTTGACCTGCTGAAAACTGGCCGGATTGGAGGGGTAGACTTCGGGCTTGAGATCCTCGTCGCCTCCCTTCCTGCGCCTCTTCTGTTTGTCAGCTAGAGCCAACTCGGGTAGCACGCACACTTGGAAGGAAGACGCAGTTACGCTGTTCGCGCCGACACCGCGTGCATGGTGGTTCAGAGGGAGCGTTGACGTCGCCGAGGTCGCATTTCGCTTTCCGCAGCCGGCAGTGGACCTGGGGGAGGTTAGGTGGGCGTCAGGGCGCTGGAGTGCTTACACATGCGCGGTAGCCGCGTTTCGGTACGCGATCCTCGTCCTTGCGCTTTGTCGGCGTCGAAGACGAGCTGGCCGATGCTGGCGGCGGGGGGGCCGTCGTGAGCTCGCGCGATCCGGCAGCAAGAAGGTCCTGCATCGAGGTACCCGGCGGCGGGGATAGCCGGGACGGCGGGTGGGAGAGGCGCATCCGCGTAAGCAGCGGGCTTTGAGAGCGGCGTTGAGGAAAGACAGTACCGGCGTCGAACAAGTATGCGTACGCCTAGTTGAGTTGAAGGCTTACGTCGCGCACGTCGAGATGGATGTGCTAATCGTTCGACAGTCGGGTTGTGTTCTCGAAAGCGGCGACGCTCACATGCGGTTCCGGCTAGCCGCGGAGAGTTGCCGGTTACGTAAGTACCACGTCTGTGGATCCGTGCGTCTTTCACGTCCCAAGTGATGCATACAGGCTGAAGAGTTTCGCATGGGATGCAGATGTCTTGTTCGAGTGTGCTAGTATGCCGGCGAGGAGTGGCTCGGCGCTGGTGGTATCGATGTCGCCAGCGGCGGTAACTGCCGGGCTCCGGCGAGGGGCGGCCCGGCATGATCCCCAGTAAACAGTAGCAGTGGAGATAAACACGCGCCGCGGGAAGCGAGCAAGCGGACGCATGGACGCAGCGAGTCTGTATCGCGCGTATCGGCCTACCGCCGCGCCTCGTGCATGGCCTGGATGCGGGGCGCAAGACTAGCACAACTCCTCAAACCCCAAGCTCAGAGTTCAGCGCGGTCGGTGCCTTTAGTCGCGCAGCGTGCTGGTTGATAGGGGTGGCTCGATCCCATGTCCCCTCAGACGCGTCGAAGGAACAACAGCGCGCAGAGGCCTTGGTACCTTGTTGCCCATCTCCCGTGTATGAGTGTTGCGCGCTGCGTTTGATCTCACTACAGCTCGCCGCGGGAGACGTTCATGAACTACTGGTACCTCGACGCCGCGGCCAAGCTCAACCGCGACTCGTGCCGTCCGTGTGGCTGGTGGCCGGGGCGTGACGTGGGAAGCGAAGATACAAACGCAGCTGAGAGTCTAGACCACTTACACATGCGCGCGCACACGCGCACATCAGTGCATGGGACATGGGCCGGGGCGTCCTTTGGCTAGCTGACTCCCTTGACGATGTGCCACGGGTTCGGACAAGCTTGGCACACGACGACGCGTCGTTGGGCCATCAACACATTGCGTGCGCTGTCTCTAGCAGATTCTCCATAGACGCAGTCGAGTCTGCCCCACGCCCTACGGAGTACTTGCCCACCAAGTTTTGGTACTCATCAGATGTCGACGTGAGTGCGTGCCGTCTTGTCGCGGTCTAGCCCAGCTTTGCCCGACGCTCGCGCTCGCTACTGCTGTCCGACTCGCTCCCATAGCTGTAGTTCCAAAGCTTGGCATCTGCACAAACTTTCATACCTGTCCAAGTCGCTGTCAGCCTCTGCCGCTCCCGGTTGTTGAGCGGCATCCACGAAATGTACGAAACGGGGCAGAGCTAGACAGAGCAGCAAACGTCATTCACCCGCGGACGCGTCGTTACCCCACCCCACCCTCCCAGCCATCGTGCGCGGGGAGCGCTCGCCCATCGCCCACAGTGCTCATGCATACACATGCTTGCGGCCACGGAAGATTGTAGATCTTAGCATGAAGCGGGCCTGGACAGCCCACGATTTAGACAACTGGCCATTTCAGGTGCTTGTCGGCCCGCTCGGACCTCCTCGCTCCGACTCTGCGTCCCGGTTCCTGCTCAAGCGTACATCAGGGGTTACAGTTTACAATGCTCGCGCCCGGCGCAGGCCACGCAGGACGGCGAGCCGCTCGCGCATATTGTCTGCCTCCTCCTCTTCGTTGATTTCTTCCGTTCCTTAGTCTTCTGCCTCCGCCTTACGCTTCCGCGGTGCTTCGTGTGTGAAGCAAACAATGAGATTGATGGATTGAATGATAGGGTGCAAAAATGTGGGAACAATGACAGGCGACGGACGTTTCGTGGGCGGAAGCCGAGCCGGCCAAGGTCGGACGCCGAACGCGTCTAGGAAGGGGTCAGTACATGATATTCCCCGACACAGCCGACACGATGGTGGTGTATGCACCAGTTGGGTGGGGCATGGCGCTAGCTGCGGCAATGCACGACGCTACGCCCAGATCCAAAGGGTTCCATGGCGTTTTGGCGTTGTGCGCGCCATATGCACACACACACACACACACGCGCGCGCACACAGCGGAATATGCTGCGCAAATGTTCAACTCACATCTACTGCGCCGTGGCAGCTGCTGGGTGGCTGCCAGCAGCGGCAAGACGCTCCTCGGCGGCCTTGATCTGTGCCTCGAGCTCGGCGAGCTCGTTCTCAAGGTGCGGGATGAGCGACCGCCTGGGAAGAGTCAGTGCACGTTCACAGCGGCAAGGGTAGAGAGGCGGTCCGTGGGTCGGGCCAAGCAAGAAGCATGACAGCTTGGATGACGTACCGCTTCTGGAGGTTGAGCTCGAGCTCGGACACGTCCTTGTTGCCGCCGCTGGCGGCGTTGCCGTTGGCGCGGGGGGCAAGGCCGGCGCCGGCGCCGGCCTCAGACACGGACGAGAGGGTGGACTGGGCACCTGCGGCGGGGCGCTGGCCGCCGCCGACGACAGCGTCCATGAGCGACGAGGACGAGCCGTTGTCGAGGCTGGGAAGGGTGAGACCCGGGCGGGCGTTGGCGCTGCAGCTAGTCAGCAAAGGGCAAGGGGCGGTGCTGCACCGCAACGGGGTGTAACGGTGTGCGAAGTGGTACTCACCTCTGAGTGTGGTGACCGTTCATGGTGGCGATGGCGAGGGGATGTGGTGAGGCGAGCGGGACGCGCGAGAGGTGGTAAGCCGACCAGGCAGTGAAGTGTGTGAGAGAAAGGGAGGGAGAGGAAAGAAAAGCTCAAGTGGAGAGTGGTAGTGGTGTCAAGCGGAATCAAGCGCGACCGAGACGAGGTTGGAGGTGTGCGAGGTGTGCGAGGGTGTGTGGCGACCAGCAAAGAGACGCCGTGGTGGAATTGCCGGAAGCGACAAGTTGGATCCGTGTTCATTGCATTGCGTGTGCATTGCCCCAGTGGCTGCCACCAGGGTGCAGTCTCAGAGTTGTGTTGCTTTGTGGCCACTGTCCCCTGCAACCAGAGCGCACCTGCAACTGCTCCTGCATCCTCGCTACGGTCTACGGGCTGTTCAAAGCCAACTCTCATGACGTTCAAAGGGGTTTCGCGTCGCTTGGGTAGAACCAAGTGGAGCAATATGCCTATCTGTGTCCACGTCTGCAGTTTCCTGCCTGTGAATTGAGTGGCGTCGTGTTGTGGCGCGACCACAAACGCACAAACGCACAGTGTATGCTTGTAATCTATGCAGTGCACGCATGCTACACTGCCTCTGTCGCTGCATTCACATCCACCGCTGTCAATCAAAGTTCATAGTGGTTGTATGACGCGCCTCGTCTCACCCCCTTTCAATCTCGGGCGGACACCCTCTCCTCTCCTGCCCTGCACTTCTCACCCTGGCAACCCTGTTTCAGCTTCGCGTGGTTTGACAATCTCCCACACCCTGAATATTTCCCCAAGCTACCCAAGCCACAAAAACTTCACCCTGGGTGAAAGACTCCGTCCCAGGCAGCTCGCCCAAGGCTGCTTGCAGGGTCAAAAGGGTTCAGGTTTCATCCAAACACACACCCCATAACGCGCCATACGCACTCGTCACAGTCACTCAGATGAGAAGTCGTTGTAAGTGTTGAGTGACCTCGTCGCGTCGTCGCGTCGACGCGCTTCTGCATTTATTTGTGCGTTTGCTTCTCCCTCTTCGATTTCTTCCAATCTCGTCTTTGCTTGCTGCATCTGGCGCCCTTGTGTCGCTCGAGCGTACATGTGCCTGCTCTCCCCGCATGCCTCGACCTAGACTGTCGCTGTCGACACCTAGCGACCTGAATACTACTAGACACCGCACAGGCCGTCTCTTGGCGTCACTTCAGCGTCTGTGTGTACATCGACTACAAATACAGAGCGAGAACAGATTAATAAGACGTGCTGCGTGCTGTCGTGGCGGCGACGTTGTGGCGGTCCGAGTGGTGTTTAGTCTCAACCCGGTGGCCCATGCGCGCGAACGTCTGTGCCTCATGCCGTCCCTCCTTCTGGCGATCACGCTTCTTGCGCTTGCGTTCAGCTGACTCACACTGACAAGGGCGCACTCTACGCGCTCGCGCACAGCGGCTGACTTCCCCTCTTCGCAGCAACGCTGATCACTCCTCATTACGCCCTCTTTGTTCTTCCCGGCCTTGAACGTCCCGGGCGCAACTTACACTTTGGACCTAGCACTGACCCGCATCGAGACTCGACTCGTCCTCGTACTCGACCTCCCCCCATGACAGGCTGCGTACGGCCGCGCCCCTCACGCACTCACGCCTCACGGCCGCCTCATCCGCCAGCTCACGCGCGATCGTAATGAATGATTCTCCCCAGACTAATGACGTGAAGTGATTCGCGGCGTCATCCCCGTCTCAGCTACGATTGACGCCGAGGACCACGGCTGTCCCTCGACGACGACGACGATGACCACCACAAACACGGCCAGATCAACTGGCTACCTTGACCTTCCCGTTTCCGCACTAGGCCATGGGACAAGCACCGAGCGGCGCCGGAGGGCACACTGCCCACATCCCTGGCCGCCGCCCCAAGCACACACTTAGTACAACACTGAGACGGATGGTTGAGCTGCGCCCCTCGTAAATGTACGCGAGAGGACGGGGCGCTCTATACACGCAGGTTACCACGGCGGTCAGGACACCATGATCGAGCTAGGCATAACACCCGCGCACCGCACGCGCGCTGAGGAGTGTTGATGCAGAGCATGGTCAGAGCGGAGAAAGTGCGCGCAAACAACTTGGCAACGCCGCAGGTAAAGTAATCCGATGACGGAGATGAACGAGTTGTCAACTCTCAACTGTCTCTCTCGTGTCTTGTTCAGTTTGTCGGCGTCGCCAGTTAGCTCGACCGCCCTCTCGTCTTCGACCCACGTCTACTCCTGTTAACAACATCTGGCACAAGCCTGCTCATGTCGCGAGCGTCGTCGGTCGCCGCGTGCGAAACGCCTGCCAATGTGAGCTTAGCTGTGTTTTCTTTCATACGCCGCGCTCACACGTCGCAGGGCGGCGTGTTCGACTTTAGCGCAGTCTTTGAAGACTTGGATGCCCAGGTGATGGCCAGTGCCGAGGTCCTCCCCGTAAGTAATGACGATCCGTCATCGGGGTCCGCGCGTTGTTCTGCTCGGCCGCCTAACAGCTAGGGGCTCTACGCATTACCGCACGTTGAACCTCCCGCGCAACCTGCGGTCGCTGTGCCTCCAGCATCCCGGCCGCAACCACTTAACCTGCGGCTGCTCTCAGCACACACTCGCGTGGACACTGGGAGCACACATCCATTCACCCAGGCCTCAGGCATGCTTACACCCCCAAGTACGTATGGCGCTGTTGCCAAGCGAAGCTTACCGCAGTGTCTGGATGGTGCATTGGGAGCCTGGGCGATATCACCGAGGCGTCACCATTCCTCTCTCCCGCATCCATTACCAGCACAAATACATCCAGTAGCCAGAGCTGGCCGCGTTTCATCAATCCACAAGAGCTTACGCCCAAGACGCCAGCATTCAGCGGAGGCATCTTCAGCGCCGATCCTCCAAGGGTACATGGGGGCGACGAGGCGAATGTGGACGGGACAAGCGGTGGGTGATCAGCAGTGTGACATACAACCTCTCGTTTGGACTTGCTCTCAACACCATGACCGGTATTAACTTTCCAGCGCGGCTTGCTATGCCTGCGAGCAACGTACGCGGCACGGCGGGCCCTTATCCCCGCGCAAACTTTGCAAGCCCGTTCTCGGCCGGCCAGCAAGACAGAGTCAAAGGGATGACCACATGTCCTGACCCGCCCCCGTCGCCGAGCGATTTCGTGTACAAGAACAGGACCGTGCCGGCTGCAGGACCGTCCAGCGAACCGCACGCGGCGGCGATAAAGGTGAGCTGAGAGGAACAGCGGCGCAGACTTCCCGTCGCTGACATGAGCCGCAGACCCGCGCGGATGGGCTCGCTAAAAAGCGTAGTAGGCTCGACTTTGAGCTCGTGCCCAGCACGCAGCAGTCACACGACGCTGAAACGGCGCCCCGCCCCTTTGACAACTTCCAGTATATCCCGCCGCCGCAACCCAGCCATCTCTCGCGGACCGTAACACCCTCCCCAGTTCTGCAGACAAAGGCGTGGGACGGGCCCAGCGTACCCCTGTCTCTCTCAATCGGAAACGCCTCTGTACCCGCCGACCCCGCCGATGTTCCGCCAATGTATCCCCGCTCGTCGTCGCTTCACCATACGTCGAGCCGCCACAATGAAGATGACGTGTCGATGCGCGAGTATGTCCCTTCGCTGGCGGACAGCGGCGACGACGATGACGACGTGCTCGACAGCCGTGACGCCAGTGACGCGGATAACGACAGTCAGAGTGGCGAGAGTGAGGGGGAAAACGTGCGGTGCGAAAGTGTTGACGCCGATCCGTCGCCCTCTACGCCCCTCCGCGAACTCTCCGCGTCGCCCTCCGCAGCCGGTTCGGCCGACAGCGACTACGTCCCGCTCACTACACTCGGTACACGGGGCATTAGCCGCCCGCGTCCTGCGCCAGCGACCAAGACGCCTAGTCCCAAAACGAGCAAAAAGGCCAAACCCACGCCACCAAAGAGCACTCCTAAACGCACTGCGCACCGCTCCACAAAGTCCAAGCTCGGCTTCCGCACAGGCGAACGCCGCATGTGCCAGAACCGCAACGCCCAGAAAAAGTACCGCGACAAGAACCGCCGTCTCGCCGACTACGTGAGTTTTCCTACGCTCACACGTTGTACTGACGCCAGCGCGCCGACTTTAACGTTGACACGATTGCCATCGCGGCCAAATGGAAAAAGGGCAAGATCTCGGCGTCCGAGGCCATGGAGTTTGTGCACCAGGCCGCGCAGACCTTCCGCGAGGACATCAAAGGTTAGTTGCGGGTAGAGTGCATCAACTGACGGCAGAAACTTGCGCCATGACTGGTAACAGGCTCGAGGACGACGTCGCTGCGGCGATGTGTTAACGTGACAGCGGGCGTAGTGGGGTCAAGGGCAAACCCAAATTCACGACACTTCACGACATACACGGCGCCCCTTCGTTCTTGCACAGCAAGCCTCTGTACAAACATCTACACTTGTCTCGCATGCCCGACGACCGCTACAACGCGCTTCTTGTAACTTGATTCGGATTTGTCTGTAGACGTTTATGCCACATTGCCACTGCCACTGCTGTATTCGACGGAACCAAATCTCCTCCGCCCGTGACCATGATGGACATCGAGGTTTGTCCCTCCAACCCCCTTGTTGTTGTTCAACCTGCATCCATCGCATACACAATGGTCGACGTCCACTCGCCCGCCAACGGCGATGGGCCCGGCTCCCCCGAGCAGGCAGAGACCTCGCGCGACGGCCTTCGCCGCATGCAGCGCATCTCGGAGAGCGCGCGCGTATCGGAGAACCTGTACGTCTTCTGTCCTCAACCCCTCTGATGCCAGCTACGCCGCAATGTTCCACCCCACGACGTCGGCGATGGTGTACCCGCCGGCGGCGCCGCAGCGGCACCACGTGATAGCGTCAGTGTTTGGGGCGGACCGGCCGCGCGGCGTGCCGTTTCCGTCGGTATGGCCAAAGTCGGATGTCATATCTGTGTCGCCTGACGGACGCTGGATATGCGTGTTCCACCCGGGCGTGTCCAACATGCGGGGCGAGCCCGGCGTGGGCGACATCGTCATTTACTCGTCCAGCGTGCTCGAGCCGTCCACGACAGCAGGCACAGTGACGCCCATTGCCAACCTGCCGCTGTCCAGCCCGCCCTTGGCAATGCTGCACGTGTACCCGCCCCGCACCCGTCTGAGTCCAGGCGGCGCATCGGCTGCGCCACCCCTCGGACCCGCGCCGCCCCCAGGCCACGGCGCAGCCAAGGCGCGCGGACCGACCCTCATCGTTCTCACCGCCGAACTCGTCTACCTCTTCCATCCCCACCCGTTACCTGGCACAGTCGTGCTCGATACCCGTTCGTCGCACGCTGTACCCACTGAATCCGTCTCGGCAACGGGCACAGGCGGTACGGCGCCGCTTAACTGGACTATCAACACGCTGCGCTGCCCGCTTGGTGCACGCGCCTACGCCGATATAGCCAACCCGGGTCCCATGACCAGCACGTTCCATGCCGAACGCGGATGGCTCGGCATGGTGGGCGATAACAGCGGCGTGTGGGCTGCAGTCGAGACGGAGGGCCGCGTCGACGCCATGCGTATTGACGTGGGCCTCGACGCAAACAACATACCTTGTAAGCTTGAGACACACAGTGCTGAGCTGATGACAGATCTCGGAACGACACCGCTGCCGGCGCTGCCGCGACCGCGGCCGGCTCCATTCGACGACGCCCGCTCCCCGCCTGAAGCGCTTCTCGACGACGTCGTGTTTGTCCCCCTCAAGGACGGCGCAGCGAACGGAACCGTCGGCGGCGACAGCAAGGCGACTGACCCAGGTATCGGGCTTGTACGCGTGTACCGTGACGTCGACGGCAGCGGGGACAATGCAGGCAACACTAGATCGCGCATGCGCTTTGAGCTGTGCGAGCTACGGTACCGCCCTGCAGCGCTCGTCGAGGGGTTCAAGGAGCTCGGGCCGGGGACGGACGCGCCCACAGCTCACGATTGGTTCCCGTCTCTGGCGTCGCGTACAACCACCACGAGTCCCGAGGGCACGACGATTCTCGCGCTACGCGCGCTGCCGGACGTGCCGCCGCATACTTTGGCACTTGCGCTCGTGTCGTCGCCGAGCGGATTGGCCCTTACGCACGTCAACCTCGTCCCGCCGCCCGAGGGTAACACGGACGGTTCCGGCTCGCCGCGGTGGCACGCCCTCACGGGCGAGGAGCGTGTCCTACCGCCGGCAGCAGGGACAGACGCGACTGGCGGCGTTACCCTCGTGCCGACGCAGGGCGTACTGCGTGGTGAGATGGGCTTTGTGGGCATGTTCTCGACACAGCCCGCCCGCCTCGTTCCTGTGCCTCGCCTCGGCGCGGACGCCACGGCCGTCGAGACACTCAAGCACACTGCTGAACGAGCCGCGCGTTCCGTCGAGCTTGCCGTTGTGCAGGGTGTTGACTGGAGCGACGCGGTATGTGCTGCTTTCGCACTGGTGTCCCGCCACGAGGCTACCGAGCTCGCCGCGGCCATCCTCGAACAGGCCCTTAACCTCTTCATCAAGCATTCGCGGAGCTACGTCCCACACATTCTCCGCCTGCAGGTGGCCGTGTGGGCGCTCACAGACGACCCACGTAGAGCGCTTTCCGCCGAGCTCCTGCGCATCGGCGAAGCCAGCCAGGCGTTCTACCTCTGCGGATCAGAGAAGGACGGCGTAGTGTCGTTTGATCTCGGTAGGTTAACCGTCGATATAGTCAACTGACGCCAGACTCTGTGTGGAACCTGGTCGATGTGTTTGAGTGGGGCCTCGGCGTGCTTGGCCAGGTGATGCGCGACGCCGTCGCCGAGCGCGGCCAGTCAGAGTGGGCGCCGACCGAACCCCGCACCGAGGGATGTAAGTTGCCTTGAATACTTTCGCAACTGACGCCAGCATCGCGCTTGCTGTACTTTGTGCACCCTTTACTGCGTCGGATACTCTCACGCTTCATTGCTCTGCTCGACGCATTCGCAAAGTTCGCTACGGGGCTGGACGTACCCATCCGCGCGCCCGAGTCGGCCTTCATGCTGTCGGAACGAAGTGCGCCGGCCGCGGCCGTGGCGACTTCGCGGGTACAGGACGCGCTCGAGCGGGAGGGAGTAGATCTGAAGGCGTGGGGCGAGTTCTTGGGCGCGGTAGGCAAGGGTTCGCGGCCAAGCGACGCGGACACGTGCGCGTCGCTGCTGCGTCTGGACCTGGCGCCGCTCGCATCTTTCCTTCCCTCCGCACTCCAGGCTGTACCCGCCTCATCGGCGCTGTTCGCGCCCGAGGCAGCGGCGGAGCCGGCGCCGCGCGACGGCGCAACGTTCGAGCTTGTGCGCGCCCGCCCCACAGCTACGTGCGACCGCTGTGCCGCTCCCCACGTCCTCGCTGCGTCCAACGTCATGCGCGGTGCCGTGCCCTCCCCATGGGCGGCGTGGAAGCGTACCTGGACTGCTAACTGTCTATGCGGTGGAACGTGGGTACGTAACCATCTCGAACCCCCGCCCGGGCTGCGTACGAGGTGAGCCGGCCGGGACGAAGTAGCCATGTGATAGACTGGATGTATCTCATTGTCTTTACCCTTGGCTGCGCTCGCTCATCTGGCCTCAGTGGCCAGAGCATTGTTACCTGAATAGGCTATTGCTTATATAGTAACAAGACAAACATTGCGAATAATTATTATAATAAGCTTGTGATAAAACCGTCTTTACAGAGTGGGGCAGATACTCTTGGTGGTACGACGGCGGTTCCGTTTTTGATTTTCAAAGCCACGTCACTGTCTATCACCAGGAACGATAGCATGCCGCCGCCTCCGTCGATAACAATAGTCGCCTCTTGTGCCGCGCACGACCATCCACAGCATCCACCACACTTAGACAGCACGATGCCCTCGGTTCTCCTGTTTACGGGGCTGCCTCTCGATGTGCGCGAGCAGGACCTGGCGGTGAGTCTGTGTGTGCCCGGCGTAGGCGGGATGATGGGCTGGGCGTGAGCCTACCGCGCCGATCACGATTGGCGTGTCCACGACTCCATCTCCTTACGAACCTCCCCCTGGCTAGACCTCGTGCTGACAACAGGAACTGCTTACGGCCGAGCCGACACGCCTCGCTCCCGCCAACGTTGCGGTCACGGCGCTGTATAACGGCCAGGGGACGTTCCTGGGTACATTCCTCGTGGAAGTAGCTGGCGAGGCCGAGGCGGAGCGCGTGCGCCGCCAGTTCTCGGGCCAGGTCATTGACGGATGTAAGTGGTTGTTCTGTTGCGGGGCTAATTCCAGCGCACACGCTCGCGGTACACCATGTGTTGCCAGCGACGATGGCGCACCCTTCGCAGACCGCACCGCAGCGCACGGTAATTCCGCCGTTCGGTAGTGGCGCCGGCGCTCACGCTCACGGCGGGGGTAAGAGGGGCGGCGGTGGCCCCGGTCCCGCCGCGCAGGCGTTTACGCCTGCCCAGCCCAAACCGTCGCTCAAGACTGGCGGGCGCGGTCATGGCCCCGCTGGCGGCGCGGCACCGCTCAAGGCTGCAGCGAAGAAGGAGGATAACGCCAAGCCGCCCGGGCTCAAGCTCCTCGGCCGACTGGGTAAGGGCGGTAAAGCGGGCGAGAAGGAGCGGCAGAAACTGTAAGCTATCTTCTTCAACGCCGTACATAGACTGACGTGGCAGGCTGTTGGAGAAACAGCGGATGGCGTTGGCCAAGTCTCGTCCTGGCGACGCGCTCCTCTCCCGACTTGCTAAGAGTCCCCAGGGGTCGCAGAGCTCGCCGGCGTCGAAGCGGAAGGGTAAAGCCGCTGCGGCTGCTGCCGCTGGAAAGGGGAAGAAGGGCGGGAAACCCTCGGACAAGGTCGCACGGGCGAAGAAGGGCGCTGGCTCCGCGATGGACGTCGACAAGCCTGTACCTGCCGCCGCGCCGGCTGCCGCTGCCGCGCCTAAAAAGCCCAAGACCCAGGCTGAACTTGACGAAGAAATGAAGGCTTACGAGCGTCAACGCCGCTTCGCTGCGGCCTAATATTGCACGACTAAACAGGGCACAAAGCAGACATACCCATCGCCGCGTCTAACGGCGGCGACACGCGCCACGACTCCCCGGTGGTCACCGCACACAACTATGCATTCGTCGCCATGCCGACGCCGCCGATCATATGTACATTTACACTCGAGCCATCGAGGCCACGTCATCACTTTCGTGTCTCTGCGTTTTCTCTCCACGTCTGATCGCTGATCCTTGATTGCTGATGGTTAATCGCTGAACGCTGATCGCTTGGTTTTGACCTTGATACGCGCGTTGGTGCGCGCGGTGAGGTGGGGGATGAGCCGTCGCTGACCACATGCGCGGGGCCACGGTGTTGCCATCACCGATGGAAGCACTGAGGGCAGCCACACGCTCACCAGCCCATGCGCGTGCCGACACCAGTGGCGCCACCGCCCTCGGCGTGGAGGAGCTCGTGCCGTCTCTTCTCGATCGCCGCGACGGCATGTTCGGCGGTCTCGACGTCGTGGTGCGCGGCCATGGCGTCCTCGTCGTCCTCGAAGACGAGGAGGTCGTCGTCTCCTCCACCTGCTCCACGTCCTCCACTTCCGTCGTCGTCGAGCATGTGGTCGTGCGCATGGTGGACGTGGTGGAGATGGTGCGCGGCCACCACCTCGTCCTCGTGCTGCTGCGCGCGGGCAAGGTCCGCTTTGGCGGCCGCAAGCATCTTGTTGTTCTTGTTGGTCATGTACGACAGGAAGCAGCTCCAGCCTGACGTCAGCGCGTGCGTGCGCTGGCACAAAGCCTGGGCCGGGGCCGTGTGCGTGCGCATCGTCACGGACGGTGCGCTCGCGGGCACAGTCACACGGACTGTGCGGCTAAGCGGTGCACTCAGGACTGATCAGGACGTTGGTGCGCCACGTCTGCTACTCCCCACATCCCCACCCCCGCAAGCATCAGGCCGCACACTGCGCACGCCTGATGCGTGCGCCACAGGCCCTTGATCATCACGCACCTAGTCCCACAGCCTGCTGCACGAAGAGACGGTGCTGCAGCGGCACAAGGCTAAAGTTGAGTAGCTGGGTCGGCGCAAACACCATGAGCGACTTTGCGTATGCGCTGGGGAAAGCGAAGCGGACGAGGTCGCCGACCTCGCCGGCGCTGTGGCCCTCCATGATTCCGTTTGACGTCCAGAACACTGCGGGTATGGCGTTAGCACGTGCGCCGTGGCGGCCTAACCACAACCACAACCAGGAGCAATTCCCGGCCGACTAACCCGATACAATAAAAGGACCCCACATGCGCTGGTCGAGGGCGAGCTTGGCCGAGAGAGCTGCGTGAGCTCGGAAGCCACCCCCACGAAGCCACACTCACTTTTGACTCGCGACGCGTACTTGATCGTGTCGACGTAGCCGAGCCACTTGTGCGCCAGCGGCGCGAAAATGAACGTGCCGTCTGATGTCAGTCCGGGGAGAAGGGGGTTGCTCACAGAATGCCTGGCGCGCCGCTCGAAGGGGCTGCTGTTAGCGCTGCCAGCTCGACTGGACTCACGCGGTAGGGCAGCACGGCGTCCTCGTCCTCGTACCAGCTTGGCGCTCCTGGTGGGAGCTCTGGCTCGGCGACGCCGATGCGCCTCCCCTCAATACCAAACTGGGCGATCGAGTCACCTAGGAAGAACATGGACCCGCTCGTGATCATCTTGGTGCGCAGGGGCGCCTCGCGCAGCTGTCTAAGATAGCCTGCCCAGAGGCGCCGAGCTAGGCTGTACCGCGCAGTGACTGTGGCGGACATGGTGTTGAGGAGGGGAGGGAATAAACTGAGTAGAGGGATGGGTGAATAGTGAAATCGAGAATCGAGAGACTTTTGAGTCTTTGAGTGGCGGCCGCGGCGGACGGCAAGGCGTGCTGGACACTGGCTAGCCGGTAGCGGCGGCCGGTGCGTGCGTGAGTGCGTGCGTGCGTGTGGTTGGGCGTGCGTTGCTTGGGCGTGCGTCGTGAGTTCTTGAGAGACAGTGAGCGGCGACAACGTGAGTCGATTCGATCAATTGTGGGGCAGTGTGCGGAGGCTAAGGGGGTGGTTACGGGGTAGCGACGAGACGGGTACTAGTACTGTGGTGGCCTATGCAAAGTGATGCCCCAGCACCTTCAAGCAGTGCCGCCATGCTTCCTTCTGTTCGTCACGAACAATAAAGCCGGGGAGGACGGTGCGAAGGGTGAACGGGGCACCGATGTGTGCCCTTCAGCAGCAGCGTGCCAAGGTGATGCGGCGGCGCTGTTGCTGATGCACGTCGCTGGGCCGCCCAGCCGCCCCGCGTCGCCGCGCCTGAACCCTTCTGTGCATCCTGCAACGACACCTTGCACACTTGAGGGAACGCCATACGCCTCTTTGTGACCCCATCAAAAAAGTTTGCACGACGTACTGATGGCGACCAAGACGCGGTCCAAGCACAAGGGTAGTCGTGCCTGCCGACGCGGGGTCCCCGCTGATATCGGGCAGTTTCATAGACCGAGCCTGATGGGCGCGTCAATCAGATTATGTGTGTTACGTAAACACTTATAGCAATTGTGTGAAGCCAGGAACAGCCACCACGTGGTTTGTCATCCAATGCTCCATGCTCCATGCGCCAGTGCCACTTTTAAAAAGCCGTCCAAAAATTCCGTGGGCCGAGAGTGGGGAGTCATGAGGCTGACAAGGACAGTCAGCTGAGGAGAGGCTGACACTTTGCCCAGAGCGGCAACGGAGACATTGACGCGGTACGAGGGGGGAAGGGACAAGGCGCGGCGACACACAGTGTGCGGGCTCAAACGTCAGCTGGACGAGACAACCTTCCCTGCTGTGCCCCCTGCCGCTGCCCCGTCACACACCACACCGCACCAGACGCCACGCTTGCAGGCTGCACGCCCGCCGCCAGCGCCATCCTCCCACTCTCCCTCTCCATCCTTCCCTTCCTCCACGGCACCAACTGCAACTAGTCCTCTCTCTCATTCTCTTCAAATCTCGACTCTGCCTCTAACCCACATTCTCCATCGGCCACCTCTTCAAGGCCGACGAGCAATCCCCTAACGACCTCTTCCACGCATAATCCGTGAGTCGCTGGCCGTCATCGCGCGCTCGTCGCTTTGGCCGTCGCAACACCGCAGTCGTGCTGATACACCACCGCTTTGCATCTTCCATCCTCGAAACGCGCGCTGTCGAACACGACTTTGATCACACTCGATTCACATCACACTCGTCTCTGACTCCCTCGTGCCCACGCCCCGTTTTCCGCGCCGTCACCTGACGCATTCTTCCCACCCTCGCCGCCGTCTCCGCGATCATCGCCACCCCCTTGTTCTTCCCCGACCATCCCCGCCGTTGCCACCCACTTCCATGCTCCACTCGTCAACTTGACCGCATATTCTTGCCTTCCATCCGTGCCACTCACGACAACGCTCTGTCTCCCACGTCGTCACGACGCGTGCTGCTCGCATCACGTCTGCGCCGTGTGCATCTTCCACGCCTCCCCCCCCCCCCCCCCCCCCCCCACTCGTTGCTTCCGCCGGCATTGTGTGACGCAACCGCGCGCGTCCATCCTGCTTTCCTGCCTACCATTCTCTCCCACGCAGCAGTAGAATAATCAAAGATGTCTGCTACCGCCGAGTACGACTACCTGTTCAAGGTAAGCAGCGACTGCGGCCGCGGTGGCAACGAGATCAAGCAATGTTTGGCCTCGCACGACCACTGCCGACGCCTTCTTGACGACGAATTCTGACCCTCCCAGCTACTCCTCATCGGTGACTCTGGTGTTGGAAAGTCTTGTCTTCTTCTCCGGTTCGCCGACGACACCTACACTGAGAGCTATATCTCGACTATTGGCGTGAGTGGTCACACCTTGTCGTTAGCTAACCCCTCCAGGTCGACTTCAAGATCCGCACAATCGACCTTGAGGGCAAGACAGTCAAGCTTCAGATCGTGCGTAGGCCCCTGCCCCGCACTCAGCGAGTTTAAAGCTGACCCCGCACCTTCTTCCGACTCGACTCTTTCCCCTCTCTCTCTCTCTCCCCTCAACTCTTCTTCCAACTTATCACCCACCCTTCTACCCCTTTCTCACCCCTCGTCTCTCACCCGACATCACGACTCACCGCGGCTCTGGTGCACACTAACGTGGCGCATTTCGTTGCTCGTCTCGCTGCTCCGCTTGGTGAACTCTGCCCGTTGGGCTCGTGAATCCGTCATTGTTGTGCGTTTGTCCGCGTCGTCTCGACCCAAACCTCGCCCTGTGGGCCCGGCTTGCGCGTCATGGTTGCTGTTGCACTCTCGGGTGTCCGTTGTCACACTGTCCCCGTTTCGACTGTCAAACTACCGTGCCGATAACTGCTTGCCTTTTCACCCTTGGCTCTATCGTGCGTTTGTCCCATATCGATCTCGCGTGGGCGGATCGATCTAAATCACTTGGATTGTGGTCCGTGTAACCCTTCCAATCGTCGTCAAAACCAATAATGCCGTCTGTGGTCAACATTGCGGCTAATCGTACTCAATTCCTTTCGTCAATCGTTCCGGGCTCCCTTGGTCGTTCAAAACGTTTACCCGTCGCTGTCGCACTCACCTGTCCCTCGCTCCTGGCAATTGGCATTTGTCTAACCTCTGTGGGTTGTGCTGCTGTGCTGTTTTGTTGCGTGTGTGGTCCGTGTGTTGTGCGAACGAACTCGAAAACCGTCATCGAACTTGGATCTGTTGCGAATCGTCGTCTTTGGGTGTTGTCCATCGTGTTGTGCGTTGTTTCCCCTGCGTGGTAATCTCGCCGTCGATCGTGTCAATTGTTGGTCGCTGTTGTCGTTGAAATCGACCTGTTCGTCTCGCCCTGTTGTCAATACTGCAATTATAACCCGCCCTTCGACTGGTGTCGTTGTGGTCGACCTCGTCGTGTTGTGGAAACCGGCTTGGCTCGTTTGTTGTCGACTCGTCTCGATATCCCCTTTTTTGGTCAATTCGTGGCCTCGGTTGCTTTTCTGGTCGCTCCTCAAAACCTGTTGCGTTCGTCAATTTGTTGCGTATTCGCTCTTCAAATCTGTTGCGTGCGTCAATTGTTGCGTTCCGATCTTCAAAACTGTTGCGCCGTTGCTGCACTCGCGCGAACGGCTCCGTCCGACGCTGCGTTCAAAACCGATTTTTCCGCCGATGAATGATGGCGTGTAATTTGGTAACTATATCATAATCCGTACGCACTCTGCCCCCCTTACGAAACCCGCCCACATATAACTGGGTTCATGTCCCCTTCCTACCACTACACTATTCCCTATCGCCCACCGCCCTGCCCTCTATCTTTTATTTGATTGCGCTACGAACAGTGGGACACTGCTGGCCAAGAGCGTTTCCGTACAATCACTTCTTCTTACTACCGCGGTAAGTCACGTTGGCAGAAGCTTTGCTGACTCGGCACAGGAGCCCACGGCATCATTGTCGTTTACGACGTGACAGATGGCGACACATTCGCCAACGTCAAGCAGTGGCTGCAGGAGATTGACCGTTACGCTGTCGAGGGTGTCAACAAGCTGCTGGTCGGTAACAAGTCGGACCTTGCGACCAAGAAGGTGGTAGACTATGCTCAGGCCAAGGCGTTCGCCGACGAGCTCGGCATCCCCTTCCTGGAGACGTCGGCAAAGAACGCCACCAACGTTGAGCAGGCTTTCCTGACCATGTCCAAGCAGATCAAGGACCGGTGAGCAACCTCGAGTGCCCAACGTGACTGACATGCAGCATGGGCTCCAACTCTATGGCTTCTGGGCCGGGCGGCAAGTCGACGATCAAGGGCCTTGGCCAGAACGTCGAGCAGAAGGCGGCTGGCGGCTGCTGCTAAGGCTCGAGACTACCCGAGTCGCGCGTTCAGCATCACGGTGATGTAGGCCACTGCAGCAGGCGCTTGTGGCCTCTGCAGCGGCGTCTTTAGAGCGGGAGGGAGGCACTGCTGCCAGCTGGCACGGATGCCGGCGTCTCTCTTTGTAGGCGCGTTTGTATATACGAATGTGAACGTCTGATTCATAGACGCTGGCGTTGTGGACGTTTGGTATTGCGTTAGGACGTGGGCAAATGTCAGGGAACGGCTTGGCGCAGGGGATGTGAAGGAGATGCGCCACATGCCCGTGACATGCGGACGGCTGGACGGGCATTGTGGCCTGCAGCCCGTCAAACAGGCAACGTCACCTTGTGAGCTCGGGCCAGAGATCGCGAGACAACCGGAATGCGCAGGTGGCGTCGGTGGAGACGTATTCGCACTCCTGCCGAGGCGGTAACGAGGGGACACCAAGGGAAGCTACGGCCGCCGAAGTGTTGTTTAGAGTGGGTGGCCAAAGTAGACTATAAATCAAATTGGTCTATTGTCATAAACCGTGTTTGTAAAGGCGGCGTCGGTGTAAAGCGGCAATTGAAAGCGCGCTTGGGACCGCGTCAAGTTGAGCTAGCTTGGACTCGTACAAACACATTCTCGACATTACATCCACATTGTTCCGCACTCTGCGGCGAGGCCATCGACCACGCATCATTGTTTGGACCCCTCGCGCCTCGCGCCGCCGACATTATCCAAGGGGTAGAGTTGTCGCATCCGCCCCGACGAAAACAACGGTACCTTGTTGCACTGCGGCGCACCGACCACTGCTCTAGCTAGCTGGCCATGGCGACGCTGCTGAGCATCCCCGGCTCGCTCGTGCCGCGCGCACACACGACGCTCTCGTTCGCTGCGTTCGGCGTCGCGCTCGCGGCCGGGTACGTCGCCGGTCTGTGGGAAGCGCTGTGCGAGAACTCGGTAGCCAAGTGGCCCGTGGAATGGTTTCCCAGCGTGTCCGCAACGTGAGTCTACCGCGATTTCTAGCGCTGGGCCTAGCTGACGCTGCAGTATTGGTGACCACGCTGGACCGCGCGCGCCATTCCAGATCCTAATCGCCCTCACGGCTACACCGCGTTTTGTGCTTCTCGCACTGCAATGGATTGCGCACCGGTATCCGCCGCGGGGACGGGCGCGTGGCGCGCCCGCGTCCGTGTCGGCTTCGAGTCCCACTTCCGCGTCTGGCGCGTCCGCACACGGCACCAACGGTCTGCGGTCCCGCCGCCGCGATCCCGCCGCCGAGAGCGCACTCCTTGAAAAAGGCGAGGGAAACAGCGACGGCGTGTACCCCGCTGGGAACGGCTGGGCGGACGTTGAAGCCATGTGTGGTATTGGCCGCACGTTCTGCTGCGGTGGCTGGATGTACATCACCTCGCGGGACCAGCACGGTGAGCTCTGACGCGCAAAGTAGCTGTAGCTGACATTACAGACCTGCACGACCTGTTCATGATCGTCTACCTCGTTCTCAACATTCCATGGATGGTGCTCTCGACGATGCACTCGACGACCCCGCAGGCCAAGCGGTGGCGGTGAGTTGTGCTGCTTATCCTGTCGCTAACTCGCCAGCGTCGTGACCATGTCCGGCTTCTTCCTGACCATCCCGCCGCTCATCCACTTCTTCCTCAAGCACTCGGTACAGCGCGTGCCGGGCGCGTACACGCACTACGCCTTCTTCGAGTGGGGCCTCGTGTTCTGGGACGTCATGTTTGACGCCGGCGCCGTGTTGGATCTCGGCCACCTCCAGCTACGCGTCATCGACACGACGCAGGGCGAGGATAACGGCGTCGCTCAGGCGACAGGAAAGGGGTGGGTTGAGCCAGCATAGAACCACACTCCCAGACATGTATTAATTGGTTGCAGCACAGCAGGCGGTAACGGGCTCTTCCTTGCGCCTGTCGTCGCCTCGCGCCCGCGCTCAGAAGAGGACTGGACCGCAATCGCGTCCGAACCCAGCCGTCTTCCTCAGCGCCCGCTCATCGCGTACCTCAGCGACCTGTGGTTTGGTGCGTCCGATGTCTGCGTGCTCTGCTGATCCTCCCCAGCTACCGTGTTCTGGACCGTCTTCACGGGTGTCTCGGTCCAGCTGTTCTACTGGTCTGTCTGGAGTCTGTCGCTCACCGGATCCGAGCTCGCCATCTTTATCAATGTCACGCCGCACGTCTTCAGCCGCCAGAGCTACCGTGCGTACGCGCTCAGCCGGCAGGGCCAGTTCCTGCACCGCGCGCTCATGGTTGCGCTCGGGCTGGGATGTTTCGCCATTCCCTTCGTGGCCGGTCGCTTCCTCTGCGTCGTCGCCGCCGTCTGGTGCGGCTGGTGCATGTTCATGGCCGACTCGATGCGTGTCCGCGGCAGCCCCGAGATGGTCACCCAGGCAAAGAGTAAGCCACCCCGAAAACACCGCTGACAGCAGTCTTTACCACTGGCCTCGTGCTCTGCATGCTGCTCAAGTACATGAACCACTCGAATAACCCGTTTTGGGCGATTGTCAATGGCGACTCGGGCGGCTGGAACAAGACTGGCTTGGCCATCTCCGCCCTGGCCCTCGCAGAGTTCTACTACCGCCCCAACAACCTGTTCCCTGCGTCGCCCGTTACAGCGACACTCAAGGACAAGCCCGCGGACGGTATTCCGTCGTCCCGGGCCGAGCGCGTCGCCATGATCTTTGGCCTGGGCGCTCTCGTCCACCTGCTCCAGACGTTCGTGTGCGACCCGGGCACAATCATCTCGTGGGGATGGACAGGTTACCCCGTTACTGGCCCGCTCCTGCACCCGTGGGGCGGTGTGGTCATCATCGCTGCGGCGGCGGGCATTGCCGTCAACTTGGACGTGCTCAACCCCGCGACGATGCCCATCCCCTTCGTTGGCGCCGGCATGCTCCTCCTCTTCCCCAACTGGCTGGGATACATTGGCGGCCTGCTCCTCGTCTTCTACCTTGTCGCGGTCGTTCCCGCCGTTTTCCGCGTCGCGTCCGCCCTGCCGCCCAACGTCTGGGGCCACGCAATGGCGTGGAACGCCTTCCTCGACGTCGCGTCCGTCCTGACCGTCGCGTACGCGTTCGTGCCATTCGGCTGGGCGCTGCGTGAGCGTACCGATGTCATTCTCGCCATGCTCCTGATCCCCCTGCCGTTCATGCTTCGTGCCGTTGGCGCACTCACACGCCTCCTTCCCGGCCAGAATGCGCTGCAGGCTCGCAGCGCCGCGCGCGTGCGCAACATTGGAAAGTGGACCAAGCTCGCCGCGGGTGTACTGGCTGCCGCGGGCCTCGTCGTCGGCCTCGAACGCCAGGCAGCGTCCGCGTCGTCCAAGAACCCGCCCACGCCGTTCTACCCCGACCATAACATCTTCACTGGCGGTATCTACACTGTGCATTTTGGCATTGACGAGCCCGGACGCGACTCGCAGCGTCGCATCGCGTCGCTCGTCGAGGAGATGTCCGTCGACGTTCTCGGCCTCCTCGAGACCGACCTCCACCGCTTCGTGTACGGCAACCGCGACCTGACGCGATACATGGCCGAGGAGCTGGGTTACTACGTCGACCTTGGACCGGGCCCGAACAAGCACACGTGGGGTGCGGCGCTGCTGTCCAAGTTCCCGATCCTGAACAGCACGCACCTCCTGCTGCCGTCGCCGCATGGCGAGCTGGCACCGGCCATTCACGCGACGCTCGATATCCGCGGCCAGCACATTGACGTCATTGTGTCGCATAACGGGCAGGAGGAGGACCCGCTTGACCGCGAACTGCAAACGACGGCACTGGCGGACATCCTGCACAGCACGGGCGACAGGCCGACCGTGTTCCTGGGCTACCTCGTGACCAAGCTCAAGCAGCCTGCGCCGTCACCGTACGGCATCCTGTTCAACGACTACACTGGCCTGATCGATATTGAGACGCTCGACAAGTGGCGTTGGTGCGAGTACATTGGGTTCCGGGGCATGTGGCGTATCGGTTTCGCGCGCCTGCACCACGGCGACGTGACGGACACGGAGCTCCAAGTCGGCAAGTTTATCCTGCCCCTCCCCGGCCAGAAAGTGCAGTACAAGGACGATGAGCAGCTGTACTGGCACATTGGCGAGGACGACATTCCAGAGGTATGGCGCATGCCGCCGCAGTTCCGCGGCGACGGCGTTCGCGGGCACAAGTACAGGATCTGGGACGGTCCGCTGTACTACCTCCCTCCCCTGCATTCGGGCGTGCGGGCTTATGCGCGCAACAACTCGACAGCGTGGCCGCCTCCCGAGGCCGAACCCGACTTCCGTATCGCAAGAGAGGAAGGATCTTTCCCATAGCTTGGCTTATACGGACGACCTGACGCAGCGGAATAGCATATGCATGTCATGTATCGTACGCGCAGGTTGGGCGCACATGCCGCTCCGCTGGCCACATGGGTTGCCCATGCACCAGCGTTCATGCGGGCAGCCTGCGGTCAGCATGCATGCGACATGCGGCCAGCTTACATGCGGCCAGCTAGCACGCTGGCACGCTAACGTGGTCGCATGGTACAGTGCAGGTACTCCCGCGCTATCTCTGCCCTTCTCTGCGCAATCCGGCGTGATTACCGGCGGCAATGGTTAAACTTGGCCGCGGCCGCGTGCCTTGCGCGTCTAGCGTTGGCGGCTGTGGTGGCCTGCTGGGGTCTGGAGAGGCGGAGACGCCGATCAGGTCCCGAGCCAGTCTGCCTCGCATGCCTCGGCCAAAGAAACCGTGCCAAGATGTGGGCTTGTGGTGGCCGACGACGCTAGCCGCTGCTAGCCGCGCTCTCACCGCGCAGGTGAGAACAAGGTCGTTGAGGCGCGGCCGCGCACGTATGCCTTGCATGCGTCGCGTAGGCCGCCAGAGTCAGATCATATGCTTTCCAGAGCCTTGGTCACTGCTTAATTCGTACATGATTTACTACTGTTACAATGCACACTAAGAACGAAACCATGTCGGGGAAATGCTGTGGTGTTGCTGAGGGAGAAAGATGTAGGCATGGAAGCTGTCGCAGAGTGTGGCGGTCTAGGCTATGTTTCTAAGCGTTGTTGTCGCGCGCGATGCTGTCGTGTAGTTTGTCTAACTAAGCCTGGGAGACGGGCGCGCCGGTGATGCGGCGCCAGAGCTCGTCGCCGACACGCTTGCGCTCGACGGACGCACCGCCGTCGCCGGCCATGAGCGCCTTGTTCTCGATGGCGCGGCGCGCGAGGTATGGCAGGACCTCCTCGAGCTTGCCGTAGGCAATGTACTTGAGCGCGACGGGAAGGCCGTCCGAGTCGAGCGTCTCGGCGACCGAGTCGGTGAGCTCGTCGCGCATGCCGTACAGCTGGGCAACAAAGATCTTGCCCTGGACGTCTGGGCGCAGGCGGAGCGGCGCACCCACACCCGTGCCCTCCTCCTGCTCCTTCTTGCTGTACTGGCGCACGGCAAGACCCGTCTCCTCGAGGTTGTCAAAGACGAGCTTGACGCTCTCGGGGTTGTGCGTCGCGTAAACGACGCTGAGGGCCAGCTCGGGGTTGGGGCCAGCGAGCTGCTCAGCAAGCTTGGCAGTAAGCTTGATGGCCGAGTCGTCGTATGCGCGGTCCGTCGCGACCTTGTCTGGCCAGATGGGGTCGTCGCCCGACCGGCCCTCCTTGAGCCACTTTTTGCGCTCAGACACAAAGTACGCGCCACGCACGAGCTTGACGCCCAAAGCGTAGCCGTGTTGGTCGGCGTCGGCGATGGCCATGTCGAGGAGGTACGGCGCGCGGCGGAGGTAGCTCTGGTAGGTGCCAAAGATGGTCGGGCCGTTGAACGGCTTGCCCTCCTCGGGACGGTTGAACTCGCGCGAGAGGAGGAGGGTGAGGGCGTCCATGGCGGGCTGGGACGCGGCGTACTCGGCGTCAATGAGGAGCTTGACGCCCACGTCGCGCGCCTTGGTGCTCAGGGCGTGCATGCGCTTCCACAGCAGGTGGAGCTCGGCCATGTCGGCGTCGGTCACGCCCTGGTCCGTCGCAAGGATACCTGTTGGCTCGATCGCGCCGGCGGCCGGAACGACGGCGGACGTGTTCTCGTCGCATGCGATCAGAGCCGCGTCGCTCGCCTGAGGAATGCCAGGGAACGGCACCTCCTCGAGCGTCGCCGTCAAGGGCTGGCCCGTGGGTACGGACACGGGGCGCAGGCGGCACAGCGTCGTCGACGCACGCTCCAGCACTCCATAGTCGATCAAACCCGTCTGCGGTGGTCAGCGCATGTTCGGTCTGATCCGATGATGGCATGGATGGGGGAGAGATTTGCCACCGCGTGTTGTTTTTCGGCCTTCTCCACGGTAGCGCGGCCAGCGTGATCGGCCATGTGACCATTCCGGGCGCATCGACACCAAGACAGTGCGTTACGCCGTGGCGTGTGGGGGCAAGAGCCGGCCCAACGCCTTCATGGTGCAAAACAATTGGGGTGTGGGGCGGTGTGGCGGTGTGGATGGGAAGTAGGCGCGGGTATACTCACAATCTTTACGGCAAACTGGGACGAGCCAGTCTTGCCACCGGTGTCGGCGAGGTGGCGCTCAAACTCTCCGAGCGCCTCGACGGCGGCCATGTCCTGCTTAAAGTTGTGCTCGTGGAGGAGGTCGGATGCGTTGCCCTTTGAGCTGTCGATAATGGCCTCGGCACCGTAGTTTAGGAGCGAGCCGACATTCTTGGAGTACAGGTGGGTGACGGTGTCGATTGTCTCTGGGAGATCTTCGCCCGCCACAAACTGGTTGAAAAAGGTGTAGCGCACCGCTGTCTCGGTGAGCGCCTTGAGGCCCGGAATGGGCGAGTGCGTGAGAGCATGCAGCATGCCTGGCGCAGCGTCGATGATGGCAGGCAGACCGCACATGCCCCAGACAAAGTAGCCGCGCACGAGCTCGCTGGTGGGGGCATTGGCGAGGTTGCTGCGTACGGTCGCTGGGTCGCGCTCGGCCTCAGCGACGCGACGCGAGCGTACCGTGAGCGCTGCGCCAGTCGCTACGGCAACAGGCAAAGCGGCCCATAGCAGACGGCGGGAACGCGTCGAGCCCGACCCAGACGAACCCGAGCCCGAACCGGCCTGCGAGTACGTCGACGCCGTAGTGGACGTCACGGGGCGCGAGCTCGCGCGGAACACGGAAGGTAGACGGCGGAGCGAGCCCCGGAAAAGCATTGCTGTCAATGTTGTGATGCTGGTTACGAGGGGGGTTACATCTTTGCATCAGTAGCTTGGTACCCCATCATATATACTTGCTTGCGGCTCTGGCTATGCATCCCGCACGCGCGCGCAGTGCAAAACATGTGACCCACCGCCATCATCACAAAACCACCACAGAAGGCGGTTGTTGGGCACAGTCGCCCGGCGCTTAGTGGATTGGGGCGGGATCTAGCCGCCAGTGACCTAATACAACTTGCTATTTTCATTTAGTCCAGGACGCAGATGATAAGGAAACGAGATCTAATACCCACAACGCCTCTGGGTAGCCGCCGGCCAAGTTGTTGATCCGTGTACGCGCTGCTGACGTTTCCTCACTACGCACCTACCGCGGAGAGCCCGAGCACCGGCCGAGATAGGCCAAGCGAGGAGGTAACGAGCTCGCACAATGGATGTACCGAACAATGGGCATGAGTTTCACACACTCGTGTATATCATGAGACTACGGCATTGTCGTGCTGGGTGGTGAGGCCTGGCAGCGCTTGCGTCGTGAAGCCCACGGTATCGCTGAAATTTCGCAATCGTTGCCGACCATTGCCGCGGAGAGCGGTGGGGCCAACAGGTTCTACAGGTTGTGACGTCTAGGAGAGCGCATTTGGAGCACCGATTGAGCCCGCGGGCCCAGCCCGTTAAAGTTCCAACAACACCGAGGTGTGAATGGAAATTCTGGAATGCTAACCGATAGGGACCGGTGCAGAGTACGTCAAGCCTCGAGGAGTGCGTCATAATCGCCGAGACTCTGCGTTGATCTGCCCAGTCTGACGACCAAGAAGTCAAGCTTTGGTGGCCGACAATGCCGAACGTCCGGCCATCTGCGAATGTGGAGGCTGTGGGGCCCGCGGGGTGGTGGTTGCTCGCCCACCATTGTGGTGGCCACCATGGCGGCAGCCTCTGTGTGCTAGGCGCCGTAGCCGAAGCCAACCTCAAGTTCCCTCCGTATCGGGCACTTGAGACCTACTGTTGGATAAGGAGAACAGTGTCGCTATCTCCCACGTAGTACCCCAGTTCCTGTGCTTCATCCATCTGCTCGACGGGTTCCCATTCCGCACTGGGCTCCTCGCTATCTCGGCGAGCAGTCCACAGTGTGCCGGGGCTGATCTTGAGTTGGCGCCCCAGTCGTTTCTGCGCCGCAGCGACAATCTGCGTCGCCAAACCGCGGAACGGGTGCGTCTTGCCGCCGGGCACGATGACGGTCAGGTCTGGCGTCAGCAGCGTCACAGGCGCACACGACCCACTTATCATCTTGGACTTCAGGGTTTTGGTTTTGGTTTCGGCTGTTGGGAATGCGCCAGATTGCTGCCCTGTGTCGTGTTTCTTTACGAGAGCGGTATATTGGCCCCAGTCATTGCGCAGTTCTTCAGGCAGGCGCTGAACGCAGTTGATGTAGTGAAGTTCGGCGTCCTTGCGGTCGTTCTCAAACACCCGCGAGCCATTCAGCCATGTCAAGGCGGGCAATTTGGCAACGATGAAGGGACGGTCGGTGTCAAAGTTGTGAGACATACGCACTGGCTCTGCCCCAACATCGTCCTTGACACCAGCATTGGAGATTTTTAGGTCCTTCACCTGCGATTTGGTCCAGTCATTCAAGTGATCAATGTCCGTCCACTTTGAGATAAGGGTCTCGCCGAGGGACACGCAGTGTAGGTTTCGGAAGGCGTCGGCGCTCTCGCGAGGAGTAATGGCGGATATTGGGTTGTCTGCTAGATGCAGAGTAGTAAGCCTTGAGTCAGCGTCTAATCTGTGCCGCTGGAGTTACTTTGGCAAGCTATTGAGATTGCTTGCAACCATCGCCCACGAGTGAATGCCACAGTCGTCAAGCCAGAGTTCGTGCACTTTGGGCATGGCCTCTTCGACACTTTGGCCGTGCCGCAGACTAAGGTCGGCAATGCCCTTGTTGTTGGTGAGGTATAGCATCTGCAGTCCGGGGAACAGGCTCGCGATGTCGACGGCATCGGCCCATGACAGCCCCGCATTGCCCAAAATCAGTCTGGAGATGCCTTTAAATGCGGCCTTGGCAACTTCCCGTTCTCCCTCGGAGGTGGGCAGGCTCAAAGAATCGATGCGGGAATGACTGGCGTGAGCTAAGGCGGCTCAGCGGACAGCTCACCTCAGATCCAGCGTCGTTAGCCGCGGAAGGTGTGAAGCGATCTCAATAACGTCGCGCCAAGAGGCGATGAGATTCTCGGAGAGGTCCAGGTGATGCACATCTGACGTCAGCCGCACGGCCGCCTAATCCAATTGCCATACTCTTCAAGCGCTCAGCGAACACGGCGCGTTGGCGGTCATTACCCCCCAAGCGCGTGATACATTTTCCGTCGAGGCCTAGCATTACCAGCCGTTCAAGGTTGTTCAGGCGCTTCTCGACGTCCTCCATGCCAGGCGCTTCAATAGGAATCCCAGAGTTCCCCAACTGCGCTACAGCGGGCATGCCCGATTCGCCATGCGGGGACTGTTCAACGTCCAGTGAGCCGTACCTCTCCTGCACGGCGTCGATTAGGTCCAGTCCCCGCTGAAGGGGAGATGTACCGGGTGTGTACTTGATAAACGCCCCAGCTCCAGGCTGCGCCGTATGAAATATCGAGTTCCCCAGATACTCTCCCGAATGCTTCCCATGCTTTGGGTCATCGTACTCTACGCCGATCCATTGTGTGTCGGTGTTCGGCAGTGGTCCGATGTATCGCACCGTCAGGGGCAGTTTCCGACGCGCATTCAAATATCGTCCTCCAACGACATACTCGGAGGCTGCTGCCTCTGGAGGACAAGACATCCCCTGTCGTGTGCTGACGATGGTGAAGGAAAGACGACGGTGTCAACGCGCAACTCGTCTTGTCCACCGCGTCGAGCTTTGTTGACGGAATAAATGGTCCACCTCCACTTTTTGCCATGCGAGGTTGGCATGGTTTCCGCGTGCATTAGCCGCGCCACGATCTCAACGCCGAGTAACCCCGCCCCACCCAGGCCCTTTCCTCACCCAGCGCCGAAGCCTCGGCTCTTCTCAGAGGCCGCCAGGAGAGGCGTGCAGTGGCCGTACAGTATCCACTCAAGTCTTGGCTGGTCGTCACCAATACCTGTCTACACACCACCACTCACTACTCCAGTCGCCATGTCCATGCTCGTCCGCGCCAACCCCCTCCGCCTGGCCACCCGCAACCCGGCCCTCCGCCAGCAGGTCCGTCTCGCTCACATCGAGAACGTTGTCGACCAGTACGTTTGTTCGCGCCGACTGCGTGCGCCCTTCGTGTGTGTGTGATACTGACCGTGCTTCTCATTACTCCGATCTCGTCTCGCGCACGTCCCGCTGTTTGTTCCCCATCGCGCGTCCTCATCCTCGTCTCTCACCTTGACCTTGCGTCAACCTTGCCTTGTTTTGCGGCTGCCCCGTCACTGCGCGCGCCCCGCGTCTCTTAAATCCCACTCTGCAGCACCATCCCGGGCAACGTCACCCGCAAGTTCGGCCTCGCTGCCAAGATGGCCGTCTACGTTACCCTCTCGTTCGGCCTTCCCTTCGTGAGTGTTGTACAGGCTGCGAGACGCCTTTTGACCAGCCAAGCTGACGCCACAGTACGCCGCGCACTTCCAGATCAAGAAGGCCGAGGGTGCCTAAACGGTTGGAACACAATATGCATTTATAAGAAGGGTTTGGAGTCGCGCCCGTCGTGCACGCCGGCGTCGCGTTTTCCGTCAGAGTAATCTGTGACACACCGGGGTGTCACCGAGTGTGTATGGGGCGCTGGAGGCGTCGTGCACGCGCCTTTTGTCCGAGTGTCATGGGCATGCGCCACGCTCGTTTCCAATGGCATTGTGCCCAGCGCCTCGCAGGTCGCACATGCCCACCGTGCGTCGTGCGGCCTGAGTAGCTGAGTGCTTCGCACCTGCGGCCCTTTGTCCTGGCTGTTCACGTGCATACGCACCGTGCTCATTCTCATGGCTGGGTTGCTGTCACCGACGTTGTCGGGAGGTTCTTTATTGTGCATCCAATCCCACGCCGAGAGTCTCCGAAGCATGTTATATGGGGGTATGTTTTAAGTCATCGCCGCGTGTCCGCGTCATGACAGTGAGCTTGTGCACTTTGGGAACGGGTAATCATACGCGTCGACATCATACCGTTGCTTGTTCGCGATCCCCAGCACCATGGACGGCCTGCGTGTGGCAAAGGTCGAGCGAGTGGTGCTCGAGGGCACAGCCCGTAACCCGCCGCACAGCCGCATCTGGGTGACGGGAACACTGCACCTGACACCCCACCACCTGTTCTTCTCACCGGACCACCCGGTGGCCAATGCGGCCACTGCGGACGGCGAGACGTCGCCGGCCGTCGAGAGCCCAGGTCCCACAACGGCAGCGACCGCCGAAACGGGCGAGATCTGGATCCCGTACCCCACGATTAACGTCCTCCAGCGCCTGCCGCAGAGCGCGTCGGGCAAGTACCCTCTGCTGGTCGGGACCAAGACGTTTGACACGTACACGCTCCTCTTTGAGAAGTGGGGCGAGGGCGGCGCCGAGGACGTGTGGCAAAGTGTGCGCGACTGCGCGGTGACGCGTGCGTAGCTAAACGACCTTGCCAAGATAGCTGACATCAGAATCGGTCGAGCAACTGTACGCGTTCTTCTACTCGCTGCCCAAGGCGTCGCCGGTGGCAAGCACGTCGGCCTTGGCTCCCACGAGCCCAGACAATCCGAACAAATCTCCAGCGGCGCCCGTGTCGAACCCGCTCTCACCGCTGTCTTCCTCTCCCGAGGCGCCGGCGCCCATCGCTGCCGCCAGTCCTGGTGGCGCTGCACCTGCACCCGCGCCGTCGGGCTGGGCGACGTTCAACCCGCGGACCGAGTTTGCGCGACAGGGCGTGGGGTCACGCACACGAGCGTGGCGGTTCACAGACGTAAACCGCGACTATGCGTTCTGCCCAACGTACCCTGGGAAGCTAGTGGTGCCCAGTCGCATCAGCGACTCTGTCCTACTCTACGCGGCGAAATATCGCAGCAAGGCGCGCATCCCCGCGCTGACGTATTTACACTGGGCGAACCAGGTGGGTCATTTTCGCTGGCGAGTTGGCTGACTGCAGGCGTCGATCACGCGATCATCCCAGCCAATGGTCGGCATCAAGGGAGCGCGGTCGCCACAGGACGAGCGGCTCGTCGAGTGTATCTTCACAACGCACAAGTCGCCAGAGAGCGGGTCGGGGCAGCTGACCCCGTCGCCCTCATCGTCCAACCTCAACCCCTCGGCTCTGATTGCGTCTCCTGGTGCTTCGCCAGTATACGGCGCCACTCCAACAAATCTCATCATCGATGCGCGCCCGACCACAAACGCCATGGCCAACGTCGCCAAGGGCGCAGGCACAGAGAACATGGACCATTACCCATGGGGAGAGAAGGCGTACCTCGGCATTGACAACATCCATGTGATGCGTAATAGTCTCAAGACGATCGTCGAGACGCTTGCTGAGGCGAACGCCGGCTCAATGCCCGTCGACCGAGAGAGGTTGCGCAAGTCGGGTTGGCTCCGACACCTGACTGCCATTCTCGATGGGTCGTTAATGATCATCAAGAATGTGCATATCAACTCGTCCCATGTGCTCATTCACTGCTCGGATGGTTGGGACCGCACGTCGCAGCTGAGCGCCATTGCGCAGCTGTGCTTGGACCCATACTACCGCACCATGGAGGGTTTCAAGGTGCTGGTGGAGAAGGACTGGCTGTCGTTTGGACACATGTTTCTGCAACGCTCGGGACACCTGTCGTCTGCAAAGCTGTTCACCGCTACGCCTGACAACATTGATGGCGTAGATGACGAGAGCGACGACGACTTTGGGCTGGCAGTCAAGGGTGCTCAGGCCTTCTTCGCGTCCATGTCCAAGCAGTTCACGTCGAGCTCGCACCTGAAGGAGATATCGCCCGTTTTCCACCAGTTCCTCGACTGTGTGCGGCAGATCCAGCGCCAGTTCCCAGACCGGTTCGAGTTCAACGAGGACTACCTCATTGACATGCACTACCACCTGTACGCATGTCAGTTTGGCACGTTCATGTTCGACAACGAGCGGCAGCGCCGGATGCCCTTGACGGGCAAGCCATATGTGGACCGCACCGTGTCGGCGTGGGAATGGTTCGACTTGCCAGCACAGAAAAGCCGCTACTTGAATCCAGAGTACAACCCGAAACTGGACGATCGGACGTCGGGTGCGCGCGACGGCGACATGGGCGTACTGCTACCTGACCCGCGCGACGTGCGGTTCTGGCACCGCCTGTTCAAGCGGTCAGACGAGGACATGAATGCGCCCGTGATATTTCGTGACGCGCAAGTTTTGGACACGCTTACGCCGGCGCAAGCGGGCGGCGAAGCACTGAGAGCGTCCACGCCGTCGCCCGCGCCAGGGGGCACGGGCGCTCCCTTTGAGTCGACCGCAACGGCACCTGCGCCGTCTCTCCCTCCCGCTCCCGCGCCCGCTCGGCCAGAAATACCCCGTTCGTCCTCGGGCCAGGGCTTTGCGCGTCTCGGGGGCCGACAGTGGAACTGGGGCGGGATCAGCACTGGCGCGCTGAGCGCGTTCAACCAGCTCAAGACGGGCGCGTCGGGTGCCATCTCCCAGCTGCGCGAGCGCGCCGACGACGAGTACGGCGGCGCGAATGCCAGCGCCGGTGCCGGCGGCGGGTACGAGCCCGGTACCGGTATTGGTGAGGGGCGTGCCGCCGCTGCGGCGACTGAGGGGCGGGCAACGACAGTGAGCAGGCCACCACTAGAGGCAAATCCATGGGGAGACCCGCCAGGGGCCGCGCGTAAGCCTGCCGCGGCTCCTACGGCTGCAACACCAGGAGACATTCCATTGACGCCGCGTGCGGTCGCGAACGGTGCCGAGCCTCCACGCAAGCCACCACCGGCACGCAACTCCACGTCGGACCTCGCCGCGAACCCTTGGAGCGACGCGGGCTCCAAGGCCTCCCTCGCGGAACTCACCCTCGACGACGCCAGGCCGACGGAGAGAGCTAGAGCCATTGGTGTTAATAACCCAAGACCACAAGAGACCCCAGCACCGGTGCCCAAGCCCGACGCGATCGATACGGCGGAAATGGAGGCCGCGCTTGGCGGAAGTAAGGCGTGGGATCCACTCGGGGCGACGTAGTGTACTTTGCATTGTATTAGCATGTGACATTTGTTGGACGGGGCAGCTGGCGCCGAGCCAAGTTCTAGCGAGTGGGCGCGTACTGTACGATACGGAATGTTCGTGACAAGGGGGACAGAGCCGTCAGCCGTGTGCGCTACTGAAGTAAGCCAGAGCACTGCACTGCGTGCTATCCTGTAAGGATTGTAAAGCTGTGCCCATCTCGCTGTGAACGTCGCAATTGCTCCTGAGTATTGAATGATATGCATAAACTGCCATCTGTACAGTAGACCAATTCAAAGCCGCAACCCGCGGCTGTTATCCCCTTAAAGCAAGCGCCATCACCTTAGAGCACGAAACGGAACCCGGCGTCCATCTGCACCTGGCTCGGACCCTGTCGACCAAGGTCCTCGCCACGGTCAAGACGCCTGTTGAGCTTGGCAAGGTACCACTTGGTGACGAACACGAGAGCAATAGCGATGACGACGGCGGCCAGGTTGACGATAAACGCGACGACGTAGCGGGGCGCGCCAAAGTAGAGGTACGAGGTCCAGATGTTGGACGTGTTGGAGACCGAGTTGATGAGCGCAATGGCGACGGCGCGCTTGGTGTGTGGGCCCACAATGGTGGTGGAGATCCAGGAAAGGATGACAATGGCAGCCGAGAAGAACGACGACGGCATGAGCATCATGGCAAAGTAGCGCGCGCCCGTGTTTGTCGTCGCTACGGCAATAATGTTGGCAATAACCGTCACGATGAGCGGGCCGATAATGTGCCACGTCCGCTCCTTCGTCTTGTCCGAGTGCCACCCGTTGAGCGTGATCATGGCGATGCACAGGATGTACGGCGGAGCGGTAATACCCAGTGTCGTGGTGCGGTTAAACCCGAGGCCGTTGACGACGATGGGGACTGGAGTTAGAAATGATTCACACTCGCAGAAACTTACAGAAATTGGTGACCGCCGCAGCGACGTAGCAGAGCGTGATGACGATGCAGATGAGCCACACCTTGGGGTCGGTGAAAGCAAGCTTGCACGCCTCGCCGAGAGGCATCTCCTCCGAGGCGTCCTTGGTACCGCGGTCGAGGGCGAGACGGTAAAGCAGCTGCTCCCTCTCAATCTCCGTAATCCAGCGCATGTTCTCGGGCTTGTTAGGCATGTAAAGACCCAGGATGACGGCAATGCCGACAGTCATGACGCCCTCGACGATGAAGAGCCAGCGCCAGCCCTCGAGGCCGTGCGCGCCGTCAAGCTCGAGGATTCCGAGCGCGAAAAGACCGCCAGTGGCGTTACCGATCTGAGAGCCCGAGTAGAGGATCGCTGTGCGCAGGGCCAGCTGCTCCTTGGTGTAGAACGTCGAGAGCAGGAAAATGGCGCCGGGGAAGAATGCCGCCTCGGTAAAGCCCAGAATCGTCCGGCAGACGGCCAATCCGGCGTACGACTGGGCCGCACCAGTGCACGCCGACACAATACCCCACAGCCCACACATGATGCAAATATACGTCGATGGCCAGGATACCTTGGACGCGATAATGTTGGAGGGGATCTGAAGCGAGACGTAGCCCGCGAACAGGACCGCAACACACGTCGCAAACTGTGTCGCGTTCATGTTGAGGTCCGCCGTCATTCCACCGATCTTGGCCGTTGAGATGTCTCTCTGTCAGTCTCCACGCCTTACGCATGCTTCTTACTTTGTCTATCCAGATAGTTCAGCACATAAAGGATTACAAGGGCGGGCATCAGAAGCCAGTCGACCTTGCGGGTGACTGAGCGGTCGATTGCCGCGCGCTCCTCCTTGGTCAGCGCCGCCAGCGCCGGCGGCACGTCGACGGCGAGGTGCTGGTCGACATCGGCGACCTTTTCGCTTGGGTTGAGATCAATAGATGCCTTCTCGGACATGGTGTGGGCGTGAGTAAGGGGGTATAGTTAGTCGGGGCCCAGCAGCATCTCTTTAAAGCAAGTTAGTTGTTCGACTCCATTGGTCGTGAACGCCATCGTTGGCGGCGCAACAAAATGTTGTGCTTATTGTCAACAACTACTGCCAAGGCTAGGGAGCCGATGATCGTCCGGCCGCCCCGCTAGATACCGCTCCGGACCGGCCTCAACCAGCTCAAGTGACAATAGAGACGTCTTGACAGGTGTTCAGAGTAAATGTCAGAAGGGCATTGGTGAGGCGTTCGGTGGGCGTGTGGAGTTTGTCAAGTGCCCTGCCGAGAACACTGACACCGGCCACACTTATGCTCCTGTTCATGTTCAGCCATAGGTTCCAGGCCGAGGAACCGGCAGTGCCTAATCTGCGTTGACGAAAATGGTGGGCTGTACTCGGCCGAGAGACGAGCACGCAAAATAAACGGGCTTGGCGCTCGACATGTTAACGACTCTGCACTCTTATACCAGCCTACTCGTGCCATAGCCACCTGCTATGTATGGCGTTTGTCTACTTTTTGACCGTGAAATGCCGTCTAAGCGGACCGCAAACCGAAGGCGCTGTGGCTTGGGCGCCAATACCACCTGATGGACCTGCTGCCCACCACGGATCTACGGCCTTGGCGTCGGGATATCGGTTATGAAATACCTCCGCTAAGGGCGTAATAATAATTCTGCTAATAGAAGGTTAATATTCGCCTTACGATGCTATCCATTATGTATATACTGCATTGCGACGAGCACGCCCGAGCAGGCCGAGCAAGACTCGTCGCGTCCAGTCAGGGTGTTACGCTTACGGGGGCCTGTCAAGGCCCAGAACAAGCGAGCTCGCCTTGGTGTGCAGGAACAAGGAGACAAGACAGAGTTGGAGGAGTAATTAGACCCAAAACGACGATCGTGCACACTGGAGTCAGAGTCGTTTGGCTGAGGCCAACGATGACGAGTGATTGTACGAGCGTGCCTTGTGACCGAGACACACGTTTACACTTTGGGTTTTACTGGATTTCACGTAAAAAACTTACCCCACACTGCGCCTGTATGATTTAGACGCGACCGAGTCGTTTCATCGTTCGAGACCAGCGTCGTCGGCGTAGCTGTCATGCTGCTGCTTGTCACGCCCGAAAGCATATCAAAAGGCCGAAACCATACAGCTTGCTCCAACCCCGCGCAACATGCACCCCTTGCAAGCTCCACCGGAAGCACCATCCTGGAGCATACGTTTGGCTCGGGTGGACCAATTAGCAAGTAGGCACAACGACCAAACGCACTGGCCTTTGGGTCGAGACTATGAGTCACCAGTCACGTATACAGCACCACGCACATCGAGTGACCTGGGCGGAGGTAACGTCTATCCAACGTCCGAACGTGAGCACGCAAGCGGAGACACATGACAGCATGCACCGTCAAGGCCAATGGGGCTCTGCCGTCAAATTCCGTTGGGCGATCACGCCTGTGACGTCCTTGAGCACTGTTCGGCGGGGTGAGTAGCGGCGTGCATGTGTACATGTGTACTTCTTTTCGTCAAGTGATAAACAACTGTTTAACACTGTGCCCTTGCTCAGAGGCCTGTGAGGCGCACTGACCATCAATGCGTCACAGTACACACAGCAACAATCAGTGTGGTGCATCAAGCGGTGGTGGGCGCGGTGGTGGTGTAGGAATCAGTTGGTTCTACTGATGGAGCGTTCGAGCACGCTCCATCCCCTCTTGTTGGGCACACACGGGGGCCAAGCTAGCTGCTAGCTGCTTGCTACGTGCACATTAGTGCAGACTACCGTGTTTCTAGGATGAAAGACGGTGTGACGACCCACGACGCGCGCTGCAACTTTATTTCAGGGTCCAATTTGGTGGCGTGTTCCTGGAATACCAATGCACGCGTACAAAAGTGCCTTGGCCCCCAGGAGAGAGCTTCAAAGGCCCAAAGGCTGAAGGTGCGCAGCCCCAGGTGCGGTGGGGCCCTACCATCAGGGTCATCCTCTCAGGGTTGGTTCGTGGCTTACGCCCCTTTCATATCCATTCCGCATATCGAGTTGGTACTACGAACTACACAGTACACACCGACGCGCTGCGCGGTAATGCACAGACCAGCTGCCCCCTCATGACCGCCGGAAAGGCTTGATTGGCGCGCATGTGCTTGACAATAGCGTTAAAGGGCGCGCGGTTGGGTATTGTTTGGGTCTTGTGCCGTGCACAGCGCGCGCGCGCGCAGTGACCACTCTGTCTTGGCATCCAATCCCACAGCCCCCGCGCCTGACGAGTGACGACTGACGAGTGACGGACTGACGGCCTGACGGCAGACAATGGGCCATCAACGCCATCGCTCTAGTTCAAAAGAGAGGCCTTCTGGAGTGGCTTATGGTCTTGGTTTCTTTCTTCGCTTGTTTCATCATTCCAACGTTTCACTCTCTACCTTTCTCCCATCCTTGACGCGATGCTCGTCGGTAGTACCGCGCTTCTCGTGTCGCTGCAGCTGGCTGCAGCCGCGACAATTCCTTTTCACTCCCCTCGAGCTGGACTCGACAAACGCGCCTCCGCCCCCGTTTCCGAGGTCACTGGTAACGACGCTATCAAAGACCCAAACTACGCCACCCTTACTGGCCTTCTCCCAAAGGTTCTTGAACTCGGCGTGAGGATATCGGAGAGGTCTTGGGAACTAGGCACACTCACCGAGACGCTTCTTGAGGTCTACAACCCTGCTTTCACGCCCTTTGATTACGACGACCAGATATTCTATGCCTCGCACTACAAGAAAAGAGCTGTCGACAAGGGCCCCAGTGCTTGGTCGGCAATGAAAGTGGGCGCTGATGCTCTACACGACTACGACTGGTCCGCGGGGCCGCAGGGCAACTTCGAAAAGTGCAGTCTGTACAAGTATGCCATGGAGAAAGCAACGACACCCATCGCCAACGGTGGTGAAGGAAAGCATCTGTTCGGGGACCCAAACGACCCGTCGCTTGCCGACCCTGCCTCTCTTGGAACCATTGTCTGGGTCCTTGCCAACGTCGCGGACGGCAAACACGAGATTGATGGGAACATCAAGACGAGCGAACAATACGCTTGGGCCGTTGCAAATCAGCTGGCATTTCTCAAGGCACACACCGAAGATAAAACCTTCAATACACATATCCCGCACCGTACCGACAATGACAAGCTCTGGTCTGACAGTGGATACATGATCTCACCTTTCATCGCCTTCCTGGGCCTGACAACGCTTGAGAAGCCTCTCCTCGAAATCGCCATCAACCAGTGGCAAATGACCTCAGATAGGTTGGCGGCGAATGGCCTGTGGAAACACTGGGGACGTTCGCCGGACGACGAGACCTGGTCGACTGGTGTTGGCTGGATGCTTTTAGGTCTCATGCGTGTCATTGGCTCGATCCAGGCCTCTAAGATGTCTGGCCTTGACGACAAGGTCAAGCATGCGGCAGGTATTGCCCAAACCGCGTTCAAGGCATGCTTTGACAACCTGAAGGACGGTCTCCTCACAAACATCATCTCGCGTCACGACGAACCCGAGACTGCTGGCACCGCGGCCGTTGTCGCTGCCTACTACCGATTCTTGCTCCTGTGTCCAGAATTCGCTAAAGGCATGGAAGACAAAGCTGCTCAAGCCTTTGGTGCCGTCGTGGGTAAGATCGACAAGGGTTCTGGCCACGTTTTGCGTGCTGTGAACCCCAAAGGGGACAACAATTTCCAGGTACCCCCAGAAGGCGACGACTTCGAATCACCCGAAGCGCAATGCTTTGTTGCTCAGATGTGGGCCGCCCGCACTGCCGCTGGCGTGTAGTGTGTTGCTGGCCCACCAATTCCACGAAACGCGCCCCGCTCTCCGTTCTCCCTCCCGACACGACACCGCGACACAAACAACTCCTCCTCCTCCTACAACACGCAGGGCTGAGCCCACACCTTCATAATTCTACACCACGTATAAAACGTATCGCATCCGACCTTACGCTACCCTACCCTACCTTGCTTTACGTCTTGTAGACGACCTGTGCAATGCATTTCCTCATGACCGTTTGCAGTGTTGCGCGCCAGTGAACGAAAATTGTCTCCGTCTGCTTCGCGGGGGCGTGCAACTGTTTCGCCAATCGCCAAGCCAGGGCCTTGCGCGTGCATACACGCCACCCGATAGTTGACATTCAGGGGTGATTGCTCATAGCCGCACGCCAACGGGAACCAAAGCCGACGCCATGCATGACCCTCAGTCGAGCTCGACGCGAGTGACTTTGCTTTCGCACTCGCACTCTCTGGACTGACAGCAGGCACTGTTCCTGCCGCATACCAATGCACAGGCACATTCCAGCAGCGGGGAAAAGAGCGCGGCTGCACTCTTTGTATCCTGACACAATATGAGTGACTTGCTCTCGTCTCGTTGGTGTCACAAGCCCAGCACGTGTACAACAAGCGTGACCATACATGAATCTATGACATATCGACATGATCGACGAGCGAGGACGTGAGCAACCCGCCACCGATCACACAGGAGCATCACCATCCCTAATCCCAAGACTTGTCATTTACTTCAGCGAATCGCAGTTCGCAGCGACGCCGCGCTTCCGTGAAGCATAATGTCCTCTGGGAGCCAGAGCCAAGTTAATCCTGGCGATCGCGACGCATCTGGTAGTGTGCGATCCTCCCGCGCAGCGCTTGGAGCTGGCGCAGCATCTCGTCGGCCTCGAACATCATGGCGTGGAGTTCGTATCGGTCCTCGTCACGGTCCTTGGCGCCTTGTGCAGCGACTTGCGCAGCAGCAAGCCGCAACTGGGCGTTTTCTTCGGCTAGTGACTGGCACAGTGCACATGGCACAGCCGCGCCTCCCTCCGGAACATCCGGAGCGTCCTGGCCACGGTCAGAAGCCTGCGCGTGAAGTACGCCACGGACCAGTTCCTCGCCTGGCAGTTGGAACGTGACCCTGCGATTCCTAGCCATTTGCAGCCCCTCAGCTTGCGCGACCGCCTCCTCGGCGTCGTTCTCGGCGTTGTTGGCTGCGGGCTCCTCGTCGATAACGTCCTCGTCCGAAAAGAGCTTCTCGACGTCCTCTCTGGCAGAGTCGATCTCGTCGCCACTGTTAACGGAGAATCGGCCAACGTAACCGCTCCTGTTACTTGGGCTTTCCATATTTTTGCCAGGCGCGTCCTGGGTCGCGTCGCCTCCGACACTCGCGGCTGGCCGCCCGTTCATCTTGACGTTGTCGCTAAGAGGAGACAGCGGAGATGACTCTTCACCAGCGGGCCCACTTTCGTGGGCTACGCTGATCGGAGGCTGTGGCTCATCCATGAGAACGTCGTCGTCCTGCGGTGGTCTGGTCTCAATGCGGGAACCAGCCTCAACGCGAGGACTAGCCTCGGCGCCGAAAGTAGTCTCAACGCGGGCAACGCGAGAACTAGCCTCAACGCGGGAACTAGACTCAGCGCGAGAACTAGTCTCAACGCGGGAACTAGCTTCCATGCGGGAAGAGGACGAATATGCCGCAGGAGCGGCGCTGCCGCCGGCGGCTACACCACCATAGCGACGCGGCTTCGTCCAGACAGTAGGAGAGTGTGCTGCGCGGGCAAAAGACGTTCTATGGAGATCTTGAAATACTGCTGGCGAACTGATCGGCGGGAGCATGCCTCCATTCATCGGCTGGGCACCCATGGGGGCAATGTCACGGCGCCAGGTGGGCGCCTCGGGTGGCGCTGGATCTTGGAAAGCGACGCGGCGCCGTTTCGGCGAGGACGGCCCCGGCGTGTCCCCCTCGTGAGCGTCCTCCTCATCTCTTCCGTCGTCTCTCGGCACTATGCGCCGAGGCTGCCAGGCCGCTGGCTTGGGAGGCGGCTGCTCGGCCCGTTTACGCTTGTTCTGCGGAGGCGGGGGAGTGGGCTCCTTGTAGTCGGAGGGTCTCTCCGGAGGTGTCGGCTCGTCGTCGGGGTCCGGATAAAGCGACCAGTCTTCGCCCTCCGTTTCGTCATCCTCACGTGTGTCGAGCTCCTTGTCGGCTGCGAGCTCGTCTCTGTCCTCCTCACTCCACCAGCGCGCGCCGTTGGACACTGGCGCGGGGGCGTCTGTATCGTTTGCAGCTGCAGCTGCAGCTGGCGACGACACCGGGTGATCCACGGTGATTGGCTGCCCCTCGGTGTGGCTAGGGCCGGCAGAGGCGACAGCTTGGCTGCTATGACCAGAGTAAGCGGAAGGGCTGCCTGTGGCGTCCCTGGGCTCGCCTTTGTTCTGGGGCTCGCCTTCGTCGGCGTCGAGCTCGTCAACCTCTTGCCCGTCCACCTCTTGCTCATCCACCTCTTGCTCGTCCACCTCTTGCTCGTCCACCTCTGGCTCGTCCACCTCGGGCTCGTCCATCTCGGGCTCGTCGACCTTGGGCTCGGCCACCTCGGGCTCGTTGGCCTCGGGTTCGTCGACATCCGCCCCGCCCACGGGCTCCTCAAACTCGGGTTCGTCGACCTCAGGCCAACCCACGGGCTCGTCGTCCTCGGGCTCGTCGTCCTCGGGCTCGTCGACCTCGAATTGGTCGACCTCCTCCCCACCCACGGGCTCGTCCTCCGGCTCGTCAACCTCGAATTGGTCGACCTCCGGCCCACCCACGGGCTCGTCCTCCGGCTCGTCAACCTCGAATTGGTCGACCTCCGGCCCACCCACGGGCTCGTCCTCCGGCTCGTCAACCTCGAATTGGTCAACCTCCGGCTCACCCACGGGCTCGTCCTCGGGCCCGTCAACCTCAAATTGTTCGACCTCGTCCTCTCCTACGGGCTCGTAGTCGATCTCGTACTCGACCTCGTACTCGCCCACGTCCTCGTCCTCAAGCTCTCTCTCGCCCTCAGCCTCGCCCTCAGCCTCGCCCTCAGCCTCGTCCTCAGCCTCGTCCTCAGACTCATTGTGGATGCCACTCAGGGGGCTCGAGCTTTGCCTAACGGCCGCGGAGTCCTCCTCCGGTATGGGCGGTACTAGTCCTGGCGGTGGAACGGGGGAAGCACGGTGAACTGGGGCGGGGGGAGGTGCGATAGGGGCCGGGGGAGGTGCGACAGGGGATGCAGATTGAACAGAGGCGGGGGGAAGTGCGACAGGGGATGCAGATTGAACAGAGGCGGGGGGAGGTGCGACAGGGGATGCAGATTGAACAGAGGCGGGGGGAGGGGCGACAGGGGAGGCAGATTGAACTGGGGCGGGGGGAGGCGCAGCCGGCTCAGCAGGAACTTTTCGGCGTCGTCGGGCAGGTCGCTTCGCCGTTGATGCCTGCGGCCCCGAAGACCTTGGGGAAGCTGGTGGAATGGTGGGGGCGCTCGCCTGCGCCCTGGTGTTTACAAGGGGAGACGATGTTCGGCATGGGCTGCACATTAGCCTCTGCCCTCGTCGGCAATCAACAACAACTCACCAGTCTCTTGGGTCCTGGTGTAATCCGACGAGCAAATCTCCAGGATCAATGTCCTTGCATGCCTTCATGCGCTGCCGTACGGCGCACGCAGGCCACCCGGCTGGCCGCTCAGTCTCAAGATAGTTCTCGTACAACACATTGCAGCACTTGATGCAGCCGCGCTTGGACAGTCAGCATTGTCTTCCCTGGATCTCTTACCATCTCGCCAAACCGCGTCAGGCGATAAGGACCGAGCCATATCTGGCTATAACCCTTGGCGTCGATGCAAACAAAGAGCCCGTCAAACTCGACGCCGTCAAAGGCCGTCTTGGAGTCGGCAGTGAAGGTAATGTCCTCGAGCCCGTTCACCATCGCGGCTGTTCCTCCGCGAATTGTTTTGCCGTTGTCGTACATCTTGGTAAAAACGTTCTTCGACTTGATTATCTTCGCTTTGGACACAAAGGTAACCTGCTTGCCGAAGACGGTAACGGCAATGTCGTCGCTGAACATGGCGCTAGCCCACATGTCCACTAAGCTGTTAAATGGTCAGAGTGCACGGCTAAAGCGATGGGCACCCACCAAGATATCACATTGCCAAATTCGCTGCCCTCGTCCGTGTTGCAGTCTGGGCGCAGCAACGAGACGTATCCGATGAGGCTACGTTGTAAGCAGACGACAGAGAGGCACACCTACAGTCGTTTCAACTCGCGCTCGTATGTCTTGCGGACGTGCATGTTGTATCTCCGTAGAACTTGAGGGTGGAGTATGGACTCCTCCACTGGGTTGTCCGGGTCATGGAGGGCGTTGTAAACGTCGGCTTTTGGAAAGAAGACGTGCTTGGTGATATGAACGCAGTAGTCGTCCAGTGACGTGACGAGACGAAAGTCGTCGAGAGTCCAGGTGTGGCGCTGCCCGCGGCGTAGGCGCACCATGTCGAGCGCAGTGGGATATGAACAGCAGAATAAAGGAAAGTGGGTGTGGGAAACCAACGAGGGGGTGCGTGTTCTTATACTGCACGTCGAGCTGTAATGATGAAGGCGCGAATGCCTTTGTTGTTGCCTTGTTTACTGTTTGCGCGTGTGTTGGGAGTGTGCCTGCGTGTTGGTGTGGGCAGGTATGTGTAGCGGTGTGTGTGTGTGTACAGTATCTGGTGGCGAGCACAAGAAATTATTGTCGATTCATTCCTTGACGGCTCGTGCGCTTTGTCGAAGCGTCAGTTCTGGTGTGGCATGGCAAGACTCGCACTGGGAGAGAGTGACTCACAGTGCGTCCATTGTTCATTAATGGTTGTGTGAATGCATGATCGTCGGCGGCTGATCGCTGGAGAAGGTATGGTAACAAGTCAAAGTCAATGCAGCTGATCTCGCACCGAGACAAACAGAACATGACGGCGCTCCGCCGCGCGCGACCGGCGTCTTCGCGTACAAACTTATTGTTATGTAAGCAAGGAAGTGGGTGGAGGTAGTCCACCCTTGTCTGGTCGCCAATGATGTCGGGGTGCGAATGTCGCGAGCGGCTGCAAAGGCAATGCACAGCGGACATAGGGTGCGAGTTGAGACAACGTTGCAGTCATGCAGCTGGGTGCGAGGTGCAGGACACGTCCATCAGGCGCGAAGGTGGGTGCAGAAGGTGAGCCGAACGGGTCTCACAGCGTCACTCAGCTAATGGAATTGACAGTTCTCGTCTTTCCAATCAACTCTCCGGTCTCCGCGAAGAGACGTGGAGACTCATGGCATCAGAGATATAGTTAATTGGTCGAGAGGCCCCGGCATGAGAACCTTGGTCTGTCAGGCGGCACGGAAGGTAACAGTTCACTCTGATCGACGCCGCAGCCTCTTCTTCTTCGGTCACCCCGCCACAAGAGATTTTTTCACGCGCAGCTGGTTATTACAGTATTAAAACCGACCAAAAGTTTGATAAAAGTTTATCAACTGGAAGGAGGAGTATGCATGGTGGGAGATATGGGAGGCTACATTGCTGTCGACGAGGCACCTCTCGACCAGAATTACGGTGGTTCAGCGTCCTGAACGACTTTTCTACCCTGCATCCGCCCAAAATACATTCTCCTTCTTACAATTGCACTTTAACAGCCCTCATCTACCATAAGCTTTGTCGACACCTCCGTACGTGTATGCATGACCGCGTACGACACGACAAGAAGACAGCGCAGAGGTTGGCACAACGCGGCACAGAACCTGGGGCTCCGCACCGTGCCTGGCTGTTTTAGCTCATGACACCATGTGTTGACGCGGTCGAGCGCGATAAAGACGTTTTGACACTACCCACTCACTTACGCCTACAGGATGTGCAACACCGAAACGCATCCAGCGGCGGTTCGCGCACTGGAAAACCATATCTGGTATCCGCGTACATACAGTGCCCTCCTACCTGGTGCGGTGTTCCGGCAGGGCAAGTACGCCGCGATGGAGTGGGCCGGGGCCGGGGACATTGCCGACGTCTTCGTTCCCCCTCTCCCCGATAACGCTGCCGACACGACCGCCACCGCGTGCGCAGAGGTCCTGGAGCTTATCAATACTGCGGCGGACGCTGCTTCCGGCGCGTCGATCGGGTGTCGCGCCGCTACGGCGCCCGCGCCACGCTGGCTCACGGCCACGGCCATGGCGCGCGGCATGCAGTGGGGCTGGACCTCGCGGTGGATGCTGCGTGAGCTCTTGCCTGAAGACGAGGAGAGAGCGCAGCAACCGGAAGGAATTGTCATTCGTGAACTCGACCAGGCGCCACCGCACAACGACCAGATCCCGTGCGTAAACGATAAATGGGACGGGATCGTCACGCACGCTACGGGCCGGCGACCGGGCGCGGGCAAGGAGACGGGCGAGATCGTCGCCCTCGGCGCGTTCAGCGACGGCAACCTTGTTGGCGTAGTAACGCTACATGTGAACGGGCACAACGCGTCGAGTGGCCTGTGGGATCTGGGCGTTGCGCCCGACTATCAGAGGCGGGGTATCGGACGTGCGCTGGTGACTTTCGCTCTGGGGGCAGCGAAACGACGCGGCGCGACAGAGATGACGCTTAACTCTACCGACGAGGGAGTAGGGACGTATCTCGCCTGCGGATTTAAGGAAGTCGGGAGAGGCCAGACATGGTGGTTCACACCGGACCACCCGGCGTCGTGCGCGCCCACGCCAGCTCAGATTACCCTTACCGCCGCCATTGTCGAGGACGACGCAGCCACCATCACTGCCATGTCCCCCGTGTCGCCAGACCCACTTCCCTGCGGGCTTACTCCACTCCGCCTGGCAGCACGTACTGCTTCTCCGGCTGCCGCGCGCGCTCTCATTGCGCGCCGATTGGTCCTCGACGTCCTCAGTGCCTGGGAACTGGGGTGGAAGGACGAGGCCCGCGATGCCGCCACGCGCGAACACGGTATCGACGCCATTGACCACGAACACCGCGCCACACCCCTTCACATCGCTGTGCGTGATGAGGACGAGGAGCTTGCGCGTCTTCTACTTGACGCTGGGGCCGATCTCGACGCCAAAGACGACATGTTCGGATCCAACCCCGCTCGATGGGCCGTTGTTCTCAATAAACCGAACATGACGAGTCTCCTTGCTGAAGCCGCTGCGCAGAGGCAACACGCAACTAAGTCGTCGTGATAGCTTTGCCAACCACATGCGGCTCTCGTAGTTTTCTCCATTTGTACGGCACAGAACGCAGCTGTTAGTGATTCCTGTGACACGTTGCAGCAAGAAAAAAAAAAAAAAAAAACAAGCTTGGTGGCGCGCAGAGGGCGGACAACAGCACATCAACCTCGCTCAACTCCATTTCCGGCCAAACTTTTGGGTGACCGTTTTGCCGCGCAGACCTTTTATTACAAGGGTTTGACATGGACGAGGTTGGCGGCGAGCACCTTGAGGTGCGCCGAGGCCGCAGAGGGCCTAGCGATCGTCGCCATGCTTGCAACACACGTGTGCCAATGCCGGTGCAGGAAGCGCATTTCCGAACAGTAGTAAAACTGAAAAGCGGTGGGATTAGCTTTTAGCACGGACTTCCTCTGTTGTTACACCAGTCGCAAGGGGTAAACCACACCCCGTCTCGAGAAATGGTGACCATGATAAGCTCTCTGTTCTGGGCAGTCATCATGGTGATGGTGAAGAAGAGAGTTTTATCGGCAGCTGTGTCCACTGGGGCGGCCCCAAACAGCGACCCCGCTCAACTCAGTGAACATTTCCGCCCGCAACAACACTGCACATGCAGATGCTGTATGATTGAGCTACAACAAATTATACGTTATACTTAATAGCCGCCCGGCTGCGGGACCGCCACACCGACCGCGCGCGCACGTCCCGCTCAGCGGCGCCAGTACTGCGCATCGATCGTCGCGGGCGTGCTGTATCGTGAACGGGGGCGGTATCGGTCTCGTGGGGGGTAATCCCCGTTACCGGCACCGCGATAGTCGCCCCCCCGCAGATGGCTCTCACGGTAATGGCTGTCGTCGCGATACTGGCCGCCGCCGTTGGGGCGGTACGGGTCGTCAGGGCGGTAATAGCCGTCGTCGCGGGCGTACTCGCCACCGTGGGCGCCACGGGAATAGCTGCTGTGGGGCTCACTTATCGAGCTCGCTGGGGCGGGACTCGGCGCCGACCGCGGAGTCATGACAGTTGGTGTACTGTCGGGTATTTTCATTGGTGTGTGATGCGGTATTGATGCCGTGCTGGCGCGGGACAGCGGCCGCGGAGGGGGCAGATGTGGCGGGGGCGACTTTGGGCGTGGCGTCTGTGGCGCTCCCCACGGCCCCGGAGCCGGCGAAGACGGGTGCAGATGCGGTATGCGTAATGGCGAGGGTGGTCGGGGTGCCATGCGGAGAGGAGCAGAGGGAAGAGCATGTGCCGTCGCGGGTCTACCGCCGTCCACGTGACCCTTGGTCATGTGCAGCGAGTGCAGCGGAATATTTGGGGACGGCACCCGCATGTTTGCTGCCGAGGACGCAGCGCTCGATGGTCGAGTTGGAAGCTCTGCCGCGTTTGACGGCGGTACCAGCACCCGCCCACCGTCCTCTTCGTGCCGGGGCGGCGGAGCACGCCGCGAGTGTCTCACTGCAGGTCAGCGCAACGGCCTAAAAAAAATTAATGCAGTCGCCAACTCACATTCTGCCGCGAGCTGGTCCATTTCGAACCGGTCAATTTCGCTTTGCAATGCCCGGATCCGCGCATCGGCCGCTTCAACTCGCGCATCTGCTGATTCGCGAACAGCGCGCAGTTCTTCGCGCGTGCGATGAAGTTCGCTTTCGAGCTCGCCCATACGGTGGTGCTTCTGGTTCAACTCGTCTGTCAACGCGGTGATCCGCTGATCTTTGTGGCTGAGCTGCTGCCCTGCCGATGTCAACCGGCTCTGCAAAGCTGTATTCTTATCGCCCGCTTCTTTCGCCTGCGCCGATCGCTCGGTTTCCACTTCGGCTATCTTCTTCTTGAGCAGCTTGATCTTGTTGTCTAGTTTCTCGACAACAGCCTTGTTGTACTCGGCGGTCCTCGCCGTAACTTCAAGGTGATCTGTTTCACGCTTCTCCCACAGCTGCTGCCTCTCCGCGTCCTTTTCACGCTGTTCCTCATGCAGACGAACATTTTCGTCGCCGAGGCGGGCGTTTGCCTCTTGCAGGTCGTTGATGCGCGCGACGAATCGGACCGTCGCACCCTCAACCTCGGCGCGCACATCGATTTTTGATGCCTGCTGCTGTACCGAGACAAGCTGGTCCTCCAGCAGTTTCTGGTTCGACCGCAATTGGTCGACTTCTGCCTGGAGCACGCCCACGAGATCGTGAAGGCTCTGATTTTCCTTGGACAATTGCTGAGCCTCTGTTTGTTCTTCATCGTAACGCTCTTTGAGATGGCTGTAGGCAAAACTCGTCAGACCGTTCTGGATCCGCAGAACGTCATTTTCGCGCTCGTGGCGGTGCATGTTGCGAACTGGCTGTACCTCGTCGGTGGTGGGGTTGGAATCCTGTGCACGAGCAGCACGGCGGACCAAAGACCACGCTGTAAGATCATGCAGACTGAATCGCCAGCGATCTGAGGGGTCGTCGACTGGCGGCTCGGGTGCAGGGCATGTTTCCCAATCGTCCGTCGCCGTCGCTCGGATGTCTGACTCGTCTAAAAGAGGGTCCCATGTGTTGAGATACAGCTGTCCAGGTCGCGGAGGAGTCGGACAGTCGTCTTTCGAGAAGCGAAGGTGGCCGGGCGAGGAAGGGCGACGAAAAGTAGCATAGCTGGCTGCCGGGGACGAGAACGTTCGGCTGTCTCGTCGTGACTCTGACGCCGAGGTGAGAGGTGGCGACTGCAAATGCGAAGCATGCTCTGATCTACTATCCTCTTTCGATCGACGTGGATATAGAACAGGTTCAACAGGCCCCGAACTTTCTGTAGCCGGTGTCAACAGCTGCTGGGTGGAAGTGTCCTCCCGAGAGGCAACTCTTGGGCCTGAAGGCGGTGGCGAAAAATGCTGACGACAGCTTTGACCTCTGGACGCGTTACCCGGTGACCAGGCATCGCCCCAGTTTGCATCATCGCCATCTCCGGTTTCCACGGTGATGGGAGGAACGTCACCCTTGCTTTTTCTTGGCCGGTGAAGGACTTTCTTTTTGCCTGTTTTGTCGACCACAGGCGCAACCGGAGTGCTGCGCCGTGAACTGGGACCTGGCTGCTCGTCCGGGTGCGGCTCGGCAGCAGTCTCGGGTTCGGGTGAAGGGCTCGGTGTCGCCAGCCGCCTTCGAGGGGGAACCGACGTTGGGACATTGGGAGGCGTTGGCTCGGGCTCGGAGACAGATAACGCTGGGGAGCCAAGATCAGGATCTACAAAGCGTGTTCCGCCGTTTGGCCCAGGCAGCTTGAGGACAATGCGCTGCTTCTTCGGCCCCACGTCAGCGAGACTGGGCGATCGAGACCGCTTCGAAGACGTAGATGAATGGGCCGCACTGGGTAGTGAAGCCCTGGCCTTCTTAACCGTCTTAGCCGCAGGACAGGTGCTTTCGCGTCAGCACGTGCAAGAGGACCGTCGCGGTCACTCACCATTGTTTGTCGTAGCTACCCCCCGGATCGGCCCAAAGCTCTTCGCCTTCTCTAACCGGTCGCTTGGCCGACAGCTGCTGGGCGTTGGCGCCGTCGGGAAACATGTATGAAAAGTCTATGGGACGGAGAACGTAACGGCAGTTTTCGCACTTTGGGCAACCTATCTTGACCAGGCGTATGGGGCCTACCCAAAGACAAACCCTGTTCTCACTCCACTCGACGTATCGATTACCCTCGAGCACGCCGACCTCCTGCATGCCCTCTTCTCCTTGCAGGTCCAATAACAGGTCTTCTACGCCTTCAATCTTGGCGGCGGTTCGGAGGGCGGTGCATGATTTGAGGGATACACTTCCGGTCTCGGGATTGTATTCAATGCGTGTGGAGGGTCCAAACACTGTTCGAGTCCACGCGTTGGACATCCTGACAGTCAGCCAAAACATGCATACATGCATGCATGCCGTGTGTCGGCCACTTGCACGCATGAGTGCGCCTGGAAGATCCACTCACCACTCGAGAATCTCCTCATGCACAGGTCGATGCACTGTGGCCAGATGTTCCAAGCATCTGGCGGATGAGTCAGCTCCCGGCGGCAACAAACAACCTTGAGGGTTGTGTAGCGACCTACAACCTGCGAATTTCTTGTCGGAACAGGTCCTCGTTCTCGCGGACGGCCGACAATGGTTCCTGGAAGCGGCGCTCCGAGACCGAGCCGCCTTCAATGATGCGTTCGAAAGGATATGGTGGCTCGTTGGGGACGTAGAGCTCGTGAACTGCGTCCATGATAAGATCGTCCAGGACGCCGACCACACGCGCCTCGGCCGGAGACACGACCTCGCCGCCGCGGGCACGGCGCTTGCTTCGTGTCATGGCCGCGGCGGGTGGACGGCGTGGACGTGCGGATGGGTGAATGCACGAGTCGACGGGATGGACGCGGGGTAGCGGTGTCGATGTGTAGAATGGAGAGCAAAGGGGAAATGTGTGTACGTGATGATGGAAGTGTGGGCGGAGGATGGCGTTGCAATACACAGGGTCAAAATAGGATGGATGCACGGAAGCGAGCACCACAACCAGATCTCCCTCTACGCCCCCGTACTCTTAACGTCGCCAAGAGACAACACTTGCTCCTCCTGCCCGTGCATGCTGCGTGTTACATGTATGTTCTGCGCTCCTCGACGAGTGCATGTTGGGTGCGTTGCAAGCACGCGCAGACAGGGGCCCCCTCTAGGAGAACCAACTTTGTATGCAAAGTTCCGCAGCGACGCGTGGAAAGGCCACGGACGCAGTTTGGTTTGCCCAGCTGTGCGCCGTCCAGCTGTCCAGCTGTTCAGGCGGGTCCGTGCATGGAGCAGTGGCCCTCAACGGCAGGACCCAGGGAGCAAATGCCATTGTTAGTGCGGATTGCTACGCATTCTCATTCTCGTCAGCGACCCTGCACGCGGTGCCAAGTTTGGGTCAATTAGGTCGACTGAAACGTCAACAATGCACTCTCATTCTCCGACGGCTCCGTCAGGCCGTCGAGCACAGGGATGCCTCCTCGCTCCTGCACTCCTGGTTGCGACGGGAGACTTGTCCCCAACATTTCGTGCATTTCGCGGCTCAAACAGGACACTAGCTTGTACGGGACTGAAGCTTATTTTCCATGTCGTCGGTGTATTACGGCGTAACGAGCACGTCACACTAGTTCGGTCCAGTCCGAGAGCCTGGGCGGTGAGCCTGGCCACGGATGCGTTGAACTGCATCCCCTCTGACCCGGGCCTCTGAACGCAGGCTCTGACGTTCTGACGAAGGACCAGCACATCATCACGTGCAGGGGTCGAGCGTGTCTGATCGACAGTCGCACTCCGCATCATCAACTGGCGTGGCCAGGCTCAAAGCATGCACAATGGCACCATTCGGTAATGCCCGGTGGAAGCACAGAAGGGCGCGCAAGCAGGCGTTGTCGACGCTCGCGTGGTTTTCCTTAAGTGCGAACGCCGCATGCCAAGATCCCTGGCGTGCTGTTGCGTGGATCGCTTCTCGTCAAGTTGCTGATGGCTGATTGAACAGGTATCTCCATGCCAAAACCTACACGCCAACGACACGTCCCGACGCGTCGCGCTGACTTTCTGTTTTCGCGTTGATTTTATATCCCGAGGCCATCATGCATGATGACTTTGTGACACAATGTCTCACCTTAACTGGTAACCTAACCTCACCACGCTGCCGAAACCGAGTTCCACGAGTCGCGAGTCACATGACGTGCCGTCGCGTGGTGTTGACACAACGGAATTGTACGCGGACTTGGGCTGTTCCTTGCCCGCCCGGAGAAACCCGAAGGGCCGCTACAGCTGGAGCGGAGTTGATTTCAGGTGAGGTCTTTGAGCACAGCCGGGGGTGGGCAGACGGAGGCATTCTGATAATGGCCCAGCTTCGGCCCATGGCGGTAAATGGCGGAGTCTTGGAATCGTGGACTACTAAACCCGTGTCTGAGCTCGACGCCGGACGCCGGTCCGGACCGGTTTATCGTTTCTCGGCGCTCATGACAGTGGGCAGAGTTGGTTTATAACACTGTACAGTACATGCACAGCGCCGCCGCCATGTCCCCTCTCCACAAAGAAACAGACACCATGACGACGTCCAAGCTCGACGCCGCGCGGGAAGCGCAGTACCTGCCCCCATCCGAGCTGGCAGAAAAGTACAAGCGGGGCATCCAGCGTCCGCTGGCCGTGACGCCGGACGCGAGCGCAAGCGTGCCCGGTTCGACGCGCATTGCCAAAGTTGAGAACTTTTACGTACGGCCCCGCTGGCTCTTTGTGCGTGTCGAGACGGAGGGTGGCGTCGTCGGCTGGGGAGAGGGTACGCTCGAGGGACACACCGAGGCCGTGCAGGGATCGCTCAAGGACATCGCAAGGCGGTAAGTTGGCCTGATCGACTTTGCTTACCCCAGGATTGTCGGGTGGGACGCCATGAACATTGAGGACATCTACACGTACCTCTACCGGCACCGGTTCTACCGCGGCGGCGAGGTGCTCATGTCTGCCATCTCGGGCCTGGACATTGCCTTGTGGTGGGTTGAGACCGGTTGTAGCACGGGCTGACAACAGGGATATCAAGGGTAAAGTCCTCGGCGTGCCCGTGTGGCAGCTTCTGGGCGGCGCCGTGCGTGAGCGCTGCGAGGTGTACGGCTGGATCGGCGGTGACCGGCCGTCAGACGTGCTGGAGCAGGCCAAGGTGCGCAAGGAGCAGGGCTTTACGCGTGTCAAGATGAACGCGACCGAGTCGATTGGGTGGCTCGACTCGCCTCATGCCCTTGACGACACAGTCCGCCGCCTCGCCGAGGTTAAGAGTATTGGCCTTGATGCTGGCCTCGACTTCCACGGGCGTGTGCACAAGGCCATGGCCAAGCAGCTCGCCCAGCAGCTCGAACCCCACCGGCCCCTCTTCATCGAGGAGCCTCTTCTTCCCGGCCACGTCAACGAGATGAAGGATCTGTACAACAAGACGACCATTCCTATTGCCGTGAGTTGTGCTGGGAGAAGCACCACTGACGCAAGCTCGGCGAGCGCCTCTTTACCCGCCAAGACGTCCGGCCCTACTTTGAAGCCGGATGCATCGATATCATTCAGCCAGACATCGCGCATGCTGGAGGTATCTCCGAGACCAAGAAGATTGCCATCATGGCGGAGTGAGTGATCGATAACTCATGAGGCAGAATCTGACACCCAGGGCATACGACATTGGTGTCGCTCCGCACTGTCCCCTCGGCCCACTGGCGTTTGCCGCCTCGCTCCAGGTCGGCTTCAGCACGCCCAACTTTGTCATCTGCGAGATGAGCTGGAAGGTAGGCAGAAGCACGGCGCCAGCATGTCTGACAGCAGATGCACTACAACGTTGGCGGGTACGATCTCCTGACGTACATGAAGAACCCCGAGGTGTTTGAGGTTCACAACGGCGCGATCGACCTGCTCACTGCGCCGGGGCTTGGCGTCGAGCTCGACGAGGACATGATTCGCAGGGAGGCGGCAGAGGCCGCCAAGCTCGAGCCATGGATCAACCCCCTGTTCCGCGGCCCAGACGGCACCGTGCGTGAGTGGTAGCATGTGCAGGTGGCGTGCGTAGACCGCGTGCGTGGGCGGCACTGCGTTAGAAGTAGTAGGACTTTACATAGAGAGTACAGCTGGTGAAAGTGTATGCAGCCGGGTGGTATTCCCTCCCAACTTCGTGGGTCGGCTAGATCCCGGCGGTGATCGAAATGGGCCGAGGTGGATGCCGGTGTTTGTGATAACCGCAGATCCAGCCGGGCGATTCTCGGGACGTTGTCTCACCACATCAACGCGAGCAGCTCATGGCTATAAAGCCTGGACAATGTTGCACCCGCGTCAGCGTCACATACACAACCTTCAAAGAACACCCACGCACACGCCATGTCGCTCCGCAGCGACTTTATGTGGGGTTTTGCCACGGCCGCCGCACAGATGGAGGGCGGCGGCGCCGAGCTGGAGAAGCGGAGCGGTAGAGGTCCAAGTGTGAGTCGACCTCAGCGACAAGTACCTTGCGACCCTGCTAACCACAGATATGGGACTACTTCTGCGAGCAGCCTGGCAAGATTGCGGACGGGACGAGCGTCGTGGACACATGCGACTTTTACACGCACTGGAGGGAGGACCTCGCGAGTGGGTTGTGGGGTTCTGGGCGGCAGCTAAAGGCAGTGATGAAGGCGCTCGGGGCCAACTCGTACCGGTTCTCCATATCGTGGCCGCGCGTCATCCCGCTGGGGGGCAAGGATGATCCGGTTAATGAGCAGGGCCTGCAGTTCTACTCGGACGTGATTGACGAATGCCTGCGACTGGGTATGACGCCGTTTGTCGTGAGTCCTGCGAGGATGGATTACGGGCGCTGACGGCAGACGCTTTACCAGTGCGCAACACTGCCGTAACCTTCGCTGACGCCAGCTGGGACCTCCCCCTCGAGCTGTACCGGCGCTACGGTGGCTGGGTATGCAAGGACCGGATTGTAGCCGATTTCACGCGGTACGCGCGCCTGTGTTTTGAGCGGTACGCCGGGCGGGTCAAGCACTGGCTCACGATCAACGAGCCATGGGTTGTCGCTGCGCTGGGGCACGCCAAGGGGGCGTTTGCGCCGTACGTCGCATGTTAGAGACACGGCTGATGCCTAGAGGACACGTGAGCAACACCGAGCCGTGGATCGTAGGCCACTCGTTACTCGTCGCGCACGCACACGCCGCAAAGGTCTACCACGACGAATTCGCCGGCGCCGACGGTGTGATTGGAATTACGCTCAACGGCGACTGGGCCGAGCCATGGGATGACAGCCCTGAGAGTGAGTCGTGCGAAGTGCGCCGCGGCTTACGCCAGATATCAAGGCGGCGCAGGACAAGCTCGACGCTGCGATCGGCTGGTTCGCAGACCCGGTATACCTCGGTGGTTATCCCGCCTCGCTGCGGGCAATGCTGGGCGACCGCCTACCAGAGTTCACGGACGAGGAGTTGGAGCTACTACGCGGCTCGTCGGACGTGAGTGCGCAAGCGGGGAGTGGGCTAATACCAGTTTTACGGGTGTAACGTGCGCCTCCTCTCAAGCCAGTGCTAACTGCAGTTCTACACCACGAACATGGTCAAAGCTGGCGCCGACGACGAAGTATCAGGCAACACGTATGCCGGGTTTACGCGCGCGGACGGCAGCGAGATTGGGCCTCTGTCGGACCTGGAGTGGCTGCGCGACGTGCCGTGGGGTTTCAGGAAACACTTGAACTACCTGTACAAGCGGTACGGCAAGCCCATCTACATCACCGAAAACGGGTACGCTGTGCGCGGCGAGACGCGTATGGCCCCCGAGGACGCGGTGCGCGACACGGACAGAGTAAACTACTTTCGCGGATACCTCGGGGCTGTCCGCGACGCTGTCGTCCACGACGGCGTCGACGTGCGCTCGTACTTTGCCTGGTCGTTCCACGACAACTTTGAGTGGGCGGCCGGACTGTCCTCCCGCTTTGGCGTCGTCCGCGTCGATTTTGATACCAAGAAACGCACGCCAAAGGATTCCGCAAAGACTGTCGGCGTCTGGTTCAGGGAGAACATTGGGACGGACAACGTGGGGAGGCTCAATGGGCAGGCTGGCGGCGCAGGTCACACCTGTGTAACGGCGCGTGTTGTGCACTGCCCGTAAGCGTCGTGAGCTGTGGAGCCATACCTTTAGCTCTGACGCGCATGAGTGATTGCGCCTTGCTCGTTGTGTCTCTCATGCCGCAGCGCCACTCGACCCGCAGTCATGCACGACAGCCTGGGCGAAACAGGATATAACATAGACTACAAGAGGGATACGCAAGAGTACCGCGACAATATGTATGACAGTATGGGTAGGATTCGGTGCTAGTTTGGGCCGGAGGGCGCGGAGGGGTTGGAGACGGAACGGCTGAGACCTCTAACGCTGGCATTGAGGTCCTGGTTCCAGCTCGCAAAGCTGCGGAAACTGTCGTCGGACACGTCGAGGCCCTGGGACCGCACGCGGGCTATCTCGGATCTGACGCGACGCAAACCAGCAAGCGACGACTTTTCGCGCTCGCGCCGCGCCGACTCGAAACTCAGGTCCATCGCTGCGTGGGCTTCCCATGCGCCGCGCGCGGCCGCGACGGAGGAGGGCGCGTGGCATGACTGGCGAAGCGGGTCAAGCGGGTCTGGCGCCGGCCATGACCCCGCCGTCGACGCCGCCGCCGAGGCCGACGCAGATCTCACGCGCGCTGCTGGACGCGGAGAGCATTCAACTACCCGCAGAGGGTTGATCGACTGAGTCAGCGCCGCGGCGCGTTCGGGGAGAGGAGGGTACAGCGGTGCGTGCGGCGTCGGGGCCGAGCTTACACCATAACTGTATGCCGTGTCCTCGAGCTGCGTGGGTTCCGGGGACTCGGAGAGTTGGCGTTCCGGCGACTCGAGGATGGGCGGCGCAGAGGGCGAGCGGCGGTGGCGCCCAGTGTGCGCGCGCGTCGGGTACGGCACGACTGGGCGCGACGGCGTCTGCGCCATGGTGATCTCGCCAATGTCGAATGTCTCGTCGACGCGGCGAAGGAAGCCACTCTCGGGGTCGTCATCGCGATGGCGCGGTTTAGGCGACGGCGAGCGCGCAGCCGACGCTGCGGTCGGCACAGCAAGTCTTGGTGCCTGCGCCGCTGGGCGACCCAGTATCCAGTTGAACACTCTCTTGATCGCCGACGGGGGCGCCTCCGCCACGCGGCGGCGTTTGGTACTTCCGTGCGCCTCGCGCTCTTCGCGTGCGCGTTTACGGTGACCCGCCTTGCGATGCAGCGCCGCGACGCGCGTCATGAGGTTCTCACTGCCGTCAGCTGACGCTCCGCTTCTTCCACTCACCGCTCGAACGCGCCTACCAGCTCCCGCTCCTCGAGCTGCTGCTGCGCCACGAAGGCGTCCACGATCCGAGCGGCGTCCAGGGGCGCCGCACCTCTTTTGAACGGCGTCCACGAACCAGCCGACCGCGCAATCTCCACGTCGTACAGGCGCTGGAGACGGCGCCAGTCAGACGACGTCCACGCGCGCGAGCCGCCCTCGCGGTTGACACGGCGCGGCGGCTTGGGCGTCATGTGGTATGCTCCTGGAATACGCAGCGGGCTGTCGTACTCGGTGTGCCTCGTCTCGACGCTCATGGAGCGCCCGGTGCGCTCAGCAATCGACAGCCGCTCATCATAAAGTAGGTCTTGCAGGCTTAGGTCCGCGTCGTTGTAGTATGACGAGTTTTCGCCTTGGTACGGCGTTCCCCGCACCGAGGCACCACGAGTCGAGTGCATACCCGGTGTCCCCTCCACGTGCCGCCCCATTTCCTGGTAGCCGTAGACTTGGACCAGGTGCTCGGCGGTGCTGAGTGCCAGTTGCGGGTTCGTCGACGAAACCTCGACAATGTTGGAGAAGGCAGCGGCGTCGTCGTTCTCGTCGTAGTACTCCTCGGCCGGCACATGCTGTGTGTAGCGCTGCGGCGAGGGTTCAGCCGAGGGAACGAACTGGCGCGACAGAGCCGAGGGTACTGCTGGGCGCGTAGACTGCTGACGCCGGCGGGAAATGACGCTTTCGAGCTCCGAAATGTGCGAGAGGTTGCGAGAGGTGCTGGGCGTTGGACCGGTCGACGAAGCGGCGGACGTGGAGGACGCACCGAGGTCAATGGGTAAGCCCAGGCGTTCTCTGTAGGACACGTTGTGCCACGCAGTCTGAGGCGCAGTATAGGACGATGTCGGCAAGGACGGAGGTGGCGGCGGTGCGGGGGGCTGGGGCGTATTGGTTTCGGGGGCGTTATGCACAGGTGCCTCCTGCACGGGGATGGGCGAGGCGGCGCGCTCTGAATGGGGGGTGACCGAGCGTTCCCGCTCAGCGACAGGTGCTGTAGACATAGAGGGTTCTGCAGGCGACGCCGAGCGCGACCGGGCTCCGGGGCTGGGAACAGCGAGGTGTGCGCCGGGACTGGCAGCGGACGGCGCAAGGGGGGCATCGCGGCGTGGAACAGGCGACCTAGCGTGGGCGGAGACGTTGTCGTCATGGCCGTCCTCTTGCGATCGAGCGTCGTCCTCTTGCGAGGGGGCGTCCTGCTCTTGCGAGTGAGCGTCGTCCTCTTGCGAGTGAGCCTCCCCCTCTGGCAGAGCCGACGACGGCTCGTCCTCGGGCTCACGCTTAAAGTAGCCGCCGTGGCGCAAGGGTAGGATCACCATCGCCGGGTCGCCCTCGCGGAAATCAAACTCGACGCGGTCATGGCTGCGGGCCGGGCGGGTCGAGGTTGGCAAGGATGGCGCGCGACTGGGTCCAGGTGAGGCGCGCAGCGAGGCCTCGCGGATGGGTACAGGGCTCGGCGAAGCGCGCACGGAGTGCTGACGACTGCGTGTCGTCACATCCTGCTCCTGCTCCTTCTCGTCCTCGTCCTCGTCGGCGTCGGCGTCCAGCGAATCGTCGATTTCGGCGGCAGCTGGCCCAGAGGGCGACGACGGCGCGTGGGCAGTGAGCGTTTCCTCGGGATCGTCCTCGGGCGCCGGCGTGACGCGGATAAGAGGCGAGCGAGGTGGAGCTGGCGGAGCGTAGGCCGGTGTCGTCGAGAAGATGGCGTGCGCGACGAGGGGCGTGTACGACGGCGTGCGCGACGGCGTGGTGGAGTGTACAAGCGGGACAGGCGTGACGTTAACCGAGCCCGACGCGCGGCGTGCGGGTGTACCGTGTGCTCCAGGTGAGGAGTTAGGCGGCGCCGACGAGATCCGCGACATGGGCGTTGAGTTGACCGAGGCGTGGACGGACGCTGGCGGCGTGGTGTGTTCTGACATGGAGCGCGAGCTGTGCCGCGCGAGGGATACCCCCGCGCGCTCAATATGCGTCACGTCCCAATCGGCGCCGACGAAGCGGTGTGCAGCGAACGTATCCTCCCCGCCGTCGACGGTGATGTTCGCGGCTGTCACGTCCCACGCGTCGTCGTCTGCGTCCACGTCCATCGTGTCGTTTGCGCCGATATCGTCGCTCGTCTCAGCCGCGCCCTCCGCAGACACGGTACGTTCCAGTGATTGTGGCGAGGGCGGCATCTTGGCTGGCGTGGCGTCCAAAAGCGACTTGGCTGCGACTTCCGGTACTTCGACGGCAAAGGCCGTGAACGACTGGTGAGATACCTCCTCCGTTCCCTTCTCGTGTAACGACGCGTCGGGCGGCGTCGTGGGGCTGAATGTCGACGACCGGCTAGACTCGTGGTCCATCGACCGGGGCGTGCGGTCGCGTACGGACGATCCCGGCTCGGCCGCGGGCGACGAAGTGGGTGCGCCCGCAGTGGCGGGGCCAGGAGGGGGCGGAGCAAGAGCCGTCTTCATCGTAGGCGGGGACATGAGCGGGGTCGTCGTGCGCGATGGACCCTGTGCTGCCGCCGTCTCTGGTTCGTCATCAAACGAAAGGATGCGTGCGGGGGAAGGCGTAGACGGCGCTTCAACCTCCTCGTTCACGCTCTTGCGACCGCGGCCGCGCTTGACAGGGCTTGTGCTCTTCAGCCGGGTAGACGTGGCGAGGGGTGACCCAGTCTCTACTGTCGAGGCGAGCGCCGATTTGCTCAGACGCGGCGAGCGGCGGACTGGCGACTCCAGCGCCGCCGACGTACGGGTACGCGACGGTCCCGAAACAGATGTGCGCGCTGAACGGCGCAGCTGGCGAGCAGGCTCGGGCTCCTTCGGCGACGCCAGGGACGTCTCGAGCTGGCTGGTCGTCTTGGAGAGCGACGGCGGCTCGTCCTCTATTAAAGACGCCTGCGACGCACCAGAGGTACGCGGACGTGCTGGGGTCGAGCCGGCATACATCCGACGGCGACGGCGCGGTGGAACCGCGTCCATCTCGGGCTCGAGTTCAGGTTCAGGCGACGGTTCCTTGGACGCGGCGGCTGACGATGCCGGCTCTTCAGGCTGCTGTTCGTCGTGCGCGTCGCCATTTGGCACTTGCTCCGGTTGTTGCGTGTCTTCGCCCTGGACCAGACCAGGATCAATGACCATGCCGGCGCCAAGTGCCGCCTTGACGACGTCGGCGAATGGTGATCTAGTCGGTGCGTCGCGCTCATCGTTTCTATCAACCACAGACACCGCATCGCCCTTGTCGCTCTCATCCTGGTCCTTGTCTGACGCCGTCTCAGCCCCCACGTCGAGTTCTTCCTCAGCAGTCACGGCCATCGCGGACGCGGGGCGCTGCAAGGCAGGTATAAGCAAGGCTGCTTCGGCCTCGTCCTCGGCGTCGGAGGTGGGCATGTCGTTCTCATCCGCCGGCGGCGCAGCTGGTAAACTCGGCGGCTGGTGAGCGACCGAAGCGGGCTGCTCATCAAGAGGCGGAGGAACAGCGGTGGGGTCCGAGCGGGGGGCCGGGGCATACGTCGACCCAAATGGCGACGACACAAGCGCCGCGTTGGAGGCTAGCGCTGTTGGTGAACTGGTTTCCCGGTGCACTGAGACGGAACGCTCTCGAGGAGGAGACGACGCAAGGTGTCGAGCAGGGCTCGATGGCGCGGCGGCGCCCACAGGAGTGTCCTCACGCACAAGCACAGGCGATGAAGCGGCCATGGCGTCGAGAGGCACGGGAGTGAGGGAGGGCGAGCGGGATGGCGCGACGGCGGCACGTAGAGGTGGGGATGGAGACAATTGCGCTGGCTCGTTGGGCGGCGATGACAGCGGCTGGGCGAGAGTGTGTGCAGGCGGGGACGAGTGCCGAGGGGGAGCAGCAGGTGGGGATGAGTGCCCAAAAACCGATGCAGCAGGCGTGGACGAGTGCTGAAGGGCCGGGGCAGCAGGCGGGGACGAGCGTTGGAGAGCAGGGGCAACAGGCGATGTCATCTCCATGTCCATCTCCTCGTCGTCCTCGACCATCATAGTGTCGCCCTCGGGATCGACGTCCTCCAGGTAAGCGTCTTCCTCCTCAGTTCGGGTCTTCGGCGTGGGCTGTGCAGCTCGCTCTGTCTCGTCGCCAGCGAGAGGCACGTCGTCGTCCGACAGCTCGGCGAGGACGAGCGTGTCCCCTTCGGCGTCGAGCACTTCCTCCTCGGCAACCTCAGTTTGGACGACTTCGACGACCACGGCGGTGTTCAAAGCAGGCTCGGCGACGGGCGTCGCGCTGCGGCGCTTGCCTGGTGAGGGCTCCCGCGAGACCTCACGCGAAAAGTCGAAGAAAGATTCACGCTGAGACGCACGTAGCGTTGCCGCCTCGTCGTCGGATGGCCCGCGACGGCCGTTGAGCACGAGCGAGCGGTGCGGCGTGGGGATTTCGACGCTGTCGAGACGGTGTCGCGCGGGCGACGACGGGACGTTGCTCTGCTCGACAATGCGCTGCGCTGGCGACGGCGAACGGGCGTGACTTGAACCAGCAACACTGGCCAGAGGAGACGGGACGAGCGTCGCACGGCGTGATGTCGGGGTAGGCGACGCGTGCGTCGCGGCGCGGTAAGGAGGCGTACGGCTCGCCGCCATGCGGCGCAGGGAGAATTCTGGGCCGACGGGCGGCGACGACGGCGCGTTCGCTACGGCCGCGGCCATCTCCAGCTCCATCGACATGTCGTCCGACGACGGCATGTCTGGCGCAAACTCCATCGGGTCGAAGTCGGGGTACGCCCCGTTCTCGAATGGCTGCGCTGACGCCTCACGTGGCGGCGACGAGGGTACCGTGCGCGTCGCGTCGCTGCGCGTACTCGGTGTATCCTGCGTTCCGAGGAACCGCCGCAGGCGCGACAATGGTACCTCGGCTTCCACTGGCAATGGCGACCGCAGACGCTGCGGCACGAACGGCGAGTCGGGGTTGGCTGGCGCGTCTTCGTCGTCGTCGGCGTTGTTCGCCTCGGCTACCGGCACCAGATGGTTCCGCGCAGTGGACGCCGCCTTGCTGTTGTCCTTGCGCGCCTTGTGTGCAGCAAACGTATCTTCTGCATCTTCGCCCACGTCCGGCAACGCGCGCTGCTTGCCCTTCTGCGACGACGTCGTGCGCGCCTTCTTGGCTGTCGAGGCTGAGCGCGACCGCGATCCCTGCGAGGTGTCGAGGTACGCGTCGTCCTCGAGCAGCATCAGGGGGTCGACGCCCGGCTCTGGCTGTATCGCCTCGTCCAGTCGGCCGACATACATTGTGTCGGGTATACGGCTTGCCAGCTGGGGTTCGAGGCTGGCGCGCCACTCGCGGGTCTGTTTGAGCATGCGCCGGGATGGCGTGATGGACATGGGAGTAACTGAGCGGCGGTTCATCGGGGTGGCGTCGCGCAGTCGCTGCGACGCCGCATGGACCGTGGCGGGCGTGCGCGAGGCCGTGCGTGTTCGCCTGTCTATCGGCGTCGAGGTGGATGGGCGGCGAGCACGCGAGCTCGAAGCCTGCTGCGACTGCGTCAGTCGCGTTGTCGACGACGGACCGTTCGGGCGAGACTTCTTGCGCAGACCATCGTCATCGTCATCGTCACGCAGCGGCGTGTCATACTCCATCACCGTGTCGTGTCCCCTCGCATTCTTGAAGGATCGGCGTGCATCCGTTGTGCGAGATTGGGAGGGTATGATCTGCGACGAGTGGGGCGACGGTGGTGGCCGCAGCGTCGATGCTTGCGCCTGTGTGCCCCTCTGAGACTGGGACATGGCGACCTGCGCGATGTGAGCTGGCTGATGGGATGGGACAATGGGTATGTACTAACCTGCTGGCTGTTCTGGGGTGTGAGTAGGCCTCCGCTGCCTCGAACACCGCGGCCGTTACTCCGCGCGATGGGGTTGGTGGCGACGCGTGTGCTTGGGCCGGGTTGGTCCAGGTCGTCATCGTCGTCGTCGTCGTCATCGCCAAACAGGCTCGATGACGCCAAGTCGGAGGGTGGCGCAACGTCCATCAGCATTGTTGTGTTGTCGGCGGCGCGTCCAAAGGTGGTGGTGGTGACATCCGGTCCGCGGAGGCTACGGGCGCCCTTCCGGCGCGTGCCAGCGGGCGACGCCATGGCAGCGAGGGCGCTGAGGCGTCGTGGTATGGTGCGCGGAGTGGCCGAAACGGACGACGATGTTGTTGTTGCGGACGGTTCAACAACGTCAGTGACCCGTGCCTGCTGTTGATGCTTTGGCGGGTCGGCAACTAATGCGCCCCTGGTGGCAACGGGGGAAACGGTACTATTGTTGTGGCGCGTCCGTTCGGTCAATGCTGGTCTGGCGAGGGCAGACTTTGTCGACGGCGACCTCGACTTGGGCGCCAGTGACGACGAGGAAGGAGTTGCTGCCAGTGACGGCTGCCTCACTTCGCGCACCATAACGGGGGAGAGGGTTGTGAGATGCTCCCTCGACTGGCGACTGCGCGGTGTTTACGTCGATTGAATCTGCAGAGTCTTTGTGATGTGTGGATGCTCTGTCTGGCTCTCAAGAAGTCGGTCTGTGCACGTGTCGACGCGAAGTGCAAGAAAGAGGGGGTAGAGGTTGATGAAGGGATAAAAGAAGTGTTGAATGTGTTCGATGGTCACGGTCACAACTCGGCCCTGGCACACTCGCGGTCGATCGTGACTCTCAACTCTCACCAAAGAGGTGGTCGTCGTTGAAGACAACAAACAATGGGTTATGGGGAGGGATGGAATAAACAGCCCATTTAATCACGTGACGCTAAATGGGGTACCTTTTATAGTCTGTTACAGTCTTTGGTGGATCGGATTTGCCGATTGGGTCTTGTGTATTGACATTCAGGGTCAGGGCGCTAAAAACCCGTGGCCGTGCCTGATGGCCCTGACGTCGACACTACCAAATGAATCCGTGCGCACAGACAACCTTCCTCGCAAACTGGCATATACACAAATCCGATCCTTCCCTCTCCGCCCACGCACACTGCTCACAGTGTATGTACACTGACGTACACAGCACGTAGGATCTTGCTTCCTTCCTCCGTCCTTCGTTCTCTTTCATTCAACACCCACCACCACACACACCATCGCATCCATCCTCGTCGCCAGCACTTGCCCAGCGCTCACCACCACCTCGGCAGAGCATACACGCGAGCGGCCTTTAAAACATTCTGAAAGAAAAGAGCCCACGGATCCGTAACCTCTCGCCGCCGCGCGCATCTTTAACCGACACGGGTCCGTGACATTATCTCCAAACCGCGTCCTCCACCAACCCATTCTCCGCGTTGCATCGCACCTCCGCCTGCAGCGACAAAACCGAGCCAGGCCATCCACCTGTACGTCTCCCATCCTCATCCCTATGAGCGAGCAGGACAAGGCCTCACGCGAGCGCGCATCTGCCAGCGGTGAGTAGCTAGCCCCTCGACGCTGTCCACCCCCCTTGATTATATTTCCTTTTTCGACCCCCAGTTGTGGCCCAATTATCATTTATTGTCCCACCACACACGCCCAAGTCGCTAAAACGCACAGACCCCACATCACCCCGTTTCCACCAGCCCGGCCCGACATCCCGACCTCCGCCTCCAAGCAACCCATCGTCTTCCACAGCCACCACTCCTCACACCCACTCGCATTCTCACTCGTACTCGGCTCCTCACCACCACCACCACCATCACCACCACCACCACAGACACCACAGCATGTCTCATCCCAGCAGTGGAGGCGGCAGCGGTGGCAGCGGCGGCGCGGCCGGCTCTGACCGCGCTTCTGGATCAGCCGGTCCCTCGTCCGCCCATGAGGCGAGCCGCGTGCCTGGCTCGGGGTTATCTTCGGCGTATCCGTCTCTCGCCTCGTCGTCCGGTGCGTCATCTGGCCCTCGCCCAAGTGGCGCCTACGGAGGGGCCGGACAGACGTCTTATCTGGGCAACTACATGGCAGAAAAGCGCGAGCGCGAACGTGTTCGCCAGATGGATCGCGAACGTGCAAGCGACCGCGAACGGGAGCGAGACGGCAGGGGACCGCCCCCGCCTCCGCTGCAACAAAAGAGTGGTGTACCTGCTGGTGCGCCAGAAACGTCGCCTGGGCGCTCGCCAGTCTATCCACGACCCATGATGTCCCCTTCGCCCACTTTGCCAAACCGCCCACCCAACTCTGGCGGACCCCCGCCCTCGTCGAACGCACCAAAGCCATCCAACGCGCCCCCCGCACCCTCGTCCTCATCCTCCCGCGGCGGTGTGCACCTGCCCAGCTTCTCTAGCCTGGGCGGACGCCCGCTCGGTGCGCCCTTTGAACACGGCCGCGAACGTTCAGGCAGCACTTCAAGTGCAGGAGGTCCTCCAGAAAAAGGTCCCAGTCACCAGCGGAATCTCTCGACTAGCAGCAACCCCCGCGAAGGTCTCGGCGCCATGTCGTCCATGGGCCAGACGAGCCCCGTAAAGTCGAGTCTCCCTCCTCCATCTGCGTCCCGCAGCCTCTTTGGGCCCCCTCCCCTGTCAACGGCATCCCGCGACACGCCGCCCCAGCGGTCGCCGGTGCAGACCACTGGATCGGCGGCAACGTCGCCCAAGCAGCAGTCGCGGGAGGCCGGAACGCCAGGTGCGCCGGGCAAGCCTGGCGGTCCCTCGTCGTCTGCCACGTCGCAGTCGGCGCGGCCGCCGTATTCGTTCAGCTCGACGTATGCGTCTGCATACACCCAGCCGTACAGCTCGTATGGCCTGGGTAGCGGATTCATGAGTGGAAACTCGCCCGGGTACGGTTTTACGTACTCTGCGCAGGAGCGGGAGCGGCGAGAACGCGAGCAACGCGAGCAGCGTGAGAAGGACCAGCGTGTGCGGGAAGGAGAGCGGGAGCGCGAACGCGAGCGCGAGCGTATCGAGCGAGACCGCCGTGAGCGCGAGATGGAGCGCGAGCGGGCGGAACGTGAACGCCGCGAGCGGGAACTGGAACGTGAGCGCGCCGACCGCGACCGCCGTGAGCGTGAGATCGAGCGCGAGCGTGCAGCCATGGCCGAGCGTGAACGCAAGTTTGCTCTTGAGCGTGAGGACCGTCACCGCGAGGAGCGCATGCGGTTCGACAAGGAACGCGAGCGGCGTGCGTCCTACGGCGTGCAGACCAAGCCTTTCCAGCCTCCGCGCCAGGAGTCGAGCACGTACCCCGACATGCACCGCGCGCGGCCCCCTCCCGCGTCAGCGCCCAACCCGCCAGGATACGGCGACAAGTACACAACCCACATTGAGGTGATCAACCGCCCGAGCGAGCAGCCGCCGCCCGCCGATCGTTCGCGTCCTACGCCCCCCACCGCTGGTCCTCCCCCTGCTCAGCCCCCGCCAGCGGGCGCACCCGCGTCTGCACGTGACCGCCCATACAGCTACAAACCGCAGGAATCTCGCGAGTATCAGTACACACCGCGTGACAACAAACGACCGCGGATGGACACTGCCGCCGACGAGCCTGTACCCGCGCCGGCGCCCGCCCCAGCGCCGACCACGACACAGCGCGGCAAGGGTTCTGGCGGGCGCGCCAAGAAGCGCAAGGAGGAAGAGAAGAAAGAGCCCGCGCGCGACTACTCGCAGCTTACAGCTGCCGTCAAGGCATGGCCCGAGGTCAAGAGCACCGCGATCGAGGCATGGCTCAAGTCGCAGCCACCGGCCCTGACGCAGCGGACTATTGGCCACGAAGTGTATCGCGGCCCAGACTGGTCGCTGGCCAAGACGCGGTTGACCGATGACGAGGCGCTGGGAGGCGTAGTCAAGGTCCGTATCAGCGGGGCGTTCCTCGGCTCAGGCTGGCGCGTGCGCGGCGAGGCCGAGTGGGACAGCGCCAACGTCGCGCCCAGTACCGACGCGACAATCAGTCTCCACGGCGTCAACAGCGGCGAGTCGGAGCGCAGGATATGGGGCACGGACGTGTACACGGACGACTCTGACCTGGGGCTCATCCTCATCCACGCTGGCTGGATCCGGTGGAACCCGGCCGCGACACCCGACGACAACGACGCCATCACCGTCACTGTGCGCGTCGTGCCCACTCTACTGCGATACACTGCGACCGAGCGCAACGGCATTGTGACACGTAACTGGGGCAGCTCGCACGAGGGCTCGAGTATTGTTATTGAGGGCGTCGAGCGCGTCAAGGTCGACAAGGTGCCACAGCAGGTATCGCGGCGTACGCGGCGCAAGCTGGACATGGCGGAGCGCGCGCTGCAGTACGTCGCGCTGCAGCACTTTGCGCCTGCGCCAGAGGACCTCGAGACAGCCGCGGGCGTGCTTGCCGAGGACCGCTTCGACGTGCCCAGGGACAAGTTCTGGCCCGACCGTTCCAGCGCCCAGATGCAGGTCATGCTCGGCAACATGCTCACGATGTACTCGTCCGACGCCATGGCCGGGTGGGTCATGCCGCCAGGCGACGGCGACCCGCACGCCAGCGTGTGGACACATACACTGTGGCTTGTCACCGACACTGCAAAGTGAGTACCTTTCCTTGATCAGTTCTAACTCTAGGTACATGCTCTTCATTAATCAGCCCAAATGTGACCATCCTCTGGTGTCGCTCGTCGCTTTCGAGGGCCTCAAGCACCCGTTCAACTACAAGGACGACGACAGGCTGCTGTATCCCCATTATTTGGACCTCGACCCGCGCAAGATCCACTTTGTCGACGAGGGCGTCGTCGTCCACCATGGCCCAGACGACGCAGCCTCCCTCTACAAGGTCAAGTCGTACGGATGGGAACCCCTCGAGCAGCCAATCACCGCGTCGTACCTCGACGACGACGTTGCCGAGGCCGAGGGCGACGCCGCGGCTGCGGCGCGCACGAACGGAGTGGCCGCCAAGGACGTGACAGACACCAAGCCTGTGCTGGACGACACGGGCGCGGGGGCGTCAGACGCCATGGACGTAGACCCACCTGTACCTGTCGCTGCGGCGTCATAAGGAAATCGCTGCGACGCATTAGCTAGCCTGTTTCAACTAGCCTGTATGGACGAGATTCATTACGGTTTACTGCTGCCGTAGAACTACTAAACTGGAACCCAACCGAGCTATGTGTCGCCACACTACATCTTGTGGTCGAGGGATGCGGCCCAGAGGGCGCCGACAAAGGTGAGGAGCAGACGTGGGCGGACGTCGACAATGTCCTCGGGGACGAGGAAGATGAGTGCGCCGAGCTTGCGCGCGATAGAGATGGCGAGCTTGGCTAAGAGACGTTAGTAGTTGTAAAGCTAGAGTTGACCCACCGTTGAGACGCTTGTCCTCTTCCGAGTTGGACGACGAGACAAGCGAGTAGTCGACGATACCTGGCTTGACGCCGTTGAGGAGGTCGAGGAAGAATACGGCGTTGGAGAGAGAGGGGTCCTTGAACGAGCGCATCTGCGACGTCTTGCCGCCCTTCTTGACTGTGTCGTTGGCCCAGCGCACCATGTCCTGGTCCGTGACCGTCTTGCCGCCCTGTGACAGCTGTGCCAGGGTCTGGGTAATGCTGATACGCATGAGCTGCCACACGAGGCCGAGCACGAGCGTGCGCGTGCCGTCGACAATGTCCGAGCCCTGGATGCCGACAAGGTGCATGCCGTTGGCCTTGCCCAGGTCGACGGCATAGTTTGTGTTCTCGACCGCCTTGAACCGCGAGAGCTCCTGGCCCTCCTTGGGCTTGGACACGCGCCGCCACACTACACTGCCGGGAATGACCTTGTCAAACGCCTGCAACAGCACATAGCCGTCCTTGAGGTCCTCAAACAGGTTGTACACGCCCGGGTCGACGTCGAGAGAGTTGAGCCACAGCGTGAACACGCGCGCCTCGCGCTCGCCTTCGGCGTCAAAGTCCTCAATCTCGGGCGGCGCCTCGGTCTCGTCCAGCGGGTCAAGTCCTGGCCACGTGTTGAACAGGTTGGCCACAAACGCAAGGTTGAGCTTGGGATTGCCGGCCACCATCCCGTTCGGCGTCAGGAATCGACGGCATCCGATCCGGTCTGCCCCCTGCAGCACCTCCTCGGCACGCTGGTGCAGGTCCTGCGTCTGCAGCGGCGCACGCGTGCACTCGTCCGGCTTGAGCTGGTTCAGCAGGATAGTGTAGTTTTCGCCATCAGAAACGTCCTTGGTAAAGTTGGTCACCCTGAGAGTTAGCTTTGGGCGTGTGTGCCAAGCTCACCGCCGAGGCCAGTTGGCCGCCTTGAGGTGGTAGTTGAACCATCGGAGAAGGATCTGGTCAGGCGGCAGGCGCAGGAACTCCTCGAGCGTTTCGCCGTCGTCCAGCAGTCGGTACAGCTCTGGGTGGAGCTTGATGTCAATCTTGGCCAGGAGACCACGGCGAATAATCTGCCAGATCAGGCCAAGAATAAGGTGCTCGCGGCCCTCCTGGATATCGCTGGGACCAATGTTGACAACCGAGCAGCCAATACCCTTGGACGAGGTAATGACAATGTTGTTGTTCTCGGTCATCTGGAACGCGTTCAGCTGCGGCTTCTTGGCCGTCGGCTTGTTCAGTACACGCTCGTCAATCGTGTCTGGCACCGAGTCGTTGATCAGCTTGCACAGGATGAGACCGTCTGGGCGTTAGCTGGGAGCCAGTAGGACCAACTCACCTCGGACCTCGTCGAAGAGCTGCATCGTGTCGGTTGAGATGGGGAGCAGGTGGCCGACATCTGGGTCGCCGGCGAGCACGCCGTTGATGTGGTCGGTAAATGACCGGCGCTCATCCTCGTTAATCGTGTGCTGCGAGTTGGTGCCCGCCGTGCCCTTGACGGCGATGCGACCCTTGTTCGACTCGATACTGCGATCAGCGCTGCAAACAAGTGATGGGAGGAAGCTACTCACACTGGCTTGTTCTTGGAAGCACGCAACAGCGAGTGGAGCTGGACCCAGTCCTCGACCGCCACCTTGCCACTCGAGTCAATGTCGACATTCTTCAGCGTCTCGCGGGCCTAGTGTCAGCTGAGAACAAAAGTTGAAGCAACTCACGACATCGTAGTCGGCGTCGCCAGAGTCCTGGAGCGCCTGGATGATCTGTGCCTTTTCGACGCTGCCGTCTCCTTCGACGTCGATCTGGCTGATTGGAGTAAGCAACACGCTCACACACAGATAGACATGCTGCTGCGCAGTCCCAAACTCACTTGAACCGGTTGATCAGTTCAAAGATGTCGTCCTGCTTGAACTCTGGGTACTTCTTACCCAGCTTGAGCGCCTGCATTGTGGGCTAGTGGGAATGGGGCGTAGACGTGTGTGCAAGCAGTGAAGAGAGAGGAGAGTTGGAGTTTGAATGTAAAGTCTCTGGATGGATGGATGCGAGAGAACAAGAGACAATGAATGCTATGCGAGCGTTGTCGGTTCGGTGCACAGCACAGCACGCACACTCGCACTCGCACTGTGGCTTGCGAACATCGCAGCATGCGTCATGGCCATGGCCAACCAAAGGGCCCCATGATGACGGCGCTGACACTCAACAAAGGTACGGAAGCAATTCCACGTTGACCACGCAGTGTGCACGTTGACCACGCGATTTCCCTGAAAACAATCACGTGATTATTTGGGGGTATTTGTCTCCGTTGGCCCCGGCGGGGTGAGTCACAGTCTGGGGCCAGAACCATCTCAAACAGATCCTGAACGTGAAAGAGCCCGAGAAGAGAGGGATGTCAAGTCGTTGAAGCGGAACATTTCGTCTCAAAGACGCCGAGAGAGTGGTCGTCTACGTAGGCAATGGTGTGAAGAGGAGGAAGCAGAGGCATTGTCTCGGCAGGCAACAGAGTGTTATGCCGCTTGCGCGCGCGGACACGCCAATGTCGAAACTCGTTGTCGTTGCGTCGTTGTGCGGTGTGGACGTGTTTTGACTGTCACACGCAGGGGATTGTGGCGTTGTTGAACGTGTGGACCCTGCTTGTTACAGATGTGCCGCCGTTGCCCTGTTGCTTGCACCCTGTATGAACCCTCGTTTTACCCTCGACGTTGCTCGGACCGCGAACAGAACGCGTCTTGACGTTGCTGTTGTACGGCACAGACACGGCACGGCGCGCGGCACAGACACGGCACAGCGCACGCGCACGCGCACACCTTGGCACACTGCTGGTATTACGAGCACTGGCAGCTGACCCAGAGGCTCACGGCCACGGACCGCCTTGCAACCTCGGCAGGGCGCGCAGGGCATGACAACATGACTTGCTTTGGTCCAGGTCTTGCAGCCCTCCCGTCAACAACAAGCAACGTCACTATCCACCCGCAGAGACGTCGCGCCTGCCACAGCACATGTAGCACAAACTAGCTCGCCGGCGCGCTGGCAAAGCTCGATGATGCAAAGACTACCATTCTTCTGTGGCGCATGTTGTGTGTGCACACGCGCGTGTCTTGTTTGTGTCCAACCCCGGCCAGTTCGGCTCGTCTGCACGTCTCGTCTGCACAGATCGCATAGATCCATCCCTTGTCAACACGAAACACGGACACACGCGTATATCCCTCACTTCCTTCTGTGCCGGCGCATTCCCTCCTCTCCCATCCACGCGCACACCATCTCCGTCTCTCTCGTCTGTACTCTACACCATTGCAAGATCGACAACGTCGACTCGCCCCACCATTGTTCGTGCGCGCCTCGCCGTACGCTTGCATTGGGTGTGTTGGGCGTGATCAAACCCGAGCGAACAGCCACCCACTACACATACATTCGCAACATACGCACTCTCCCCTCCGTTGCAGGGAAGCTGCACCCGAACATTTACCTCGCAACCGACCGTTCCTGGGGTCGTCGTGTTTGTTTGTCTCGAGCGACAATCATTCAATCCTCCTGCAAACGAAATATCTCGCACAACTACCAAAGGCGAGCGCAAGCCACACCTTGACCTACACACCACACACCATACCACTGTTCGCTGCGCGATCATGGTCAAAAGCAACGCCTCGTCGTCGTCGAGTCTGTCCATGCCAGATCCCAGTATGGAAGCCAACGACCCAAATCCAGGCATGAGCAGCAGCGGCGAGGACCTGGCACTCCCCGAGGGAGTCCATGTCCTTACACCCCCGACCGCGTCTGCGCCGCAGATCGAGATCCTCGACCACGACGACTCGGCGTACCCCTCCCAACTGGCCCCAAGCGACGAGTCAATCACCAACGACGACGTCGAGGCAGACCCCATACTTACCCACCTCGCTGGCCAACAGCAGTCGTCGTCGCCCTCCAAGTTTCGTGCCCGCCCCGCCCCAGAATCAATGTACATGGAGGGCGTGGGACCTCGCTTGAGCAAATCCGCAGCGCTGCGGATGGGTCTGCAGTGGGACGACCCGCGCGATCTCCGTCGTGTGTCTGGCGCCGAGATGCCCGTCAACTTTGACAATGTCCCAGGCCACAAGCGTGCGGGACTTGCCGTGGTGAGTGGCTGGTTGCATCGTCGTAAAGGACGCCACCGCTGACCCGAGGTACAGAATGTTGCGTCTCTCGCTGAACCAACGGTGGCCCCACGCCAGAACCGCGCGGCAATGCTCCGTGCGGGCCAGATGGCCCCACTGCCAAAGGACGAGCGGGACCGCGCCGAGATGGCGGCACTGAACAGGGCGCGCGCGGCGGAAGAACGCATGGAGCGGCGCAAGAGTGTCCCACGCCCAGCAAGTTTATCGACTCCCTCGTCTTTGCCGCGCCAGAACCGCGCTGCACTCCTCCGCGCCGGCCTTCCCGCCGAACAGCAGGCCATGCGCGCGCCGAGCGAGATGGCTGAAGCTGCCGTGCGCAACAAGGCACGCGAGCAGGCAGAGTATGCCGAGCGCCGGCGCACGATACAGACGCCTGCGAGTCTCGCCGCCCCAGCCATCGTAAGTATCCTACCTACTGGCAAGTGCTCACACACAGACTCCACGCACCAATCGCGCGAGCCAGTTGCGAACGGGCACGGGTGACACGCCGACGCCGGCACGCACTGCACAGTCGTCGGCCGTGCCCCCTCCCCGCCCCCCACGCTCGCACATGCGCGCACTGTCCAATGTGTCCCGTACCACCGAGAGCTCGACCAACAGCGCCGCGGGCCCGTCCAAGACAACGTCACGCGCGTCCTCGAGCGCGGCCACAAACACAAGTGGCGTTGGGGCGCGTGTACCTAGCGACCGCACACTGGGAAGCGCAGGGGCTTCCAAGAGCGGGTCGCGTACGTCGTCGAGCACGGGCCTGTCGTCCAAGTCACCCAGCGACCGGACGCTAGGCCACAAGGGGTCGTCGTCGCCGACCAAGGCGACGCCAAAGTCTGCCTCCTCGACGACCACGACCACCCCCAAGAATGCGTCGCCAACCAAGACGGGACTGACAAAGTCGCCAAGCGACCGCGCGCTGAGCGCCAAGATCGCCGTTGACAACATTGCAGCAGAAAAGGCCGAGGCTGAGCGTCTCGAGAGGATGGCAAGGCGCCAGACCATGGCGACGCTGCCGCGCGGCGCGGCGTCCGGTCCCGCAGCGCTCACGTATGCCGCCGAAAAGGCCGATGCGGAGCGTACGGCGTTGCAGAAGATTGCCGAGCGCAAAGAGGAGGCAGCGCGCAAGGCCGCTGCCAAGGCTGCGCAGGACAAGGCTGACTGGGACCGGCTTGAAAAGCGCAAGTCTCTCGCTGTGAGCCGCACGACCGCGGCGCTGACGTCGGCGTCCAAGGCGCGCGGCCCGACGTCAGCGCGCGACAGGCTGCCACCAACCACCGAAAAGCCCGAATCCTCCCCCGCGACGGAAAGCCCTGTGCCGACTGAGAAGCGACTCTCCGTCGTGCGCGAGAGCAGGCCCGACCTTGGGCAGGCGGAGAAACGCCAGTCGGCCGTGCTCGGGCGCGCGACGGGTCTGTCCGCCGCAGCGGAGATCAAGGCGCAGGCGGAGCAAAGTGCTGCGGAACGCGCCGAGCTCGCTGCAGCGGAACGGCTCGAGCGCCTGGCGCGCCGCCAGACATTCAGCAACGTGCGCTCGCTGAGCGGGAGTGGGGCACCAAAGGCTCCAGCGCTCTCGCGCATATCGTCGCGCTCGTCGGCTAGAAGCGGGAGCCTGCGAACCGAGGAGAGCGGCGTGCGTACTGATTTCGGCGTCAAGGTGTCGTCTCCGCACAAGCCGCTGCCGCCGCAGCCGGAGGGAGAGTCGCCGTACGGTCTCGAGCACGACATGGAGCTTGCGGGGGAACAAGGCGACACGCTCGCGACGATGCCGACGCCGAATAGATTCGTTGCGCCACGCCCAGCCCCCGCTCCGCCGCCCGGTAGACCCATTTCGACTCTGTCGTTTGCGCCCCTACCCGAGGTCAAGAGAGACGAGCGGCGCGACGAGAAACGCAGTAGCAGCATCTTCAGTAAACTCCTCAACAAGTCGAGCCCCAAATCCAGCCCGCGTACACCAAACAGACACAGTATCCTCAGTACGTCCGGCAGCAGCCGTAACGTCAACCGAACGAGCATGATCAGCTCGCCGCGCCATCCCGTCGACTCGGCGGGCTTGTGACATGACGACGAGCCGGTGACGCCGCAACAACGGTGGGCATAAGCCTGCCCCCAGCGTAACCGTCACCGTGCTCTACTTTGCCCCAACCAATCTCCCAGCCATCTCTACCCCTGTTGAATCTTTACTTCATCGTATATACTTTGAGCCTGTTGTGTAGTGTACAGAGCCCACCGAGTTGCCCGCGCCTGCCCGCATGCATGCGAGTAGTAGTTCTAGCCGGCCGCAAGAGTGTCAGGTGCAGATGTCGAGTGCCTGGAGCCTAGCCCAAGCTGGACAGCGTTCCGGTGTGTCGTCATTCCGGCTCACAATCGGCTGACACCAGACACCGCCAACTACCGCCATCTGCCGCGCGCGCCATGTCTTGGTCTTGATCACTCATCCACCACAAGCCGGCCATCTACATCGATCTTGGGAACTTGGACGGTAGTCTAGCCCACCATATATGAGAGCGCCGCTGCCCACCGTCGGACTACGCCTTCGCCATCGCCCGCCTCTCTAGCAAGCTCGACCCCACTGCACGATGAAAGGCCCTACTCTCTGGGCAGCGCTGCTGTCCCTTGTCACCGCTGTACAGGCAACGCCGTACACCCGCTGGCGGCCGGAAGATGCACCGGAGCAGGCACAGGTGATCGACCAGCGGAGCTTCAATGCGCTGGACAAGGTCGCGCCGCAGGACAAGTTTGACGGCGGGAGCGTGGGTATTAGTCCACCAATTGGGAGACTGACAGTAGCTTTTCTACCCGCCGGGGACGGATGAAGAGTCGCTCAAAGCGCGCCCGTTCCATATCTACGACGAAGGATTCTACGCCGTGATAGGTGACAACCCGACACTAACGCTCATTGCGTCGACGTCGGGCGACCCACTCTTCCACGAAGCGGCAGTGTGGTACCCGCCCACAGACGAGATGTTTTTTGTGCAGAACGCCGGCGCAAAAGCCGCGGGGACGGGCCTGCACAAGTCTGCCGTGGTAGAGAAGATCAGCCTCGCCGAGGCAGACGCAGTCAAGCACAAGCGAAACGCCTCGGGCGAAGTCACAGTGCACACGCTCGACGAGAAACCCGACGTCGTCAACCCCAACGGCGGCACAAACTGGCGTGGGCAGATTGTCTTTGCCGGCGAGGGAATGGGCGTCGACGTCCCGTCCGCTTTGTACCTCATGAACCCGGTCGAGCCGCACAACACGACGGGTAAGTACGCTCGAGGAGGGAGGGTGCTCACGCAGTGCTACTAAACAACTTTTTCGGGCGCCAGTTCAACTCGCTCAACGACGTCGCCGTCCATCCCCGCAACCGCTGGCTGTACTTCACCGACGTGGACTATGGCGTCCTGCAGGATTTCCGCGGCAAGAACCAGATTAGGAGGCAGGTATACCGTTTCTGCCCCGATACTGGCGCCGTGCAAGCCGTCGCGGACCAGCTGTTGCGGCCAAACGGGCTGGGGTTTAGCCCCGACGGTAACTGGCTGTATGTCACCGACACGGGCGCGGCGCACGGGTTCGCGGGCATGGACTGGCAGGACCCCGCGTCAATGTAAGCTTTCCCTGCATCACGAAGATGCTCACGCAGTTACCGCTTCCCAGTTAACGACGACGGCACACTCGGTCCCCGGCAGCTCTTCGCGTACGTCCACGTAGGCGTACCGGACGGCGTACACTGCGACACGGCGGGTAATGTCTACTCTGGCGTAGGCGATGGCCTGCATGTTTGGAACCCGTCCGGCACACTCCTCGGCAAGATATATGTCGGCGCGACGAGCGCAAACTTCCAGGTGAGTGGCTGTGGGCGTGTGGATGAGATAAGCCTGCGCAGCGGCCGGGGCAATGGCGCAACTATGGCAGGCGCAGCACGCCATGCCTGGCGCGACTCGCGCTAGGTCGCGCCTGGCCGGTCGCGTCGTTCCCATGCAAGCGCTCTAGCGAACGGTTACAGCGCTAGCTAGGCCCGTGTCTGCCGCAATCACTTGTCACCCGGTGTAAACTACCCACGTAGTTCGCCGCGATTAGACTTTGACGAGTCGGCCGATACGACCCCTGCCGCGATACGGATTTGCCCGTGGCGCCGTGGCGCCGTGACGCGTGTGGACGATCCCGCTAATGGCAGTTTGCGGGCAAGGGCCGCCTGGTCATCCTCGCCGAGACCGAGCTGTACTACGCCACCCTCGCCGCGGAGGGCATGCACATTACGGACCTGTAGTGCAAGTACATAGGAGTAGTTAATTAATTGTGCGCTTGTGCGCTTGTCGCGATGTGGATTCTGTTGCCACCAGGAACGTCTGAGCGTCCCGAGGCGGTGTTGTCCGATGAGGATTCGAGGGACACACGGTTCGCGGTCACGATAACCTGATCCGGTCACCCGGCACGGGCACTGCCATGACGCCATTTGATCCCGTTATCCCACCGTAGCGTGTGCACCAGCCACCGTAGCGGCCTGTTACAGTCACCCGAGACAGCCACCACCCAGCACTCAGGCCCCACACTCTGCCCACACGGTGCACACACACACACGTCTCCCTCGCGGCCACTCTCTCTCTCTTAAACGACCATCGCGTCTGTTGTCTCTTCCAATCCATCACCCCCCTCCTCCCCATCACTCGTCCTCTCACCGTCTGTACCCTCTGCATAGCAACCCTCTGTAGCATCCACACACCGGCCATCCCTAGTTGCAGCCAGCATGCGCCCCTCTGCGCTCATTGCCCTGCTCCCGGCACTTGCCACCGTCGGTGTGGTCGCTGCGCCCTCGCCAGCGACCTCGAGCGAGCCGGCAGTGCGTCACTCGCTCTCGTTCGGCCCAGTACTCGCACACCACAAGTTCGAGACTGATCCCGACGTCCCCGCCAACCTCGGCGCAAGCCACAGCCTGCGTTCCGCCGACCCCAAGCGCATCGCCACCCAGTTTATCGCCACCCGCCTCGGCGCTACCCTCGGCGAGGACTTCTTCATCCGCGACGATGTGAGTAGCACAATTCCTTGAATGGCGCCTGGGTTCCCCCTTGTGTGCGCACTAGTCAATGTGTGCATGATGCGACGCGAGTGCGCGTCTCGTCACGCGACCTTGACGAAAGTGGGGCCAGCCTCCCGCGCCATTACGCGTTTGCCACCGCATCGCACCTTACCCGAGCGAGCGGCATGCAATGACAACACGATTACCCGCGCTGAGCTTGAGCTAACGCCCAGTCCTACACCGACCCCCACACACACATCACGCATGTGTACGCGTCGCAGCTCATCGACGGCCTCGAGGTCGCCGACGGCAACATCAACGTCAACGTCGACCGTGACGGCCACATTATCTCGGTGGGTGGCAAACCGCCGTGCCTCGCTGACGTTCCTAGTGGGGCAACTCGTTCTACAACGGCAAGCACCACAAGCGCTCCTCTGGCGCCGACCGCGAGCGTGTGTGCGACGCTCTCGTCAACAAGCTTGCCGAGCACCAGGATGCGCTCGACGAGGTGACCCCCGAGTCTGGCCCTTGGGGCCTCGTCAAGGGCGCCGCCAAGATGTGGCTCGGTGACCTGATCCAGTTCAACGAGGGCGACCCCGAGGCCGAGCGTGCTATCCGCAACAATATGGCTCGCGTCAAGCACCACCACGACGCTCTCTGCAAGGGCACCAACGCCCCCGCGCAGCTGTCGGCGTCTGACGCACTCGCGTCGTTCCTCTCCCGCGTCTCGACCAACGTCGTCGACGCTTCGGACCTGGACACGGTCATGGAGCACACGCTCAAGCCCAAGCAGGCTCCTGGAGAGCCTCCATCCATGCTCATCTCGGGTGGCGCCCTCAAGGCTGCCGGTGTCGTCGGCAGCGTTCCCGCTCGCGTCATGATGACCCAGACCGAGGACGGCGCGCCTCGCCCCGTGTTCAAGCTCGAGGTTGAGATGACCGACAACTGGTACGAGGCGTACGTCGACATGGAGTCGGGCGAGCTCCACCGTGTTGTCGACTGGGCACACGACTTTGCCGAGGTCACGCGCAAGGCCAAGCGCGCTCGCGCATTTGACAAGGACGACAAGCAGAAGCCCCTGCCCAAGCCCCCCAAGGGCGGCTACAAGAAGTACTCGTACAACGTCTTCCCGTGGGGCGTCAACGACCCGACCATGGGCAAGATGGCAGTCGAGACCAAGCCGTGGGACAACGAGGCCTCGCCCCTTGGCTGGCACGAGTTCCCCACGTCGGCCAACCCCTTCGACCACAAGTTCAAGGGGTCGTCGGTCAAGGGTAACACCACCACTGTCGCCTCCACTGTCGGCAACAATGTCGTCGCGCACGAGGACTGGGAGGGCCGCAACAACTTCCTTGACAACTACCGTCCCGTCGACGAAGACTTTGTCTTTGTCTACGAGTACGGCGAGCCCGACGGCGAGGCACCCAAGAAGTACATCGACATGGTCGTGACGCAGCTGTTCTACACCTGCAACAAGTACCACGACCTCCTGTATCGTCTGGGCTTCACCGAGGCGTCGGCCAACTTCCAGATGTACAACTTTGACAAGGGTGGCCGTGGTGGCGACCCGGTCATTGCCAACGCCCAGGACGGCTCGGGCTACAACAATGCCAACTTTATGACTCCACCAGACGGAACCGCCCCCCGCATGCGCATGTACATCTGGGACACGGCGACCCCGTACCGCGATGGCGACCTCGAGGCGGGCATTGTCATTCACGAGTATTCGCACGGTCTGTCGACGCGTCTGACCGGCCCGCCGTCCAACTCGGGCTGTCTCGGCTGGGGTGAGGCCGGCGGCATGGGCGAGGGCTGGGGCGACGCGATCGCCACCCTCATCCGCCAGGTGCACGAGCACAAGAACTTTAAGAACGGCACCGACGTCTACCCCATGGGCGCGTGGGCGGCCAACTCGGAGACGGGTATCCGCAACTATGTGTACACGACCAACTCGACGGCCAACCCGTCGACGTACAAGACGCTCGACAAGCCTGGCTACTGGGGTGTGCACGCCATCGGCGAGGTGTGGGCCGAGTTCCTCTTTGTTCTCAACCAGCGCCTGATTGAGAAGTATGGCTTCTCCGAGACCTTGTTCCCGCCCGAGGACACGAGCAAGCCCAACGACTACTACACCAAGACGTCTGGCGAGAGCTTTGACGCGCTCGGCCGCGCCAAGCCCCTCGTGCCCAAGCACGGCAACACGCTCGCGCTCCAGCTCATCATCAACGGCCTCAAGATGCAGCCGTGCCGCCCGTCGTTCTTTGACGCCCGCGACGCCATCATCCAGGCAGACAAGCAGCTCACTGGCGGCGAGAACGCGTGTATCATTTGGCAGGCGTTCGCCGAGCGTGGTCTTGGCTCGGACGCCGAGATTGTCGGCCAGACCCCCTGGGGCGGCGGCGTCCGCAAGGACGGCTTCAAGGTGCCCCCCTCCACCTGCAAGTAAACCTCCTCCTGACTGAACCTTTCATCGATACCACCATCTTGTTGAACCCGGAACCAGAACGAATACGAATGTTGAAGTTTGAAGAGACCGTCTTGTAACTGTTGTCTTTGCCGCATAGCGCGTAGAGTATACAGGTGTATGGCATGTATGTCAGTAGCAAGTGTTATGAGTGTCGCGAAGGACGAGGTGGTGTGGTTAGATGTGCAGCTGTGGTGGTGCTGTGAACAGCGCTGCGTCCTCGATGTCCCGTTGTTGGACGGTGTTCTTCCACCGCAGGGATGAGGTCCCGCCATAATAGCTTGCGGTGACGCGGTGGCGTCAAGAACAGCGCTGCACAAATGGAAGATGCCGCATCCTCCATTAGATTTCCACCCTACGGGGGTTTTATCACCAAACGAGGTAGTTGTTTGACGGCTAATATTGAACGGCACTATGGCTGCCTGCGCCCACTTCTGTTTTGCAGCGCTATTCATTTTAGCCCACCGCGGCGGATTCCTCAAATAGATTAAATAGAGATAGAATAGATTAAATAGAGATAGGCTGAAGCCGGCACCGGTCGCCGGCCGGCGGCACGGCCCGGGCGGGGCGGGACAACATTTCACCGCGGACCCGAGTCGCCGAGCGAGGTGCACTCAGCAACACACTTAACCAGCGCGTTGGAGCATGACAGAGGGCAATCCCCAACACAGTAAGCGCACAATGACAGCGGGCACGACACAGCTGGGCGGACGCGTAGGTATAGTGGGTACGGGTCACCGTGCGCGACTGTACACCTCTGCGGTAGCTGCGCGGCCAGGTTCGGCAGAGGTCGTCGCGCTGTGCGATACCAATCCGGCACGTATGGCCGTTCATAACACTATACTGCGGGAAGCCGGGTGCGCCGAAGCTACGACGTACCCCGCTTCCGAATTCGGCCGGATGCTCGAGCAAGCTAAGCTCGACGTCCTCGTCGTTACCACTGTAGACGCCACGCACGACGCGTATATCGTCCCTGCGCTCAAGGCTGGTATTCGCGTCCTCACGGAAAAGCCCATGACCACGTGAGTGTGGGGATGAAAGACTGTGCTGACGCTAGCGACGTGGCAAAGTGTCAGCGGATACTGTCCACTGTCGCTGAGACCAACGGCAGTCTGCAGGGTACGTCCAGCGTCTTGCCTCGCGCCGCTCACCCCAGTGCTCTTCAACTACCGCTACAACCCCGTACACTGGAAAGTGGAGGAGGTCATCTCGTCCGGCCGCATAGGCCGCGTCAAGAGCGTGCACTTTGAGTGGCTCCTCGTAAGTGTTTAGGCCACCTGGCGCTGACGGCAGGACACGGTGCATGGGGCAGACTACTTCCGGCGGTGGCACAGGTACAAGGACCGGTCTGGGGGTCTAATGGTGCACAAGTCGTCTCACCATTTCGACCTGGTGAATTTCTGGCTGGGAGCCAAGCCAAAGTCGGTGTTTGGGATGGGGAGTCTGGCGTTTTATGGCGGGGAGAATGGGCGCGCGTCAGGCTGGGCGAGGGGGTACGATCGTGCGCGGGGGTCAGACGAGGCCGCGACGGATCCGTTCGCGATCCACCTCGAGGACGAAAAGGACCTCAAAGCTCTGTATGCCGACGCGGAGAGCGCAGACGGGTATCACCGCGACATGAACGTGTTCGCCGACGACATCACGATCGAGGACGACATGGGTGTGTTGGTCCGGTACGACTCGGGCGCGACAATGACGTACCACCTCAGCGCGTACGCGCCGTGGGAGGGGTACAGGGTCATGTTTAATGGCGACCGTGGGCGTCTCGAGCTCGAGGTCGTCGAGTCGGCGTTCCGTGACCCCGTTTCGCGCGGTGATGCTGCCGAAGGCGTCACACACGGCACGAAGGAACTGCCGAACGCTGGTAATACCCGCCTCACTGTCCAGCCGTTGTGGGGCCGCCGCGAGGACGTACCGTTCGTCCAGGGACTGGGCGGGCATGGCGGCGGCGACGACGCCATGCTCGACCAGATCTTTGGCCCAAGACCTGACGTTGACCCCCGCCCGGCCACCGCCGTTGAGCGCCTAAGCGCTAATGAGATTGACGGGGCTCTCGCCATGGCGGTGGGTCTCGCGGCGAACGAGAGCTTCAAGACGGGCAAACTCGTAGATATCGACGAGATGCTGGGTGTGAAGCTGTAGGCAGGCAGTAAAACTGTCACATAACTACGTCCAAAGATAGTATTAGGCAGCCGTAGAGCGATGGAAGCAGTGAATGAGTGCTTCACTTGCGCGGTGATATGACGTGGGACTGGTCAGTGAGAGGTGAGGTAGTGGCGTCAAGACGACAAGCAGAATGCGATTGATCGTGCCCATGCTCATTTTGCCGGTGCCGTCAGTAACCATGTGGCCGCGTTCAGCTTTGTGGGACTTGGTTAACCGGATTTGAAGGCGGCTTTGAACGCAATGGGTCAGTTCCCAAGTTGAGGTCGTACACCAGCGCCGTACACTATCGCTATGGCCTACTCGCCCATCAGTCATGCGCGCAGGGCACAAAGCGGTGGTCTAATGCCGTGCATGCACAAACTCCGCAGGGAGCGCCGAGTTCAGTGCCCGTCATTCCCGGCGTCCACAGTAGTATTTGGTTCAAGGCCGGCCCATCGATCGACGACACCCGAGACGTCCGGTGGTCCATAAGCAGGTGGTCCATAAGCAGGGACGGAGGAAACTCTGCTTCCGAGACCCCGCCAGACCCGGAGATCGTCGGTGGTTCGTCTGCGCGCGCGCGTGCACGCTGGGCTCGCCCCTCACTACGGGCTGGAGTGCCTTGGCGTGGCTGCCTGCGCCGAGGACCTCGCCAAGTTACACGCTCAGTTGCGCGTTATGTCGTATAGACGCACGCATGAGCCTGGAAACGTCGAGCACCACTGTCCACCGAGCGCCCGATGACACCTGCGTCGCACGCTCGTCGGACCTAGGCACCCTCTGAAGCCCCGGCTGACTCTGTGCCTGTGCCCGCTTCACGCGTTCAGCGCTGACGACGCGACAACGGTATGCTGGCATGGGACGGACGCACTGCGCCTCCTTGGCGCGCTCGCGGGGCGTGAGCAAGCGGGGAGAGCGCATGTAGCAGCGTGCACGCAGTTTCCATTCACGGCGGAGGTGTACCACTCCATTCCCAGACAGCGGAACTCTGTCTAAAGCGAAGCGCCCTTCTTTCGGAGCATATGTAGTCATGCTTTCGGTGGCGCTGCGTCAGGCTTACGGTAGAAATGGGCAAACCTTGTCGACGGATGGATGGTTTGGAAGCGCGCAATCGGCGATTAACCACGGTTGCGCGTGGGTTAGTTCATGAGGCGTCACTGCAGGCGCTGTATGTCGCATTGGACTGGCGGCAACATGGCGACAACGGCATCGCGGCTGTCAGTTGCGAAAATCAAGTGGCGCCGAGCACCTGCAAAACAGCAATGCACGTGCTGTTGAGAGCAGGGCCGGCGGCGCCGGCAGGGCGCACACTGAGCGATCTGGCGGGACGACGGGGGGCGAGGGCGGCGCAGGCGGCGCAGGCAGTCGCCGAGCCCGAGGGATCCAGCCTCCCTACAGACGTGACCGCGCGACGTGCACGCGGGGCCTTACCGAAGTTGGCAAGCGACACATTGGAATCCAGGATTATTGACGGCGAGCCTGAACCGCAACCGAGCAAGTCGCGAGCGAAAGAGGAAGTTGTTCCATGAGCTGGGTCGTGGGTCGTCCTGGATCCTGTAAATGACCTGCGGCGGGGGTGGATGGACGCGTGCGCGCGGCGCGGCGCGGCCCGCCTGGCGACTGGCGACGACTGAAAGAGGCAAACCAAACGTCGACGCGCCCGGAGCAGCAAAGGTCGGACCAGTGTTAAACCCTTTGGAACCCTCACCCAGGGGCCGAAATAGCCCGGCATAGGGTCTCCCGCCGCTCTCGGGCCAGTGGCCCCTCTCTGCATGACTGACACTCTTCTGCACGCGCCGGCAAGGCAAGAAGAGGGAGCAAGGGCACGAGTCAGCTGGTACGCCTTCCCGGTGTGCGCGACTCAAACCAGGATCTCCAACGACGCCAACTTGGGTGTCCAAGACGTCCAGCTGCACCGCCATGGCGAGGAAAAGGCGCCAGACTCGGTCCCGTTTCACCTTGGCTTGCGCGGGCACGCCAACATGCGTCCCACGATCCCACAAAGGATATGAGGACAGAGGACGCGTTGACGCGTTGCGCGTTGTAGGGGAACATGCGACATGTGACATGTTGCAGATGCAGTGCTTTTCACTTGCCGTCTGTAAAGGAAGCGCAGAGAGAACACGGAGAGCAAAGGTACAAACGGAGACGGGAGGGGAAAGTGAGCGACATGAGACACAGCTTGATTGTAGTGCTCGAGACGCAAAAGGTAATCTGGAGTCGTATTTCATTAGCCTACGCCGGCAGAGACGGTTGGACATGGGCGTGTGTTCGTGTGTTCGGTGCATTCAGGGTTCAGGGTTTGTGTTTCATTTCCACGCGACTGTGCCCTGAAGCTAGAAGGTGGTTTGTAACTGCTACCAATTACCACAACCACTAATTACCTTTCCCTTGTCTGTCTAATACCTTAATGACACTAATAGTGTTAGACTCAGACTCGTGCCGGTCTGGGTCTTAGCTGGGTTACCCATACAAACGAAACTTGGACCTTCCTTGCACCTTTCAGCACCTTCCCTCGCGGCGCGCACGGCCTGGTCTACCACCACCACCACACCTTACTTGCTCGCACACACACACACACACACCGTGTCGTCCTTGTCCATCCACAATCAAACACACATCCAACACCATCACAACTCATCCATCAGACATCTTCATCGTCGTCATTGTCGCCCACACCACATCACACCACTCTCCGACCACCCTCTCCCCGGTCCCCATCCGACCGTGCACGCACACAACACACAGCTGTCGCCTCCCCCCCCCCCGCCTCCCACCGCGCGGCCTCGATACCCCCTCGCGTGCACAATTCCATTCACCCCTCCCGCCCCGCGTCGCGGCACACACTTCGCATACCGCTCCATTATCCGACGCGCCTATCCTCCTCCTCGATCGTCGTTGGAGCAAGGCGACAACTTTGCGTGTCTGGCTGGGGACCGAGTCGACTCTGACCGCGTGCCGTTCGCCGGCGCCGCCTGCGGTTCACTCTCACATCCCATCCCGCCGCCACTCTACTGCCATTCTCATCGTGGAAAACGCACTCACCATTGTCCCACCTCGCGTTCCTTCGCCGTGTCAGCACGGGTCACGAGCTTGACGCTTCACACAACGCCCCTTCCCTCGTCCCATCGGCGCGCTGGCTACTTGTTTGTCGCCTGATACCCCTCTCCCCATCTGTGCCGTGGAAGCTTGGGCCCGTTGAGTACGTTTGATCCACACTGGTCACATTCATAAACATTCCGATCGAGTTTTTTTTTCCCCACTCCTCCCCGTTTGCTGTTTTTACTGACACTCCCGCAGATGTGACTTGCTCGCACACGACCATGACACCGCAGGCGTTATCTGGCGCCGCAACTGCTCCAACACCACCAGTCCTTAACACACCGGGCGTTTCGGCCGCTCCTTTACGACCCTCGTATGCGGTTAGCCCCGCGGCGTCGCCGTCTCAACACACCAGCCCAGGCAGCCCACGGCACCACCAAACAGGCCCAATAGACGCCGACACTAGCCTGCGCTCTCACGGTGGTGACTTGCGACGCACCCTCGACACAATAGTCAACGAAAGAAACGGTCTGGTGAGTGTTGACGGGTACTGGCGCTAGGGCCTCTGCAGCAGGCGCGCAGGCGGCTGTGCCGATCCCGCGTGTCAATAGGTGGCTGACATTCCCCGCAGCAAGCACAGAACACGCAGCTGTGGAAGTTAATCGACAAGCAACGTGCCCAGTGCGCACATCTCGCTGCCGACAACGATCGTCTGCGCGCAGATCGCGAACGCGCCAACAGTCGCCTTGTCGCTGCTGGCCTCGAGCCAATCTCGTCTGGCAACCGACGGGGCATGCCCCACAGCCAGAGCACAGTCACAGTATCCTCTGTCACCGCCTCGTCGTCCGAGCAGCAGCACAGGAGAGCATCCGAGTTTGACAAGGAGCCCGCCACGAATACCACCTCCACCATCACACAAGTAATCGCTCCACGAAAGGAGTCCATTGCCGTTGAGCAGCAGGAGCCCCAGCCCCCATCAGCTCTCGCGCCGTCCGCTCTCCCACCACCAGACGACAGCAATCCGGCAGCAGGGTCGACTCTTATTCCCTCGCCCATGCCAGAGCGGAGACTACGCCACGAAAGTCGCATACAGTTTCCGCCAGAGGTAGCGTCGTTCATGGCTCTTGCCGAGAAGGACCCCCAGAATCTGCAGGTAGCCCCCGCCAACAGCAACAACGCAACTGCCGAACCATCCTCGTACAACTCCAGCCCCGGAGACAGTCTCCGTGCGTCACCCGTCACAGAGACCCCCGAGGAGGCTGTCCAGGACCCAATGTCTCCACGGTTGTCGCAGGACACGGTGACGTCGGGGCGGCCCTCGACGTCGCCCGTGGTAGGCAACGACCCGCGGCCGTCGACCGACTCGGGCGCCGTGGCCCCAACCATGACGCCACCAGCGCCCGGCGACCACACGTATCTCACCCCCGCTCTCCTTCCCCACGCCCGCTTGTCGATCCCTCACACCACTGTCATCCCCAACGACCACGGCCGCGATGTCATGTGTTTTATCGTCGCCGTCAACGTCCGCCCACCAAACGCGCACCAGCTGTCGTGGACCGTGGGCAAGACGTTCTCGGCGTTCATGGACCTCGACATCCGTTCACAGGAGCGTTCGGGCAAGCAGCGCAAGGAATGGAAGCGCATGGTCTCGCCCTTACCCGAGGGCAGGACCTGGAAAGACTTTGCGCCTGGAAAGATTGATCAGCGCAAGGGATCTCTGGAGCAGTATCTCCAGTCGCTTCTCGTCGCGCCCATCAGCGACCAGGCCGACCTCGTCCACTTCCTCTCGACCGACGTGGTGCAGCCAAAGTCGAACCGCAACCGAAAGGAAGGCTATCTGTCCAAGAAGGGTCAAGGTGGCTTCCGGTCATGGAAGACGCGATACTTTGTGCTTGATGGCCCCGTCATGAAGTACTACGAATCGCGCGGTGGCCCGGCTCTGGGACAAATAAGTCTCGCGGGTGCCCAGATCGGCAGGCAACCTGGTGCACTGGACCATCCGGACGACAAGAACTCGCGCTACGCATTCTTAATCATTGAGGCGTCGAGAAAGGATTCGTCGCAGAACAAGCACGTTCTGACGGCGGGCAGCGACGCAGAGCGGGATTCGTGGATCGAAATGCTCCAACGGCAGGTGGGACCAAAGACTGTCGTCACCCAAGCGACGCCACCGTCATCGCAGGCGCAACCGAACGTCGCTCCCAACTCGGCTCAGCGCGCCACGCCCGACATGGGCCACCAGCGCCGTCGCAGCGCCGTTAGAAAGTCGAGCAAGGACGTTGTCGTCACCTCGGCCCAGCCAATGTCGTCGCTGGCTGACGCCAACGCAAAGTTTATTTCGGGTGCCCCGCTACCAAGCGTAATCAACTTGATGGAGTCGCAGCGTCAGCACTTTGGCGCAGGTAACACTGCAGGACCATCTGGGACAAATGCACCGCAAGGACATCCTCTTGGCCAAGTCGCCAGCACCCCTGCCCCCACAACCACAACCCACATGACATCCACTACCGATCTCCTCGCGCCGCACGAGAGCCCGCAGACATCGTCCAAGCCGACAAAGCGCTCGAGCGCGATGCCGGGGCGGCAGTCGTTCAGCCCAGCGTACCTCAAGCAGCTCGCCAACGACGGCGTGTCGCCTACGCAGGGTTACGACCGCGATCGCGACCGCAAGGCCAAGAGCGGGCGGTTCTGGGGCTTTGGCAAGATTGCCGAAAAGCCAGCGGCGAGGCCCGTGTTTGGCGTCCCACTCACCGACTCGCTCGCCATTGCCCAGGTCGCTGGCCTTCCGGCGATCGTGTTCCGGTGCATCGAGTACCTTGAAGCCAAGCATGCCGACCAGGAAGAGGGTATCTACCGCCTCAGCGGGTCGTCGGCGGTCATCAAGGGTCTCAAGGAGCGCTTCAACCACGAAGGCGATGTCAACCTTCTGGCTCTCGACGAGCACTGGGATCCACACGCCATCGCCGGGCTCCTCAAGTCGTATCTCCGCGAGCTGCCCACGCCGTTGCTCACTAGAGAGCTGCACAGCCGTTTCCTTGCGGTATTCGGTGAGTTTCGTAGTAGTTGTCGGATACTAATGGCAGACCTCGTGGGCCCGTCGGCACACGTCGCCGAGTTGAGTCGTCTGGTGGCCGAACTGCCTCCGGCCAACTACGCACTCCTGCGTGCGTTCACTGCGCACCTAATCCTCATTGTGCGCAACTCGGCCGTCAACAAGATGACGCTGCATAACATTGGCATCGTCTTTTCGCCGACACTGGGCATCCCCGCTGGGATCTTTTACGAGCTCGTGTCGCGGTTTGGTGCCATCTTTGACGACGAGGGTGTCGACGACCTCAACATGGACGACCCGACGCTTGTGGGTGGTCCTGCCGCGGCTGTCGACGGTGGACAGAGCACGAGCCCCGGTTCGTTGGGCGGACAGGAGGACGGCGCGGCGCCGGTAGCGGCAGCAGCGGCGCCACCAGCAAAGAGCAAACGCAACTCGCGACTATACCATGCCGGCGGCGCGGACGCGATGCTGGGGTTAGGTGGTCGCACGCTGGACACGGCAGCGGAGGACTCGAACTCTGAGCTGAGCATCGACGACATTGGTTCGGAACCAACTCTGTCGACGCAGTCGAGCGACAACAACCTCTCTATCCCGACACACAGCACGCCGAGCTCGGGCGGCCGCCGCGAGCCGTACAACAACACCAACGCCGCGGCAGCGGCAGCGGCCGCGCACAGCGACGACGTCGAGGCCCTCATGACTCACAACGGCAAGCCGGCGGGCCCCGGCGCTTAATCTAATATAGTCAACCATGACGACGCGAGACGACCGTTTACGTAGGGGAAACAAACTTTTTGGTGACATGTTATAACCGTATTCTCCTGCCGCGGCGTGGGTTGTTGTCGAGGTGTCGGGTACTGCATGTGGTCGGTCTGTATGTGGTCGGTTTGAACTGTATATGGTCGGTTGATCGTCGTCAGGCACCGTCGAGCGCGATCGACGGCCCTGGTTTCCACTCGGACTGCTCACCTCGATGTGTCCTCAATTGCCGCTTGGCCGGTTATCCACCTCTTTGCGCTCTTGTCCCGCTAAGACTCTGTCTGACATCGCTAACGAGCACGACGCACAGGCATTAGAGCGAGTAGTGCACCTGCTGAGCTCGTGCGCAGCCCAGCCCAGCAGGCCATCAACGACTCAGCGGCGGCACTACATCACCTGAAGTAAGAAAAAAAAAATGGGTAGTTCATACAACAATGTTTCTATCAATACAACAATACAAGAATAATCTATGGATACAATCGCACGCAGGCCACAATGTCCACTCCCGCACAGGCCACAATGTCGGAGGCGATGAGGGCGACGCGAACAACAACAACACAGTGTTCCAGTCAACGACACGATCCTGCTCACCCCACGAGGTCAGAGTCAGAAACCCTACGCCCCTGCAGGCCAAGGCGTGACTTTCCTTCCCTTCTGCGACGAGAGCTTGGCAGGTTTGAATGACGGCACGGATGAGCGCGGGGATCGGGGCGTCCTCCCGGCCTGCCACATCTGCTTCTTCACGACGAGGTAGGCTTCTACGAAACGCGGGGACGCCGCCATTGCTTGCCGTCTTTGGACCCCGTAGCCCAGCGAGGTGTTCGGCGGGTTTATGCCCCCATGCTCGACCTCTCCTGGAAGCGCAGACACGAAAAGCGTTCACAGCCAACCGTCGTGATTCCCACTAGACTCTGGCGTATACGTCCTCGGAGTCGTCTCGTCGGCGTCGTGGGGGAAGAGCTCGACAGCGAAACGCACCGTCGGTGTCGAGGTTAGCTTCGTGCTAGACGAGCTGCGGCTAGCAAAAACGGCCATCTGTCCAAGTTGGCGTCGTGTCGGGGCCAGTCATCAGGGCAGACTGGGGAAGGGCGCGTTGCGACGAGCTGCCGAGAGTCCGGAGGAGGTGCACCACGAGCCGACCGATTTGATACTATGTGGGCGGTAGCGGCATAAGGACGTGAGCAGTAGTGGCATAGGACGTGAGCAGTAGTGGCATAAGTGGGCGCCCCAGTCTCAACCGACCCGCAACCGTCGACGTGATCGGGACGGACGACGAGGCAGGCGGTAGGTCCGCGCCGTACCCCTCCATGAAGGGCCATCGTAGGTCTGCATGGCGTGCACCTGGAGCACCAGCTTGACGTGGATGTGCGCGTCCGCGGGTGCTCACCCGTCGTACACCTCAAGGTCACGGCAAGCGACACGTTCGCGGCGTGCAGAGCTGGTGACGCGACACTCGCCGCGCCGTCCACCCAGGGAAGCTGCTTTGTGGCGTGGGGAAAGAATGGCGGCAGCTCGAGGACGACGACGTCCCCGACAAAACTAGCCATGGAAGACCACCCTTACGGCAGCGGGGCGGCTTGGGAGGAGGGAAGCACTCGCCGGCGCAGGCTTTGTTTGGGGTTCGGCGCCGGGGATGGCGGGCGCAGCATTATGGTCCTCCCTGGACGGTTGGCGCGGTGTGTCGAACGTGGCGAGGTGCTGACGTGGAGCGGATATGCCATAGGTTTGCGTAATTGGGCGTGGTTGTGGCGCGCGCTCTCAGGCTGTGTAAGGGTTTGGTTTGGTGCGCCATGCACGACCTCCTTTGCGCCATAACCTAGGGCGAATTGTCCCGGTGCGAACGCCGCTACGACCCACGGCGATGCAACTCATCGTCGACGTCCAGCGATTACTCGCCGTCGCGCTCGTCGTCTACGTCCGGGGATGTACTCGCCATCGTCTTCCTCGTCGACGCCGTCGGCATGCCCACCGTCACGTCTTCGTCTCAGCCAAAAGCGACAATCAAGCAAGGCCCACAGTGCCCTCTAACGACGAACTTCCCCGCCAACCTAAGCTGAGCCGTCCGGGGCAAAGCCAGTAGACGTTCTACTGCTGTTGGGATGGGATGGCGGAATGGGCGGCACGGCGAGACAGCGGCCACGCATCTCTTAAGGAGGACACGTACCTCGTCGTTAGGACCATCAACAAAAGTTCAGGTTACAGGTCGTGCGTAAAGACAACGCTGGCGTGCTGGTGCTGCTGGGCCAGAAGTCGAGGTGCCCCCGACCATGCGTCAGGAGCGGGGAGCATGGCGTCAAGGAGTGGTTGGCGGGACAGTTGTTGTCGATGTGAAGCCGCCCGGACGCCGCGTGAACCGTTCTAATCGCCCACAGTCACCCTCGTCATCCTCGTGGTACACGGAGCACAGCCTAATCGACATACTCCGAGCGAACCAAGCTCCCAAGCCGCATGCGCTTGCTTCCCTCGGCCGGCGATGCTCAAGGGGGAGACCAACTGTTTTGTGCCATCGCACGCGCCTCCGCGTGGTATGTCTCCATGGCCACCACCATGTCTTTGGCCAACAACAACATGAGGGCTCATCTCAAGTATAAGCCTGTCCCCGCTGGTGTGAGTTGTAGAAAGTCGGGGACACGGCCGCTTCCGGGACTCGTGAGGTGGCGGTGAAATGCGGCGGTTAAGGTGGGAGGAGGCTCGAGCACGCGTCCAGGGAGGTTACACGGATGGCGTGGCATGGGCGCTGGCGCTGGCGCGATAGGGAAAGGAGGGGAGGGAGCACTTCCGGCATTGCGACTCAAGCAGCCAACACGTCTTGTCAGCGGCTCACCGCCTTCAGCCAGCTGACACAGCGCGGTTCTAGCGCGAGCCGGCAAGTGCAGCGAATGAGGCCTTACCAATGGAGGAGGCCGAGGAAACCCCCGCTGCTACGAGTGTGCCGCACACGCCGTCAACCTCAAGTCTTCCCGCCAACAGCCCCTTTCTCAACCCAGAAGACCTTTGCTCAAGCGGGATATACCGGCTGTCGTCGCAAATAGCCTCAGCAGGGAACAAGAAAAGAACGGAAACTGAAAAGGCACAAGCGCCGCGCCGCATGTGTAAAGCATGCATCGTTAGATTTCGTTAGAGTGGCCAAGAGGGCATAAACATGGCCAGCAGGTCGTGAGTGTATTTTTGAGGTTTTTTCTTGATTTTTGAGGGTATTTATGAACAAGTACTGTGTCGGCGACGTGTCGCCTTACTGTCCGGATTCCTTGTCGGCAGTCGACCGTTCCGCGATCGTCTTCCAGTACCGGCCACGGTCCGGGCGGTGGATAGTGGGGCGGATCGGGGGCTCGCTTAGAAGCTGGTAGGCGTCGTGGAGGAACTCGAGTTCGCGTACCTCGGCGTTGCGCTCGACCTCACGCGCAGCAATGGAGAGCGTGACCAGGGGGTCGTTCGTGGGGTTTTCAACGCGGCGCTCGACCTCCTGCGCCGCAGTGGCAAGAATGTGAAGGGGATCATGGGGCTGAGCAGGAGTGTTCTCGTCAGACTCGTCAACGTCCATGTCGTCGTCAGACCCGTCGACGTCCATCTTGTCGTCAGACTTGCCCGCGCCCGACACCGTGTCAGGTCCGTTTGCAGTAACAGACACAGGGCCCATCTTGAGGCGGGTCGGAGCCGCCAAGTTCTGGTAGGGGAACGACGCCGTGCGCTGGACTTCCTTGAGCACCTCAGCGTCGGTAGGCTGTTGTCAGCAAACATCGTGCGCAGAGCTTACCTGACGGCGGTGGTTGTTGAAGTGGACGTCGTGGATCATGTCCGGTGTGATCTGGTACTTTTGGGCAGCCAGGGCGCCGAGCTGGGACTTGGCGTAAATCGTGCTGTACCCGTTCACGTCGTCGCCAACCTTGTACCACGGCCCCTTGTCAGACTTGATTGGGCGGAACTCCTTAGGAGTCTGGTTTGGCCCACTCAAGACAACCTTCTTGAGCTGCCAGTGAGGTTCGGGCGGCGAAGTAGGGTAAGGCGGCAGCTGACACCATCCGTACAGCGGGTCGGGCTTGGGCGGCCACGCGCGGACGGCGGCTTTGCCCTCGTCGGCGGCCTTCTGCTTGACACGGTACTGCTCGAGCACGGCTTGGAGCTTGGCCTTCTCCCGAGCCCAAGCATTAGCAGCGTTGATGGCGGCCACAGCGTCCGCAGCTGTAGTTGCCTTTGCCGCCTCCTCTGTCTTGGCGGCAGCAGCCGCACTCGCTTTGCGAATAAATCCCTTGATCTTGCGCTTGTTGGCGGCTGTCATGCGTTTGATGTAAGCTCCCTTGTGTGTTTTGAAGGCGTCGAGGCGGGCGTGCACGCCCTTGCGCGGCTTAGGCTTATGATCGCGCATGACAGCTTCGAGAACCTTGTTCTCAATAACGATTTGCTTGGGCACAATCTCCTGCGGAGCCACCCCACGCGCCTCGGGGCGACCACGTTTGCGCGAGACCTGGGCACTGCTGCACGGCTCGCTGTCTGAGACCTCGCCGACGTCGCAGACAAAGCGCTGGGGAGGACGGCGCGCGCGCGTCGAGCGGCGCTGGGGGGCGCTGTCGTCGTTTGCAGCAGTTGCGTTTGCCTTTGCCTTGCCCTTGGAGTTGGCGCTGAGGGGTGCCGTGCTCGGGGGCTCGACAGGCGTGGGTAGGCGTGACGGTTCGGGAGTCGAGCCGAGACTTGAAGAGAGAGACGGAAGAGGCGAGATAGACTTTGCCTGGGCAATACGCATACTCTGGCGACGCGGCGGCATCAGGCTACCCGAGGGCGTGTCGGCCATGTTGAGTGAGCCGCAAGAAATAGATGCTACAGGCGTCGTGTCGACGCAAAGTGGTAGTGGGGACTACACGAGGCGGGCGTGCTACAACTGGGCGATACAGGGTTGTGGAAGTGGTAGAGTAATGTGAAGTGGTGGGGAGAGGGATGAAAGGTGCTGTCGCCACGATGAAGCGGCGAGAGCGATGGGGAACACGGTGAGGCCGCGAGGCCGCGGGTCTTATAGACATGAGCGGGAGGTGTGCAAGGTGCTCTCCTCCTCGCTCGTGTGTTTGTTTGTCAAGCCCATGTTGCGAGCGGTCAACAACACTGACTGTGTTGCAAGTTGTGTGTTTAGGCTATGGCCATGCCATTGTGGCAGAGTGCTGCCACACTCCACGCCCTTTGTTGACGGCCATCACGGCCGCCATTTTGGATGTAGAGTGGGCAGGCGGTATTGTGCTACTGGCATGATGGGACCAAGACACACTCTCGCACCGTCGCTGAGGTCTTTTATATGCCAGGAGACGTTGGTTCAGCAAGCCTTGAAGCGGCTGGAGTGTGTGCGTTGAAGGCTGGCCTGGGCGGGTCGTACGCAGAGCAACCGGCCAAAGATGATCATCTCGTATTGTCTCGATGCCGAGCAAAACCGCATTAAAGCAAGGTAAAAGCTAAGACCAAGACAACGGCGGTATGAGTGGGATCGAAAAGTGCCACAAACGCTGTGTGTTCAGTACTGAACAACTGCGGTATTGTGTTGGTTCTGTGTGTGTCGGGACACACAAGTGCCTCTCGGGCCTGTGTACAGTAAACGCGTGTTTTTGTGTCCTGGTGTGTGTGTGTACACACATCACGAGCAAGGCGACAAGTGCCATAATACCTTGATCCCATTTTTGCGGCATCTACGAGCAGTGTATGAGCCACCATGCCCCTCGATGCCACGACGATCCGCGTCCCTGTGTTATCGTCCGTGCGCCGGCATCGGCGGCAACCGCATATCCAGAGGTGTGTGTATCCAGCTGTTCGTCCCCCTTATTTTGTACCAAGGAGAACAACGAGACTGTGCACTGTGTTGGAAAGTCAGGTACACACGCCCTCATCACGAACGATTGCGTTTGTGGTGTGGCCGGTCACATGCCCCGCTCGTGGACAATGAAGACGCAATTGAGAAAGATGAAGTGATGCATTGCCTGTACGAGTGAATCTTGAAATCTGCTTTCAGTTTGGCTACTTGCTCTCGGTCGCTCCCTTTATACGTGTCACGAAGCGTTGAGTCGCAGGACGCATGCAATTGTGTGGTGTGGGTGCCTCTACGGGGTGCACACAGGGACGATTGGTGTAGCAAGGAGGACAGCGCTGCAGGGAAGGATGACTCAATTACGTACCAAGTGCCATTTAGGGGCCTAGTGTGAACCGCGCTGCATAATCTAAAAGGAAGGCAAGAATCCACCATACATGCTCGGAAGACTGCGTCCTGGCGGGAGCGGAATCAAATGTTGGGTGAAGTGTCACCGTATGGTATGGATCTGGGTGTTCCGGCCTTTGTGAACAGCGCTGTGAGGTGTCGTGGTCATCACATGCCACTAGTGCCGTTCAAGTGACACCTGTCCAAGCATGGAGCCCGCTACCTTCCTAATCGCCCGTGCAATTACTCCTCTCTGCCTTGGTTAAGAAGGTACAACAGTGCATCTATGACATTATATTATAGTATTATAGTGGTACAGTACATGGTGCCCACGAAGCGTTCATGCGTCGCCTGCCCTCGCCCCAGCGAGACGCGCCGAGCGGCGCGTTCCGACCGCCGGGGCAGGCTTGACTGGTGCCTTGGGCTTTGGCGCAGCCTTAGTCTTGGGGGCAGCCTTAGCCTTGGTCGCAGCCTTACCTTTGGGCGCAGCGTTAGCCTTCAGCGGGGCGGGTAGCGGCGACGCAGCGGCAGCGTCCTGGGCCGGCTCGTTGTCCTCCGTATCGTCCTTGGTCGCAGCGCGGCGTGCGCGCTTGGGCGGACTCGACGACCCCTCCGAGGCGTCATCGTCTTCCTCGGCGGCCTTACGCTTTCGGCCACCCTTTGTCGCCGGCGCCGGCGCGGGCGCGGGTGCGGGGGGAAGAGCCTGCGCGTTGGCGGGGAAACGCGCGACGACGGGCGTGTCGGGTGGCGGGGCGCGGGACCGCTGCGAGCGCGTACGGACCGTCATGATCTGAGCGGCGTCGTCATCGTCGCTGTCTTTGTCGTCAGAGTCGGCGTCAGCCGCGGGTGCAGAGGCGGCCTTCTTCCCCCCCGCCTTGCTCGTCTTGGCCTTGCTCGCCGCCGCCGCCTTGGCCTTGCTCACAGCCGTGGCCTTGGGCGACGCCGCGGACGACGACGACGACGACTGGGCTGTCTTTTTGCCCGTCGTCGCGGACTTGGCCTTCGTAGCCCGCGTTACGCGCTTGGGCGGGGAGGCGGGGGCGGCGGAAGGAGCGGCGGTGTCGGTGACTCCTGCTGCTCGCGCTGACTGGTCGCGGACGCGCGCGGAGCGGCGGGGCGGTTCTGTCGGCGCTGGACGAGGCGCTGCGCGGCGGCGAGGGCGGGCGGGCGCGGGCGGTGTTACTGGGTGCGCGGCGGAGGTGGGGTGCGCGGAGGGAGGGGCGGGCTCCTCGGGCCCAGCCTCAGCTCCAGCCCCGGCCTCGACGGCATCGATCACTTCTGGGTCCGCGGTGGGAGGGGCCGACGCTTCGCGCTCAGCCTCAGCCTCGACGGCATCGTGCACGTCTGGGACGGCCTCGTCCTCGGCGGGCACGTCAGATGCGACATTCTGCAGCGGCTGATCCTCGTCGGCCGCTGTGTCGTCTTGCCCCTTCTCCGCGTCGATGGCGGGCGCCTCAACGTCGAGGGGCTGAACGTCGACGTCGTCGGGATGGAGTTCGCGTTCAACGTCGGGATGGAGTTCGCCTTCGACGTCCTTGAGCTCGGCCTCCTCGGCCTTGGCAGCGGCGTCATCGGTGTCGTCATGGTCGTCGGTGTCGTGCGGCTGCGCACCCAGCGCGTCTTCACATGGAATGACGGCGCCTTTGTCGTTGCGCTCCCCGTCGTCAAGCTCGACGCCGTTGGCGACTGGGTGGGTCTCAACGTCCTCCTCGGGCTGGTCCTCCTGCTCGTCGGCAGCGGCAAGGTCCACATCGTGGCGGACCTCGCTCCCACCGTGAGGAATTGGCGCCGCCTCTACGCCTTCCTCGACCCCAGGCCCCTCCTTCTCCCCATCACCCAAGCCACCCTCCTCTTCCTCCTCCTCGGGGACATCGACGACCTCGTCGTCGGCGACCTCGCTAGACGCGACGGGGACATTCTCGTAGACCTCCATACTGACGTCGGTCTCAATATCCATGTCCTCTTCGCCGTCGGCATCCTCTCTGGGCGGCGGGGGAGGGACATACACGTCGACCTCCATGCTGACGTCGGTCTCGATATCCATGTCTTCCTCGCCCACGTCCTCCTCTGCCCCCGGAGACGGCGCACGGTCGTAGCGTGTGCGGGACGAACCACTGAGCGACAAGTCGGGCGTGGTACGCCCGGATCCGGCGTCCCCCATAGGGCTCGAGTCCCAGTTATAGAACATGGGAAGGCTGGAGCGATGGCCGGGCGGCGTGGGGATAGAGGGCGGGGTTGGCGCCGGGCCGTGTGCTGGCGGTCTGTAGATCGCGGCGGGACTGCTGCCACCCGCTACGCTCCCACGCGAGCTGGCCGGACTGCTCGACGGCGACGCAGTTATCACCTGCCGCAGCGGGCTTGGGCGGTGCGGCCGGCTGTCGTAGTTCGACAGCCACTGTCGGCGTCTCTGCATCCGGCGGTCCCGTGCCGTGGAGCGATTGTTCGGCGCCGGGTTTGGCGCGGGGTTAGGGGCAGGGTTCGGCGCCGGGTTTGCAGCGGCCATGGGCTGCGCCGCTCCAGCTCCGTTCACCGCAGCGTCGGCACCCTGCTCCACCATGAACCCCTCGTCGTCAAACATTATACCCGCTGCCATGGCCTGCTCGAACGCCTCAATGTCCGCGTCCAGCCACGGAAAGGCAGTGTCGCCGGCGGGCGCTTCGAAGAATCCGTTCTCCGCTGCGTACTGCTCGGCCGCCGGCGCGTCCTCTTGCGCGGCGGCGTGAGGCGCCTCAGCCACGGGGGCAGCCGGCACAGCAGTGGGAGCGGCGGCAGGGGTCGGAGTGTCGACTGGGGTCGTCGGGGCCGCGTGGGTGGGCGCCACTGTGTTCGTGTCGGCGGGCGGGGCCGCTGCCGGGATGCTGGTGGACGCAGCATCCTGCGTCAACTGGTCTGCGGCCGGCTCCGTCGGCGCGGGCGACAGGGGACGGGCAAGGGGCTCGGGCACCAGCCGCCGAAAGTCGGGCTGCCAGCTGGGCTGAGCGGGCATCTGCTCCACCGTGGTTCCGGGCTCCAGCGACGATGACGACGACGACCCTCCGGCCAGCACGCTAGGCGGTTCGTGCAGACGCCAAGCATTCTCAAACTGGCCAGGGTGGGTCTTACCCTCTCCGAGCTCGGACTTGCTAAGCTTGAAGCGCTTGCGTGGCCCGCCATGCTCCGGTGTCGGCTGCTCGAGGACGAACTCGACCTTGCGCGCGCGCTTGCGCAGAGGCGTAGCGTCCGGCGGCGGAGGGCCGTACCGCACACTATTCTGGGGCGGGATCGCGCCTGGCCGCCCGCTCCGCCACGCCGCGTCGTCCTCGGCTAGCAGGCGCTGCCGGAGCGCCTCGCGGTCCGCCTCCGCCTCGTCCGTCTCGGGCTTGTACCGCTTCTTCCGGGGTGCGTCGTCGCTCGGCGACTCGGCGACGTACTTCCGCTTGGTGGCCGACGGTGTCTTGGGCTGCTCGGGCTCGTCCGCGTCCGGGTCGTCCTCGAACGGCTTGTTCCGCCGGTTCGGGAACTCGTCCTGGCTGTCGCGCATGGGACCGGCAGGCGGCTCGTAAGGTCGCCCGAGCCGGTCGACGCCGACGTTGAAAAGCGGGCCAGAAAGGTCCGGGCCGGCTCTTGTCGACGTGCCGGCGTCTCCAGCGCCAAGCGTAAACGGGTTGGACGGGTCTGCCATGACGTTGAGGGGCAGTGGCAAGGTTGGCTGTCGTCGTGGAATGTCCTTGATCGGCCTCGACGCAGAGACGGCGACAGGCCTGGAACGGCCATCCTCGGAGCGCGTGGGTGCCAGCCGCGCCGAGCCGTGCGGCAGTTTGACTGGCTTGGCCCGCGGTGCCTTGGAGACGGCGGGCGGCGGAGCTGGGATGCGGGGCGGGGATGGGCGGCGTCGGTCGACGCCGTCGCCTGGCAGCGTGGCGCTCTTGCTTCGGCTCAAACCAGGAGATGTAGGCGAGCTCGGCGAGCTCGGCGCGGAGCCAGCCGACGACGCCGAGTTCCGTCGTTGAAGCGTCGCTGGCGACGTGTCGAGGTACCGCGGGCCGTCCTGTGGCGGGAAGGCACGCGGTTCGGGGCTCTTTGAGCGGGTCCGAGGGGGAGCGTAAGGCATCGTCCGGCGAGGAGCGGAGCGCCAGCCAGAGCCGCCCAGAGAGCTGTCTCCGACGTCTGGGCCCGCGGTGGATCGCTCCATGCGTGAGGAAGAGCGAGTGCTACTGCGACCTCGCGAGCTGGACGGGTCGGGGCTGGGCGACCGCCGCCGACGACGCTCCACAACAGAGGGGCCGGGGATGTCAAGGGCCGCATCTCGACGAGACGGTGAACGACTTGGCACCTGGCCAAGTGCCTCATCGACCTCGTTCTCCTCGCGACCACTGCGACTGGGCTCCGCATCGTTGAGAGCTTGGAACTGGGACTGTTAGCGGCTTCCTTGAGTACCACCTTGGCTTACTGCATCGCCTGCTGCTGCATCAGCTGGCTCAGTAGCGCCTCTTGGGTCCCAAAAGTAGCGAACCAGCCGGCCGACCGCGCCGAGGGGTGCGGTAAAGTTGCTCGACGGAGCGTCCTTGGGAGCTTCCCGATCAGAAGGCTGTCGGCTTCCCATATCAAACGTTGATGGCGCAGGTAGTAACTGTGACGAGTGGTGGAACTGGAGAGCGATGTGCTATGTGATGCCCGAGAGGAGTAGTTGTGAAAAACAGATGGCGAACAGAACGATGGGAAGGTGTTGGGATCCACAGATGAGCGCTGTTTATTAGTGTTCCATCAGTTTCCCCTGATGTGGTGGCGTCGACAGCAAAGCCGTGCACTGTTCACCGTGTCGGCCTCGTGTATTGTGTGTGTAGCTTTGCTCGACGCGGATACACAAAGGGGCGTTCGCTCCCGCCGGTGAGCGTTGCGCGTCAACAGGGGAACAATCGGCCGGAAAACTGCTCTGGGCGGCGCACCCCGATCACAGTGTCGCCGCCCGCTAAACTTTTGTTAGTATCACTCCATCATGAGCTGTGTGTGGTACGGATATCAGACAATCTGTCAGTTGGCAAAGAGTCATTGTTCGAAACGGTATCGCGTCAGAGATTGTTTGCGAGCAGGTGATGGATGAGACGCGGCCACAGGGTGTGATGGCCTTTGTCCGGTGAGCAGAGCAATGCGTCGAGCCGCCGATCAGACAACGCGAGTCAACAATGAGAGCGCCGGCGCTGCGCTCGCCGTGCCTGCACGAGTTCACCATGAGGACATGGTGCGCGTCTGTGTGTGATGGTGGCCCATCGTCTCGTGTGTGCGTGTGTGCGATGCGGGTTGCCCCTACGCCTCTAGGAGGCGACGACCACAGGAAAGAGCAAGCGTAAGCGGGTGTCACAGGTGTAGGCGCATGCGTGACGGGCGCGATGGCGAGGAGGCCCCTGCAAGTGAAGTGGAAGGAGACAAGAGCCGGCTCGCGATTGTGGTCCGCTCTGGCCCATTCGGCTCACTACAGTCTTGGGCTATAGGAATAGAAATACGGTCTTGGACCATTACAATTTTGATTCCGCTAATTCGGCGACCTCGTCAACAACGATCGACCTCCACTTGAGGAACGATCAGTCCATCAGACATCAGGCAGAGTTACATCGTGTTGCGGTTGCGTCTACACACTCGACGAGACCAACGACAATGGCCCCACTTGACGCGCCAGAAGGCGTTACCCGCCCCATCGTGTTTTTCGACATCAACATCGGAGACACGCCAGCAGGGCGGATCAAAATGGGTACGTCGTGTGCACATGTGCGAGGCATGGACCATGTCGCACCTTCCCCGTTCACTTGAGTCGCAGCTAACCCACAGAGCTGTTCAGCGACATCACCCCAAAGTATGGCGCCCGCGCTAGAAGCTCAGAGACATGCTGACGGCAGAACCGCGGAGAACTTTCGCCAGCTGTGTACGGGCGAGCATCGGTGAGCTGCATCTCCGTGTCTAGCTGACATACAGCGTCAACTCTGTGCCGCAGGGATACAAGAACGCGACGTTCCATCGGTAAGATAAACACACGACCTTGCTTAGCTAACGCCCAGGGTGTAAGTTGCAGCTGTTCGGCGGCGCCGTCGCCGCGTTCACGCTCGTTTCGCGGCTGATGTCAGAATCCCTCAGTTCATGGTCCAGGGCGGCGACTTTATCCGGCACGACGGCACGGGCACGTTTTCAATCTACGGCGCGCAATTTGAGGACGAGAACTTCAACGTCAAGCACACTGGTCCAGGTTTGTTGTCAATGGTGAGCTGGTTGCTTTGACGCTTGAGCTGACAACAGGCCAACTCTGGCCCAGGCACAAATGGGTGCCAGTTCTTCATCACCACTGCCTCGGCCGAGTTCCTCGACGGCAAGCACTGCGTGTTTGGGCGCGTCATCGACGGTCTCTTGACGGTACGCAAGATCGAGAACGTCCCCACAGGCGCGAACAACAAGTGCGTCTAGCTATGCTTACCGGTTCGGCTCGCTGACAACAGGCCCAAGATGACTGTCCGTATTGCCGAATGCGGCGAGATGTAGAGGGCGCCTTGCCCAACTATGCATTCTATTATATTTTCTCTACTATTCTACACCGAGGCCAACGTAGCCAGCAGCACGTCCAATCTGGCGTCAGCGACGAGCACGAGGGCGCAAAACTCACAGTGGTCTTTTCAAACATTTCGGTGGTGACCTGAGCGAGGAAACCTGGGATACTTTGCCGCTCAACGACCCAAAACTGGTGTGCCTCTTCCAGACCGCGCGCCATGGCGCCCGACATGGCCATGGTACCGAAATGGCCTTCGTGTGAGGTAAACTTGAGTGTGAGGCCCATCTTGCCCTTGGGCGCGTACATGGACGTGAGGCGGAGCTCGCCACCGTTCTCCTCGAACCGGATGCGCCAGCCGAGGAGCGAGTAGACGGCCTCGAGGAACTCGCGCGACTTGAGCCCAAAGATCTCTTTGAGGCGCAAAAGACGCTTTTCGTGCGCTGCTTGCTGTTCCTCGCGTTCCTTCGCGAGCCGGTCATAGCTCGATCGGGGCACGAGGCCCACGCCACCGTCTGATGGCGTTGGCGTTGTGTCCAGCTGCTTCAAGCGGTCGAGAAGCGCGGCGTTCTCCGTGCGTAGGTCCTCCAGCTGCGCTTTGCGCACCGTCTGGACCTTGGCCGCAGGGTTGGACCGCAGCTCCAGGCACCGTTCGCGCTCGGGGTTGTATTCGCCAGAAGCCACACGAAGCATGAGCTCGGAGACCTCGGCGTCGAGGGTCGTGTTTGCCTTGGACAGGTCGTCAACGGTCTGCTGAAGCTCCTTTGCATCTGCAGTGTCAGTGTCCGCTAAGTAGCACCACTTGCCTTTCTCTAGCTGTGCCGCGCGGTCCTGCGCCGCCTCCAGCTCAGCAACTTTGACGAGCCCCGCGCCCTGCGCAATGCGCGCCTCCACGTCCCGAGACTCAGCCTGGAGCTCATCAAGCTGGGCCTTGTACTCCTCCACAGTAGACTCGAGGGCGCGAACGCGTTCCGCAGAGTCGCCGCCGCCCGAACCGCCCGCACGCGCTGCGTCGACTTCGCGGCGCAAGCCAGCAGCACGGGCCTCTGCGAAGCGCTGCCCCTCCAAAGCGTTCCGTTCCTGGCGCTCTAGCTCCTTGACGCGGCGCTCGTATTCGAGTATCGTCGCAGTGGTGTCGTTGGATAGCTTGGCTGCGCGGGCAATCTCCTCCTCCAGACGGAGTTTCGTGTTGGTGTGCTTCTCGGCCAGCTCCTTGTGCAACTGGTCCAGCGTGGCGAGCTGGTTCTGCAGGGACACAACTTCATCGTTGGCCGACCCAGAGAATGTTTGCGTCAGGGAGCTGGAATGTCAGCACTCGCAGTTCACCACCACCCACTCTCGCTCTCTCCGCAGGCGGTTGACCTCATCCTCAAGCAACTGGATGTGCCGTCTCAATTTCGCCTTTTCCTCGAGCGCTTGGCGATCCCTCGCGTCTGTCTCCTTCTTCCACCGTCGAAGATCCAACAGCTCGGCGTTCAGCTGGTCAATTTTGCTCTGCTGCGACTGGAGGTTCTGAGATTGTCCTGATGTCAGTTTACGACGACCCGAACGAAACTCACGACGCATCTCGTGCCGCATGCCATCGTCGGTCTTGCGCTGGGCCCCCCCGTCGTCCCGCTTAGCCTCCGCCTTGCGTCGCCATTCCTCCACCTCGATAGCAAGAGCGCGGGATCGCTGTTCCCATCCCCGGAGCGAGTCGCGCTCCGTCTCGAGGCTCTTGATGCGCTCGCCGAACAGCGCCTCCTTCTCCTCCACGTCGCGCAAAACGCGGCTATAGTTACGCTGCAAGGAGCTGTATTTTGACTGGTACTCCTCGAGGGCGGACGATACCTTGGTCGCTTGCCCGCGATATCGGCTCAGCTTGGCCTCGTATTCAGCCTGGGGTCAGCTACACGACTGGGGCAAACGTAGCGTACCTTCTCCTGCGCCCATGCGTCGCGGCGGGCATCACTCTCGTTTTTCTCCTTCTTCTCGCTCTCATACAGCAAGTGCCGCTCGTTGCGCAGCGTCTCGCCCTCGTCACGCAGTTCCTCGATGAGTCGGTTCTTCTCGGCGACGGCGCGTTCGAGCTCCAGCACCCTCCGCTCGAGGTTGGTGCTGCGGGCTTGGGACGACGCAAGCGACTTGCGCACAGATCCGGGATCTGACGTTAGCCTGAACCCGTTAAAGGTCAACTTACCATCGCGTAAACCGGCATCGCCCGCTGCGCGCTTGCCCAGTGTCGACGAGGTCAATGGTGTCCGGAGAGTGGACGACGACAGGGGCGTTCGCAGGCTCGATCCAGTCGAATTCGGGACGCGCGATGTTGAGGTGCGCGAAGTACCGCTTCCACTTGGGATGCGGGATATGCCCTCCCTTCTGTCCATGGCGTCGCAATGGGACTGGGTGTTGTTGTTGTCCTAGAGATCTCGGTCAAGTCACGCTGTGGTTGTTGGTCCTCCCTCACCAGCTCTCTCGCACTCACCATGACGACGACGGAAGCAAATCCACGTGGTGCAATTCCTCACCCGGCTAAATGCGACACCCCTCTCCCTCCTGGGGCGGTGGCGGCGTCTGAAGATCTGGAGTGGAGTGGTGAGGACAGAGCTCGTCACAGATCACGCCACGGCCTTTGCCATTGAGCACATCGAGCTCGTCGTCGACCCCAGACTACATTACAAACATCCCAACAACCCCGCCTCTCTCTTGCTTTCTCTTTCTTAACATCATCCTCAAAAGGGCTTCCAGACCACCTCCTCTCTACGCTTCTTGACTCTTGGGCGGCTTACACACACTACAAATAACCAAGAGGTCTCGCGACGACCCAAACCTCCCCACTCCGGATTCCCTCCCGCGAGTAAGCGAACTTGCCGACCCAAGTCGTGTGCGACACTTCAACTCTCCCACATACCGATCTTGCAGCGAGTACAAAGAGGAGCACAGACAGCGAGCCCCACCGAATTGGTCTTGCTTGAGGCACCCTCGCCCAACCTCTCGCCTCTCGACATGACACCCCATATCATTCCCGACTCGGAGGGCCCGAGCGGCAATCTGTCGCTCGGGTCGTCGTCCTCGTCTTTCTCGAGTCCGACAGAGCACAATTTGAAAGATGGCCGTAAACTGTGCGTTCGGCACAAACAAATGGCCAACCAAAACGTCAACGCAAAGTTGCAAAAGGTGGGTTAAGGTTGTCTGGTGGCGAAACGCTAACGGGTTAGTCGCTCGACAGTTTGTCGGTCCAGGAGCGCGCCGAGATTACCAACCTTTGGTCTACATTCTCGGGCGCGCCTCACCACAAGCGCAAAATCATTCTGGAGGGGATACTGACAATGTGCTGCTTGTATGTGCTTGTACTTGTTGCCTGTGCTGATGCCCACCAGCTCGCAGCTCTCACACCTATCCGACTCCCTTACCCGGATTATCCGTATCGACCCATTCTCCCTCCTCCCGCGCGAGGTGTCGCTGCGCATCCTCGGCTACCTTGACGCCATTTCCCTCGGCCGCGCCGCGCAAGTTTCGCGATCATGGAAGGCACTGGCCGACGACGACCTCCTTTGGCGCCGGATGTGTGGGCAGCACATCGACCGCAAGTGCCAGAAGTGCGGATGGGGTCTGCCGCTTCTCGAACGCAAACGCCTCAAGGTCGAGTTGAAGGACAGGAGCCCTGCGGCCGCAATGGGCATTGGCGGGCACAGTTCACACGGCCACGACGGTGCCGAGCAGCTCATGACACGTTCCGAGGCGCTCGGTGTCCACGACCACATCCACCACCATCACCGCATGGACGACGGGCGAGCAATTGTGTGCGACCCCGCTCTGGCCGCTCCCCATTCGCTCAAGCGCCCCGAGCCGAGCTCGTCCCAGCGCAGTACTCGCCGCGAGAAGCGTGCACGTACCGAGGCAGGAAGCGACTCTGAGGGCGAGCACATTGCCCTGTCCGCCGGCCTTCTTTCTAGAGAGGTGCGCCTTACTCGTCCTTGGAAGTCGGTCTACTGCGAGCGTCTTGTCGTCGAACGCAACTGGCGCAAGGGACGTTGCCAGACTAAGCGTCTCCAGGGCCACACAGACGGCGTCATGTGCCTGCAGTACCACACAACGCTCACCAACCCGCACTACCCGGTTCTCATCACTGGCTCGTACGACCGCTCCGTGCGCATCTGGAACCTCGACACCGGCGAGCTCGTGCGTGTTCTTAGAGGCCATGCGCGCGCGGTGCGAGCGCTCCAGTTTGACCAGATGGTGCTCTTCACCGGCTCGATGGACGGCACCGTGCGCATGTGGAACTGGCGCAAGGGCGAGTGCATGCGCGTGTTCGAGGGCCACTCGGACGGCGTAGTGTGTCTCAACTACAATGGTTACCTCCTTGCGTCCGGCTCGGCCGACTACACCATCATTGTCCGGAACTTTCGCTCGAGCACCGAGTTTACTCTGCGCGGTCACGAGGAGTGGGTCAACAATGTCCTTATCTGGGACGGCAAGACCTCTCCGGGCGACCTTGACCCGACGACGACTACAACCATGTTCACTCAGGCGCTCAAGCCGCGCACACGCAACTCGCCCGAGCCGCACGCCGACATTGACGTGGGCACGATGCTCTTCTCCGCGTCCGACGACGGTACTGTCAAGCTCTGGGACCTGACCTCGCACGAGTGCATTCGCACATTTACGGGCCACAAGGGCCAGGTCCAGAGCCTGCGTGTGCTCATGATCGACCAGCCGTCCAAGGAGGAACAGGAGGAGCGCCAGGCGACGCCGCAGCCCGTGTCGGGCTTTACGCCAGCGTCGCTCACGCCCCCGCCTGCCGTGTCGGCGGTCGATAATGCGCCGGCTGAATTCGATGCGGCCGCGCACGTGTCGCGTCCCCGCGACGAGACGATTGTACCACGTGTCTATGTACACGAGGACGACCAGGAACGGCGCAAGAAGGAGCAGTCGTGCGAGCGCGAGGAGAAGCGCGCCGTGCTCGCGACCGGCTCGCTCGACGGTACCGTCAAGCTTTGGGACGTCGAGACTGGCCGCGAAAAGAACACGCTGTTTGGCCACATTGAGGGCGTTTGGGCGATTGACGCCGACGCGCTGCGTCTGGCGTCCGCGTCGCATGACCGTACCATCAAGGTGTGGGACCACCAGTCGGGCCACTGCGTCCAGACGCTCGTCGGCCACCGCGGCGCCGTCACGTCGCTCCAGCTCTCAGACGACATGATCGTGTCGGGATCGGACGACGGCGACGTCATGGTGTGGAACTTTGGCCCAGCTTCGCAGACACCCACACCCGCTGGTATACCCGCTGCATCAATCGCGGCAGTGTAAGATTCACTGTAAACCACCACCACTAGCAACTAGGGCTTCCCACAACCACCATACAATCACTGCATACTCCAACATCCGTTGTACATCTTGTTAACTGTTGCATTCACTTCCATTGTATATAAACCACATGCAGCAAATGAGTCGTTTGTGATTGACTGGTCTGTGCGTTGAAATCCGTCAAGCAATGACGAGCGCGCCCCAACGGGGTCTTCGGAATTGGGACAGTTGTCCGAGTCGATTCTGATGACGCCCTCGATATTCGCGAGGTGGAGGTTGCTGATCCAAAAGTTAAGCCACACAAAGGTGTAGGCCTACGGATTCGCCGCGGGAACGTGCATCTCTGCAACTCACACTCACTCTCACTCCGTCTTCGTCGCTTCCCACCCACCGCAACGACCCAGGATGCTCTCGCGCGAGGAGGTACACAACTTTGCCGCAGGCCCGTCGCCGCTGCCGACGTCTGTGCTCGAGGAGGCCGCCGTCGGCCTGGTCAACTACAACGGCACGGGCATGGGCGTGTGCGAGCTTAGCCACCGCGGCAAGGAGTTCAAGGGGATCATTGAGGGTGCTGAGTGTGAGTTGGTTTGCGAGTGGCGAGGTGTAGAGTTGTCGAAGGGGGGCACCGTCGGTCGCGACGTCGTCGCGAGCATACCCGGCCCGAGAGGCTGATGCTACTGCGGCGTGCGCACACCCGCAATGAGTTGCTCGACCGAACTTTGGGACGGGTGACTCATTGGTCTGACCCTATACCACGCAGTCCAGCATGATGGCATGGCGGCGAGCTCAGGCCGCCCGTGCCGCACATTGAGCAAACTACCCCGAGTGTGCCTCCTCTGCCTTGCACAATAGCAGCACTGACCTCAGCCAACATTCGCAAGCTTCTCGGTGTTCCCGATTCGTACGCCGTGCTATTCTCGCAGGGCGGCGGCACGACGCAGTTTTCGTCGATCGTGCTCAACCTGCTCGCTGCGCGGCGACTGGCCAACGGGTCCGTCGCGTCCGACGCGTACGAGCCGCCCGTCGTCGACTACGTCGTGACCGGCTCGTGGAGCGCCAAGGCATACGCTGAGGGCCAGCGCCTTGCGCTTCCCCCCTCGCCTGGCGCCAAGCCTTTCTTCCGCCCCCACGTCGCCGGCTCGTCCAAGGACGTAAAGTACACGGCTCTCCCGAAGGAGTACAAGTTTACGCCCGGCGCGGCGTTCGCGTACTACTGCGAGAACGAGACCATTAACGGTGTCGAGTTTGCGCCGCAGGCCGGCGACGAGGCCGCGTTCCCCTTCGACCAAGTTCCCGCCGACGTCCCCCTTGTCGCCGACTACTCGTCGTCGTTCCTCTCGCGCCCGATCCCCAACATTGAGCGCCACGCCATCATCTATGCCGGCGCGCAAAAGAACCTCGGGCCCTCGGGCGTAACTGTCGTTATCGTTCGCCGCGACATGCTCGTCGACACGACGGCCGCCATGAAGCTCGGTGACATTCCCACTGTCCCCATTCAGAGCGAGTACAAGACACTCGCTGACAACGGCTCGCTGTACAACACCCCGCCCGTGTTCCCCATCTACGTGTCCGCGCTGGTCTTACAGCACCTTGTCCGCCTCGGCGGCCTGAGCGCTGTCGCCGAGACAAACAAGGCCAAGGAACAGCTGCTGTACGACATGCTCGACCGCGCCGAGGCGGCCGGCGCGGTCCGCTGTGTTGTCCGCCAAAAGGCCGCACGTTCTTGGATGAACGTCACCTTTGAGATCACCGGCGACAAGGAGAAGGCCTTCCTCGAGGGTGCAGAGCAGCGCGGTTTCCGCCAGCTTAAGGGACACCGCTCCGTAGGCGGTATCCGCGCCTCGCTCTACAACGCCGTCACCCTCGACTCGGTCAAGGCGCTTGTCGACTACATCGCCGAGTTTGCAGGCGTTCCGGTTTAAGAGCGACAGGGGTATAGATGAGATGTGCGGAAGACGTGAACATGACACATGCATAGAGGTTTTTACTGGGCGGGGACTGCGAGAAGGTTGAGAGGCGAACTGGTGTTGCCATCAACAGCGGGTCTACTCATGTTGCGTGAACAAGAGGAGGGTATAAGTTGATGAAACGAACTGTACGCTCCGTATGCTCAACCTAGCAGGTGCCACGCGACGCAATCATGCATGCTACAGCCTCGAATACTACGGGATATGCACAAAAGCGAGGCGGCAATCCTAGATGCAATCGCCCACAAAGGTCCTTGAAATGCAGACGTTTCACCAACGCGCTAGCGCTTAAACATGCCCTTGACGCTGACCTCTGGTGGAGCGCCGGACGGGGCAGCGGCGGGGCTAGCGCTTCGGCTACCCATACCGACATTACGGCGCTTGGCGTTGGCGGGGCCGGCTTCGGGGCCAGGACGTTTAAGACTCGGCGTGCCGGGCGTGCGGGCGCCGAGCGAGGCCGAGGTGGGCGTACCCGCTGCGCCGTATGGTCTCGGAGTGGGCGTTCCAGGCGTGCCGGGACGGTACGCTGCGCCGCCGCCCATTCCCGGCGGGGCGCTTGCGCGGGGAAACGGTTTTTGGCCGTGGCCAGGCTTACGCGGCAAGTTGAAAGGCGTGCGCGCCTTTGGCGGCGGAGGGTTGGGTACGCCCGGCGCGGGGCTGCCCGCCAAGTCGGGTAGGTCTGGCGCGACACTCTGGCTCATACGCGCCTTCTTTCGCCGGCGCTTCTCCTCTGCGACCTTGACTCCGTCCTTCTCACCGCCACTGTACCCGGGTACCTTGTGTCCCGGCTCAAGACGTGCAGCCTGGAACGCCTCGCTCGAAAGAACCGCTAGTGGGCCCTGCGCGCTCTCGTCTGGCGCCCACGGCGGGCGCTGCGGCTCCAGCCACTCGCCAACTAGCGGTAGGAGCGAGTGCTCTCCCTGTGCCCCCATCGGCATCGGGTCTGGTGTAAGCAGCCCACTCACGCGCTGCACGCAATGTACCTACCGATACAGTCCTCCAGGAGCCCGACATAACCCTTGCTCAGACCTTGCTTCTTCCTAGGTCGCTTGGCACCGGCGCCGGCCAGGCCTTCATCGTCCGTCTCGGGCACAGGGTCAAAGTATGGCCTGACGTACGTGTTGTACAGCCCGTCGAGATGCATGAGGGAGATCATGTCGAGGGACGCGTGCAGGTGCTTCTCCGGAAGGGCTGAAGTCAGTCGGGCGTACGTTAACCGTCGCGTGTACACGCGCTTTACGTCGCTCCGCGTTGAAGCACACCTTCCGCCACTTCGTCCACCCTTGTTCATTGTAAAGACAACAACAAGATAGGGACCGTTAAAGGACGAGAAAGTGTCCACCGTTCACTCCGCAAACCTGCTACTCACGGTCCCATTGCGGCAGGATGAGCCTTGCAGCCGCCCCCGTTGGCGTGCGGCTGCTCTCTCCGTTCTTGGGAAACTCCATGATCGGGTTGACGCTCGAGAGGAAACAACGTTGCGACGGATGATGGAGAGGGTGGAAGCTGGTAACGAGTTGGTTTGTGGTGCGAGCTGGTTGGGTGGCGTTTTGATCCCAAGTGTGGGGACAGGACAATAGGCGGCGCACTTGTAATGGAGTAGAGAGGCAAATGACTTTTCTAACACTTTGTCCTAATGACCCTTTCTCTCCGCTCAGTGAGGAGATTTGTCACGTGACTGCACGACGGAAGTTTCCCTGCATTAGTGCGATTAGCACTCCCGCATTGCACAATCCTAATGAAGCAATATTCACTTATTCCAAGCAAGCAGCAGACACTTGCATACCTCGCTTCGAAAACAACGCGTCTGCAGATCGCAAACCGACGCCACCGTCCGTCGCTTTGACATCTATCCTTCAGTGTTCGTTCCAGAGAAGCAATCCACGGAACCATCTGCATGCGCCACGCCGGCCGGTCGGCATCCCAGGCGTCAACGTTCGGTATCCATGACGGTTGCGGCACATTTCGGCTCCCATTTGCGGTAACCGTGACGTGTTTCACGTCCTTTCCCCTCGTTGCCTCGATTGCCTTTCCCTTGGTAACGTCGCGTCGGGGTGTTTCCAACGGTTCCAATCCTTTCTGCAATCAATGTCGCCGAGAGAGGCAGAACGTTCCTTTTACAATCCATAATTGTGCATTTGCTGTATGTCTGCCGGTCTTTAAAATGAAGACAATCTACAATGATCAAAACAAGTGTTTTCCGGGGAGGAAACGAAAGCTATATGAGAGAAGGTGAAGAATAAAGCTGGGACCGTTAGGATCTGCACATACCGACGCCGGGGAGGCGCCAAATGGCACTTACACCATTTTGGGGGCGTTCCGAACCAGGGGCGAGCACGCGTACGACTCCTTATGGCGGCAACACACGTCACACATCCCTGGGACACGCGCCTGAGATTGTCAGCTCTGTTCGCAACGCGTCCTGAGCACATGCAGGCCTAGGTTACTCACTGTGAAGAGCGATGGCCGTGTCATATCTCGGGTGCGACGGGTAGATTACCAGCAGACGGGGTTGTGGCCACCACCGCAGCCACCACCGCCGAAGCCAGCCTCAGCCTCGGGCTCAGCCTCCGGCTGGGGCTCAGGCTCCGGGATCGGCTCGGGCTCAGCCTCAGCCTCAGCCTCAGCCTCACGCTTCCAGCAGACCGGGTTGTGGCCGCCGCCGCAGCCGCCGCCGCCAAAGCCGGCCTCAGCCTCAGGCTCAGCCTCCGGCTCGGGAACCGGCTCGGGCTCGGCCTCAGCCTCAGCCTCACGCTTCCAGCAGACCGGGTTGTGGCCGCCGCCGCAGCCACCACCGCCGAAGCCAGCCTCGGCCTCAGCCTCCGGCTCAGGCTCCGGGATCGGCTCAGGCTCAGCCTCAGCCTCGGCCTCGCGCTTCCAGCAGACCGGGTTGTGGCCGCCGCCGCAGCCACCACCGCCGAAACCGGCCTCAGCCTCGGGCTCAGCCTCCGGCTCGGGAACCGGCTCAGGCGCGGCCTCGGCCTCAGCCTCAGCCTCGCGCTTCCAGCAGACGGGGTTGTGGCCACCACCGCAGCCGCCGCCGCCAAAGCCAGCCTCGGCAACAGCGTCACGCTCCTCGTAGTCTAAAGTGTCAGTGGCTTGGGCAAAGGGGGGGTTGGTTGGTTGGGTGTGGAGTAAGGAGTAAGGGTAGGAGTAGGTAGGTTTATACGTACGAGCGGGAGCCGCGGTAACGGCGATGAGGGTCGCGAAGAGAACAGCGAGCTTCATTGTGGAGATGGTTGTGTGGGGATGAATGAGATGGAAGGTTTAAAGGTATGAGCTAGCTGTGTGCTAGAAGGGCGGAGTGAATGCTATGAAGCAGAGATGGTTGTGTGGGGGATAAGAACAAGAAAAGGAGTCGTCGAAGGGCTGTCCTTTTATCTATTCTTGGGCAAGTGGGAGACTAGTAGGTAAAAAGGAAAGGAAGGTTGAATGAAGGTTGTGGGGGAGGAAAGAGGGAAGGAGGGGGGAGGGGCCGAAGGGAGGAGGCGGAGGGAAGGTGCAAAGGAAAGGAAAGGCGGCATGAAGGCAACAGTTCGTCGTCGTCTCGTTCAAAAACGTCACTTGGGTTCACTTCCGCCGAAACCTTCCCTTGCTTTGGCCATTCTTCCTCGTTGCACAGGTAGGTGTGGGCGTGCCAAGGCAAGGAACAGTGCGCAGTACATGCACCCGAACACCCACAGCAACCAACGCAAACGCAAACGCAAATGCTCTTACGCACTCGTCGTACCCTATGTCATTGGGATCTCAAGCCGTGTGGCCTTTGAAAGGATGGATGGCCAGATGGCCGACGGCGCGAGCACGAGCGCGCGTGCGCGCGGGGTCAGTCTGCCTGACTGCCTGTCGATGACAATCTGTTTGCGGCCGCCCGCCGTCATGCCAGAGTTGCGGAACCGCATCGACATGTAACGCCCAGGCCTCTCCAGGTCCCCGAGCGGAAAACTCTGTTTTTGCTCCGCTGAAAAGCCACAGAACAAACTTGTTCCTCGATTCTCACTCCGGCAAACCGGCCGTCGTCGCAGTGGCCGAGCACGGCAAACGAAGGCAAGGAAGCAGCAAGGCAGCTCAGGAGAGCGAATTGGGAGATGGGGCGGCCAGGAGCCAGAGCCAGCTGGCCCAGCTGGCCAGCTGGAGCCTTTGAGTCAGCCCCTTTGACCTTTGCTCTCTCTGGCGCTCTCTCTCTGGCTCAGCCGCAGTCGGCGTCGTCCGCGGCCGTTGGCATGTCCTGGAAGCCCCTTTGGAACGCTGGGACGCTGACACAAGGCCGCCCTGCGTACTAGCGCCGTGCGGAACAGAGGGTCGGAGGTGACATTGTTCAGTGGCATACCATCGATTTTGAGTTGCCACTGTGTCATGTGTCGGTTTTCTATTCAATACGCTTTCGCTCCTGCTCCGTTCCCTGGCTTGCGTTCATGTGCTTCCAGGGCTATCCCCTATTTACCCCACGCGCGACTGGAAAGGAGGGAGAGGGATGTGCAGGGGTAAAAGGATCACACCAGAGCCTCTCCGCGCCAGGCGCCAGAAGCCCACAAGCCCACCAGAGAGAGGAGGAGTCAAAGGGCCGATGCAAAGGACACACCCCGGCTGTCTAAAAATCATAATGCTCCACCCCTGTACTCGTCCCCACCCACCCTTCAACTTTGTACGTCTTGTGCCCTGGGATCCTCCTACTCCTTGGCAGGTTTCCTAATTTACGCACATACAAGCACACGCTGTATGCGTACTCTCTCGCATTGCATCAGATTTACGGGGGCCCCGGGGTGTAGGATAAACTGGAAGACGCGCGCTCCAGTACCTTGAATGACGAGAGGACACGGACGCCGGGGAGGAGTTTGGTTCGACCTAGAAGCAGGAGAGGGGGCGTGTGGGGGCGCTTGGAGGCGTTTGGAGTGGCGCAGGCGCGCGACGCGGAGGCGTTGGGCCACCGTCCGTGCGGCGCTCAGACCTTTACCCATGTGCCGTGTGCCGTGTGCCATGCCAGGTGCCGAGAATTGCCCAGCCCTTGGGAGTATATGGGTCTACCAAAGGCTTAAACGCCCCACACATGAGGCCATGCACTACTGTCTCTTGGGAACGGTCTACGTATGTAAGGTTGGGCGGCGAACAAGAAGCTCGGGTCAAAGGGAGACGGCGACAGAGGGAGTAATGGGACAAAGTCCGCGCGCTAAAGAAAGACATGGGCACTCAGGAACTAGACTAGTGGCTTGTGATCCTGTGGTAACCCACCAAAAGACAACATCCCACACCTCGTCCACCTCGTCCGTCCCATTCCTCTGGCTCTGTCATTGCTCTCTTTCGGCTCCCGCTGTCTCTCTCTCTCCACAACCTCGGTCCTAGCTACTTCCTAGACAGTTCATCAGGTACCGCCCCAAGGCCCAAAAAGGCCCACACCGATCGCAGGCGCGGATAATGTCCCCCTTGCCCCTTTTTCCTCTCTCCATCTGCAATCGATGATCCCATCTTGGTCTCCGCGCCGTCCTTTGTCACTCCACAACGACCCACCCGACCGCGCACCACAACGTAAACCCCCTTGGCACAACGGGAAAACTGGGTTGGAATCTCCGCCCAATAAATCAAAAAGCTAAGAGTACGACGCGCCCACGTATGCATGCAGGTACATACCATCCACACTCACAACGGCACATTTCCCCAAGCACCACACACCTGACGCTGCCGTCACACCAGAGACCGAGCCCGAGTATGTACGTACTGTAACATGGGAGAGTGCGTATCACTCTACTCTTACGATTTAGAGTTTGCGATGAGCCCTGTCTTCGCACCAGGTTGCAGAGCACGGATCGCCCTTCTCGTACGTCTCATCCAGTCTTTCCCCTAAGCCATCATCCCCTGGCAAACTGTTCAAAGAGGATACGGCGGTATGGGTATGCCGAATGAGCCGCGAATGAGCCGCGAAGGAATGGCAATTGGTCCGCGCCGCGCCGCGCGCACAGCCATGCAACGAGGACCATGAATTGATGAGGCGCGCGCTCGACCCTAGCGTACTAGCGCCGGGAGGAGAAGAGCGTGTCGTCGGTCGCGTCGTGGCCGTGACGCCCAAGCCGAAGTGTGTGCCCGGACCGCCACTGATGCCATCTGCAAGATCCATGCGAGATGCACATTGCTTCTGGACCCTCTCGGCGCCAACCGCAACTGGTGTTGGCGCGTTTTGGACCCGTGCCGCGGGCCCGTCATGTTCAGGTTGGCGCTGGCGCCGGATGGCCCGAGCTCCGAGCACATGCAAGCACATGGCGACAATGGTTACAGAAGTATCCATGGCATCATTTGTGGATCCTTGGATCCTTGTCCCTGCGCCTGTGCGAGCTTGCGAGGTCTCTTTATCCTGGCACGTCGAGCACGTTCAGGTTTTAGAGTCCGCAGCTACGCCTGGTGTGCCCGTGCCGCCCGGTGTCACGCATGCACATGCTACAACAACCTTGCGCCTGCGCCGTTGCTATTATGGCAGTTGTGGCTGTGTGTCGCATGTGGCGTCGGCAACGTGCGCGGCGCGCACAGCGCGCATGCGGGTTTAGATTGCAGCCGTCGTCGACCCGTCGGCCGTCGGCCACCCCTTGTTCACATGGCACTCTGTGGCATGCGCCAAAATGCGGCATCAACTGTTTTACAATGACATGGACGCAAAGTGGCTGAGGTATGGCCCGCCACACGTTGTTACAGAACACTAGCATGAGGAACGTGCAGAACCTACCAGATAAGGTCTGTGCCGAATCGTGATACAGTCTGTAACGGCATGCCAGCCCCGAGTTTTCAACTTTGATCGCTGTGGCTCACGGCAAATTAAGGTCCAGGCTCGCGGGCTCGCCGGGCGGCTGGCGCCGAGGGCTGCCATCGCCGGCGTGTGGTCACTCCTGGAACAAGGTTCGATACTACCGTCGTCCCTCGCTGTTCTCGGCCCATCAGTCACAACTCGCTCCCATGTCGTCGTTGCGTCGCAACTGATACACACTGAACCAATGGTAAATCGAGTGACGGGCGTACCTGTCCTGTCAGAGGAACAAAACTCAACCTGGTGGGCCGAGACAGTCCGGTAGCGCATAGGGTTGCGCTTCTCATGCCGGCCATTGAGATATCCCAGACGCCTGGATGTTGATCAGCCAAACGCCGAGGATGCACATCCCCATCAGTTGTCCCATAAACTATAGGCTTCTACCGGTTGTGCGGATAAACCGTCCCGGAAGTGTCATGTTTTGGGGGTCAAAGTCGTGAGAGCGGCCATTCACTTCATGTCCTGGCATTGGTTTCGCACCGTGAGACGTACGAGACGTACAGCAAGTAGCCGTGACATGGTACGAGGGGGTCCAGTCTTTGTGGGCGACTGAGTCCCCCACGAGCGCACTTTGTATCGTTTGTGCACTCCAGCAGCTCGGCAGCGGTATGACCATGCCCGACATCGGTAGACTGTAGAAGATCGTTTCGGCGGCTGCACAAGTACATGCTCACCACCAGACGACAGACATCGAAGACAAGCAGGAGCAGCGCTCCGAGAGGTGGCCCGAACACTGTCTTGGAGAGTTACGACCCCAGCGCGGCTTTGCAGCTCGATCTCAACTCGAAAGAGTCGAACGTCGGCTAGTGTAGGCTGCCTCTAATCCCCGGGCAGCTCGCGTCTCATCCCGAGAAACTCGTATCAACGACGGCGGACAGGTCCATGCCTAGACACCGTCAGTGAGCAGGCTGAGCTTCTGCTCCACAGCAAACGTCAGTGGAGAGCCTGAGCCTCTGGCTGTGCGACAAATCTCAGCTAACGAGTGGGCTTCTGGCTTGACCGTTGGCAATGCGCTTGCTGTGTCACGGCGAGCCAGACTCTTAGCCGTCAGACCAACCGTTGGGGCAACATTGCCGCATAAAGTTTGGCGAACCGCGGCAGAGTCGCTCTGCGTAGTGGTCTCGACGTCAGGCCTCAAGGTCTGCGCTTCAGTTCCGAGATGTCGAAGGCCAGGCCTGCCGTCATAGTTAGTCTGTCCGATCTGTTCATGGCCGTCCACGGCGCCACCACGTGGCACCCAATTAGTGTTTCCGGACATATGCATGTCACCCAGAGTACATCTACACGAAGATGGCGCCATCTGCCATTTAGGCGTTGAAGGCGGCAATCTTCTCCTCGACACGCTCGCGGCGCTGCTCCTTGGTAAGGCGGGGCATCTTGCGCTTCTTCGACTCGGCGGTCCACTTGGCCGTGTCCTTCTCGGTGGGCTTGAAGGAGGGGTCCTCACGGATCTTCTCGTAGGCGGCGGTGTAGAGCTCCTCCATGTCGTCCGAGCCGAGGTCGGCGGCGAGGTAGGTCGAGAACTGCTTCTTGAAGCGCTCGTCGTCCTCCTCCTCGAGGGACTCCATGTACTCGGCGACGTGGCCACCGACAATGTACTTCTGGAGAACCTCGGCGTCAATGGTCTTGGTCTCGGGGTCGAAGCCGGGGAAACGCTTCTCGTTGTGGGGAACGTAGAGACCACCGTCCGAAGCACCCTTCATGGCACCGAACACACGGTTGCCGGTCGAGGTGCGGCGGAGACCAACGTCAAGGTAGACCTTGAACGGGCGGGGCTCGTCCTCGCCGAGGGCCTCGACGAGCTCGAGCTCACCAGAGGGCTCAGTGAAGCCCTCGTACTTGTCAGCAAGGCCGAGCTTGGTGAGGGCACGACGAGCGACAAGGAGACCAGTGGCGTACGCAGCAGTCCAGTTGGTGAGACCGTGCTCGATGCCGTACTTGGGCAGCTCCTTGGACGAAGCGTGGACAAGGACGCAGTCACCCTGGATCTTGGGGTAGACAATCTGGCAGATCACCTGACGGTTGGTGATGCGGACCACAAGACGGTACTTGGGCGACGCGTACTTGTTCTTGGCCTGGCTGAGGCGTTAGCGCGTGTTCATGTTACTCGGGAGAGGCGAGGCTGGGAGATGCGCAGCGCATAGGTCATGTTCAATGCCGTCCGGCAATCGCCAGAGAACCCTTCACGAGCGGTCATAGCAACCCACATCCCGCTGAGCGTTGGGACTTGGGAGGCTCCATTGAAGCATGAATGCTCTGCACGATCTCGGGAACAGGACGGGGGTCCGCGATCAAAGCCTCGCGTGGGCTGACCGGAGTCGAGGAGCACAGCCTGTCTCCGAACTCGCGCGACCTTGAGCTTTCGACGTCCCGACCGCGCGCCTGCTTCTCCTGCAGAACAGCCTCCTGAAGACCATGCTCTGCAGCTCCCACGTCTCCCATCCCCCTCGCTCCGCGCAAACTCACCCAACAAGTCCGCGACGAGCCTTGTAGTCGGTCTTGCCCTCACGACGACGGCGGGGCTTGACCTGATCGTTAGCGCTCGTTCGAATCCCCTAAACGTGCCTGGTAGCGGCTCATGTAAGCGGAATTCTTCGTCTCTTTGTGGAACGGCATGGCGTCGGACTTGCTGCGTACGTTGGTAAGAGCGACGAGGAAGTGTTGATGGATAGCGAGGAGAGGTCTTTCGAGGTCGCCGACTACCACACAACTTTGGCGGGGCGTAGGGTGGAGGGGTGCCACTTTGGACGGAAGCAATTTGGGCAATTTTCGCTGTGGGCGGGGGCTAGGCATATTGCCGCATTTCCCCGAGCGTGGCGCCTTTCCCTTCTCCTTGCAGCTTCCCCCGGTCTCCTACCATATCACGTGATGCTTTGGCACGTTGACCACATGGTGTCAATTGTTGATCATAATATCATCAATCATATGTGCACATGTTAATCTCATGCTCTCATGATCTTATCGATCTTCTATCCTGCCTCGATGTGTAGGTGGCGGGCGTGCAGGCGCAAGCGATCAGCCATCCAGCAGACCCTGCCCATGCCTAGATCTTTCAGCTTTAGCAGCTTTGAACGCGGTTTATAGCTGCAGATCGGTAAATCTTGGGCTGATGACGATATCTGCAGGAGAGCTTTACTGTGCTTATGTTTGCGCACTTGTTCGACGAAAATAAACACCTTGACAGCGGCGGCTGCGACGGTGACTGACGCAATGTTGCATTCTGCGCCATTCATCTTGAATTTGTGTGAGCCTAGCTTACATCGTCGCCGCCACAGCCGACTGAGGCTGTTGGCATGTCGAGGTGATTGTCTTTGCCTGAAACAAGTTAAGGCACCGACTTTAGACGGCCAAGCTTAAGTCGCATAAGGTTTGAGGTTGACGCCGCTGAGGCCAGGATGGAGGCAATGCAGCTTGCAGCGTACTGTACTTTATAATGCATGGGCGGCAGCATACAACATCTCACATGTTCCCTTCCTGACTGACAAATTGCAAGGCGGTCAGGGCCAGCATGACGCTGCCGATGAGGCTGACGTTACCGTACATTGAATCTGCTGTCCGTACCTTTGTGGCAGTCTTTTGCTTTGAGGAAGACGTTCTCTTCAGTGTGAATCGTGACACGCATCGCCCGTCACTCTGTCACTGCACACCGTAGACCTTGTAACAGTTCATCTCAGTGCCTAATACGAGGGCCGGTGGAGCTCGACGTACGGCAATGCCTCAGCGGACCTAGAAATACAACGAGGCGGAGAAACTCGCAAAACACAGTGCATGTGTAGCAACATTCCTTCAACGGCCTTGAACTGTTCAGCGCCTCCGTCGCGAGACATGAGAACTCGGAGCAGTTGGGAGTTTTCTGGTATTCAAAGACGTTGTGCTTGTTGATCAGCGGCGACAAATACGAGAGGGAACTCTCCACGACACCCGGCCCTCTTCTGTACAGACAGGCCAAACGTCGCTCGGGTCGCTAGGCCATTTCTGAAAATTTTGCCTTCTGTCCATAGCCCCACATAGCAACAAGCCTGCCATTGACAAGGCTCTCGTTAAGACAGGCATGCTGTCTGAGGGTGAGTGATGCAGGCCGCACTGACCAGCTTTGCAGAGGCCACTCCGCGGGAGTGACGTTGGCGCGAATGAGCAATGTTCACCTGCGGTGTTGAATAGCTTCTCTCATAGCCATCAACCCCAGCGCCGACTACGAGGCGATATATCTCTCTCGGACCAGCGGCCGCACTTCCTCTGGACACCGGCGTCCCAGTCCCGATTCAGGCTCTCGCTGTCACAGTCGGACCGTCGCCAGAGTCATACATTATTTTGCTGCAAGGCACCCCATCCGCTACACGATGGTCTTGTCACCGCAGGCAGAAGATAAGTCGAAGCCTTCTGTAACACAGCCTAGCCCCGTACATGAAAGCGTCACTGAGTACAGCCCTCGCCAGACAGAAGGCCAAGGGTTTTAATACCATCGTATGTTGTGTAGGGCCGTGTGTTTACGCTGCGTGTTTCCGGCGGCGTCTTTGGAAACGTCAAACGACGACAAGCGTAACCGCTACTGCAGCGCCAGCGCCAGCACCTGCCGTCAGCTCTCGCCCTTACCACCACACCTGACGAAACAGCCGCTGACCGTACAGAGGTCCGCGATACAGTCCCGCCAAGCACGTCGCCTGGTGTGCGAATCGCGCCGCCGCCAGTTGGCGGCGTATCACTCTCGTCACCCAGCCTCATCTCATTTGGGGCCCGGATAGAACGTCAAGTCTTTAAAAAGTCGCGAATTTCTGGCTTCGTGACTGTGGGTGCGCGGATACTGATATTGTTCCGCACAGCAGAATCGAGCGTTTCGTAATAGTACAGCGCGCCTCTACCCGTTCAGAGGCCGTAATCGAAATTGGGATATGTCACGGAGCGCCGGTCGTCGGGTAAAAGCGCGACTTTCCACCGCACCCAGAGTTCGGCGCAGGCGGCTTGGGTGTAATCTCCGCCGAGGCCGAACACAGGTTTGGTGTAACCCCGCCCATGGATCTGTGGCCCACAAAGCGACTCAGCGGAGGAGCGCGGCAGACAACATCGCGCGCGTCACGTATTCGATAAAGGTACAGAGTTAGTAGAAGGCACGAGGTTGCGCGTAAAGGACAGAGAGGTCATTGGTGGGAGTCGAAGACGCAACAACGCCGCTAGTCTAACTCATTGCCGGCCGAGCCATGTTGTCATGAACTCTCCACACCCCAAGCTCAACAAAACATCAAGCTGCAGACAACACGCTCAAAAGTGAGGACCTGCTGGGCCCTGTCAGGTTGACCAGGTCTTGGGATGAGGAGGTCAGGTGCCAGACGTTCCGTCGCCGCTAACTGCACCGCCTTCGGCGAGAGACTGGCGTGGCTAAGGAGAACGCCGAGTTAGCCTCTGCTGTAAACTTCGACAATGCGGTTGGTATGCTACAGGTGCATGGATGCCCAGCGTTGCTGGGACCTGGTGCCGCTTCCACGGAAGTGCGTGGACCTGATTTGACTATATCCGTACCTCCCCGTGATCCAAGGTCGATTGTGCCCAACGGCGCGTTCTCTATCGCGGCTCTCCCCGCCAACACCGCCGGACACGCACTGGAGATGCAAAAGGCCCGCAGCGTACAGCGCCGCGGCCACACTCCCAAGCCCAGTTCCAAGATGCCCACCTGACGGACGCCACACCCCATCCACCAGACCGTCGCCGTTCCAAACGCACGCGCTCGCGCTCAAGCTCATAGGTGTATTCCATGCAGGGTATATCACAGCTGTCTAAAACTGCTAGTTGGATTTCTATCGTCAGTGCTGGACGCACACATGCGGCCCACCTTCTCAGCCTTGGTGCGCAGAGTGCGGCGCTTCTTGAGTTTAGCAGCCTGCTGTGGGGTGGTTGCGGCGGGCTGCGCCTTGGGCGGCGGGGAGAGCGGGCGCGAGTTTGCCTTGGCCATCTTCTTTGTCGCCTTCTCCTTCTGCGTCGGGCGCTTCATGAGCTTGGCCGAGCGGCCCATTGTGTGTGCTAAGAAGTGGGGTTGGTAACGTTCCAACAGCGGTTGTACAAATGTTCCATATTAAACGACCCTGGTGTGGAGATCTCTCTGGGGAATTCAGCGGAGGCAAAATGCGGCCAACGCGGCGGGTCCAGAGCCTCGGCCCTCACTCCCCACCATATGGTGCCCAGGACGCATCGCTGTCTACGCGGCCAAAGGTGGCATGACGTTTCACACCGTCGCCGTCGCCATTACCCACCGCACCGCCGCCGATACGGTTGTCGCCGCCATCACCGTCGAGCGCCGCACGTGAACACCCACCAGGCCATGGCTCACGTCGCTTCGGCCGCTGCCTCTGGCGGGGGTACGCCGCCGCGGCGTGCGTTTGGGCCATCACCATCCAACAACCAGTCGAGCGCCCCCGGTGCGCCTACGTACCATACGCGCCAGCGTCGCAGTGGGCGTCCGACATCTACAGCGTCCATCTCGAGTATGCTGGGTACGTCACCGACACCGACGTCCGGGGCAGGAGGGCAGAGCTCGTCGGCGTTCGTGCTCTCGCACACACCGGCTACTACCTCGGGTAGTACGGGTCCGAGTCTCGCTGCGCCTCAGCCGCAACGCGCCCGCGCCGCGTCGGCGGGCACGGGCGGCGCAGCACAGGCCGCCGCCGAGCGTGCACAGCAGTGGCTGTCGGCGCTTGCGCCGCGTGGCGAGGGGCGAGGCCGCGAGTTTATCTCGAATACTCTCAGCGGCGTCGCCAACGTGGCGAGTACGGTCGGGCAGGAAGTCAACGGGCTCATTGCTGCGCGCGGCGCAGGCGGCCAACCTGGTTCTCGCCCAGGTAGCTTTGCCGGCTCGCCTCCGCCAGGCGACCTTCCCTTCGCACCCCGCGTACAACATACCCGCCGGGACTCGACGCAGTCTCCGCCAGTGCCGGCACTGAACGGCAGTGCGGGGACGGCTGGGGCGGTTACGCGCCGGCCCGTCGCGCTGCCCGCCAACGCCGCGCGTCTTGGCCGCGAGAGCGCCCCGCCAGAACCCACCTCGCCCGTCGGCACTACGTTCCAGCGCTCTCACGAGGGGGACGGACAGCGCCATGGCGCCGCGCCCCAGCCACACCGCAGCTCGTCGACTCAGTCAGCCCAGATCCACCGACGTGGCGGATCGCATGCGCGCAGCGGCAGTTTTGGGCCGACTGTCGTCCTCGCGCCTCCAAGATCTGCGACGTCGCCCGCGCCCTCCGCCGCTAGCTCGGCGTCCGCCTCGGTGCCGGCATCCCGACGAGCGAGGACCACACCGTACAAGATTGGATTCCAGCCTGCGGGCGTGCGATCGGACCGCACACACGAGTTTACCGTCGACCGCAAAAATAGCGCTGCAGAGAGGGAAAAGGAGGAGGGCCGCCTCGGAAGGCGATGGGCAAAGGTGAGTTTGCGCGCGCGAAGCATCAAAAGCACTGCCCGTGGTACCCGTGTCGGAGCTGCGCGTAGCGAGCGCCTAGCCGCACCACTCGTGACAGTCGCTTACACCAGCTCGTCGACATCCACTTCAACCCCGCGATGCAGACCGCGCCAGGGTACCATGCGAGCAGTAACAGCAACAGCAACAGTGGCGGCATGACGCGCTCGAGCAGCAGCAGCTTCTCGCTGTCGTCTATTGCAAGCTCGCGGCCGAGACTGAGCGTGAACATGGACGGTGTCGTGGACTCGTTGCGACCCAAGGAGGTGTGGAAGGGTTTGAAAGCGGCAGCGGGGCCTGGGCCAGAGGAGGCTCGCAAGCGCGCAGCCGAACAGCGTATCGTCAAGTGGGAGGAGGACGCCGACGTCAAGCGATGCCGCATCTGTGCGGCCAACTTCAACCTGAGCAACCGCAAGCACCACTGCCGACTATGTGGGCGGATTGTGTGCTCGTTACCCCCGACGCCGCCCGCGCTCCTTGCCGTTCAGATGCAGCTGTTCGCGCCGGCTGACCCCGAGGCCGCGGCGGACAAGTCGTCGCCGCAGGGAAGCAGGACCCAGGCGGCACTACCACCCGGCACGCGTCGAGAAAAGTGCTCTCTCCTCCTCGTTGCCGACTGGCGGACCGGCCGCGGCGAGGAGGTCGACGAGGGCTTCGTCGGCTGGATGTCCCTCGACCAGGACAAGGACAAGGAGGGCGCGAACGGATCCGGTGCGGGTATACGCGCGAACAAGGGACATGCGCGGCGCAGATCCAACTCTGTCCTCAGCGATTCGAGCTCGGTGATCAGCGAGGAGCCACAGCGTACCATACCCCTGCCCCAGCAACCGCAGGAGGTGCAGGTAAAGGGCGTGCGTGTGTGCCGCGAGTGCTGGGCGACGGTATCGTAAGTGTTTTTTTCTGCCCTCCGCTAACACGCCAGGCGTAAGCAGAAGATGGCGGAACGTATGCGCGTAACGCCGTTCGCGATGCTGTACTCGGCTCTGCGCGAGGTGCAAGCCGAGATCGACACGCTGCTCACTCCCTTTGAGGCGGAGATTACCGCGCTGCAGACCGCGTCGGAGGACACCGAGCCGTCGCCGTCCCTGCTCACGCACCACCGCGAGCTCATGGCGTTGCTGGGGCAGTATGACACGCTGGCAAAACGGGCCAGCGCGGCACCGTGCGATCCGGGTGGCAGCCAGGCAAAGGTGCAGCATGCACTGGCGCGGAGCGCGGCCGAGTTCCTGGCCCGCGTCGCGACCGTCGTCCAGGACCTGCCGCGTCTCCAGCGCCGCGCGGCCGCAGCCAAGACGCGCAACATGATCGTCGTCGAGCAAGGCCTTCCCGATGTCCTCCGCGCCGAGGGTGTGCATGACGACGCGGCCGAGGACGTCGCGCGCCAGCTCCAGCCTCTCCTCGAACAACAGGCCCAGCTCGAGTAAGCCCAAGCTCCCGTAACACACACTGACGCCCAGGTCGTTCATCGCCGAGGCAAACGCCCAGCGCAAATACGACGACTCGCGTTCCCTCTCATCGGCCCTCGCCGAGATCGAAAACGAGATTGCACGTCTGACGGCGAGTGCCCTCAAGTAGAGAATTTACGACTGTACGGATCTTAGACCCCACAAGGCATTCAGCATGAGTTAGCTAGTTGTATTGCGCCATCGGCACGTCATGATATGGTACCAGACCTTTAGGAGCGTGCTCCAAGTTGCGCCCATACGGATGGCACTGGGCACGACATGCGCCGCGCCGCTTCCTGCAACTGCACGGTGCACACACCGCCGCCTCCTATGTGACTAACTGCATAACCGTACAGTATGGCATGGTGGACAAACTTGAACAATAACAAAAATGCGTGGAAATGGCAGGGTGTGTACAGATGACAAGTGATAGGCACAATGCGTTGAGGGGGACATGATGGGTCATGGAGGAGATGATGGAAGGGTCCGTTACATGAACCGCGCAGGCTCGAGTTGCATGGCAGGTTGGGGTGTGCGGCTGGCGTCACCGTCGTACGGTGAGTCGTGGGGTGTGTAGAGGGGGAAAGGGGACGACGCGGACGGGTGCAGTGTGCCGTCGGCGGCCTGGGGACTGAAGCCATAAGTGTATGGCGCGGGCTGCGTGGGCGGCGACGGAAGCCAGTTGAGTCCAGCAGCAGCATTGTCACTGAGCTGCGGCCACTGCTTGAGATCAAAGGGGGCGTCGAGGCCGTCAGAGGCGGGAAGGGGGAACGCCACAAAGTCTTTGGGCTTGGCGGGCTGTTCCTTGAACCAGTCGGTGAACGGTGCAAACGCGAAGAGGTCGGCTGGGTTGTCGGCGCCTGCTCTGGGCGTGGGCAGCGGCGCAGCCTGGGGAGAGACTGGCTCTTCCTTGATTGGGGCGGGGCGCGACGGTGGAGCTGAGAGAGGACGAGACCAGGCAAAAGCCGACGAGGACAAGTCCCAGCAGCGGGGCGGATCCGCGGACACTGCGCGCTGCTCGGTCGTACCTTGCGGAACAGTTGGACGTAGGCCCGTGTCCAGGCCATCCAATGGCGAGGGCGTGGGGTCGACGGGCGACACAAGGTTGGTCATGTCCGTGTGCACGTCGCCACCACTGCGAAACGCAGACGAGGCGTCTGGACGTTGCGGTTGCGTCTCGTTCCACCCCATGTAGAACGACATCATGGTGTCCAGAGCCGGGGGTGCGTCCTCGCGCAGAAACGACGCCGTGGCGGGTGGTGTCTGCTGTTGCTGTTGCGCGCCAGCTTGTTTGGCTGGAGCTGGAGCGAGTGGCCAGGAACTGGAGCCCATGCGCATCCCACCATTCAACGGTGGCAAGGGGCCCAGGCTGGGGAATGAGAACGGCGAGATCGGTGACGATTGCGGGGCTTCGGCAGCCAGCCCCCGGAACTGCTTCTCGTCGAGCTGGAAAGGCACCGCTCCTGCTTCGGTTAGCAAAAGGTGCAAATGTGGGCTGGTGCAATGTGGGAGGCGCTTACCCTTTGTCTGTGGCGACGCGACCTGTTGAGGCTGAGACGATACAGCTCGCGCAAAGATGCCTGCCTGTCCAAGCTGATGTCAGCTGGGGGTTCCGAAAGGGAGCGAAGGGGGTGTGCATGGAGCATGCCAGCCCTACTCACGGCTAATCTGCGCACCGCCGCTTGGACCGCTTCTGGAGCAGATTGGTGCAATGTCGGGAGGCGCTGAGGCGATCGCTGCGCCGATCCAGCCGTCGCAGCCAATTTCGAGGGGCTCGAGGGCAGGGCGTTGCGGTGGGCGTTGTGGGCCTGATGGTGTTGTTGTTGCTGGGCTGCGGCTGCAAATTCAATACCCAGTGATGCGGCTGTTGAAATGCGTCAGCATGCATTACCCCATTACGCAAATGTCAAGAGAATCTGACGCCTGACGCCACTCACCATCAGGGCCACCGATGGTTGCACCGAGGTCATGGGCGCCCGAAAAGTCAGGGCGCGGTGGGGACATTGGGAGGCCAAGACCCAAGCCCAACCGTTTGTGCAAATCATCACCTCTGCTGCCGACGCCGCCCTTGGTGCCGTGTCGAGTGGTCGTGTATGGTGACGAGCGGTGTTGCGTCGCACCGGACACGCGGCGCAGTGTGTTGTGCTTCCCACGGTCATGGTCGACAGTCTTTGTGTTGTTGCTGCTGCTTCGCAGACGTAGACTGGTGGTGCCGTCTGCCGCTCTCGCCGCGTCAACGACAAGGCCAAGGGACGACAACGTCGATGCGAGTGCCGATTGTGGTGTCTGTGGACTCCGACTTGGGCCGGACGCAAGGTTTGAAGCCAAGGAAGACGACGCGGGGGGGAAGACGAGGTCTGGTGGGGTGTAGTGTGGGTCGGTGTCCTCTAGGCTGAGGTGGTCGCCGCCCAACCTAGAGCGGTGGAAGTAGAGAAGGCCACGGTACGCATGCTCTGCCGCATATGGTCGTATAGAGTCGAGAAAGCGAGCAATGTGCAGCTTTGGCTGAGCGGTGGTGATGGGTAAGGCTTTGATGGGCGGGTTGCTGCCCATGTTGCCTAGCAGAACGGCAGGTCAGCCAGCACAAGCGATTCGTTCTTGCTGTGGCGGGGGTGGGGGGGCCGCAAGTCGTTGGGGAGTGTGAGGTGTAGGAAGGGAAGAGAGGGGTTGGAAGAAGAGTTGATAGACGACGGCCAGCGTTGTTTAAAGACAAGTCGGGCGGTGCGTGTCGCGAGTTGGCCGAAGGGCTTTCAAAGGGCTCAGTGCATGTAGGTGTGCGTGTGTGGGTGTGTGCGGTGTACGGTGTGCGGAGTGTGTATGTGTGTGTGAGAGTGTGGGTGATGTTGGAGGCGGTGGTGGTGATTGATGGCGGGGTGTTCGGAGGATGTCTGAGGGTGGGGATGAGAGGGGGAAAGGCAGTGAACCTTTGTCGCAACTTGTTTCCAACCCACAACACGAGGTCTTGTTGTGCACAGTGGATCGTTGCTGTCCCTCTTCCGTGTGTCCTCGTTCCAGTCTCTCTATCCCCTTCTCACTGTGCGTGTCTGTGCGTAGGTGTGTGGGGATGGGTGGGGGGTGAGGTCGTGCGTGTGACAACAGCCTAGCTCTTGCAAGATGTGGCTGACCGCAGAGTGCTCAAGTGTCGACCGCTCGACCGTGCCGATATAAGAAATGAGGCTAAAGCGATGATTGAACCCTTTGGTGGTGCCGTTGTGGTGCAAGTGTGGTGCGCGGTGCTCTGTTGCTGCGCGTGCCGTGGTGCCAGTGTTAGTGTTCAGCCTGGAGTGTGGTGTGGTGTGGTGTGGTGTGGTGTGTGGTGCCCGCCGTGGTGCTTGTGGCGTACGCGGGCGGCGTTGGGATGATTTGGTGGAGCGCGACACAGGGAAACGCGAACAGGGTCGGGGTCTCTTTGGGCCGTTTGCGCGTGTGGGTCCTTCCGATAAGCTCGCTTGATGTATCAGGGGCAACTGGGAAGCACTGACGACGAGAACACCATGCACACTCCGTCTATATTCGTGTGTTTGTCCAGAGCCAACACAGCGAGACGTACGGAATCAAGGACGAGACGGACCCGCGGGTTGGAACACAGAATGTGGAGCTACCGACGACACCTGACCCGAGTGAATTGAGAATGTATAAACCAATGTGGTGGTGTGACCTCGTCGCAGTCGCATTCGCAGTCAAAGTGGTGTGCCAAGTGGTAGTTTGTGTCACCCACATGCATAGACACTATAGCTGCAGGCTGAATACTGCGTTGCATGCGACGTAGGTGTCTCATCTCAATTGCTTACTCGTCCTCTCGGCTTCGGCTCGATTCCGGCCGGCCGACGGGCAAGAGGCTTACGGATGTTGGTGGTTGACATGCTGCGTGCAGCTGCGTGTTCACCTGATGCATGCAACCATCCCCTCGCTCCCCTTTCCCCAACCGCAGCAACAACTGCCCGTGTACGTACAACGGGTAACTCGCGGCAAAGTCGTTCCCAAACCATCTGACACCTGGTGGTCAAGTGTGGTCCAGAGTCGGTTCCATCGGTCCGGGGCGGATCCACACTCGGTGTCTAGGTCGCTTCATCCTCCTCTGAGTATGTGTGTGTGTGTGTGGGTGTGTGTTCCTGAGTTTGTAGCGCTCCGTCGTTCCTTAAGCTCCCCCTTTTTCCTGTTTGCCCTTTCAACCCTGGTCCATCCTGTCCCTCGCTCGCGATGTCTTCTGTTGCCCCAACGAAAACAAGCTCTAGTCTGTACCCATACTCAGGCCGCCACTCTACTTTTGTGCGCACTTCTGAGTATCTCGAAGCATGAGTATAGGAGTTGAGCGCGAGCTCGACAAGGTTTCATGTGTGCGGCTTATCGGCGGTATCCACGCTCGATACACACACACCTGTGTTGTTAAACGACGCAAGCTTGGAGCCCCACGAAGACGACGTCAGTTATTCAGGAACAGGATAATCGTGTACCAGGCCCGGTGGTCTCGGCCCTTTTGTACCTGTGTCTCGCACCTTTGCTATTTGGCTCTTGGGCTCTTGGCCTTATGCTGCTCTCCCTCTCCGCCTTAGACCTTTGACCCTGAAGCCCCCTGGCTTGTTGCGCCCCGTTGCGCCCTCTCGCGCCTTTCGCACCCCAGAGCCAAGCGACACACACACACTTTGATGAAACTTGGGTTGGTTTAAGTACTTAGTGCGGGAACAACACGTGCAGTTAAAGACCCTGTGGCGTTGTGCCCTTGACCTCTCGGCTTTCGGCCTCGGCCCCCATCCTCCCACACCGTACTCCCACTCCCTACAGTTTCAATATACCGGCGTGTCTGTGGTTATTAGCACAATGTGGCGATAACAACAATGTATTGAATCTGGGATTACAGATCTACATACCGTTGTTGGGTATTCGCCCAAGCGCCGTACTCAAACGACGCTTCTGAATGTCGCTTCGACCATGCTTGCACGCACACGAGGTCGTAGGCCGTGGAACAGCGGACCGCTAGCCGCGCTTACCCACAGACACGCATGGGATGATGGCATACACGGTGATTGCGGCCGGGCTTTGCGTGGTACCCTCATTCATCGTCCCACCTTGACACATCGCGGGTAGGATGGATTAACGCGACCAAGGCACCGCACATCCCTTTTTCTAATTCCCAATGGGCCAATGTGTTAATCCGCTGGACCTAATCCGATTATCGGAAAGTTTACCCTTTTGTGTGTGTCGACCTAAGTAGAGCCTTTTGTTGCTCTGTACCTTTTGACATTCTCACCTCGTATCCTTGTCGCATCCTCTCGTCATCCGGCCCCGTTTGTGCCGCCCGCAGATCGCTGCCGCACTCACACCACGCGCGCGCAACTCATACGACACGGTTCTCACTTGTCACATCTATTGACAATCCTCCCGGCGTCCGCAAACATCCCTGCGCACGCACGCGTCCTCGAGTCTTCTCATGCCCACTCCGCCAGCTGCGACGACTACGTCGGCTGCGGCTGCGGCCAACGGGAATCTCGACTACCCACCAGACGCTGCTGGCCCGTCTGCCATCCCTAATCCCGATCTACCATCCCAATCACACCCGGAAGAGCTTGATCTCGATCCAGGTGACACCTACCAGGTCGACAGCTCGGTATACGACTCGGAATCAGATGCAGAGTCGCTTGCCGAAGAAGAATATGAGGCCCTTGTGCAAGAAGGTGCGCGTTAAAGCATTCCGCATGGAGGGGGACATGCACACAACAACACAACTGGCTACGTTGTGGCCTGTTGCCATTCCCATGCACAAATGCGGTGGCCACTGATGACAACAATAGAGACTGACAGTAGCCGATGCCGGGTATACCGAGGAGGAGATCGTGGAGCTCGTCGCCCAGTTGAGGGAACTAGGGCTCATCAACTTTCTGCGCGAATACAATGCCTCGGGACGGTCGTTTCGCAAGCTACTCCTGGGCCTTGGAGTCGTGCCCGTGCGTCAGAATGCAGTGGCGCATCCAGCTAACGCCACAGCCCCGGCCGCTTCGTGATCCATCGCTTCCGAACGCCGCCCTCTTGACATTTACCAATGCAGTCCTGAGTCGCCTGTTACGCCGCCGCGCAAAGCTTGAGCAGTACAACACGGTCGACGATGCCGTCGAGCTCCTGCGAAACGCCAAAAACATCTTGGTCCTCTCTGGCGCCGGCATATCGACGTCATGCGGTATCCCCGATTTCCGCAGCGCCACCGGCCTCTACGCACAGCTCCAAGCGTCGGGGCGCTACGAGCTTGACGACCCGCAGCAGATGTTTGACATCA